>VDFB02256132.1:20892087-21077979 GCA_007258455.2 Sequoia sempervirens
AATAGAACATCAAACTATTGCAATTTGTTAAGCCGATCTAATATTTGTGATCTCCTCTCTCTAGAAAGTAGAGGATGGAAGGTAGCCTACAAGCATAACACACACAACATCAATTTGCTAAAAATTTGGAAAAAAATATAAGTCAAAATCCCTAGAATGCAAAAGTGATCCTTTATTGCAAAGACATCACACTCTTTTCCTTTTAAAATCATCGCTATTTTGTAATAGTGTCACCATTTTGCCAAAGCATTGCCCTAATACAAAAGTGCCACTATTTTAGCATTGCTAGTACAAAAGAAATCCTCTAAAAGGTGTTTCTAGCCTAACAAATGTGTTGCAATATTTTATGCAAAAGCATCAGGAAAAAAAGGAAAAGTGTCAAAGAATTTCAAAACTCCCATGCATATGTGAAATTGTGACCCCTATTACAAAGGCGTTGCCACATTTTGCAAAGGTGTCACGTTGGGTTTTAGAAGCATCATCATTTCAGTGACACCTTTGTATGACCTAATTCTAACCTACATTTGACTATCTATAAATACGTGCAAGAGAAGTTTCTTGGGATACATACTAGTGGTCTTGTGTTGGCTAGCCATTGGATTGCATAGACTCAATTTGTGCAATGTGTGGGAAGCACTCTGTGTGCCATTGTGTCAAGTGATCTACAAGGAATCTAAGAAAGATAACTCTATGATTAATTAAAGTCTATGATTCCCTCCACTTGTACAATTAAATAATATCTAAATTTTTTAATTGGTTAATTTCCTCCAATCATTCAAAGAATATTCTCATGGAATATTCCATTTTCAAATTCAAATATCTCCCTCCACATGGGAATATCTCCCACATGCTTCCTAAAATCAAGGGATTTGTTATTGTCTTAAGCAATTTAGACCTTTGATTAAAATCCTTGATCCATGCTATTATGCATTATCAACCCTTGATTTGATCTTTGATCCATGTCCTCATCTCTCATGCATTTTACTTTATTGATTAGCTAATTCAATCTCAACCACTAATTCATTCCAAAAATCTATAAATACTCCTCATTCTATATGATAATTCATTCACAAGCATTTGAGAAACCTTACTCTACCCAATTTCATAATTGAGCTATTGAGAATTTGTGAATCAACATCCACCATTACCATCAATTCATCAAGCTTTTTCACAATCAACTATGGATAAGGAAATTTGAGAAATCCACACCACACCTTCACTGAATTGCACTCAATCTATAATGGGATTATACTGGTTTGCATCTTATATAGTTTCATTTAGCTTCATTTCATGTTTAATTGCTTTAGAACAAATATTTCTTATGTTGTATATTGAATCTAATTGAACATGACTTTTAATTAATCATTTCATCTTGTTATTGTTTCAATTTTTAGTATTTGATCAATTAGACTAACCATGTACACAATAACTAACACTAGTGGGGTATGAAGTGGTTGAAACACAAGTAGGATAAGAAAAAGAAATAGTACGAGTAGATGGCGATGGAATACTAGTAGGAATATGAGATGAAGGAGCATAAAATGTAAATCTCATACTAAAAGATTTATTAGGAACCTCAAAAGTGGGAGGGGTGATGACAATAGGTGAATGTTTGGTAGGGGAAGGGAGATGCACTGTGCAAAGAATTAAGAATAATATTATGTTTAATATTTTGAATAACATCCAAACCAAATGGTGTACTAAGGAGACAACTATGTAAAGAATTAGCCAATTATGTAGGAGATGTAGCATTAGGGTTAGTGCAAGATCATGGGGGTCCAAACTAGGACCTTAAGTGGCAATAAAAGTTTAGATAAATAGAGTTAGGTAACTTGACATAAAAAGCATTAGCAACCTATCATGGCCTCCTTCTTGCTAGAGAGGCTAGGGTGAGAAAAGTGTGGTTGGAAGGGGATTCCCTTAACATTATTAACTATTTAATGAAGGTGAAACCCCCGTTGTGGTCTATAATGCATATCATAGAGGATTCTCTTTCTATTCTAAGTTCCTTTGATGATTATAAAATTTCACATGTTTTTCGTGAGGAAAATATCTTGGTTGATAGTTTTGAGAATGTGGGGGTATTGTCTCATAAATGTTTGCATTCTTATGATGCAATCCTTGTTAATCTTCAAAGCATTATTTATCATGATAAAATTTATTGTCTTGATGGCGGTAACATTGGGAGATAACCATTTATTTTTTGGCTTTATCTCCTCTCTATTTGGTTTAGGAGTATAGGGTTCAAATCCTATACTATTAATAATTACATATCTTATGGAAATTATCTAATGGATGTGGTTATTACAATAGGGTGTACTCGTTCTTTCAATTTTACACGGATTATGGGGGCCTTATTACCTTATTTCTAGATTATTCTCTTAGTTCTTTTTTCTCATCAGAATAAGGAGAAGGTAATGGTGAGGGTGTCTCTAGTTACCATGGGTGGAGATTGTTGTAGATAAGATCCTCTTTCCCATGAGGAGTTTAGTGGTAATGTGGTTGTGTGGGAGCATCTGGAGAAGGGGGGCATTTTCCATTATTTGCTTAAACTGCATGGGTTTGATTCTAAGGCCATTGAGGTTTTTGTGAAGGGCTGGAATAATTGTATGTTTCATTATCAGGGGGTGGAGGGGAATATTATTGAGGGTTTAATTTCTGAAATCATGGGATTAACCATGAAGGGTAAGAAATTTTACAGAGACCATGGGGCTTCCAAGTGCGAGAGCTCTGGCTAATTTCTTCAGGGGTGCTAGGACTTGAAAAATCCACCCAATTTTCCACAAAATATTCATTTTTCACCAAAATACCCCATCACCTAGCCTACCATTTTTAATTTTATCATTCAAAATATTCCATTTACCCTCCCTACAACCATCAACTTAACAAAAATCACCTTCGTCATCCTACCCTCGTAAGAAGAAAACCATGTCAATGAGACTTCACCATATAGTTGGAAGTCATTTTAAGGTCATTTTGAAGGAACAACAAAGAAAAATAGTATGAATATTATTGAGGAAAGAATAGAATATAGAGGGAACTTTTCTTAGTATTCCTTCAATAATTGGATTGAAGCCTTATCGAAGAAACCTTGGAATATCGAAGGAGAATGTTTTTGGGTCTCTTCGATAACCCAAGGGATAAACCATTGAGGATCATAAATATTTTGGTATGAATTTCAGAGAAAATACACCTCAACAATCAAGAGATAGAAAAACATCTCTCAGACATGACTCATCGATGTATCAAAGTGACAATGAAATATCAAAGGGACAATACACACCTAAAGAATCAAGGAGAATAAGGAGTATAGGGATGGGTGATTTATGAGTCACCTTGATATCATGTAAGTGGTAAAGTTCATCAAAGAGAAAGATATACATCGATAGGACAAGGAAATTTGTCTCTTTGATAAGGTGATGGAATTTATCACAAAAGGTAAAAAAGGGATGTCAAGAGGGTTTTGAAAGGACTTCAAAATATTGGAGTAAGGTGATTCACAGTCCCTCTAAAAAAGGAAATATCAGAATGTCAAGGAGAGGGATCTATATTAGATAGACCCAAACATTGGTCCCCTTGATAGCCTTAAAAAAAAAAAGTGAATGACTAAAGTTGAGGACCACGTCAAAGGGAGGAATACATATGAGAGGAACAAGAATGCTAGTCCCCTTGGTAAAATAATAACACTTATTGCCTTAGTATGATAAAATTGTGAACATATCAAAGCGATAAGAGGGTATCAAAGAGACTACTTAACAAGAAGGTTTCGAGAGGACATTATGATATCGGTATGAAGCCATATGAAGTCTCTTCAAAATATTGAAGGAAAGAAAGAGGATATGCCAGTAAAAGGGATATTAGGGGAGAAGGTAATTATCGGGGAGATCAAAATACTATCATCTTGATGAAGCAATAGTATTGACAAGACAACAAGATGATGAAGATACAATTTAGCGGTGATGATGAAAAATCAATGATCCATATTCAAAACAATTAATTACACTCGCAATGAAATGAAATTTCCATCAAAACAACATTAATGAACTAGATCTAAAGGCCTTGAAAATTGAATTTTGCAACCACTACGAAACCATTAAGCAACCAAAAAGGAAGGAAGTATATTATAAAAGTGGACAACAATTCCTGAACCAAGAAAAATGTTATCCAAGTAAGTACTCAAAAGCCTGAGTTGAAAGTTTTAGTATCTACAAACTGGTTCAGTTGTTGAATTTTTTTCTGCAAATTCATATAATGGAATCTACTTCTAAAAAACCTAGAAATAAAAGAAAAAAATTAGAAGAATGATATCTAAATTAGGACTTAATTGATCAATATCTGGGCTTTAGACAAAGGTCTAGGAGGAATGTGCAATTAAACCCTCAGGTTGAGAAATTGGAGGATATAAATAAATAAGTGGGTGACACATGGACCTCGATAAGGGGATACAACTTGTTTAAATATCACTACAGAAAGATGCACAAACACCAACTAGTCTCCAACCCATGGAGACTTAATCTAGTGAAATTGGTGGTGCCCAATGTGTTCATCAATATTGAATTGATCAAAGCACTTGCTAACAGATATGACCCATAGACTCACATGATTAAATTGGAAAATGGGTCTTCCTTCATCCCTATTACCAAAGATTATATATCTATGGTGTTTCAACTAGACACCAGTATTGATATGAAATTTAGGATTTGGGATCTCCTAAACGAATATCATAACCTGAGTACTAGCTACAAAATATGGGAATTCCCACTACATAGGCACCATGATGAGGGATATCGACTTAGAGTTTTTTCAAGGGAGGAAAAACCTCCATATTCTGTTAACTTGTTTAAGGAATATTTCCAATACACATATTATTTTGTTTTCCAAGTTCTTCGCATGGATGCCCACACATATATGGAGATAGCACCAATGGTCCTATCTATTGATGTGTAGAGTTAGAATGCTCGACCCCTCAATTATGTTGAGTACTCAGCCAATGAACTTCACAATGACCTCGTTTCTATAAAAAAAAGAAGAGGAAGGCTTCCGGTTCAAACACTATTCATTATTCATGCACCTGATTATGTATGAGGTACAAAATGAGGGACTGTGGGATGAGTGTTTAAGGATAAGAGTTTTAGATGAAGATGGAAACATTAGACCGGTACAGATGTGGACTACGATTTGAGACAGTCAGTGAGTAAGGTTGCATTATTTGTACTTTGAGGAATATTTTGTGAAACCTATATATAAGCTATTGGGTCACCCATGTGACTACAACCTGTCACCTAAGAGACAAAGGTTCTTAAGACCCAAGGGTAAAGATGATAAAGGAAAGGTCAATAACAATTGGGGTGATTGGTATGCCTATAATGATTGTACAAATATTAGAGTGTATGGGTTTTAAGGAGCACCATTTCTACTACCAAAAACTTGTCTAAAAAGGATTTCTTACTTAGAGATTGTGAGGAAATTTGCCTACTTGAATTTCGTGCACCTTAAAAGTCACAACAAGCAATCACTAATGCTCGAGACATTGTGCTTCAGAGATTTTGCTGTGGTTGCTAAAAAGGGCTATGAGTTAATTGATAAAAGGCTCGAACACTATAATTTTCCTAAAGGGAATACAAGGGAGAAGTTTGACCTTGAACATTTAATAAATAATGTCAAAACAAGCAAAAAACTAAAAGGATACCCTCACATACTTTTTGAGAATGATTATTTAATAAGGAATGTTGATGAGTATCATGCCGCTAGGAGAAGAAGCCTGTATAATAGAGTGATGATGGAAGAATCCTGGAAAACATGCAATAATCCTTTATATGGAGGTTCCTTTTTGGATATTGAAGATCCTATAAAGAGATTGGATTCCTTAATTTCACACAAAACATAGCTAACTAGGGATATGCCTATTTAGGTATTCACAAAGAGAAGAAATGAAGACATTGGAGAAATACAAATTGAAAATGAAACTCCACTTTGTTAGCTCTCTCCTTATCCTACATCGAATATTAGTTTCTCTATTGACACATCTATTGAATTACAAGAAGAAGTGGAGAGTGAAGATGAAGGCATACGAGTAGTTGAACCTATGATTGGAGATTATGAACCTCCAATAGAAATAAACATTGTTGTGATAGAATCCCCAAATAATCTTTTGAATGATGTAAGACATGGTGCTAGTAAGAAATTTGTTTCTAATGATGATTTTGTCAAAACCTTTGAATTTAAGACATTTATTTATGAATATAAAGGAAAATTGGTTAGGGAAGGAATCAAGGATGTTACACCTAAGAAATAGGTAAAGGCCTTAAAAAAGTTGCAAGAAGAGGTGGATAGAGAAAAGGATAAAATTACTCGAGAAAGAGGAAGGGTGTTACTAGAGGAAGCATGGGTAATGTTGCTCCCTAGATGGGATATGAGCTCAACCATTGTATTTGACAGCTTTTGGAGAAGCCAAAATAAAAACATTTAGTTGAGTACAGAAGGAGAGGACAAAGAATATACTAGATCAGGGTTCAACCTAGATAATGCAACTTCACTGATGTCAGCCTTATACCCACTAAATAAAAAACCTATAATCATTAATGACCTTGATAAAGCATTCAACCATCTCCTTGTGCAATGAGTTGAAGACACTAATCCATTGGAGACTGTAGACTTGAATGTCAACGTTGCTTGATTCACTAAAGCCCAAATTGAGAAACTGGTGGAAGATAATAAAATGTATATAACCAAAAATGAAAACCTAGGGCAAGAGATTGTTAGTAATAAAGACAAGCTTCCATCTTCTTCAAGCACCTACTCCCCATGGTTAAACACTAATAACAAGGTAATAGAGGCCATGGCTAAAACCACTTATTGGAAGCACAAAGTTGAGAAGTTCCAAAAAAGGAGTGATAAGTTAGAAATGGAAATAAATTCCATCAAGTTTAAAATGGTCTAAGAACTGATAAAGAAAAATTTGAGAAGACGCTCGAGAATGATGGAAACGTGTGGAAAATTCACAATAAAAAACATGTTTCTTTTCGGGAACATAAAAAATTGCACCTTAGAATGATGGAAAAGAAAGAAGAACTAGCAACTAAGGAAAATATTGGTGATCGAGTGTTCAAAGTTTATGATGAATTAATTGATGTGCATGAGAAGTTTCATACTATGTTGGCACAAGAGTTGGGTGATTTTGACCAACCCCTAGATATGGCATTACCCAATTTCTTTGATGATGAAGGAGAGATAATGGAACAAAGAATTTGGGAGAATGAACTTTCTCAACTATTACCAATGGCTCTAGAAAAAGTGAACAATGAGGCAATGGTGATGGAGAATACACATGTATAGTTGGAATCAATTTTTACTTTAGAATTTGTTATGAAGAACATAATTACCAATGTGAATACATATGCTAGCCAAGATTACATCAATTATCTTTCCAAAATCAACAGGTTCATCTCTCGAGAAACATAGGGTTTGAAAGCTTTATTGAAGTCACTCAACATCAGATACACTATCACATAGAGAGGGAATTGAATAGATCTTAAGTGGTCATGGGTGCCTTACAGAGAATAATGGACTTTGGTTTGTTATGACTACAGTGGAATTCATCATCATCTTTGTTAATTTCACGTGTTAACGTTTTAGTTTATGTTTAACAAAATATAACTAAAGAGACACCACTCTACACATAATGGTCTAAAGCTTGTTACTTCTCGTACATAAGGGAAACCAAGGCCGAGTAAGATATGATCATCAATATTAACATCATTATCATAAACATTTTACACTATAGCATATAAAATACTTCTGATATGAACTGCATTAACTTTTGAAGTAATATAATGGAGAATAAAGTTTAATTTGGTGGCCAAATTCTAGGTGTTCAGTTGTTTTGTTGATTTAAGTTCATATATGTTATCCTGTTGTCTCCAAAATGATCTTTTTTTGTTATTCAAATTAATATATCAAGGATATACTTAATTTTTCAAGACACATTTGCTGCCTTTGTGTGATTCTTATGATTGGTTTCTATAAGAAGAGATCCTTTTACGAGATTATTTTAATTGGTTTTTTCCCAAAATTAAAATCCTTTTTAGTTAAGCATATTAACTAGTTTCCTTCGAAAGGAATTAAAATCCTTTCACAACATCATGAAGTAAATTGGAAAGATATCATTGGGATTCATAAGAAGAGTTTCGTAATTGACAACTTTACACATTTATACAAAGTATAAACTCTTAAAAGTGTAAAAACAATTAGAGTTAAGCCAAGAAGGAGGATCTACATATCATATATATCTTGACTCCATCTACCCAATAGGAATAGGCATTGATCACACTTATCTCAAAACAATACTTTACATAAACTTTATTCACATATTTAAATTTCAGCATTACGATTAGGATTAGCTATTAAGTTTGCATCTATTTCGTATTTACATGCCATTGTGGATAGATCCCTAAAGTTAAATAAGTCACATAACCTTTAAATCTGCAGTAATTATTAAGGTACACCCACCTAGGTCTAGCAGATTCTGAAGTGCAGGGAGTTCTCAACCACACCGGTTAACTCCATTCATTAGCCAAAAACATTGTAAGCCTGTGCATAGAGCTTGGCATCCTCTTAGGTTTTGCAACCTACAATTTTGGGAACTAATATATTGGTGACTCTACTGGGGAAGAATATAGAGTCTCTAGACCTATCATGATATCTAAGGTATTGAGTTACCCCATTTGATTTGCACAACCAAAAGATTGGTGACTCTACTAGGGAGTAGCCTAGTCAATTTTGAATCTAATCCTTTTCGTTATAGAGTTATAAATTTCACATTTGTGTAATTATACCTTAACATAACCGAGTAAGGAATTCTAATGGGGATAAAAACAAGAATAACTTCATCCAGACCTCAATAATAAACTGCTACCATTTTCTCACTTTTTGGAAAAGTGAGTGGTGACTCTACCAAATCTTTGAAATCATTACATGATTAAAAGCTTGAAATATACATTAGAAAGAGTGAATTCTAGGCACCAAAGTATCACAGTCTCTCGTAACATGGATAGAAGAAGATCCTTACATAAAGGAAGTCCAAGAAACATGGTAAGAAATGGAATGATAAGAAATCCCCTTGATTTTCAACAGGAATTGCTAATAAGAATGGAACAAGTCCACCAGAGGTCACACAAAATGGTGCTTATAGTGATCATGAAAATACATTTGAATAGTCATTCACATTACACACTAGGTTTAGTCCTCTACATGAATCATAATTTCAAAATGAAGAAGTATTTCCATCAAGGGACTATCATACCCAGCCTGAACAAAACAACTTAAGTGATATTGTCCTCCATTTCAAAGCTAGCCCTAGAAAATGAGCAAGTTTAATGCCTATGCAAAAGAAGAAAGGATACAAAACCAAAGAGAGTATGATTATAGAATGGAACTTCAATAGGGTGAAGAAGCCCCATGTGGATCCATGGACCAAAAAAAAACTCATGTTGGTTTTACCACAACAACAAAGTTAACTAGTCAAGAGTTAGCATAGGAAATAGAAGAACTAAGAGAGGAACTTAGGAGGAAGGAATTGTTAAAAGATAAAGAGAAATTGGCTCAAAAATTGCTCCAAATTGATGCTCAACCTACAATGAATGGATCAAATTATATAACTCCCCATAAGTAGGGAGGGAATATAAATACAACTAGCTAACAAGGGTCATACCAGAACACAAGTGGCACTAAGGCTTAAAAAGAACCTCAAAATGCAGTAGGAAATCCAAGCAACATAAATTATGTACAATAGAATATCCCACCACAAATCCCACAATCAAAAAATGTCCTTACCACCTCCCAACCCATGGCTAACACCTACCAGAATGCCCGTCTAAATAACCTAAGAATGTTGCAAAGGTGATATAAAAGTGTAATAATTTTTTTTTAAAGTATTAATACTATGTTAATTAATTGCATACATTCTTAGGTTAATCGACGTTACACTACTTTGAGTTTTCCTTAAGCGACTTAAGTATTTCGCATTGCTCCCAATTAAAACATAACATAAAGTAAACATTGCATAATAATTTAAATTCTCTTACAAGATATAATAAGGTACAAATACGTTTCCATACATTGCATTGATAAGATATTACATTGCTCATCCATCTGATGAGATAGTTCAAATAACAGTTACAATTTTACAAATGATCTCCTCTTATACATTTGAGGGATGTTTTTACATTTCAAGTTTTACAATATACAATGATGAAGAAATAGAAGGAATCCATGTGCGAGCTCTCCATCCATGAAGCGCTCAATGCTACAATCGAACTGGGGACCCAACGGAGTAAGGTGCACGTTCCACCCAACCATGTGGTACCCGTAGGTCCACCCCCCGTGCTAGGAGATAGTAATAAGGCTACCTAGACCTAATCTACTAACCCTAGACACTAGTACATACAAACTTTTGGTTACATTGCTTCCAGATTTGACAATTGATTTGAAACACAAACACAAGGTTTATCAGTTATTCTAGGTGGAGTGTCATCACAACGATGCAATGGTTACCCTGGTGTTTCTTCCTAGGTCCCGGCCCCCAATCCTTGGGTTACCCTGGTAACCTCTTACGAAACCCGGCCCCTATTGCATGCATTTGCGGAATCGAATGTTCTTAAGGAAACGAGACACCGATTTTCCATTCCAGGCCTTCTCATCTTATACTCAAGACTATGGAAGCTCAAGAGTCATAAGAGAGGCATGTACATCTTGTTAAGTTTTTTTTTTTAGAACTAACTACTGTGTTCTTTAATTTTCACTGACTTACTTAACTAATTGTAAGTTACCCTGACACCACTTTGTGTGTCGGCCCTTACAACTAGCCACTCCCCTAAACATAACAAAGGTTTCTAAGTCTACTATCTAGGGTAGACAAATGCATAATACAACATATAATACCAAATTAACCACAATGTACATTACAACCCATTCAGCATAACAGGTGCACTACCCTAAACTTGTTCAATCACATGAATTCAAAATCAATTTCACCCTCATAAAAGATTGGTACTGGAAGACTTAAAATCGTATAATAGCCATCCCCATTTGCCCAAATGAAATTAAAGTCATATTATACAAATTCACATCTAATATTTGGATATGCTAAATCCATATACAAGAATTTGAATACATCATATTTATAAATCGTTTCAATGAAAAATCTATTTGAAAAAGATATAAGTAATAGTTTTCTTTTAATTCACTTTTCTAACTTTCACAAATTTTTCATATGATCATTTTCTATATTTTCACAATTTTAATTTTCTCATGAATTTTATAAGTTATCAAAATTATCTTTCTAATTTAAAAACTTCACAACTTAACTAATATCTATATAAAAACATATATTCATATGTAAATATATAAATATTACCAGAAAAATACCATACTTAATTACAACAATTACATTTATATATATATATATATATTATATATATATATATATATATATATATAAATATATATAAATATAAAATCCGAAATTATAAAATTTATCATATAACAAAGTTTTACTCAGCCACGACAAGGGTTTAACAGGCGGCGGCCGAAGCCGAGCCGCTCTGTACAAGGGCGGAGGCGGTGGGAGTTCCTCCCACCGTCGCCTCCCTTAGGGGCGGCGGCTGTGGGAGCGGCCGCAGCCACCTCCCACCGTCGCCTCCCTTACGGGCGGCGGCTGTGGGAGCGGCCGCAGCCACTTCCCACTGTCGCTTCCCATACGGGCGGCGACTATGGGGAAAGCCCCCACGGCCCCCTTCAAAATATTAAAAAACCTCTTTTAAATTAAAATACAGTCTGTATAGAATAAAACGAAAATCCATTTTCATTTAAAATTTAAACTTCTGCGAATTTAACCAGTAATAACCTTAATTAAAAATAAAATAAAACCCAAATTTCTGACTGGTAAATTCGTCCGTACGGCGGCGAATATTAAACAAACATTCATTTTATTTTATTTTGTTTGTTTTCACAATTTTCACAGAGTTTTGAAATAAAATTTTCAAAAGAAAATTCTTTTCTAAATGTTTACTGAGAATTTCAATTTCATCTTGCATGCAATTAACAAATCTAACAGCAAATTTTTGCAAAGAAAAGAATTTCAATAACAAATCACCAAGAAATTCAAGAATTGAAACTTTTAAGAAAACTCTTTTTTTTTTCCAATATCAAACTACAAATTACACCAGTGGAATACCTGTAAATTGAAGATCTTGTAAGTTGAAGAATATCTTTGTCTGAAGAACACAATCCTTCCGATACTCTTCAAAGCACCAATTCCAAGGAAGCTTTAATCTTCCTCCAAAAATCACAACCCCAACAGAGAGAAAAATACCAATTCTTAAGAAACTTTGGTTTTTTTTTTTTTACACACAGAGAAATAATTTTGCCTGTGCCCAGAAAAATTTCCCCGAGGCAATACAATAACCCCGTGCAATTTTCTGAGATCCTCAATAACCTCCGTAAGAAAATCTCTATAATCTTTTTGCAATTATGGCACTCATAGACATGTCGAGAGGTTGTTGAGAAAATATCTTCTCCACCTCTCGGCAGTTTTTGCCATTCAAAATATTTGCATGTAATTTAATTAATCTATTAAATTTAAAATTTGAAATCAATTTTCTTTCAAAACACATGCAACTTAATTAATTTCATTTTTCTAATTTAAATACCAAAAATCAATTTTCCAAACACAATTTAATTTACATGCATAATATATACTTTAATTTATTTTCTAATCTATTTAAACACAATATAATTTATGCACTTAATAATTTAATCTAATTAATTAATTTATTTAATTAAATAGCTAAATCCTTTTAAAGATCAACTATTTAACTAATTAAACTAACTAATGTATTAAATAATTAAGTAAATAAATTTCAATTATATTTAAATATTAATTAATAACAATAAATAAAACACAATGATTAACATTAAAACATAAGCAAATTTACCTTTTCAAAACAATTTAACCAACATAACACATTACAAAACAACCTATGACTCAACTAAAAACTGACAACGTACTAATACTAAGGTTAGAGATTGGACTAGGATTAACCTAACTACTATCTCCCAATCAACAATTCCGTTGAGTCTTGACACGCTCAGACCTGATTACACAGGTGGAGTCGATGTCATGTACCTGCAAATCCTGCAACCAAGCAAACAATGTGCATACATGTATATATATATAAAGCATAAAACAGACACACCGTGCGGAGAAAATCACAGATATCGCAGGGCACTCGCAAGCGAGTGATGCGATTCTGTTCTCCACACCAATACACTCACAGAAGACTGACTCAATAAATATTGTTAGTCCATCATAAGCATGTGCATAGCAATATCAACTGAAAATAAACATCTACACTTAATCATATCATGTCTGAAAACAATAATAAACATCACACAGAGTAACATCATGTCACACAATAATCCATCATCGCTCAAAATCAGCGATCCAAGTATCCAACAAAACAACAAAGTCTAACAGTATGAGAAAGTATCAACAGAAAACATAGCATAAACGAGGTACGCTATATCCTCCTCTCTAGGATCGCTCCCCGAAAAGCCCAACGTATAGGATAAAGTTCCCCATAAGGTCGCGATCCTCCCGTATCGGCCTCATGGCTAGGATCCCATTGACCTCACTGGATCAACGCCTCGACCCCGACCGAAAGGCCCGGTCAAGAATGGCCACTTGCTCCAGTTACCGCCTGCCCTCTTACCTCAGAATCGCGATTCCAATCAAGTACATGAGATATAGTTCGATGATAAGGTCTATACGCATTAATAACGGAAACATCATGAATACAAGACAAACTAGGTGGTAAGGCGAGTCGATATGCCACGGGACCAATTCTCTCTAAAATCTCGAATGGTCCTACGAAACGAGGTGCAAGCTTAGAGCCTTTTCCGTAACGGATTGGACTCTTTCGCGGTCGCACTCGAAGAAACACTCTATCACCAACAGTGAACTGTCGATCAATCCTATGCGCATCGGCATATTTCTTTTGCCTATCCTGAGCCGCAATTAAATTCTCTCTAATACGGTCAACCTGTTGCTCCATGTCTCGAAGCATCTCAGGTCCAAGTAACACTCTATCCTCTAATCGATCCCAACTCAAAGGAGTTCGACAAGGACGAGCGTATAATGCCTGATATGGTGGCATACCTATGGAACTCTGATATCCGTTGTTATAAGCGAATTCTACTAAATAAAAGTAATCCTCCCAACGTGATTGTTGGTCCATTACGTACATCCTAAGCATATCCTCTAATATTTGGTTAACTCTTTCAGTTTGACCATCGGTTTGAGGATGATAAGCTGAACTAAAGTTCAACTGTGTACCTAATGCACGTTGCAAGGAAGTCCATAAGGCTGAAGTGAATACATGATCTCTATCTGATATGATCCTACGAGGAATTCCATGTAACCTAACGATATCCTCCATGAATATCCTAGCTACAAATGAAGCATTATATGATGAACGTACAGGTGAAAAGTGAGCTACTTTAGTCAACTGGTCAACAGTTACCATAATGGCATCATGTCGACGTGAAGACGTAGGTAACCCAACAATAAAATCAATGGATATAATATCCCATTTCCATTCGGGAATGAGATGTGGATGCAATAATCCAGCAGGATGATGATGCTCAGCTTTAACACGCTGACATTCAAGACATCTCGATACATAATCAACAATATCACGTTTCATACCAGGCCAGAAATACAATTGCCTAAGATCGGCATGCATTTTCTTGACACCTGGATGAGCTGAATACGGAGCCCTATGAGCTTCAGTCATGATTAATGTACGAAGACTCTCTACATGAGGTACATAGATGCGACCTAAATGTCGTAATATACCATCCAATTCTAGGACATAACCTTCAAATCGACCTTCTAAAAGTCTACCCGATTCAATCTCTGACTTCACTTCCTGATATAATCTATCAGTAGGAAGTGCGGCTACTATTTGACCTCTCAAATCAATTTCAAGAGTAGTAGCAGAGATCTCATGTCGACGTCGGCTAAGAGCGTCAGCCACTACGTTATCTTTGCCTTGCACATACTTTACTTCAAAATCGTACTCACACAAGAACTCCATCCACCGTCTTTGCCTAGCATTCAAGTTAGGTTGCGTAAAAATATATTGCAAACTACGGCGATCAGTATGAAGTTCGAAGCGATGACCTAATAGAAAATGTCTCCAACGAACTAATGCATGCACTACTGCAGGTAGTTCTAGATCATGAGTAGGATAGTTTAATTTGTGGTCCTTGAGTTTGCGAGACTCGTAAGCAACCACACGCCCATCTTGCATCAAAACGGCTCCCAAACCCTCTAAGGATGCATCCGCACAAACGACGAAATCCTTAGTAGGATCAGGAACAATAAGTATAGGCACATTAGTCAACTTTTCTTTAAGAGTCTGAAAGGCTAACTGACACTGTTCCGTCCAAATGAACTTCTTCCCTTTCCTCTGAAGAGAAGTAATAGGATGACCTATTCTAGAGAATCCTTCTACAAAACGTCTATAATAGCCAGCTTGACCCATAAAACTACGAATTTCACCTACATTAGTAGGTGTGGGCCAATCAACTATGGCTTGGATCTTTGAAGGATCCACAACAATACCTTTTCCAGATATCACATGTCCAAGGTATTTAATTTCAGATTGAAAGAAGTCACACTTCTTCAGGTTTGCATACAATTGGTTTTCTCTTAAGCATTGCAATACCTGTCTCAAGTGTTCTTCATGTTCCTTCATGTTCCTCGAATAGACTAAAATGTCATCGAGAAATACTAGGACAAAACGATCAAGGTATGTACGAAATACACCATTCATTAAACTCATGAATACTGATGGTGCATTCGTTAACCCAAAAGGTACCACTATGACTTCATAGTGCCCATAACGAGTTCGAAAAGCAGTTTTATGAATGTCTGCTTCAGCTATACATAATTGATGATAATCGGACTTCAAATCAATTTTAGAGAACACATTAGGTCCCTTAACTTGATCAAAAAGATCATCGATTCTAGGCAAAGGATAACGATTCTTAATCTTAACCTTGTTCAATTGACGATAGTCAATGCACAGCCTAAGAGATCCGTCCTTCTTCTTTACGAAGATAACAGGTGCTCCCCAAGGGGAAACACATGGTCGAATAAAACCTTTTTCTAAAAGTTCCTGTAACTAAATACGAAGTTCCTCCAACTCCTGAGTCGTCATTCTATAAGGAGCTCTAGAAATAGGCTCAGCTCCAGGAACTAGATCAACTCTAAAGTCAATATCCCTCTTCGGTGGCATTCCAGGAATGTCATCGGGAAACACATCCGTGAATTCCCTAAGAATAGGATGATCATGAAGAGATACCTCTCGACTCTCACCCTCATCTAAATCAGTAACTGTTGTTGCAAACAGTTGACATCCCTGACGAAGACATCTCTTTAGTTGCAAAGCAGATATCATCCGCAAAGAGATAGGTCTTTGAATACCTATAATTTCCACTTTCGTACCTAAATCATTAATGCAACTAACTGTCTTAAGTCGACAGTCAATTACAGTATGATGAGATGCTAGCCAATCCATACCTAGTACTATATCGTACGATCCTAAAGGTGTAACATATAAATCTACTAAGGTAGATAACGTACCTATTTTAAGTTCACAGTTATGTACTAAGTTATCTACTGCTACTTTCACCCCAGAGGCGAATTCAACTTGCCATTTACCACCTTGTTTTACTGCCACAAGACCACAATGATCAACAATGGTTGGTGAAATAAAGGAGTCAGTGGCTCCAGAATCAAAAAGTATAGATACATTAACACCATTTAACTTACCTGAAGATTCGACCACCATATTCTGGTGATAGGCTTGGCGGTCATTAACCGCTGCATATACTGTATGTGCACGTCCTACATCGCCCACCGTAGGCTCTGAAACTATAGGTCGAGGCCCATAACCAGTAGAACCTCTCATCGGACACTGCCTAGCTATGTGCCCATGCTGTCCACAAGAATAACAACTTGTACCTGTGCCTCTACCAAAACCTCTGCCACCCGAAGGTGCATTGGACTGCTGAAAACTACCCCTACTAATGGTAGACTGAGCACTCTGCGCAGGCTGATCCTGCCTATTGCGCTTGTTGCGCCACCAGTTACGACCCTTTCCTGATTGAGGAATGTTTTGTTGTTTTGGTTGAGGGTTATTGTTCTTTTGATGTGTTCTTTGTTGCTGCCCACCCTTTGTGGGTGTCTGTTGGTTCTTGGAAGAACCACCTATCTATCCCTGTCCACCCCGTGGACTAAAACCTGCTGCAGGAGCACCCCCAATATGCACTCCTGTATTCCCACCTAAAGCCATAATAAGGTTCTCCTCAACTATACGAGCCTTCTCCACTGCAACTTCCATAGTCTTTGGCTCAAAGACTCGGACACCACCACTGATACGGGCATTTAAGCCCCTGATAAAATGTTGTACTAGCATAGGCTCATCATCGCCAATACCAGCATACTGCTTGAGTTCATAGAACCTACATTCGTATTGCTCTACAGAAAGAGCTAACTGGCGTAGGTCATGGAACTTGTCAGCCCTACGCTGCCTCCAGTGTTCTGAAAGGAACCGAGCCCTAAACCTCTCAAGAAACATCTCCCAAGACACAGAACCAATGTCTATATGGAGCTTCTTCTCCTCTAGGCACCACCATGTGGAGGCAAATCCTCTCAAGTGCATAATAGCGCATCTGGCACGGGTATTGCTACTGTAAGGGTGCATGGAAAAGCATCTACCCAAGTCTAGTAGCCAGGTCTCAGCCTCTAAACCTCCACCTGAACCATCAAAGGTAGGAGGACGTGCTCTCAGTAAATCCCTCATATGACCAGCAATGATAGCATCCTGATGTGCTGTGTCAACTACTCTCCTAGGGGATCTATCTCTCTCTCTCACAACCTCCTGCTCATCTACCTGTCTAGGTCCAAGATGAGCTAGGACCTCCTCTAAAAGTGGACGTATCTGAGAACCCTCTACTACTGATTGTATGGGATTATGTTCCTCATTTCTCTGACCCATCTGCTCTGCTTGGTCACTATGGTGAGGGCTAGGAGGGGGAGTAACCTGAGGGATTGGCCCACGGCCTCCTCCTCTACCTCTACCATGACCTCTTCCTCCTCGCCTAGGCATGTTCCTACACAAGACAATTTACGAGTCTTAGATACTGTTCAACCAAGGTTATCAGTTGCGACACTACATACTAGGTCAACCTAATGGGCTCTAGATTACCCAGAGCGTCCAGTGTTTGTAACCTTGGCTCTGATACCAATCTGTAATGCCCCGTCTTAATAACCTAAGAATGTTGCAAAAGTGATATAAAAGTGTAATAATTTTTTTTTAAAGTATTAATAATATGTTAACTAAATGCATACATTCTTAGGTTAAACGACGTTACACTACTTTGAGTTTTCCTTAAGCAACTTAAGTATTTCGCATTGCACTTAATAATTCATAACATAAAATAAACATTGCATAATAATTTAAATTTCTCATACAAGATATAATAAAGTACAATTACGTTTCCATACATTGCATTGATATGATGTTACAATACTCATCCATCTGATGAGATAGTTCAAATAACAGTTACAATTTTACAAATGATCACCTCTTATACAATTGAGGGATGTTTTCAAATACATGTTTACAATATACAATGATGAAAGAATAAACAAAGTCCATGTGCGAGCCCTCCATCCATGAAGTGCTCAATGCAACGAACAAACAGGGGACCCAACGGAGTAAGGTGCACGTTCCACCCAACCATGTGGTACCCGTAGGTCCACCCCCCATGCTAGGAGATAGTAATAAGGCTACCTAGACCTAATCTACTAACCCTAGACACTAGTACATACAATCTATTGGTTACATTGCTTCCAGATTTGACAATTGATTTGTTAGATAATCACAAGGTTTAACTGTTATTCTAGGTGGAGTGTCATCACAACGATGCAATGGTTACCCTGGTGTTTCTTCCTAGGTCCCGGCCCCCAATCCTTGGGTTACCCTGGTAACCTCTTACGAAACCCGGCCCCTATTGCATTCAGTTGCGGAATCAAATGTCCCTTAAGGAAACGAGACATCGATTTTTCCATTCCAGGCCTTCTCGACTTATACTCATAATTGTAGAAGCTTATGAGTCATAAGCGAGGCATGCATATCTTGTTACAAATTTTAATCTCTAACTAATGTGTCATTTAATTATCACTAAAATTAGTTAACTAATTGTAAGTTACCCTGACACCACTTTTTTGTGTCTGCCCTTACAATTAGCCACTCCCCTAAACATAACACGAGAATCTAGGTTTTTCCTTCTAGGGTATACAAAGTGTACATATAACCAAAATCTCTAAAAAGACCAAACATGATGAAATGTACAACAATTAATGATCATAACACAGGTGTTATACACCAAGCAAAAACCATGTACACATCCCTAGACAATACAAGAAATTTAAACTTAATAAACATCATTCCCAATTTACCAGTTGATCTGGAAAACTTGATAATTATGAAAACTTTTCCCCACTTGCCCAATCACAAAAGAAATAAAACGATTTTAAGCAAATGGAAATAAAATACATCTATCTTTTGGATATACTAAATCCATGTGAATCAGTTTAAAAATAAACATATTTGCAAAAATGTCTTATTTAAAGATCTTTAATAAACAAGAAATTAACTACTTTCTATATTCTATCTTGCTGATATTCACAATATCACTGTATATTATTTGCTATGATTTCTCATCCTTTATTTCCTTATATTTTTTAAAAAACATTATAATTCAAAGGAAAATAACAATAATTTACAATATAAACTCATTTATTTCCAAAATATTTACATATATATATATAATTACATTTTTTATAAAATACTAATTTACAAATTAATTCCATCAACAAAATCGCATTTAACATGTAATATTATTCAGTTTTCATTATTATTTTTTATTTAAAAGTTTATATGAAATGTATTTGGGGATAAACCCCCCGCGCTACGTGCGTATGGAAAGGGCGGTGGTCGCAGCCCGTCCCAGGGATGCGCTCAACGCGGCCTTGGTAGCTGCGGCTACCCTATAGGGGAGCTTGCAGCTCTACCAAGGCTACATCCAGTGCAGCCTTGGTGGCTGCGGCTGCCAAAAAGGAAGATGGGGAGGGTTTCGACCCTCCCCAAATTTTTGATAATTTTTTTTAAAAAAATTTCGCTATTACGGCGACGCGTATAATAGTTACGCGATTTATCATTTTCAAAAATAAATTTACATATAAAGAATTTCACCTGTGGTGAATTTTATCCTCATAATCTAACAGTTCAATCATTACTATTATATATATATATATATTTATATATATATGTATATATAAAATCAAGTTTTCACAAATAAATTAAAAAAGAACTGTAAAACTTTCTTGGGGTTTTCATAATGAAATCTGGGGAAATTTTTTTTTACAATTTTCCCAGGTTTTGACAGAAAACAAACTCAATATAATTTTTACATTCCAAATCTACTATACCCAGAAATTTTCAATTTCCCATTCAAATATTTCTTTTCAAGAAAAACAAAATACTTTTAATAGAAAATTTTTTCTACATTAAAATTTCACACAGCAGTATGGAGTAAACAATCTTCACAGGTAAAATAAATAAACTAAAATTTTAATTACTCTTTAAATATATATTTAACTTGCTTTCTTTTTTAACATAAATAAACAATTTCACAATTTCACAAAGATCTTCTTTCACAGTTTTTTGTTTAAAATCTTGTTTTCTTGAAATTCACAGAAAGTCTTTGCAAAAGAATTTAAGAAAAATAAGAATAATAACCAAAGAATACCTGGTTTCCTATGCTTGATGATATGGCAGTTGAAGTGTAACTTCTGCCTGTAGAATTCAAATCCCAAAAAGCTCCCAATCAACACAGAAGTTCTTCCCACCAAGATTCTTTGAGAGATCTTCCACACAAATTCACAATCCCAACAAAGAGATAACAAATCTTAAGAATATTACCAGCAATTTCACAGTCAAAGGATATATTTTTTTAACAAGTGCCCTGATAATTTCCCGTGAGGAAATTGAATAGCCTCTGTCAATTTTTCCAAGATCCACAATAACCTTCGTAAAAATTTTCAACAACCCCAAAGTAATTATGGCACTCACACACTTGTCGAGAAGTTGTTGAGAAAATATCTTCTCCACTTCTCGGCAGTTTTGCCATTCACTATTTTGCATGTAATTTTAATTAATTTATTAAATTTAAAATTTAAAACCCAATTTTCCAATTGCATGCAAATTACTTATTTGTTAAATTTAAAATACTAAAAATCAAATCTTCAAACCACATGCAACTTATTTAATTTTTATTTTTTTCTAATATTCTAATTTATTTAAATAAATATAATTTATGCACTTAATAATTTAATCTAATTAATTAATTTATTTAATTAAATAGTTAAATCCTTTTAAGACCAACTATTTAACTAATTAAACTAACTAATGTATTAAATAATCAAGTAAATAAATTTCAATTATATTTAAATATTAATTTTATAACAATAAATAAAGCACAATAATTTACATTAAAAATAACCAACATTTACCTTTTCGAAAATGATTTAACCAATAGAAACACAATACAAAACATCCTATGACCCAAACTGAAAACTGACATTGTACTAAATCTAAGGTTAAAGACCGGGCTAGGATAAACCTAACTACTATCTCCCATTCAACATTTTTCGTTGAGTCTTGACACGCTCAAACCTGATTACATAGGTGGAGTCGGTGTCATGTACCTGCAAATCCTGCAACCAAGCAAACAATGTACATACATATATATATATATATATATATATATATATAAAGCATAAAATAGGCACACCGTGCGGAGAAAATCACAGATATCGCAGGGCACTCGCAAGCGAGTGATGCGATTCTGTTCTCCACACCAATACACTCACAGAGAACTGACTCAATAAATATTGTTAGTCCATCATAAACATGTGCATATCCATAAACAACTGAAAGTAAACATCTACACTAAAACATATCATGTCTGAAAGCAATAAACATTACACAAAGTAACATCATATCACAAAATAATCCATTATCACTCAAAATCAGCGATCCAAGTATCCAACAAAACAACATAAGTCTAACAGTATGAAATAGTATCAACATAAATCATAAGCATAAACGGAGGGGTACTACACCACTCTAGAATCCTCTTTTCAAGTATTCCTTGAATTAGTTATGAGAAGCAAATAAATGGATGTTGTTTGGGAATGAAAGTGGATTTTGTTCATGGTTATATTTTCTTGTGAAATGAGTATTGGAGTCTTCCAGAGGCTAGGGGAGTGGTCTTTTTGATGTTAGCTTTGTTATTCCCTTGAGATGATTGTTTTGTGTTCATGGAGTAATTGATGGTTGTTAGCCTTGCATAATGTGTTCATTTATGTGATTGTAATTTTGGAACTTGTGAGTGGGAAGGGATTGTGCCTCACCATGTGATTTTGTTATGAGTTTTGAGTTTGTGCAAGTGGCCTTGCTTTTAAATTTTATTGGGTTCCTTATTTTCAGTAAGGGTGTGGCTCTCAATGGGGGGTGACACCCAAAGTGGCACCTTGGTAACCCATGTGGGAGTTTGTAATTAAGTGATAACCTAAAAATAATCTAGGGGGATTGGAGAGTTAAAAAACTAATCAAGATAAGTTAATGCCTCACTCATGGATCAAGTGCTTGTATAGGCTTGAGATGAGTTGAGAAGGACTAGAATGGCAAGATCAACTGCCTGGTCTGATTGGAAGGAATGTTGGTCCTACATAGTTTGTATGGGGGTCTAGCGGTTGGTAGAGGTAGCCAGGGTAACCTAGGAAGGTTACACTAAGGTAACCCATAGTAGATTATGTGATGAAACTCCCTCCTATGGAAACCATGTATTCCCTTGTCTTTCTTTTACCTTGGATAATTATGTGCCTTTGGAAGTATAGTCACTGTTGTTTGATTTTGCACTGCTTTCTTTTGTGTGTCATGTTAGCTTTATGATGTCTATAGTCCTTTGTCGGTTAGTATTGGTGGGACCCTTTTCTATCTCCTAGCACGTGGGGTGGACCTTTGGGTTCCACATGATTGGGTGGAAAGTGCTTTTTTCTCCATTGGGTTCCCTTCCCTTGTTCACGTTGTGGAAATTTCTTTTGATTCGAAGGCTTCTGCATTGTACTTTCACTTGGGATTTTTTACCCCTTATGATTGCATTGTATTACAATTGATGTATCATGTACCATGTTGATTATACTCTCCTCACATGTAACGAGGAGTCATTACTATTCATAATGTAAATGTAATGATGTTTATTGATGTAAACTCTATTGTGAGATGAGTTATGTATCTGATGTTGTTGTGCATGTAAATTGAATGAATTGAATCAATTAATCTCTATGTTCCCATGTTATGGTTGTATCTTATGGATTACTTGATTATATGAAATGATTAGATGTGATTCATAGTTGATGTTAGCCTTTAATTAATGCAATATCTTATAGTTCTTTTACATTAGGTGATGGGAATCATGTAGCATAACTATGAACCTTAAAGGAAATTAGTTGAATTGTGTTAATGTTTTATTTGTAATGGTGCGTTAGATGCACTCTTTCAAAAAAAATTTGTCCATTTTCAGTTGTTATTATGTTGTCCTTTAGGGTTCGTGGCAGGGGTGTTACACAAATCAACAAGGTGCATGGATTGACTTTAAAATTAAAAGGCGAGTCAATCAAACCTAGATCTACATCTATTTAGGGGTAGGAATAATTTAGTAATTATTTGAAATTATTAAAATAAATAAACTAAATGACCTAATATGATAAATGCAATTTTTTGAATATAAACAAATGGAAATAGAACTTTGTAGGTGAATTTGGAAAGTGTAGAATGATATGTACATGTCACCAAAAGTTAGATTTGAGAATCGTAGGAGGACTAAGTTGCCACTAGGTGATTGGGTCTTTGTTAGGGCATCCTTCTCAATTTTTAGGGTCCTTTAGTGCTATATCTAAACTTCTATTTTCTGCTCTTCCCACTGTCAGAATTTCATCTATAGATTTTATAATTGGATTTCTTGTGTCTTGACAACTTTGATGACAATAAATGCAACAATGTAAAATGGGTATTCAATATCTCTCCAATCCTTTCCAAATCAGCAATGTACACATTCAAATAGAGAGAAGATGTGCCATATAGGGGCTTGCCTCAGTCAAACCCTATGTAAGTGTTCCCACTTCCACAATGGCAATTTCAATGATAAAACATTAATGGAAAGGAAGGAAATGATTAATGAAAAAATTCTACAACTCACCACCCTTCAATAGCTTCCTTGAAAAAATGAATACATACACATCACTTCAAGGAATTTGATCCTGCTTGGTAGAATGCTTGAATTCTTGAATGCTTTGAAGATCTACATCAATACATTAGTCTTCACAAAACATGAACATTAACACACATAAAATTTTACTTGATGTTGGATCTTGAAGTTTTGTAATAAACTATGATAATTTTTCTCTTGACTTGCTTAATAATACTCTTGATCATAATTTTTCCAATATATTTCTCCTTAATGCTTGTTATTTCTTGTTATATTTAAAATGATAAAAAGACTAGGTATTTATAGGTGTTTATATAATTTCTTGAAAATTATATTCCAAAAGCTGACACTTCATATTTGAATTTTGGATATTAAAATACTACCAAAAACATATTTAAATTTGGGTCTCGACTAAGAAGGGGGACCCAATCACCCATGGGTGATTAGGTCTTGGCCCAAAATTCTAGGACACTCAAAGTCGAGGAAAATTTAATGATTGAATGCTTTTGTATAATACTTATCCTTCTTTAGAAAATGATAAAAATTAGGCTTTGGCATACATAATTTTGAAAATTAAAAACTTAATTAAGTCCAATAAATTAGGGGACCAAATCATAATGTGAAATTGTAAATGTATAAAATTTTCTATGCAACATTTAGCCACCACTTTAGTGAGAGTATGAAATTATGCTCAAACTCATACTAATGTAGAGAAATATGTCAAGAGTGGTTCAATTGTACAAATGTTAGAGATATAGAATGACTAAAGATCAAGGAGGGTGATCAAGCCCCTAGGATCTAATATCTCATGGAAAACCAACATAAGCACAAAGGAACACACATATATGATATGTTGAAAGACAAGATACACAAACATATAATGTCAATGCTAGGAAAAAGAGAAAAAGAAATTAAAAATGGGTATGAGCTAACAAGTTGTATTATACTAGTGATTATACAAATAGGAAAACACGTAGGCTAGTGAGGACCATTTTTCAATAGTTGAGCTCCAAAAATAGGTAGAAAAATAAGAAAAACACTCTAGGTATACAAGGTGTGCCCATAACTATACCAAGAGTTATATTCCTGATAACCTTGATAAAGTGCTACAAATTGATCAAAATTCTATGCCAATGCTTACACTAGGTTTAGCCCTTGTGAACAAAGTGAAGCCAAGAAAATGTTAAAAGTCAAATGTAAATGCACCACTGATCTTAGACTCTTTGATTAAGTGGAAAAAATAATAATTCCAAATGTCATTTTCAATGCATCACTAATATCAACCTTTGTGAACAAAGTGAAGCAAAACAATGCCAATGTATGCCCCCACTTTAAAGAAATTGCTAAACACCATGTTGTGAGAAATTACTTTAAAGTATAAGAATGATAAATGTCATGCAACAAAAGAACACAAGAGCTTATTTGGAAATCCCTATGCCAATTATATGTTTCAAAATAAACTACATCATGATAAGGGGTTTCCTCCATAATACAATGTCATGAATAAAAAAGGTGTACACTAAGGGCTTCATAGATCTAGGGTCAGTATACATCTTTGATATTGTGATATAATAGATCTCAAAAGTGACATCATTCCCCAAAAACAAGTGGAACAATAAACACAAAGGAGGAATGACACATAGAGAGATAGAAGAAAAATAAGCCTTTTGGGTCAACATGGAAGAGACGTAAATGTCTCAACTCTTTGTATCATACCCAAAAGGAAAACACAAAACAAAAGGAAAAAGGAAAATATTATGACATATAGAAGAATTGAGATAAAAATAGAATAATGTCACAATAGGTTCATTTTCTTTGTATCCTTGCACCAACAAAGCAACAAGGCTCATCCAAAGAAAACTCACAAATGTAAAGACATGAAGGATAACACAATACAAGAGATCACATTATGTGCAAGAAAACACAAAGAATATATGAAAAAACATAAAAGAGTATGCCACATGTGAGCCAACCTAAAGTAGTTCATATGCATCCCAACCTTGCTCATCGTAAATGGAAAGTAGGTAACTAGCTAAAGGGACTACAAAAAGTGTCATACTAGGATCATCACTAGGTTCAACATGTGGTGGGTCACTCTCACTGGGAAGATTGTCATGGGTGTGCCCATCTAAGTTCATATAAGTGGAAATAACAAGTTCAACTCATTATGCACTAATTCATCAATCTTAGAAATCTCATCATCATCATCCAAATTAATCACAATAGGAGGTTTTATGATAATTGCAGTTGAATTGTCTTGCTTCATTTCTTCTTTTGGTTCCATTTCTTGTTTTGCTAAAATTTGGGTTTCTTCTTGAGTTGTTTCCATAGGTGTGGGTGTTTTTGGTTTATTCTTTTCTTCCAATTTGTGAGTGATAGCACGATGTTTGTGTCTACTCTCTTTAACACTTCAATTTATTTTTGTATGTCTTTCAAGTTGTGATGGGTAGGAGTGGGTTTATCAACCATCAGTTTCTTTTCTCCTCTTAGGGGAGGAATTGAAGGAACTACAGGGGGTTGGGAAACCACTGTCTCTTTAGGTCTATATACTTATTTTATCTTTGGTGGAACAAAAGGAATCATTTTATTATCTCTTGGTCTTTTGTAGGAAAGTGGTGGAGGAAATATGCTATACTTATCTTGGTTTGTTCAACGTGTTTCTGGCTCAATCATAGGTTCATCAATTATGGGTTGGGGAGAAGGAACAAGTATAGACCTATCAGACAAGAGAATATTGCTAAGAGATAATTCTTCTATGCACATTACTTTGAACTTTTGATATGACTAGAAAAATAAATCTTCTCGAGGCTTTTTTAGGTTACATAGGTCCATGCCAAAATAAATTGAATAAAAAATTCCCATGGGAAGAAAAAGGATTGAATCCCTATGGTGCACTATAAATATCTAATTTTCAAAGGGAAACTTTATGCACTTGTGAATAACTGACATGACAACATTCGTGGAGCATAACTATGGGTAGCCTAACTTCACATGAAATTTCTCAAATGACAAGATGGTGGAGAATGAGACATTTAATTTTTTTGGTCCAAATTTTAATGGAGGAGAGATCAAACCTATCATAGGGAAAGAAAAACCATTATGTGTTTTAATCCATGCTTTCAATTTTTCATAAGAATCTTGATAGAGTTCATGCACAAGAATTCCTTGGCGATCCCATTCACTACATAAATGGGATAAATATGTGTCCCAGTTATAGGATTTTCATTAATATGTGTGGTGATAGAGAGGATGATCAGGTAAATGTATAGAAGCATCAATATGTGTGAAAGTAATGTTAGTTAACAAACTGGTTTGGCCCTTGCAAGGTTGAACATCTATAAGACTAACCATGCCTTTTAGATCTTCCTCATTACACTCTTATCATCATCATTATCATCATTTATGTCCTCAATCTTAACATTCATCACATCATTCTTGACTTCAATAGATTTCACAAAGTTAGTGGAATGATATGGCATTGGGTTAGTGAATATTTATAAAAAAAATTGGGTTGGGCAACTGACTTATTGCCTTTATCATTAACACTTCCCAACTAAATATGATTAGAATCAACAAGGTTCTGAACTTGATGTTTAAGATGCATGCATCATTCCATGTCATATCCACTTTTTTAGTGATATTGACAAAAGGCATGTGGATTATAATTTGGTGGTAATGGTTTTGTTGTGTCTATAGGTTTTATGAGAGGTAAATGGATTAGATTCTTACTCAAGAGCTGCAACATGATCGAATGGAGGGAATTGGGAAATTGTGTAAGTTGTCCATCCCTAGGTTTGAATTGATATTGTGTAGAGCATATGGAAATGACTTGAGGATCAACATGGTTTTTTTTGGGATGGATTTATATTTAAAAATTTCTTGTTTGATTTCTTAAATTATTGGTAACTATTTTTATGTATAGGCTCATACTTCTCAATATGTTTAGATGAAGATGATTCATACTTATTAATTGAATTTTGATAATCACAAAGCACCGTGCATATACTTATAAAGGATATAATTTTTTCCAATAGGACTTTTTACCTTATGTTTTCTTGTAAGTTGTTAATGAACATTCTTTGGATTTTTGCATCAGAAAGACTTAGATTAATTTTTGATACCACCAACTGATTGCGGCTAATCAAATCTATAACTTTTTCACCTTTTTTTGGTTTTCATCACATTAAATTAGTTATATTGATCTTGGAACCAATTTGCACTTCAAAGTGGTTGAGGAAGGCATAAAAAAGCTCATTAAATGGGTGAATTAAATTATTTGATAATGAAAAAAACAAGTCTAAGGCCATGTCCTTCAATGAACTAGGAAAAAATTTATCCAAGAGCTTGTCTTAAAAAATGAAGTCACTACATAAGGCAGTGTATGTGGATATATGATTTCTAGGGTATCCTTTACCATAGTATTTCTCAAAGTGGGGTATCTCTATGTTTTTTGTCATTTTTTCTTTCAATATACTCAATGAAAATGGATTTTATGTGACATATTGTGATGGTTGTCCATTTTTATTTTGGTTCAATGTTGATATTTGTTGTTGAAGAGATGCCAAATTTTGTAAGATTTGGTTTATGAAAAAATTATTTCTTGTTCTATTTTAGGAATGAGGTGAATATGGTGGAACTGTATATGTATTAGGTGGAGGACTATATTGCAAGTTTGTGAAGGGTGATGGGTTTAGAGATATGATGTTTGAGTTGAAAAAACTATAAGGATTCCTAGTAGAAATACCTAAAGTTGGAGCTATATTGTTTCTTGGTTGGATCACTGTGGTCACAGTTGGATTTTCGTACAAGGGAATAAAGGCTATAGTTATAGGGAGAGAAACTTGACTTCCTTCTTATCTTTGAGCATACCCCAAAGCTTGAGCACAACTATCCATTATAGGCAGATGATTGTCTATGATGTGGGCTAGACTATGTACTACCTCTAATCCATGATCATTATTAAGCATTTTCCTCATGTTATATATGATAGGGACTATTGTTTCAATGATATATTCCATGCTTAGATAGTCTTGAAGTTTTTCTAAGGATTTTTCCAATTGTTTTAATTTCTCTTTAGGGACATGAGCTACCATGGCTTCAACATCAATAACAGTGGTCGATAGTAAGGTAATGGTAATTATATCATTAGGGATGGAATACAAAATGGGTTGAGAATTGAAAAAACTTGGCATGAAATGGTTAGAGAACTCAAGATCCACAAAAATGTACTAGCAGCACACGATGCCATGAGTCTCGAACTACATCCCACTAAATTATTGGAAATAGAAGACTATGTTACGAAACTCATGCAAGTTTCACAACACCAAAAGTGCACCCAAGATGAACACCAATGTACTATGTAAAGACAAAAAAACCCTAGAATCGGGAAGAAAAAATTAGGAAAAAATAGTAAACACAACAACAATGGTCCCAAAGAAATTTTTTCTAGCTAAGACAAGTGAAACAATGTCACCCAATGGTGACTGGGTCTTGGTCAAGGGTTTTGAAAAATGAAAGTTCGTGAATTAAATTGCTTAAGCACCCTGATTATACTTACAAATAGTTGTAACAATAAATTACTTTTCAAAATTTTCTTAATGTATCCCAATTTGATGCAAGATTCAAGTATGCAATGATGTTGAATATTTTTAAACAAATGTGAATCTAATTTTTAGATCCAAAATGTAATAATTGATTGATTGTAATATACAGAGACCTGAAAGTAATGATTTTGAATGCAAATTTTTATTTTAAATAATGCACTTTCTTTCACTAATTGAAGTAAATGTAAAATGATTTGAAAACATATAGTTACTGATTCCAAAACAAGGATATGCCAATATAATGCAATTGAGAAAAAAAAGACATAACAATGTGAAAATGTTTGTTGAGACACCTATACAAGGACAGGGCCACCCAGGAACATCTGAGTCTTTGTTCAGGGTTCTAAAAATTTAAAATATGAATATTTAAATTGATGTTTAAAGTTAATATTCATATATGCAAACAAATTTTATGGTGGCTATTTTTCTAGAAATTTTCAATGCAAAGGAAATGCAAATGTATGCCAATTTTGGAATAAAATGACACTTTTTGGAATGTAATTTAGAAATGAATATCTGATCTAAATAAATTAAACACACTATGATGCAACCTATGGTGCAATATGAATGCAATGTTTTGGATTTTTATGATGTAATATGCAACCCTAAATATGAAACATAATGAAATAAAACCTAGATGAGAAATGTAAAATAGAATGATGCAAAACCTAGATGTAGGGTTTGGAAGATAGCCAAATAAAAAAGTTATGATGTAATAAATTTAGGTTCACCAAAATGAAGCATAAAAATGTGGTACACCCTAATGACCTAAGGTGTATTGTTCCATCATTTTTATAATTCTATTAAGATGCAAATCAACAAGGTGCATAGATTGAATTTAAACCTCAAAGTTGAGTCAATCAGACCTAGATCTTCATCTATTTAGGGGTAGGAATGATTTAGGAATGATTAAATTAAATAAACCAAATGGTGTAATATGATAAATACAATTTCCTAGATATAAACAAATGGAAACAAAACTATCCAAGTGGATTTGGAAAGTGCGGAATGATATGTACCTATCACCAAAAGTCAGATTTGAGTGTTGTACTAGGACTATGCCACCCCTAGGTGACTAGGTCTTTGTTAGGGTGTATTTCTCAAATTTTAGGGTCCTCTGGTGCTAGATCTAAACTTCTATTTTCTGCTTGTCCCACTATCAAAATGTCTTCTATAAATTATGTAATGGAGTTTTCGTGTCTTGAAAACTTTTATGACAATAAATGAAATAATGAAAAATAGGTCTACAAGATCTCTCCAATCCTTTCTAGACCTACAACCTACGCATTCACAAAGAGAGAATATGTGCCATATAGGGGCTTTCCTCAATCAAACCCCATGTAAGTGTTTCTACTTCCACAATGGAAATGTCAATGATAAAACCTTAATGGAAAGGAAGGAAATGGTGAATGAACAAATGATGAAACTCACCACCCTTCAATGGCTTCCTTGAAGGACTAAAGACATACACATCACTTCAAGGATTTGGATCTTGCTTCGTAGAATTCCTAAATTCTTGAATGCTTTGGAGATATACTACAATGTTAGAGTTCACAAAAGATGAACATGAACACACATAGAATTTGACATGATGTTGGATATTTAATTGATGTAATAAAATCTCATAATCTTGCTCTTTAATTTCTCAATAATGCTCTTTAATTTCTCAGTAATTCTCTTGATCATAAGTTTTCCAATATATTTCTCCTTAATGCTCGTTCTTTCTTGTTAGATTTATAATGATAGAAGACTAGCTATTTATAGGTGTTTATCTAATTTCTTGAAAATTAGACTCAAAAGACAACATTTCATATTTGAATTTTGCATAGGGTGATCCCACAATAGTGGTTTACAATTTTTGTCCAAATTGGACATTGAAATAATTATTTCTAACTAAATCTTCACTTTCGAACACCTATAGTGGCTAAACCGTGAGGAATTTGAAGATTATGCAAAATAGAGTTTAGTGAATTTTTTTTTGTAGATTCTAAATATATTTTTTCAAAAATTTTGGAATCATATTGCACCTCTTTCTCCATCTCCCTTGAAAACTAGTAATTTTCAGAAAACAACATTTTTAAGGAGTGACGCTCACCGTATAACACAACTTTTTTTCCATGAAGGATAAAATTCTAATTCTTTTGAATTTAGATTTGTAACTCTCATATCTAATGCTTCCACTTGGTTAAGGATAGTTTTTTATTGAATTTTTTTCCTTAATCAAGTTTTGAAGTCAAAAAAATTACAATTCAGACATAGGCGGACCGTATAACGCTTAATTTTTTTTGTATGTATCGAAATTCAATTTTTTTTTGTTGGATCAAGGACTTCAATATCTAGTGCACTCATATTTTAAATTTTTTTTATAATCTTCTATTTTTCCACATGTATAGAACACGAAGCTTGATTTTTAGTTAAAAAACCTACATTCACAAGAAATAAAAAATAAATATAATAATTAAATTAAATTTATTTAAAATTATACTTTTTTGGATGCTTATAACAAGGACTATATACTTACAAAAATAAATTTTTAAATGAATTCATTTGATCCCCCAAAAGGTAAATCAAAAGTGGTTTTTAAAAAGATTTTTGATAGGTGTAAAGGAGACTCTATTATAGGTATGGTTTAAAACTGGCAGGGTTCTATCCAAGGGGGTTTGATCTAAGGTAGTTTGATCAAACCATCTTCAATTGGAATCCTTTAAATGGAACTTTTTAAGGATTAAATAATTATATTTTCTAAAAATATGTGATTTTAGCAAAAATCAGAATCTCCTAGAAATTGCAAACCAACTTTGTGGGATCACCCCATATTAAAACATCGCTAAGAACATATTTAAATTTTGGTGCCAGCTAAGAAGGGGGACCTAATCACCCATGAGTGATTGGGTTCTAGCTCAAAATTCTAGGACACTCAAATTTGGGGACAATTTAATGATTGAATGCATTTGTTTAATAATTTTTCTTCAAAAAATGGTAAAAATTAGTTTTTTAAATTCATATTTTAGAAAATTAGAAGCTTGATTAAGTCCAATAAATTAGGTGGGAAAAACATAATGTGAAATTGTAAGTGTATACAATTTTCTATGCAATAGTTTACAACATAGACCAAGTTCCTAGTCTTGATAAATGGTACTCCAACTAGCTTCTTCAATTCTTCACAAGGTGTAAGATAAGGTGATCCTTTATCACCTTTCCTTTTCATTTTAATGGCATAATCATGGAGTTGGGTGATAGCAAGGGAAAGAGATCAAGGTGCATGGAAATGTATAGATATCACAAACTCAACCATGAATATGACTCACTCATCATTTATAGATGATACACTTTTATTTTCCAAATCCATTTCTTTTCAAATAATGACCTAGGTATATCCTATCCATTCTTGATTTCAAATATGATGAATTTCCAAGTCAATACCTAGGTAGCCCATTCTTTTCATGTCCAAACAAGCTTGAGTTTTGGAAAAAAATTGTGACCTAAATTCAAAATAGAATAGCATCATGGAAAGGAAGATGGTTGATAATGGTAAGAAAGATCACACTAACCAAAGCATTCCATTCCACTATTCCCAACTATGTTATGTGAGTCCTTAAGCTACCAAAATTAGTATAGCTAAATTTAGAGCAATACATTAAATTTTTTCTCTTGCATGGGAAACTTGAAAGTAAGAAAAATAGTAAGATACCACTAGTTTCATGGAATAAACTTTTTGAAGATAAAAATATAGAGGAGCTCGACTACATAACCTAGAGGCAAGAAATTTGGCCTTGGGGGCCAAACTAGCATGGAATATTTTTGGAAACCCTCCTTCAAAAAAGGCCAAAATCATGCAAAGAAAATGTATAGACTTTGCAATTCTTTGAATGAATATTTACAATAGAAAACCCACCAAAATGATATAAAATATGAAATTTTATCATAATCTATAGAGAAGTTATCATCCCACATTTAACCTAGTCTATAAGCAATGGTGAAAAAGCATTGTTCTAGGATGACTCCTAGAATGACTTCCCACCATAAAAAATTGAAGGATTATAACAATCCAGAATATACCTAAAGAATCACTAGGGAGAAAAATTAAAAGACTACCTCAAGCTAGAAGAGAATCATCTCTCAAATACAAAATAGAAAAACTTCACTGGTTGTACCTTCCCAACAACCAAAAGTATTAGTTGTCAAGAATTCTTTAATACAGACATTTTTTCTTCTTCAACGACCCTGATAGGCTCATTTGGGATCCTTCCAAGTCAAGAAACTATAAATTCAGCCTAGGATACTTATCAACCATCCACCAAGGAAATGCTCAATCAACAATCTAGCCCCATAAACTATTTTGAAACTCTACAATTCTTCCAAAATTCTGGTTGTTTGCATGGTCAAGGCAATAAACAAGAAGATCCTTACTTGTTAGAGATTGGTGAAGTTGGGAATATCTGGCCATTTAAGCTTTGTATTCTATAGCCAACAAGAAGAGGATGTATACCATCCTCTCTTAACTTGCAAATTTTCACAATAGTGTTGGACATGACTTCAGAACAAACTAAATTAGATCACATCCCTTCAAGAATCTCTATTAGTAGTTTTTTCCTCATGGTCAATAATGTATAAAAACTCTTTATTCTCTTTGATATGGATAGTAAGCCCATCAACACAAATATGGTGTTTATGGTGGGAAAGGGAAAAAATAATATTTTGTAAGGAGCACCATACATTGGAAGAAGTAATATGCAAAATTAAAAGATTAATTTCTGAAGGAATAATGTCTAGTGTGTATAAACCAAATGGTTCAAGATAAATCTACTCAAATTAAGATGAAAAAATATATTCATAGTGGGAGTTGATCCATTCCTCAAACCCAAGAACATGGTTACCCAAAACTAAGCCAAATCGTAATAGTGTAGTATGGACTCCACCTCTAATGGGTGTGGAAAAAATTAATTTTGATGAGGCCTCTTGAGGGACTCAAGTGCTTTTGGTGCTAGTTGTGTATTGAGGAACCAAGCATTGAAATTACCATATGGAATAAACAATAAGGCTGAGGCACAAGCATTACTCAAAGGTCTGAAACTGGACAATTCAGTAGGAATCAAACATATATAGATTAAGAGGGATTCTATGGTCATAATCAACACATGTAAGCAAACAAATTCAATCATTTGGATCTTAAGTTTAATCATAAACCAAGGCATCAAAATGTTACTATATTTTGACTCTAACCAACTCTCACATTGTTAGAGAGAGGGTAATAAATTAGTAGACATGCTGGACAATATGGTGTGTGACAAAGATGTTGGGGCACTACAATGTAATCAAATAGATCTTGTTAACTATCCTACCCTAGTGCATATATCCAACAATGAATTGCACCCCATAAAGGGGAATTGAGTTAGCATACTATTTGTCTTATGTGTGCAGGGTGTGTGATGTTGAGTTCCATTAGTAGTATCTATCTCCAAGTTGTGTGGGCCCTTGATTAGGAATTTTCTTCTACCTATGAGCCCTTGATGGTAAAGTTTTCACTTGTCAAAGTTGTGAAGTTATTATTGAGCCTAAAGGCCTAAAAGAAAAATACAATGTGCTAAGGTGATACGTGGTGTCCTCGTACGTCTAATGATGCTTGGACATACCAATCACCCACCCTTGCACAAATACCACATGTTAAATTGGCGCATTCTAGTGAAACCCTTAAATATTGTAATAACTCCTAGTGCAAGATTGACTAGAACCACTAGTGTAGTGTTAGGCATTTTTTTTTTCTTGTGGACTGCTTTTCATTTAAAATTTTGAAGCTTGCTAAAAATGAGTAGTTTTCACCCTAGATATCATAGTTCATAGAGGGAAGTGTTGAGGTGGCACATGGAAGACCTACCCACCACCAAAAGAGGTAAGTGATGTCTTTTTTTTCATTGATTTCCTCCTCATCAAGCCATGTGTCGTGCTAATGCAATATGCGAAAGCTTCTAAGTATTATAAATAATCATTGTTGAGCAATTTGTTAGGACATTTGGTGGGTCCACCACATGGTTAAAAAGGTGGAGGCTAAGAGGTACATTCGTATACTCTTTCAAGGAAAAGGGTTCATTGTTGGCAAGCCTTGCTAGTTGTAAGTTTCTAAGTATTATTGAATCTAGTGCTAAACTTAGATAATACACTCACTATCACAACACATAAACACCTAGCACTATTGTGCTCTCTCAAGTTCCCTCCCAGAGTATGGGGTGCCTTTAGTTGCATAAACATGACATGTGGCTATGTTGGCATCAGGCTAAGTTCTTTCCATTCAAAAGAAAAAAAGGGTGAGTGTAAGATCATGGTAGTCCAAAAAGTGGCGATATGACCAAAAATTGGTTGATGACATTTTTTTAATCCAAATTTGATGAAATGGAAAGGGTTTATTGATAAATTTTTTAACTTTCCACCAATATAAGATATGCCTTATTTGGAAATAAACTGATAATTATTATTGACTTTATACATGTATTCAGACTAAAGTCCTGATTGAAAAACATTTATAGTTCTCAAACAATTTCACATTTTTTTGAATTTAAAAGATGCAACACATTCTAAGCTTCCCATACTATAGGATTAAAAATAAAATTTTAATTTCATAAATTTTTTACCCAATTATGATGGTCAGACAAACAAGCTTTAATATTTTAAAAAATTTCTAATAAAATTCATAAAAAAATATTTACTTTCAAAAAGATTATAAAAAAAATGTGGCACATCTGGGCATGTGTCCTTTACTTATATTGAAAATTTCAAAAGATATGCTATTTTTTTCTTATACTTAGATTGGTTAGACATACACCTACATTTAATTTTTTCCATGAAAATTTAGTACTACTGCGTTGAAATTTCAAATTTTCACCAAACAAATTTACTTTTTTCCAAAAAAGGACTAGTATCTTAGAAACTACATTCAATTTACTACAAATTTTGTTGTTACATATTTTTCAAATTATGTTAATAACCTATTCAAATTTTTATGTCAGGTTGCCTAACTATGCTTTTCTGAAACTTGATTCCCACTTAAGGGCCTAGTTTGGAGCCCCATGGTCCTACACCAACCCAAAATTGACACATTTTTACATTCTAGCTGATGGGATGTGCATAATTTAATAATGTTAACCAATTAGATGACATCACCATCTGGCATTTCTTAGTATGGTTGATCATTTGGATGTGTTTCGGCACAAGCCCCATTTGATCACTAGTTACTTAATGGATTTTTCATTAATGACAAGGAGGCTATGTAGTACTTCAATAGTGAGTTGGAATTTATAAAAATTGTAATAAAGTGCTTTGAAGTTACGTCACTACCTCTTCTAGTGGGAAGTAAATTTGGAAATAATATCCTCTTTCCTTAAGCATAGGAGAATGAAATAGCTTGCTCTATTTAAAGTGGAAGGGTGATATCCTCACCATTTTATTATTCTCATAGTTTCCTAGAGTTCATGTTGAGAATGGACACTCCAATATACCTTACATGCTCACATCACGAGATGGCCTTCGTAAGTGCTACCACATACCAACAGTTGAAGGTGCTAATGATACTTGGCATCAATTTCCTAAGGGATGTTGTGTGTTATGGAGTAAACACGAATATCACATCATGTTTTGTGGCTTCCTCATGGATTTAGGAGAGAAAAAGGAGTTGGTTTGGGAACCGATGAAAAAAATGTTTAATAAGCACAACCTAGGTGGGCTAGAGGTAACCTTGGATGTAGCAAGGCATGGGGTTTTCTTTTTGAGTCCTTATAATATCTAGAACATACATGAGGAGGGTGCTAAGGTGGAATGATTTCCATTCCTTGGGAATTTTTGCACAGTGTCACTAGCACAACATAGAGTACTGGCATGCATGAGTAGTTGTTTCTTAAAGAAGGTAAACAATCTGGAGCCTATGTCTGATCTCCAATGGATAGTGGATTTTGACACCACCCTTGAATTGGTGTGAGGAGTCCACTTAATATCCTACATAAAATATACTTTATCTATGATTTTCACTCACTTTCTGATATGAGGCTTTTGTTCTATATTGGCCTCCATGTGTAGAGAAACTCGTATATGGTGTATTATATTTTTCTCCCCTCACCATCTTTACTCTATAATATTTTATGCTATATATATATCAATTTCAGAACTTTATACTATTAATAATATTATAGGAATTTTCCCTTTTATCTAAAAAAACTTTAGCATAATAGTGATTCACAAAATGGATACAAATATGACTTGATTTCTCAAAATTTGTGGAAAAGGTTGAATGTGTAAATGATGGTGTACCTATAGCTATCATTTAATAGTTAATAGTTTATGATTATTTGCAAGATTGAGTGATAGATCATGATGAATATGCAAGTGGCATGTGTGATGATGAAGGTCTTGAATTATGAGTCAAGTGGTTGTATGGATTATATGACTAACATTATGTATGAGTGAAGTGAATGAGTGAGAATAAACTAATGTTGCTTTTTAGTCATGAGTCAACTCACTAAATTAGGAGATAGAGGAATATAAATAGAATTAAATAAGTAAATTTATTTAATTATTGTGTTTGAGGTGAATATATAATTTAGGAAATAAATAAAATATTAATTTTATTTATTTTTAGATGAATTTCATGGTACAAAAAGAAAATTAAATAAATTAAATTATCTTATCTACTTTTAGAGGAAATATTAACTAACTAAATAATAAAAAATATTTAATTATGGTAAATGAGAAGAATGCATGAATTAATTAAATAACTTTAAAAAAATTTAATTATTGTGGATAGAATTAAGAAATTACTTAAATATGAAAATAGTGACATACTATGATGGTTAAGTTGTTGTGGTGTTGTTCTTGCCATCAAGGTTCAAACCCCATTTGAGTGTAATTGTCGAATGTTTAAATTGGAGTTGAGATCCCCCATTTGTGACCTTTTCGGTTGATAGCTTCAAGCCAAAATCATTTACCCCTTAAAATAATGATAATTGTTGCGAGTATGTGCAGGATCATGATGGGCCAAAAAGTAGTGATATGATGGGTATGTGTAGGGTATGTGGTTGACATATTTTTTTTTACCAAAAATTGATGAAACAAAAATGGTTTTTAAAGGAGATTCTCAGATTTCCACCAATATAAATTATGCTTTACTTTGAATTTAAATGGTATCACATTTTTTGAATCTGAAACATGTGTCACATTCTATGCTTCCTATACTATAAGATTAAAAAAAAATGAATTTCATGAAGTTTGGACCAAGTTAAGGTGGTCAGACATACACGCTTTTATATTTTTTTAAAGTTGTAATAAAAATTCATAATTAATTATTTACTTGGAAAAAAATTACCAAAAACTATGTATCACATCAAGACATGAGTCCTCTACTTATATCTAAAATATTATAAAAAATATTATCATTTTATTGTGGTTAGGGTTGTCAGACAGACACCTACTTCTTATTTTTTCCCTAAAATTTAAGTACTACTGCATTGAAATTTCAAATTTTCACTAAATATATTTAAAAAAAAATAAACCTAGTAGTTTGGAAACTAAATTCAATTTGCTACAGATTCTATTCTTACATATTTTTGAAATAATATAGATAACTTATTCAAATTTTTATGTCAAGTTGCCTAACTCTGATTTTTCTAAATTTTCATTGCTAGTTAAAAGCTAAGGGCCTCTAATTCAGCCCAATTATTTGTCCCATCAGTTAAATTTTTACAAGCCACTTTCAAAACTTTTGAATTTGAATCCGTAATAATAATACCAATGCCAAATTTCTCAGGGTTGCCTCTTGAGGCACCATCATAATTAAGTTTATAATAGTTCACTGGTGGGGGGAACCATATAGCTTCCTTTCTCTCCAAGCATTTATCCACCTTATTTGTAATTGAACCATGAAAAGGTAGTGATTTAATTAACCATGGGGTATGTGCAAGATCATCATGGAAAAAAACAAGCCCTTAAGTGGTGAAAAATTAAAAAAAAAATAGAGTTAGGCAACTTGATGTAAAAATTTGAATAAGTTATCTATATTATTTCAAAAATATGTAAGAATAGAATATGTAGAAAATTGAATGTAGTTTCTAAACTACTAGGTTTTTTTTTTAAAATCTATTTGTGAAAATTTGAAATTTCAATGCAGTAGGTACTTAAATTTTAGGGAAAAAATAAGTAGGTGTCCATTTGATCACCCTAACCATAATAAAATCATAATATTTTAAGATTTTAGGTATAAGTAGAGGAATCATGTCCCAATGTGATGCATATTTTTTATATTTTTTTCCAAGTAAATAATTAATTATGAATTTTTTATTACAACTTTTAAAAAATATAAAAACCCATATGTCTAGCCACCTTAACTTGGTCAAAACTTCATGAAATTATTTTTTATGTAAATCCTATAGTATGTGACACAGAATGTGACACACATTTCATATTCAAAAAATGTGATACCTGTAGACATAGAAAATGTATCAATTGATCCTATACACCTGATCCTGATTTTACTAACACTGTTTCATCTAGAATCATCTTCTTCGTTAATCATTTAATTAAATAATATTTATTTGATTAAATTCATCACATTCCATCTCCTAATTAAATAAATCAATTTTATCTGATTAAGTCATCTTTTCCCTTTTAATTAAATAATTCATTTTATTTAATTAATCTCTAAAGTCATTCTATTCAATTAAATAAATTAATCTTTATTTGATTTAATCTAACATCATCTTCTTTAATTAAATAAATCAAATCTTATTTAATTAAGCCTATTAATCATTTTCCTCTCAATTTGATTTAAATTAATCTGAAAATCTAAATCAAATGGTCAAATCAGCTAATCTCCCTCTAAATTAATCACTTCAATCCTATAGATTTTGCAACTTTCTTATGAAAATCATTTTAATTGATTTATTAAAGCTCTATTTACTTTCAAAAAGGAATCACAGAGGGAATATACTCAAAATTTTAAAAATCCTTCCAAAAGGGTTTGTACATCCATACAATATATCCAATGTCAAAAGGTTGGATATCAATATTAACAAATTCAACAACAAACACGATCACCCCATCTCGAAGATCAGTCATCACATCTCCAAAATCAATCACAACTATCCATCAATGAGCACCTTGAAGATGTTTCTACCTCGTCCAATGATCCAATCAACATATACCAAGAATCACTTTTCAATCATGATCAAAATCCACCAACAATACCCAACAATGATCAAATTCAAGAAATGTTAACATAATTTCATCCCATGGTTGAAAACATTATCTCCACCACAATTTTTGAAAACAATGATCAAAATTTATCCATCAATGAGCACCTGGAAGATGTTTCCACCTCATTTAATGATCAACTCAACATACATCAAGAGTCACTTTTCTGTCATGATCAAAACCCCTAAACAATATCAAGAAATGATCTATTTCAAGGAGTGTTAAAATTATTTGATCCTATTGACATAATCCACAATCCATCAACCAATCATCATGTTGAAAATGTCTCTACATCACCAAATGAGTTAGAGGACATATCTCAAGATTTTACCCCTAAGAATGATCGACATCTTTAACCAAAGTCTAGCAATGGTCCTTTCCAAGACATATTGACATCCTTTGACCTCATGGTTACAGATACTAAAGGAATCCTCAACTCAACACTTGATCCAAGACCACCCAAAGCTCAAGAGGATATTAAGCAACTTCACATGCCTAATGAAGATATCTGAGAGCCCTTTATAAGCAATCGATCCTTTGAAACTGACCCATGTCAAGAACTTGATCCAAAGCATGTCAAAAGAAATTCAAAAATTAATCAAGATCAAGAATTCGTATCTCCAAGATATTAAAATGATCTAATGGAAACTCTCCTATCCATACGAGATGTCACAAATGATGATCATATCCATATAGCATGTATTCCTCCATTTACCCATGAGATGCTTACTCCTAATGAACATATAGATGATCTTCATTCAAAACAAGAGTCTCATACTCTTGATATCATTACCAAGGAACAAGAGTCTCCTACTCTTAACATTTATACACAGGATCAAGATATAGAAAAATCTAGAGATATTAGAAATGGGTCATTAAAAAGGCTTCTATGGAAGTTGTGAATCAAAAACATCTTGTGAAGGAATATAAAAAATGAATCATGAGGAAGACTTCTATGTGGATAGTGAATCATCAACACCTTTGGGAGAAGCATTAAAATATGATACTTCACAAGATGAAGCCAAAGATATCAATCAAGAAGTTATCTCACTTATGGAGGGTCCTATTAGTTATAAACTAGGATCACCTACTTTTTTTAGGGAAAGCTATCTTATTAATGAAGAATATATCAGCTTTGAAGATCCACGACATAGCAGAGAAGGATTAGCACCTTGTGTCCAAGGTAAATCATATCCTATTGCAAATAAAATGTTTCAACAAGTGAATTATCAAGGAAGAGGATTAGACCTACATGAATAGGGTATCCTAGAACTAGTGAAAATTATTGGAAATCCTAAGCATCAAGGTCTTGGTTATTTGACAATTAAGGGATCTAAGCATATCAGTGATACCTCTATAATATTGCAGGCAACTTTATCTAGTGTAAGCATCAACATAGGGAGAACAAAGAATCCTTATGATGAAACCGATGCCAATACAACAACCATCCACATCATGAATCTTCATCCACCCATCACCCCATCCACGAATTGGGACCAACATCAAAAGAAATATTTGAATAAAAGAAAAATTAACACTATCAAAGAAAAATAAGCTAAGAAGCATAATGGACAAATCAAATACACATGGATACTAAAGAATACAAAGAAAGATTATCCCTATCAAACTCCATTAGCCAAAGAAACTATGGGGAAAAATAAAAAAGGGAAAAATATGCATCAAAGATGTCCACAAAGGAAAAAGTAGGCTTCTCAAGTGACGTACAAAGTATATCAAGCAGTAGGTCTCAATTCCACACACACTTCTATATCCACCCATCATTGCTCATCTTCCCAATTTTGGAGAGTCAAAGGTTCCAAACTAGCAACTAATCCATATTTTATTCCTAAACACTCACCATCCCCACCTACACATAGGATATCCAATTCTCACATTGACCATGTATTGGCATCCACCCTTCATCATAAGGATTTAGAAGGCACTCTACCATGATGTGTGCACAAAGATAAAGTTAACTCTGGTATGAGAAAAGTAGATCAGTCATCTCAAAAGTTGCATTCAAGTGCACATATCTTAGCAGAGCAACTTCTTTAAGTAGGTTATTGATGGCACATCATGACAGAAGAATATACATCGACACCACAACGTAGTTCAACATGAGCTTAAAATCTTTCAGAAAAATCTTTAAAAAATAAAAAAATATGAAAATCCAATTTTTTTTTTTTAAATGATAGAAAATAGTAAAGAAAAAAAATAGTCCTCCAGTGAAAACCACTAAGGTGGCACTTTGGATAGGTACCATGATGAAAACCTAGAAAAAAAGTGTCATGTGTATAATTAACCATCTGTATGCGCTAATTCAGGTGAAAGCATCTCATCTCATCCATAATAAATCTATTTGTCCATGAACCATTTATCCAATCCATTTTCATCCATCTCCATCCATCTTCTAAATTGTCTTGATCTTCATGAAAGTTTGGTGCACACTTTACACTTGCTTGTGTTAGACATCTTGACATGAGTCATTTTCGTTGATCTTATCCTATCCAACATTATCTAAGCCATATCCAAATGAGCATTCTTTATTTGAGCACCTTATCTTATCAAAAGATAAACCATATTCATCCATCCATTCATCCTATCCAAGCATTCACCCATGGAATTCCATACATTGCTAAACACTAGGGGTAGATATGTATAGCTTGATCTATATCATCCAACTTATGTGGTGATCCAAACATTGGAAAATGTAAAATCAAATTGGTCAAGAATTTGTGAGCCAAAATCCAAATCACTAGCCCATGGAACATTTTGATGAGAAGATGTTCCTTGTCAAGTTTTATCTTTCATCAAACATCAATCCAAACAATCAATATCAGTTGCATCTAACATATGATTCAATGTCACATCATTTCATTCAAACATATTTTGGTCCAAATCAAGCTTCAATCTTGATCAATAAAACCCAATCAATCCCTTAGCATCTTGGGATATCCATCCTAATCCTTTTGTTGCTTAACACTATCCTTGCATTGTTGTGTATCCTCAACAATGTTATCATCATTGATCCACCGGTCGGATTGATCAACCTTAGCTTGGTTTTCAACAAAATACTAAATAGAGCATTGATATCATCAAACATATCCATATCCAAGTCATCAAAATCATTCGAAAAAATAGAAAAACATTCAAAAAACACAAAATCCAAAAACATTCACAAAATCTCATAAAACACCAAAAACATTGGAAAATTCAAAAATCAAAACATTTGCAAAACCTTGAAAATACCAAAAATAGCCTCCAAACATTTCAAAAACATCAAAAACATTCAAATATTTGAAAAGAATACACCAATCTTGTTTCACAATCACCTGAAATAAACCTCCACTCACAATAAATAAATCATCATCCTCAACCTTTGGTGAAACAGTCACAAATGAGTCTACCAGGTTAAAAGTGAAAACCTAAAACGTCAACGTATCAAGCCTAGGTCAGTAGGTAAAAAAGTTGGTAAACTCTTGGTACTAATATATCATCATCTAGTCAATCCCAAAATCATCTGATAACATCATGTCCTAGGATGTATCCTTCCTACAATGGGCATCAACATCAGGCATCACCGTAGTTTAGTCTTGGCTAGCCATATGAAGAACATTGGCTTATTTGTTTACTTGATCTTTATCTTTTGATTTACCTCATTGCACTCATTCCAATGACCTCTCGATGATATTAAAACAAAAGGATTTAGAGAGAAAGGAATGGGGCAATGATCGTTATCTTTTCTCTATTGTGCTTGTTGGATATTCTTGTAATATAACCTTGGTCATGTGTTATTTGTTTGGTTTGTAGGGAAGGTGTTTTAGGTGTCTTGTTGACCACATAGGAAGGCTTTCCTTTCTATGTTTTGGTCTGAGTTATTTGAAATATTTGAACTACATTTTAAATGAGGTTTTGTATGTCAGGTGTGAATAGGAATACTCCTATCTAATTGTCAAGTCAAAGTCCATCACACTAGCTACAATGCCATCATAGTTCTTTATACCTTGATGCATCGTGCCTATGTGTGTTATCAAACATAAGGTAAGTATCCCTTTTAAATTCCCAATTCCTAGTATGAAAATCATCATCATCATCATCATCTCTAATATTGTTGACTTGTTGGATTCTCTTATTTTCTTCTTGCTTTTCTCCTTGCTAACATGGTACCATGACAGTTAATCAAAAACATCACCAATGCATCCATCCTGCATTCACAAACCATTAGCATGTTGCACATCAATCATATCATAATAGGAAACATCGATCATTTCACATAATAGGAAACATCGATCATTTCACATACATTTCACTTCCATCATAACATAGATCTATTAGTCTAAGCATCTTATAAACCATACATTTACATAAAACATCCATTGTATAATCATATAGGCATCATCACATCATCCATCTCCAATGCATTGCATCATCATTTTAGTTGTTTAGGATAATATAGATTGGTTATTTTAAGCATCTTAAAATAATCTCACTTGCATCATCGTCATAACCATCCATACGTCCATCTTGAACCTCTTTGTCGTGAGATCAACCTTCAAATCATAATTTTCATCCAATCTCTCAAGGGGGAAATATGTCAGCATGTTTCTTCTCACCAAGGTAGTAGTGGGGAATTTAAAAATCAGAAATATTTTGAATTTGGATCTTAGCAAGTTTATTCTTTTATCCAACGCTCAGGTACATTGCTTCAAAGAGGGGCAAAATGTAGAAATGAAAAATGTACTAATTGATCCTATACACCTGATCCAGATTTTACTTACACCGTTTCATCCTGAATCATTTCATTTGTTAATCATTTTATTGAATAATCTTTATTTGATTAAATTCATCACATTCCATTTCTTAATTAAATAAATCAATTTTATCTGATTTGTCAGCTTTTCCCTTTTAATTAAATAATTAATTTTATTTGATTAATCTCTAAAGTCATTCTATTAAATTAAATAAATTAATCTTTATTTGATTTAACCTAACATCATCTTTTATAATTAAATAAGTCCAATCTTATTTAATTAAGTCTATTAATCATTTTCCTCTCAGTTTGATTTAAATTAATTTAAAAATCTAAGTCAAATGGTCAAATCAGCTAATCTCCCTCTTAATTAATCAAATCCTGATTAATGCTAATATTAATCACTTTAATCCTCTAGATTTGGCAACTTGCTCATGAAAATCATTTTAATTGATTTATTAAATCTCTATTTATTTTCAATAAGGCACAAAAGAGGGAATATTCTCCAAGTTTGAAAAATCCCTCCAAAAGGGTTTGTACATCCAACAAGGCATTTAAGTTTCTTACATGTCCTTTGCCTTGAGCCAAGTGGCATTAACTTCATTTTATTCTCCCTACAACTTGTCATTTCATCAATTTTGAAGCTCCACCTAATTGCATTTAATTGCACAATGGCCAAAATGTGCTCCACCTTTGCCCACTCAAATGTTGACAAGTGGCTTTATGCTATTGATTGGTTTTTTATCCCACATTCATCCATTTTTCCTCATCCCCCATCTCTCTCATCTATAAATAAGAGGTTCTCATTGGGATTTTGGATCCACAACTTTATGCAAAGCCATTATCTTGAGATTTTGAATTTGTTCATCCATTGTTCATCTATTTTCATAGTTTTCTTCAAGTTTCATAGCTAGGTTATGCAGGAATTCCACCAAGGAACATCAAATCTTCACCAATCATCATTCAAGCTTGCAAGGAATTGGGAAGGGGCCATTTCCCATATCAAAATGACACCAATTCCCCCATGGGATTGAGAGTGTAATCATTTAATAGGACTTAATAGCTTTTTCATTGTGTTCTTCCTATTATTTCTTGTTTTTATGCTTCAAATGAATTTCATGGGGAATGATGTTTCTAACTTGCATTTGAGACTAATTGTGTGTTTGTTCTTCATGTTTGTGTAGGTCAAGGATCACCATTCACATTTTGGCACTAGAAGGAGGGCGAGCTTGAAGAATCTAACACGTTTTTCTTCAAAATTCCATTGTTTTATTAAAACTTTTGTGTCTACAAGAAAGTACACCACTAAAAAAAAATTGTGCTGCTATTAGTCCAGTGGCGCCATTTAGCACTACTATCAAACTCCAAACCACGATGTTGGATTCTTCCTGCTAGAAAATTTGAATTCCAAATAGTGACGCCATTCATCCAAACTCCAAACTCTGTCGCTGGTCAAAACAATGCCCAATTGTGCTCACTAGATTTTCCACAGTTTGTCGCTATTAGTCCTAGTGGTGCTATATAATGTCATTGACTCCTTCAAACTACACCGCCATCACAGACTGCACTACTATAGTTGGGTAAAAGGCACTTTTCAAATTAATTTCAACATGTGCTTTTCCATTTTGGTTGCTTTTGACTACTAACTAGCTTTTGGCTTTTGTTTCTGTAGTTTTAACCAATTTTTGTAGGTTGGCTTGATCGAAAGTGGAGGGAGGAAAAGAAGACAAATAATTCTCTATGGCAACATCATCTCATTGTATCAAGTGTTTTTAAACACTTTGGGGGAGAAATTATAATCCCTTTTCTAAGGATTTGCTATCTTTCAAGCTTTAGGACTCACTAATTTTTGTTTAGACTTAAAAAGAAAGAAACAAAAGGATTAAAAAGAACCTTAGGAAACTTACTAGATTTTGTTTTGGGACTTAACAATTGAACAAACAACTCTCATATTTCCTTTTGGTGCTTAAAAAGAATCCAATTCTTGCTTTGAGGGATTAAAATGAACATGTGCCTTTATATTTTTTAATCTCTTATCCAAAGTAATATCATCTAAAATATGTATGTGCTTCTCTCGCACCTCACAGTGATCTTGAGAATCAAAAATATTTTTGTGATATTAAGTTGTATATGTGATTGTCTCCACACTTCAATTTGGATTCTTAAAATTGAACAAAATCTTGCGAGTGCAAGTGGAGTATATCGCGTGTGTTTTCTCTTTGTTTCTCAAAAAAGATTGATCAAACTACGGATGTGCTTGCTCACTTTTGTTTATCCTTAGAGGGCCTTCCTAGTGGGAAAAAGTAATCACCCCAGGGAATGACCCAACTAGGAACACGCTAAAGCCAAGTGACTTCCACCTGGTGTATAAGTGTGGTTATTTGAGAAAAGTTCAAGTATCACTAGGATTTTTCCGACAAGAAGGGCATCAATGGTCTCTTTCCATATGGATGATCCCCCATGAATGGAATGCCTATTCTAGAACCTTTTGTTTAGAGGCCCAAAATCCTTATCTATTTGTTGGTTCAAGAGGTTGGACCTCTGAAGCCACCCCACATTTTTGTTGTTCTTGGTAAAGATGAGAAGTATTCCATGGGAGTTTCATGGGTACTAAAGCTTGGTTGAGCCATAGAAGTGAGTGTCGTGGAGGGGAACTAGTGCAGTCAAGATTTTAATCATCCATCAAGAATAAGTGTAGTTGGATTTATCCAAGTGGGGATTCAACAAATATTTCCTCTTATCCATAGGATTGTGCATGTTCTTGGAATCAAAACACTTTGCTTGGATCTTAAACATTACAAAAATTCAAACATGAGCATCAAATTTCAAACCCTTTAGGAAGCAAATACCTTTGACCAAATTCAATTGTTATTGCTTGCCCTAGGGATTCTATCCTTAGAGGCTTCTAAGCATTTGAATTTATATCTCCATTTTCTCTCACTAAAGTCAAAAATAGGGAACTTTTTCCTTAATTTCCACATAATGGACGTTGTGGAATGAGAAGAAATTGGGACATTGGACATTTAGTTTGAAAACCTAATAAAGATTTTTTTGTGGTAAAAATAACTCACTAAGCAAGGATAAGAAACAATTGGACCCCACACATGTGCTCTTTCAAATGATTTCCTGAAAGATCAAAATCCAAAAACCAAAGTCCAAAGGTCTTAGTAAAAAAGATCACAAGAAAAAGTTGTTTATGCTTTACAAATTTAGAGAAAGATTGAATTTCAACTTTTATAAATGTGCATCAAGGAACAATCCAAATTTGTATTCATTTTACTATTTTCAAAATCCAAGTCTCTTTCAAAGGTTTATGCATCTCAAATAGGAAGTATTAACATGTTCTTCAACACCTTGGTCTAGTAAACAAAGACTCTCTAAGTGTCTTAGGATCAAAATCAAAACACTCTCATCCATCTTCAAACATCAAATAAAAAAAAGTCACCTCACAAACAACTCTTGGAAATCTTGAAAAAATCCTTCATGCTAAACTTTGGGAAAATCCTCTTGAAATAAAAAATAAAAACAAATCCAAATCATCTTGTTTGATTAGGTGTGTGTAGATGAATCCTTCTTTACACACTTAGTCAAATTATCATCTTGAGGATAAGTTTACTCTAGGACAACATCCAACCTCTTAGAGTTTATGAGTTCATTATCCATACCAAATCCAATAAAAATAAAAATCAAATCAAACATCAATCCAAAAGTCCTAAAGTTTAGCATCCTCCTCAAGGTTCCCTAAGGATTTCCAATCATCCACCAATCATCCATCTTTCATTATCTCATCACAATCCTTTGATCCTCAAAATCTTAGACTCACATTCTTGTACCTAAAGTTTAGATCAATCTAAGGAATTAGAGGTTCATCTCTTACATTCTTGAAATTGATCCTTATTTTATGGTTCAAACTAGATATCAACTCAAGAAGAACATGGATACAAACAAATAAACATCAACTTCGAGTGACTTGAGTCAAACCACTTCTGAAATTAATCTTGTTGGATCTAGAAATCCCACACTCAATCTTCCTCCACTACCACAAGATTCTCAAGAGGAAGGTCAAGTAGAAGACATCACCAACAATGTCTTAGGAATGACACAAGATGAAATTATTGAAATGGTCCAAAATCCTGAAACTCATAGAATTGTCAATACCATGATGAAGCTCAATCCCTCACAATGCATGATAGAATTGGCTAAAGAAGGGGTTAAACTCCCTTTTGACTATGATTTGAGCACTCTTGTGGAGAAGCCTCTTGGGATTATGCCCCCAATTTCATCCATGCCCCCAATATCATCCACACCTCGATTTCAAAGCATCACTCAAACTATCCCCCAAATCATAACATCCATTGCTCCAACTCAATGAATTGTCAACAAGGGGAGCTCATTGCTTTAGGCACTACAAACACACCCCCTTGTGAAAAACTAATATTTTAAAGCAAACACCATCTTGGGTCAATCTGTTCCTCAAAATTTGCTACACCCATATGTTCCACTTACCTTTCAAGACCCCAATGACCCATCATCATCTTTTCACGCAACACTGAAATATCATATTTGGACAAGGGGGTATCTTTTACCCCTGATCATCATCATTTCCACAAGGGAACACACCACCTATATTTCGACCACTTCCACCCCTCACCATTAACATCCACACCACCCCTCGGTCTAGGCTACCTCCTTTACCACCACTCAATCAACACAGTCAAAACAACCCCCCAATCATAAATCAAAACATCATACCAAATCTATAAGGAAAGTAGAGGTGTGGAAGCAAATTTCCTAACATCAAAACCATAGGAAAGAATGCAGATAGTACTTTTTAATTTTCTAATTACAATTCAATTAAGACACACATGAAAGATTTACAGAAATAGAACAAAATACATAAAGACAAATGAACACTAGATTTATGTGGGAAAACCCTATTGGGAAAAAACCCACCACACCAAGCTAAATCTCTTTGTATTACACCAATCATAAATCAAAACATTGTACCAAATCTGTAAGGAAAGCAGAGGTGCGGAAGCAACTTTCCTAACGTCAAAACCATAGGGAAGAATGCAGATAGTACTTTTTAATTTTCTAATTACAATTCAATTAAGACACACATGAAAGATTTACAGAAATAGAAAAAAATACATAAAGACAAATGAACACCAGATTTACGTGGGAAAACCCTATTGGGAAAAAACCCACCACACCAAGCTAAATCTCTTTGTATTATAGTAACAAACAATTACATACAATGCATAGATACAACTCTCTGGTATTAGTTTACAGTAGCTTCATTTACTGTTCATCCAGTTACAGAAAATTCTCTCAAGAATCTGATTCTCTCAATCACATCACCTCATAATGCTATCCTTTAAATATTACCAAATTCTAATTTTTTTCTTTTGTTCATCCTTATCCGCCATTACCAATCATAGACAATTTCCTTTCGAGCAATTGATTTTTCCTTGCATGCAGTTTAGCTCCAGCGTAGCAACTGTTGCAAAAAATCTAACTGCCATCCATTTGAAATTCGCTTCCTCTAATTGGTCCATGAGGCTCCACATAAGATGGTCAATCTGGTCAAAGGCATTCAAACTTTGTTGGCATATCAGTGAGAAACCAACAGTGTCTCCCCGATGCCACAAAGTCTTCATATCGATATCGGCGTAAGTCCCAATAGTTGGCAAGATGATATAACGAACGCCATGAGTCATACCGAATCCATCGACATCCATTTGTTTCTATCAACAAGAGATTCCTCCATCGACAAGATGTTTTACCGATGCTCACAAGTCATATCGATTTCAACTTTGCCATCGGCAAGACTTTTCCATTCACTAAAAGGTTTTGCTGAGTCTCCTCAAGTTTCACCGAGGCACCCGACAATCGGCAAGACATTCATCTCTCGCCAAGACTTCACTCTGAGCAGAACATGTCATATTGATTCGGCAAGACTTTTTTCTTTTGCCGAGACCTTTCACTGAGCACTCATGTCTTACCGAATCGGCAAGACATTTGACCTTTGCCAAGACCTTTCAATGATCACATATGTCATATCAGTGAGACTCTCCATCAGTCGTTGAGACCTCATATCGAGTGTTTAAGTCATGCCAAAACCATCCCTTTCGGTGAGACCAGGCACTCGTCGCCAAGACTTCATACCAAAGTCTTTTGTCACCGCAAAGGCACCAAGTGAATACTCCCGTCAGTGTGACCTTTCATTGTCGCTAGGACTTCATACCGAAACCCTTTAGTGTCACCATGAAGGCTCCAAGATTATCCGTCGGTGAGACCTTCCAACAGTCGTTGAGAGATCTTCCCGACACCCTTGTGTTACCCCAATAGCCATATGCTATCGGTGAGACATTCTCCAATCATTGGTACTTCTCCCTGAAGCCCGATAGAAACATATTGTCGGCCAGAGGTCTCTATTTGACAATAGGTCATAGCGAATGCTTCTTGTCATAGCGATAGCTCATTCAGCAAGACACCAACCTTGTCTCAGTGACTTGGAACATTTCAAAGGATTCAAAATAGCTAGTCAGCCAGACATGATTAATGTCACAACGATTTTTCCCTCCAGGAGTTACATGTCAGTATGGATTGAGGAAAATATTCCAACAAAATCCTCTGATCTTGCCATCGATATTGTAACAATAGATGGAAAACATCCAAGCAACCCAAACAATCATTGTACCATCCATAAACATGTTCTCCCAAGGACCAAGCATATCAATCACACCATCCACCACACAAATCCCCATCGTCAATATGATGACACCTCTCATCAGAAAAAAAAAAAAAACACCATTCTGAATCTACCACCACCACCACCACCAAGACCAAATGTGGCCAACCAATATAGCATCACATTGCAAGCAACTCAATAAGCCTATCAAAAGGAACTTCAGTAGTTCCAAGCTCAACAAGCACAAAACATGGAAGCTATTCAACAAGCTGCTCAACAAGTGCAAGCTACTCAAGCAGCTCAAGCTGCACAACAAGTGCAACAAGCACAACAAGCATAGTAGGCTGCTCAAGCTCAAGCCCTTTTACAACAACTATAAGCTACCCAAGTTGTGCAAGCAGCTCAAGCCACTCAAATCACTCAATCTGCTTAAGCCACACAAGCTACACAAGCGGCACAAGCTACCTGATAGGTGCAAGATCAAGTGCAAGCTCAAGCTCAGGCGCAATCCCAATACCAAGCTCAAAAAGTGCAAGTGCAAGCTCAATACTAGGCACAATTGCAAGCAACCCAACAACAAGCATATCAGCAAGCCCTGCAACAATACCAAGCACAACAAGAAGCAGTCCAATCACTAGCCCAACAACAAGCATTATTGTCACAACAACAACAAGACCAACAACAAGCATTGTTGGCATAGCAACAACAACAACAAGAAGTTTTCTTGGTGCAACAACATCACAACCAACAACAAGTGTTGTTGGTGCAACAACAACACGACCAACAACAAGAATTGTTGGCACACCAACAAATGTAGGCATACCAACAAGCCTTGATAACACAGTAGAGTTTGTAACAAACTCTCACCAACACGCCCAACACTCCACCCATCACTTAAACACCTCAACCACCTCAAAACACATTCACCCCACCTCTTGATCCATAAGATGACGTGACAACACAAATCAAGTTGCTCTCAGAACAAGTGCTCGATCTCCAATCAAGGAAAACAACAAAGACACCAAGCAACTTGTGCCCCCCATCCGTTCGATAGGAGCCTTGCAATGGTACCATTCCCAAAGGGATTTGAAATTCCTAAATTTGATAAATATCATGGGATGTGAAACCCTGAAGATCACATTAGGGAATTCCAAGTACATTGCATGGAGGTCGCATATGATGATACATATCTAATGTGGCTATTCCCTCGAAGTTTGGTTTTTCCTGCCATGGAGTGGCTCTCTCACCTTCCTCCTAGCATCAAAAAGTTTCAAGAGATTATAGACACATTCATACAAAATTATGCATTTAATATAGGTATGGATGTGAGTCTAGAGGAGCTATCTACTCTTAAACAAGCTAAGGGGGAATCATTCACTTCCTTCTCGCAATGATGGTGATCCAAGGCCAATAGGAGCAAGTGGGCCATGCTAGAGGAGTGACAAATTTGCACCATCATTTCCAATCTTGAGAAAACCTTGGCATTCCATCTAAAAATGGAGTGCATCACCACCTACGACCTATTGATCCCTAAGCTACTCAACATCAAAAGAGCCCTTATTGCACAAGGGGGGACACCCGCATGTCTAGAACATCAAGACAACCTCCCTTCCACTAGTTATAATGAAAAACCTCACACGTGGGAAAGAAACAAAAATATCACTAATGATGGTGTGGTTGATGCCAAGGTCATAATCAGTGCTCTGAAACAAAACACCCAATCATAGCAGCAACTACAAAACAACAATTGAAACAACACACAAACCAACATGGTATCACAATAACCACTAAATAATCAAGTCAACAATCTGAACTATCAGGGAGGACCACCCCTGTGAAACAAATATCCCCCAAGTGAAAGTACACAACCCTTTGGGAATCAATTGAATCCATTGTGAAGAAACTGGTAAACAAGAATCTCATCAAAATTCACACATATGAGAATTATCAAGAGCCCCAAGTAAAACCACCATGGTACAATGAAAACCACCTTTATGATTTTCACAAAATCAAGGGGCACATAAGAGCTAGGTACATGAGGTTGAAATTTTTTATCCAAGACCTCATTGATGACAAGGTCATAAATGGTGAGCAACCAGGTGGAAATTAGGACCTAAAAATATACATGAATCTGATGTTGGATCATAACCAAGGGAACAACCATGGAAAGGCCAATAATGCCAAATGTGAATATACCAAGTACAACTTTACCAAACATGAACATTTAGAATCCACACTTGGTAAACTTTGGGATAGATATTTTTTTGAATCATACAAATGTTGTCCAAAGTCCAAACAATATGTTAACGACTTCATGTATTGATCCAAGTCAAGGTAACACCATGTAAAATCAATGTTACCTAAATCAAGACAATGTGATTCCCAACCCCAACAATGTTCAATTTCAACCTATAATTCCAAATCTAAACATCATCCCAAATAAGAACATTGTCCAAAATAAATTTGTCCATGATCCCATACAAACACCACAAGTATACATTACAAATCTACTTGGGAAAAAACTAAATCAATTACATCAAGATCAAGATCAAAAATTCTAGAACAAATCACTTCACTTGCCAAAATAATTGACATATTGAGCCAAGAGACATCTCCACCTCAAAATCAATACACTCTTCCATTGGTTGAATAATTTCATCAAAGCATTGAGTTGTATCAACAACCACATCAATAACAATATCTCCAATGTCAAAAGGTTGGATATCAAGATCAACAACATCAACAACAAACATGATCACCCCATCTCGAAGATCAGTCATCACATTTCCAAAATCAATCACAACTATCCATCAATGAGCACCTTGAAGATGTTTTACCTCATCCAATGATCGAATCAACATATACCACGAATCACTTTTCAATCATGATCAAAATCCACCAACAATATCCAACAATGATCAAATTCAAGAAATGTTAACTTCATTTGATCCCATGGTTGAAAAAATTATCTCCACCACAATTGTTGAAAACAATGATCAAAATCTATCCATCAATGAGCACCTTGAAGATGTTTCCACCTCATCTGATGATCAACTCAACATACATCAAGAGTCACTTTTCTGTCATGATAAAAACCCCTCAAACATATTCAGAAATGATCTATTTCAAGGAGTGTTAGAATTATTTGATCCTATTGACATAATCCACGATCCATGAACCAATGATCATGTTGAAAATGTCTCTACATCACCAAATGAGTTAGAAGGCATATCTCAAGATTTTAACCCTAAGCATGATCGACATCTTTCACCAAAGTCTAGCAATGGTCCTTTCCAAGACATATTGACATCCTTTGACCTCATGGTTATAGATATGGAAGGAATCCTCAACTCAACACTTGATCCAAGACCACCCAAAGCTCAAAAGGATATTGAGCAACTTCCCATTCCTAATGAAGATATCCGAGAACCCTTTATAAGCAATCCATCCTTTGAAACATGTCAAGAACTTGATCCAAAGCATGTCAAAAGAAATTCCAAAATTAATCAAGATCAATAATTTGTATCTCCGAGATACTACAATGATCTAATGGACACTCTCCTATCCATACAAGATGTCACAAATGATGATCATATCCATATAGCACATATTCCTCCATTTTCCCATGAGATGCTTACTCCTAATGAACATATAGATGATCTTCATTCAAAACAAGAGTCTCATACTCTTGATATCATTACCAAGGAACAAGAGTCTCCTACTCCTAACATTTATCAGAAAAATCTAGAGACATATTAGAAATGGATCATGAAAAAGGCTTCTACTAAAGTTGTAAATCAGAAACATCCTTCGAAGGCATATCAAAAATGAATCATGAGGAAGAATTTTATGTGGATAGTGAATCATCAACACCTCTGGGAGAAGCATGAAAATATGATACTTCACAAGATCAAGCCAAAGATCTTAATCAGGAAGTTATCCCACTTATGGAGGGTCCTATCAATTATAAATTGGGATCACATACATTTTTAGGGAAATCTATCTTATTAATGAAGAAGATATCACCTTTGAAGATCCACAACAGAGCAAAGAAGGATTAGCACCTTGTGTCCAAGGTAAATCATATCCTATTGCAAATAAAATGTTTCAACAAATGAATTATAAAGGCAGAGGATTAGGGCTACATGAACAGGGTATCCTAGAACTAGTACAGATTATTGGAAATCCTAAGCATCAAGGTCTTGGTTATTCAACAATTAAGGGATGTAAGCATATCAATGATACCTCTATAATATTGGGGGAAACTTTATCTAGTGTAAGCATCAGCATGGGAGCACATAGAATCCTTATGATGAAACTGATGTCAATACAACAACTAGCCACAACATGAATCTTCATCCACCCATCACCCCATCCACAAATTGGGACCAAAATCAAAAAAAAGATTTGAATCAAAGAACAAAGAATGTTATCAAAGCAAAAGAAGCTAAGAAGCATAATGGACAAATCAAATACACATGGATACTGAAGAATACAAAGAAAGATTATCCCTATCAAACTCCATTAGTAAAAGAAACTATGGGGAAAAATAAAAAAGGGAAAATTATCCATTAAATATACATCCACAAAGGAAAAAGTAGGCTTCTCAAGAAATGTACAAAGTATATCAAGTAGTTGGTCCTAATTCCACAGACACTTTTGTATCCACCCATCATTGTTCATCTTCCCAAGTTTGGAGAGTCAAAGGTTTCAAACTATCAACTAATCCATATTTTATTCCTAAACACACTCCATCCATGCCTCCACACAAGATATCCAATTCTCACATTGACCATGTATTGGTAGCCACCCTTCATCATAAGGATTCAGAAGGAACTCTATCACGATGTGCACACAAAGAAAAATTTAACTCCGGTATTAGCAAACCAGATCAGGAATCTCAATAGTTGCATTCAAATGCATGTATCTTAGGAAAGAAACTTCTTCAAGTAGGCTATTGATGGCACATCATGATAGAAGAATCTACATCGGCACCACAACGTGGTTCAACATGAGCTTAAAATATTTCAGAAAAATCTAAAAAATATATAAAAAAAATTAAAATCCAAAAAATATTGAGAAAAGGATTAAAAATAGTAAAGAAAAAAAATCGTCCTCCAGTGAAAACCACTAAGGTGGCGCTTTGGATAGGTACCATGATGAAAACCTAGAAAACAAGTGTCATGTGTAGAATTAAGCATTTGCATGTGCTAATTCAAGTGAAAGCATCTCATTTCATCCATAATAAATCCAACATTCCATCCATCTCACCCATAATAAATCTATTTGTCCATGAACCATTTATCCAATCCATTTTCATCCATCTCCATCCATCTTCTAAATTATCTTGATCTTCATGAAATTTTGGTGCATACTTTACACTTGTTTAGGGTAGACATCTTGACATGAGTCATTTTCATTGATCTTATCCTATCCAACATGATCTAAGCCATATCCAAATGAGCATTCTTTATTCGAACACCTTATCTTATCGCAAGATAAACCATATCCATCCATCCATTCATCCTATCCAAGCATCCACCCATGAAATTCCATACATTGCTAGACACTGGGGGTAGATATGTACATCTTTCTTTGGGAAAAAAATATTGATCTATATCCTCCAATTTATGTGTTGATCCGAACATTAGTAAACATAAAATCAAACTCGTCAAGCATTTGTGAGCCAAAATCCAAATCACTATCCCATGGCACATTTTGACAATAATATGTTCCTTATCAAGCTTTATCTTTCATCAAGCATTGATCCAAACAATCAATATCAGTTGCATCTAACATATGCTTCAATGTCAGATCATTTCATTCAAACATATTTTATTCTAAATAAGGCTTCAATCGTAATCAATCAAACCCAATCAATCCCTCATCATCTTGGGATATCCATCCTAATCCTTGTGTTGCTTAACACTATCCTTGCATTATTGTATATCCTCAACAATGTTATCATCATCAATCCACTGATCGAATCAATCAACCTTAGCTTAGTTTTCAACAAAATATCAAATAGAGCACTGATATCATCACACAAATCCATATCCAAATCATCAAAATTATGTGAAAAAATAGAAAAACATTCAAAAAACAAAAAATCCAAAAACATTCACAAAATCTCATAAAACACCAAAAACATTGGAAAATTCAAAAATCAAAACATTTGCAAAACCTTGAAAATACCAAAAATAGCCTCCAAACATTTCAAAAACATTAAAACATTCAAATATTTGAAAAGAATCCACCAATCTCGTTTCACAATCACCTGAAATAAACCTCCACTCACAATAAATCAATCATCATCCTCAACCTTTGGTGAAACAGTCACAAATGAGTCTACCAGGTTAAAAGTGAAAACCTAAAACGTCAAGGTATCAAGCCTAGGTCAGTAGGTAAACAAGTTGGTCAACTCTTGGTACTAATATATCATCATCTAGTCAATCCCAAAATCATCTGATAACATCATGTCCTAGGATGCATCCTTCTTACAATGGGCATTAACATCGGGCATCACCGTAGTTTAGTCTCGGCTAGCGGTATGAAGAACATTGGCTTATTTGTTTACTTGATCTTTGTCTTTTGATTTACCTTATTGCACTCATTCCAATGACCTCTCGATGATATTAAAACAAAATGATTTAGAGAGAAAGGAATGGGGCAATGATCATTATCTTTTATCTATTGTTCTTGGTGGATTTTCTTGTAATATAACCTTGGCCATGTGTGCTTTGTTTGGTTTGTAGGGAAGGTGTTTTAGGTTTCTTGTTGACCACATAGGAAGGATTACCTTTCTATGTTTTGGTTCGAGTTATTTGAAATATCTAAACTACATTTGAAATGAGGTTTTTTACACGTCAGGTGTGAATAGGAATACTACTATCTGATTGTCAAGTGAAAGTCCATCACACTAGGTGCAACACCATCCTAGTTCTTTATACCTTGATGCATCATGCCTATGTTTGTTATCAAACATAAGGTAAGTATCCCTTTTAAAGTCTCGATTCCTAGTAAGCAAATCATTATCATCATCATCATCATATCTAATAAGGTTGACTTGTTGGATGGGTATGTGCAAGATCATCATGGAAAAAATAGGCCCTTAAGTGGAAAAAAATTCAGAAAAATCAAAGTTAGGCAACTTGACGTAAAAATTTCAATAGGTTATCTATATTATTTCAAAAATATGTAAGAATAGAATTTGTAGAAAATTGAATGTAGTTTCTAAACTACTAGGTTTATTTTATTTATTTTTAAATCTATTTGGTGAAAATTTGAAATTTCAATGCATTAGTACTTAAATTTCAGGGAAAAATAAGTGCGTGTTTGTCTCCGACCACCCTAACTACAACAAAATGATAATATTCTTTTACAATATTTTAGACATAATTAGTGGACTCGTGTCCGGATGTGATGCATATTTTTGTAATTTTTTCCAAGTAAATAATTAATTATGATTTTTTATTACAACTTTTAAAAATATAAAACTTGTATGTCGACCACTTTAACTTGGTCAAAACTTCATGAAGTTAATTTTTCTTTTTAATCCTATAGTATTTGAAGCATAAAATGTGATGCATATTTTGGATTCAAAAATGTGATACCATTTGAAAGCTATAGATGTTTTTCAATCAACCTATCAATCAGGATTTTAGTCGTAATTCAAATAGAAAATGAATAATAATTATTTATTAAATTCAAAGTAAAGTATAATTTATATTGGTGGAAAGTTCAAAATCTCCTTTAAAAACCCTTTTCATTTCATCAATTTTGGGTAAAAAAAAAGTCATCAGCCACATACCCGACAAATACCCATCATATCACCACTTTTTGGCCCATCATGATCCTGCACATACTTGGATTCTCTTATTTTGTTCTTGCTTCTCTCTGCGCTAACATGGTACCATGACAGTTAATAAAAAAAATCACCAATGAATTCATCTTGCATCCACAAATCATTAGCATGTTGCATATCAATCATATCATAATAGGAAACACCGATCATTTCACATACATTGCACTTCCATCATAACATAGATCTATTAGTCTAAGCATCTCATAAACCATACATTTACATAAAACATCCATTGCATAATCATATAGGCATCATCACATCATCCATCTCCAATGCATTGCATCATCATTTTAGTTGTTTAGGATAATATAGATTGGTTATTCTAAGCATCTTAAAATATTCTCATTTGCATCATCGTCATAACCATCCATACGTCCATCTTCAACCTCTTTGTCATGAGATCAACCCTCAAATCTAAATTTTCGTCCAATCTCTTGAGGGGGCAGTATGTCAGCATGTTTCTTCTCACTGAGGCAGTAGTGGGGCATTTAATAAAAAAAAAAAAATTGAATTTGGATCTCAGGAAGTTTTTATTCTTTGAACCAATGCTTAGGTACATTGCTTCAAAGAGGGGCAAAATGTAGAGACGAAAAATGTATCGATTGATCCTATACCCTGATCCAGATTTTACTAACACCATTTCGTCCTGAATCATCTCATTTGTTAATCATTTAATTGATTAATATTTATTTGATTAAATTCATCACATTCTATCTCTTATTTAAATAAATCAATTTTATCTGATTAAGTCATCTTTTCCCTTTTAATTAAATAATTCATTTTATTTAATTAATCTCTAAAGTCATTCTATTAAATTAAATAAATTAATCTTTATTTTATTTAATCTAACATCATCTTCTTTAATTAAATAAATCAAATCTTATTTAATTAAGTCTATTAATCATTTTCCTCTTAGTTTGATTTAAATTAATCCAAAAATCTAAATCAAATGGTCAAATCAGTTAATTTCCCTCTTAATTAATCAAATCATGATTAATGCTAATATTAATCACTTCAATCCTCTAGATTTTGCAACTTACTCTTGGAAATCATTTTAATTGATTTATTAAATCTCTATTTACTTTCAAAAAGGCATCAAAGAGGGAATATTCTCCAAGTTTGAAAAATCCCTCCAAAAGGGTTTGTACATCCAACAAGGAATTTAAGTTTCTTACATGTCCTTTGCCTTGAGCCAAGTGGAATTAACTTCATTTTCTTCTCCCTCCAACTTGTCATTTCATCAATTTTGAAATTCCACCTAATTACATTTAATTGCACAATGACCAAAATGTGCTCCACCTTTGTCCACTCACATGTTAACAAGTGGCTTTATCTTATTGGTTGGTCTTTTATCCCACATTCATCCATTTTTCCTCATCCTCGATCTCTCTCATCTATAAATAAGAGGTTCTCATTGGGATTTTGGATCCACAACTTTATGCAAAGTCATTATCTTGAGATTTTGAATTTTTTTCATCCATTGTTCATCCATTTTCATAGTTTTCTTCAAGTTTCACAACTAGGTTATGCAGGAATTCCACCAAGGAACATCAAATCTTTACCAATCATCATTCAAGCTTGCAAGGAATTAGGAAAGGGTCATTTTGCACATTAAAATGACACCTATTCCCCCATGGGATTGAGAGTTTAATCATTTAAATAGGATTTAATAGGTTTTTCATTGTGTTCTTCATATTATTTCTTGTTTTTATGCTTCAAATGAATTTCATGGGGAATGAGGTTTCTAACTTGCATTTGAGACTAATTATGTGTTTTTTCTTCATTTTTGTGTAGGTCTAGGATCAACATTCACATTTTGGCACTAGAAGGAGGGTAGACTTGAAGAATCTAACACGTTTTTCTTCAAAATTTTGTTTTTTTTTTAACTTTTGTGTCTATAGGAAAAGTTCCCATCATATCACCACTTTTTTGCCCATCGTGATCCTGCACATACCCCGTGACTTAATAATGAAGCTATCATAGTTTGAGAAGATTTTAAAGCTGATAATTTGGTTGAAGATGAATGATTTTATGACTTCAGATATTGATTTTTCTAGTTTAAAGAGTAGTTCTTCCAAAGGAGCGGATTTACCTCTAAAGATTTCGTTGTTTTGCTCAATCTAGATATTCTAGAGAAGTAAAGGAGAAACAACCCATAGAGAGGAAAATAAAGAATCCCAAAAACATAAGGGACAATATTTAAAATGAATAGATAGAGAAGGGTTAACATCGAAGACCAACCCAACTTCTCAAATAACCATTACCAACATTGAGATGCAAAAGGGAAATGTAAGAATAGATCATGATCTGTTGTTTCTAAAAAATATCCATAAGAAACACAAGGGAAGGAAGTCATAATACCCAATCTATATAGCATAGCCCCAGTTAAGACTTTGTCATGAAGGGAAACCCATGCAAAATCCCTTGCCTTTGGAATGCAAGCATCATTCCAAAAAAGAGAATGGGGAAGCTCTGATTTTTCATGAGAAGCCAATAAATATTTGTACCCTTCCTTCACTAAGTAATCCCCTGATTTCGATTTAGTCCAAATAAGGACATCATCCTTGTCAGCAAAGACAATTGATCTTTTACCCAATTCCTCTTTAAAATTAATTTTCATAGATAGAGGAATGGGGAAGGCCTCAATAGATTTCCAGGTAATGTATGAAATAGAATTTGTGTACTACACTGTAAAATAATCTGCCACATGAGAGCCCCAATGATTCTTAAGCATTGGAAATAGAATGCCCTAGTCTCTAATTTGAATCAAAGTAGGACAGCCATTCCAAACATCTTCCCAAAACTTGGCCTTTTTACCATTGTGAATCAACCATGAAAGATGTGGAATAATAACTAATCGACATGAAGAAATGAAGTTCCAAACAACAAAACCTTTAGACAGAGAAGAAGCAGTAAAGATGTGTTCCCTTGGTTGGGAATTTAAATATTTAGAAAACATAAGCTTGCCCCATCTAGAATTAGGAGATTTATATAGTCTCCAAGTTAATTTGGCTCCAAGAGTGAGATTTTGATGATTCAAGCCTCTCATCCTAGTCCCACCCAAAACTTTGAGAAGACAAACATTCTCCCAAGCAATAAGGGGGATTCTTGCCTTCCCCCAACATTATCATTCCATAGAAGAGAACTCAAAATTGAATTTAGGTGGTCTAACATGGAAATGGGAGCTTTGAGAACAAACATCAAGTAAATCGGGACAACATTAAGAATTTATTTTATCATCTGCATCTTGCCAAAAAAGGATAACCACTTATGTTTCCAAGAAAGAATTCTTCCCGAGATTGAGGAAACCACTTTATCCCATAATGAAGGTAAAATTTTCCAAGCAAAGAATGGAATACCAAGATAAGAACAAGGTAAAGTGCCGATAGGGAAACCCCAAAACTTTTCAAATTTGGTTTCAAAGAATTGTGATACATTAAAGAGGAACAGTTTGGATTTAGCAGGATTGATCAATTGTCCAAATGCCAAAGAATACTCTAAGATAATTTTTTTGATGACTTTAGCTTCAAGAATTGAAGCATGGCCAAGCAATAGAGTGTCATCAACAAAGAGCCCATGAGTTTGATTATTGTGCAAATTTGGGAAGTGAATTTCTTTCCATAGATTTTTCTGATTAGCAACTTTAATTGCTCTACTCAACCCTTTAGACATAAGAATGAACAGAAAGGGGAAAAGAGGGTCCCCTTGTCTTACCCCCTAGAAGAAGAGAAAAAACACAAGGGGGACCATTAAGCAACACTGAAAAATATTGCAAATGAAATGAAAGAGTAAATCCATTTCACCCATTTCTCACAAAATCCAAACTTACAAAAAACAACAAGAAGAAAATCCCAGTTAAGCCTATCATAGGCTTTCATCATCTCCAATTTAAGAATCATAGCTGAATCTTATTCCCATAATGAAATGTAGGATTTCATGAGCAACAATTGCACCATCAACTGTTTCTCTTCTAGGAACAAAACCACCTTGTTCATCAGAAATTATGTGAGGAATAATTTTGGCAAGACGGATATAGATGGCCTTAGTAAAGATTTTATAAAGAGAGTTATAGGGAGATATTGGTTTGAAATCTGCAAAAGTAGAGGGGGATTGCACCTTCGGGATGATGGAAATAAATGTAGTATTCATCTCTTTAAGAATAGATTTGTTACAGCTTGATTCTTCCAAAGCTCTCAAGACATCCTATCCAATCATGCTCAAACATTTCTGAAAAAATAAAGTAGTGAAACCATTCGGGCCAGGAGCCTTTTCAGGGGACATAGAAAAGACAACATGTTTTATTTCTTCAAAAGAGAAGGGGGCCATTAGAAAATCATTATCCTCTCGAGAGACTAATGTAGGTATAGAATCCATAAATTAATCATTCAAATTAATCAGATCAACCTTAAGGAGCTTTTTAAAGAAAGACAAAGCTTCACGAGCAATTTCCTTATCATCTTCTAGGAGAATACGAGCCTCATATTTAATTAAGGAAATTCTATTGTGTTGCCTCTTACACTTTTCTAAGGCATGGAAAAAATTAGTGTTCCTGTCCCCTTCTGAAATCCAAGTGTCTCTGGATTTTTTCCACCAATAACATTCTTCACGAAGAAGAACCTCATCCAATTCAGAGACCAGATATTTTTCCAATTCAAAAGAAGTTAAGTTCATACCATTGATAAAAACATGTTCATTTAGAGCTTCAATATCTTTTTGAAGTCTGAATTTCTTTGAGAAGATGTTCTTGAAGTGGGAAACATTCCAAGATTTGATTTTTCCCTTTAGGAAATTCAACTTCTTAACCAATTGAAACATATGAGAACCAACAAAAAGGGAGCATTTTCCCACCAAAATTGAATCATGGGAATAAAATTTGAGTCTCTAAACCACATGGGCTCAAATTTGAAGGGAATCTTATTAAGAGCCATGTCTTCCAGGACTACTAACATGACCAAGAAATGATCAAAGCCTAGATAGCCAAGGATAGAAGAGTAAAGATCAAACTCAGACTCGAGCCACTTTGGCGATAACAAAAAATGGTCTAGCCTTTCAGCCATTTGACATAAATCCTATTGGTTTGTGCCTATTTTTTATATTTAATTAGTTAATGAAGATTAAAATTAACACAATTTGATTCCTTTTCAAATATTAAAATTGTGAAAAATGTATAAAGATAAGTGACTTCGAAAGCTATAAAATTAATTTTATAGTCATTAGAAAATATTTGAAATAAGTAAAATATTAGTTGAAGAAAAGCAATATCAAACATGCACTTAACTTTAGTTCATCACTTGAATTTAATTACACTTTTTCATTTAATACCTTATGTGGATGCTACCACAAAATTCTAGGGTGTTGTTGAAGTAATTTGTGAGAAGGATTCTATAATTTTTCCCTTCTAAATAATGGAAGGTTTCAAGAGTCTTATTAGAGTTTGACATCTTATATTGAGCATATTCTTCACCTTTGATAAAGTTTTGAGTTTATATCCTTGGAGAATGGAATATTTTTGTAGACTATTTGGCCAAATGGGTTTTTGATGTTTATTATACTTGGAATCTCATAGATTGGGTGCCCTTATCTTCTATTCAATCTTCACAATTTCGCCAATTCTTGTATAGTGGTTTGATCTATTTTCCCTCGTGTTTTTTATTGGTTTCATGATTTCTTTTATTTTTTGAAGGTGGTGGCTTGTGGAAAACTTTCTTAAATTTATAGCATTTAGAACTTAATGAAAATTTCTATTATTTGGAAATATTTTAGTTGAAATCATGTATCTTATTAAAATGAGACTATTTTACATAGTCCAACAAATTCTAAGCATATAAGCATATAGATGTTTTGAAATATAAATAAAGAATCCTAGACTCAACCAATTTGTTTGATAAAATGATTTGTGTATATATTTTTTGAAGTTCTTGTTGCTTTATATCTAACCAAGAATAAATATTTTGTGGTTATATGTTGGTGGAAATTAAAAATTAATTCTTATTATAGTTGATAAGTAAACAAGATCAGCTAATAGATCAAACCATTTAATAGTTGGCACAACAAGATGTTTGTTGTTTATGTGGTGAAGATTATTGTTTTATTTATTTCACTCACTTTAGCATAATGAAAAATATTTTTTTTTGAGCTCATTTCTTAACTACATTTATTAACTGATAAATTGATAGATATTGGGCTTGATGTGACAATACTTGTTTGTTGATTGGTTATTATCATATTGATATGATAATATTTGATAGACCTAAAGAAAATTTTAAAAGAATAGGTGGGAAAAGATATCTAACAATTTTTATCCATCTAGAACTTAAATGATGTTAGACTCTTTTACAATTACATGCATAGCCTTCAATATAAGGCCAAATAGCAATGATAAACTAATCATAAAAATTAGTGTTTTACTGTATGTTGATGACACTTTAGATAATTTAACTAACTTACAAATTTTACCATTTTCATAGCATTGTATAAGGTGTAAAGGATGTGCGACCAAAGCATAAATGCAGCGAACTGTAGCATAAATGCAGGTGCTCGCATAGATTGAGTTATTATGGGAAGGCTATAATAAACGGAAAAGTGTGGAACCTAAAATGGTTCCATAGAATAAATATCTGAAGGAGAGTAGTAGGTAACAGGGAAAAGGAAGACCTGAGTTTTTGACAGTCTGAAACAATGACAAGTTTTTTCGAAATACATTAAAGCGAACATTTTCTCGAAGCTAGAACTCAGTTTCGTGCTTGGGAATTTTGAAGACTAAAGTGATTCCGATGTGCATTTTCCTACAATTTTCAAGCATTCCAATTAGGATAGAGGGGCCCATAGTAGGGTACCTTATTTCTGGGTTTTTGAAATTCATAGCATATGATTTCCAAAAAGTCTCAATTTTGTACAGCAGTTTATTTGTCAACTCATCAGCATAAAAAAAGTTATTTTTAGGTTTGCATCATCAAATATGATGCTACATTAGCATGCTTTTTGTTAAACCACATACAATCCAATAGTAGGGCACTAAGTCATGTGAATATGTTACGCAGATGTGGCATCATGTGATTTGTCAGATTATGTACTTTATGGAAAAAAGTGTTTTGCAATTGGATAAAAAGTGTTCCACTGTGGGGCCCACTAAGGACCACTTCTATCCCTACTTTTGGTCTTCACCCTACTATGGTTCCCTCTCCCCTATAGCGGACGAAGTTGAAGTAACTTTGACTTATTTAAAAGGTTGGGATAAATATCTTCTAAGTGCTACCAAGGGTTTTGTGCCACATGCTATTTTTTATTGGCTTTTATTCGCATAGCCATTTGATGTTCTTAATTGCTAATGCCCTATGTTCTATAAGGGTAGGATGTTATTCATTTTAAAGGATTAGAATTTTTTGAACTCATTAGACTTAATATTGGCACATCGCTAATTTTACTTCTATTTCGTGTCTTCTTCAATTCCAATATAAAAACTTATGTTTACCTTAGAAGTTTCTAATATGAAAGTAAATTTGAAAGATATGTCCTAATCGCAAATCATACATAGTTGAGTATTGTTTGTTCCTATCAAAAAATTCAATGTGCTATGTCAAATTTGGGTGCATTTTGCTACTCTTCTGGTGATGAATGGTTGTCTTTTTTAAACTTCTTGCATTGTTTTGTATGTAGCTATGAAGCAATTTGATGAGATACATAATGGTTTATGCTTTGGTTTAGTCTTTTCTTGGTAAATGCATGGATAATGGTTGGGAGCATTTAACTTCTTAGGCTCTTTTCTCTCTAAAATCTGATCTTTCAGTAATTTTCTTTTAAATGATGTGGATTAATGAAGTATGAATAGTGATGCATGTTACATCTATTAAATCTTTGTGTTGCTTCATATTGCCAAAGTTTCAAAGTTCTATAACCAACAACCCCTTATGATTAACAACAATGTACACAACAAACCTTGATAAGACCTAGTACATCAAGACTTGACATTATCGAGCCTTGGGATAGCTAATATTTCCTTTAACCAAGAAATCCTAGTGACTCTTTCAAGATATATAGGTTCCTTTTTCATTTGGAATAGATTTATCTGTATGTTGTAGTGTGTGTAACAACCACATCAATATAATTTGCACGAGGAGGGCTTCCACAAAGTAAAATGATAAATTTCACCTTTGACAATGATAACCCTAAGGTTAGAGTATGCCTTAGGAAGAAGTATGATAACATAAACATCGAGTTTGTTTAGAAAATCCTTAACAAAAAGATTTTCCCTAAAAAATACTATCTGGATGGACCAATTAGTGTATGATCCATGACATGGAGGATCATGGTGAGGTCAATTGTGAAATCTTCTTAACCAAGGTAATCTTGGCAATTAATAACATAATACCTTTAACTGAAGTGTCTCTATGTAAGAAAAGGATTGAAGGATTGCAAAATCCCAACCTTGCTAAAGAAAATTCAAACAAATTTAGTGAGGTTAAAGTGGATAGAGTTTCAAAAGTTAAATTTGAAGGTGGTAGGCTTACAAATTTGAAGCTCCCCATCAAATATTTGAGAAAGTTTCCAGAGAAGGAACTATATTCTGTGACACCATTGATGTCTTACGAAGAAGGTAAAGAAGCAAGTAATCAAAGAAATATTCTTCAAAAGAGAAAATATTTGAAGGACCTTAAGGAAATAGATATAATAAAGCAATCAGAAAGCATAATGACATCATTTGAAAGTTTGGAATTACATGTGAAAAGGGAAGTTATTCAGGATTTAATGCCAAAGTCTAAATATCAGTCCTTCATTTTTTTAGTTTTTGATAATTTCATTCTTAATCATGGAAGAATAGATAATCAAGAAATTTCTAGTGATAAAATACTAACTAATGTATGTTTTGAAAACAAGAAAGGAAAAGATGACCATTATGAATGAATGTTGAAAGTAAAGAAGGATCATTGTACCACAAAAGATTAAATTTGAAAGGTTGAGAATGTTATCAAAGTTCATAATCATGAGGCATACAAAAATGTGGAATTTAGTGATAGGAGATGCTACTCGATATTGAAAAACAATTAGGTTATTTCTATCCATATCATATTGATAATTGGTAAATACGCGTTCAAATACAAATTTATTTGGTATAAAGAGCGAAAAATGATGCATGTTTTTAACCCTTTGTCTAGAATGTTTATCTCTGAGTTTAAGGGTAAGCCTACCAAAATTCGAATGAAGAACACTACAAAGCTTGTTCTCAAAAGTAAATTTTGAGTTATAATTCAAGATGTTAATTGCATTTTAATTTACGTTAGGGTTATTAGCAGTTTAGGGTTAGTTTTAGCTATTAATTCTCTAAATTTTTGGGCGTGGGGCTTGGTTCGTAGAATTGGTTAGTGCTTGATTAAGTCTAATTTCCTTGAAATTCATAGAGAACAATCACATGATTCCACAACCATCCAACACATAAACATGATTCAAAATTTGAAGAAAATACACCATGCTAAAAGGTAAAACAACAAGAAGAAATGATAAAATCATAATTCATTCGTACTAATAGAAGTATTTCATATATACAATGGAAATACAAAATTTATAAGTATAATTCAAAATACAAAAAAATTCTAGCTTTTTAAAGTATTAATTTTCCATGCATTCAATGTCACCCAAACTTAAAATAGCACACAGTTAGTCAATCTACTTGGCTTCATCCATGTTGAAAAATTAATTGCTCCTAAAGCCTCTTGCTCTCATGTCAGTTCCCCTAGTTGCTTCACCTACCCATCAGGAGCCCCCATTTTCAACAATAGTTTTTGGGATCTCCATCCCTGTAGCTCTTGACAGCTCCAAAAGTAAATGTGGTAGGAATTTTTGAACTCCAAATTAATGGTGGTAGGTAATTTCAAATTTTTGAGAGGGAATGTTGAATAGAAAAAAGGAATTGAAGGAAGTTAGTTCTGCCAGTTGGAGAAGAAGATTTCCTGAGTAGTAGTAGTCTGAAGAGGAATTTTTCTGTTTGTTCTCTGTGTGATTCAAAGAAATTTATGAACAACAACAGTTGTATATTTGTTTTTGTATGTGAGTAGTGATTGCTCCTAAAAGAGCTTTGTGTAGCTCCTGGCAGTGAGCTCCTAGTAGCTCTTGAAGTTGTATGTTTTTGTGAGCAGCTCATGAAAGCTCCTAGCAACTTGAAATATGTAGCTTATACTTTATTTTATGAAGCTTTATGTTTAGTTTTTATTGTATTTTTCATTTCCAGCTTATTGAATACAAAAAAGAAAGATGCATGTCTCCTTGTGCTTCCACATTTTTTTTGTGTATTCCCAACTAATTAGGAAACAGAGCAGTGACTCTGTGTTATTCTGTGCATAAAAAATTTAGACATGGTATCAAAGCCATAGGCCCCATTTCTTCATGAGTTAGGGCATTTGTTTTTTCTGGGTATTAAGTTTTCTTGTAGGAGACATGGCTGGAGATGAAGGAAAGAGTTGGCAGCAACCACTATCCTTTAATGGAAAAAACTATGATGTTTGGGAAAAGAAGATGAAGACCATAATGGTTGCAAATGATTTGTGGGAGTTTATGATCAGTGGTTTCAATGATGTAACTGATACTGTAGCATATGCAGTTCTCACAAACAACCAGAAGACCCAGCTAAAAGAGTTAAGGAGGAAAGATGCTAAGGCATTGAGTTTAATAGAATCAGCCTTGACAGAGGCCATTTTTCCCAAAATAGTAGTAGCTAACTATGCAAAGGAAGCCTGGGAAATCCTTCAGACCAACTACAAAGGGACTGACAAGGTCAGATTGGTGAAGCTCTAGATGCTTTGAAGAGAGTTTGAGACTCTTGAAATGAAGGACAATGAGTCCATCTCAGTTTTTCATGCAAAACTCTTAGGTTTGATAAACCAGTTGAGAGTGAATGCAGAAGTCATGGATGATCAAAGGATTGTGGAGAAAATCCTCAGGAGCTTACCCACAAAATTTGATGCAGTGGTGATTTCCATTGAAGAGGAAAAGGATCTCACAACATTGTTTGTTGATGAGCTGATGGGTTCTCTGCAAACCCATGAGCAACGCCTCAATAGGTTTGCTACTTCTTCCCAAGAGGAAGATTTTAAAGCTCAGTCAAATGCAAGAGGAAGGGGGAGAAGAAACAATGGTGGAAGGAGCTCAATAAGTAGAGGTCATGGCAACTCCGGACAAGGAAATGTTGGAAGAGATAGCTCGAGATGAGCAAGTAGCACTTAGACCAACTCCCAATAAGGCAAGAAGAATAGTAGTTGAAATCAAAGGAATGACAAGAGCAATGTTGAATGCTATTACTATCATAAATTTGGTCATTATGCAAGTGACTGTTGGAAAAAGCATAATGATCAGTCAAAACAAAATGTAAATGTGGCTGATGCGAATGTGACTGAAGGAAATCAGTCCACAGCCTTCGTCATGTGCAACATTGGTGAAGAAGGCAACCTAGAAGTCTGGTATTTGGACAACGGTTGCAGCAACCACACGAGTGGTAATGAAAGTTTGTTTTCTTTTATTGATAAAAATATAAAGTCAGAGATAAGAATGGGGAATAATGGATTAGTTCAAGTTGTGGGAAGAGGATCTATTATGATCCGCACCAAGCAAGGTGAGAAGAAGAAGATACAAAATGTATTTCTTGCTCCTGGGTTAAAGCATAACCTCATGAGTGTTGGACAACTAATACAAAATGGATATAAAGTGTTGATGGAGAAGGGTCAATGCATTATTTATGACAAGAATGAGAGGATGAAGGTGTTTGTAGCATTTCAAATGACAAAGAACTAGATGTTTCCTTTGAAGATTGAGATGTGTTTCTCATCTCAGTCCATTGTTGCACCTCTCGTGAATAGAAAATGTACAACAGTACAACAAGTAGCCCTCAAGAGCACCATTCAAGACCCCTCCAAGCTATGGCATATGAGGTATGGACATTTAGGCTATGTTGGTTTAAGTCTTTTGTCCAAGAACAAAATGATTGATGGTTTGCCAAGAATAGTAGAGCCTAATGTTAAGTGTGAGGTTTTCATTTTGGGCAAGCAACATAGGAAGCCCTTTCAATCAGGAAACTCTACAAGGGAAAGAGCACCATTGGAGCTGGTGCACGCAAATTTAGTAGGCCTTATGCAAACCTTATCTATTGGTAAAAGCCAATATTTTATGACCTTTATTGATGATTATAGTCATAAGACATGGGTCTATTTTTTGCAACATAAATCTGAAGCTTTTGATAAGTTCTTATTTTTTAAGGCCCAGGCTGAAAAGGAGAGTGGGCACATGATCAAGGTCCTAAGGTTGGATAGGGGAGGAGAGTATACCTCCAATCAATTTGTAAAATTTTGCAAACAAAATGGAATCAAGAAGGTGCTAATAACCAGTTATACTCCGCAACAAAATGGAGTGGCTTAGAGAAAGAATAAGACCATTGTGGAGATGGCAAAGAGCATGATGAAAGTAAAGGGATTCCCAATTGAATATTGGGGAGAGGCTGTAGCAACATCTGTATATCTGATTAATAGAAGTCCAACAAACGTGATTTGTAAAAAAATCCCTCAAGAGGCATGGAAAAAATGCAAGTGGACAGTTGAGCACTTAAGAGTGTTTAGGTGTGTAGCATATGCTCACGTGCCTAAAGAAAAGAGGAAAAAATTGGATGACAAGGGTGAGAAGTTTATTTTCACGAGCTACAGTGAGGATTTCAAAGCCTACAGGTTGTATAACTTGGTCACTAAGAAAATTGTCATTAGTAGAGACATGGAGTTCCTAGAGGACGATTCATGGGGATGGAGTGATAGTTTCTGACAGCTCAGAACCGCTCCCAATAGCTCCTGAAGAAGAAGAAGAAACAAAACATGAAGTTCAACAGGATGAGCCTATAGTTGCTCCTGAAAGCATTGGACAAGCTCTTGAAAGCTGTGGAAGAGCTCCTAAAAGCTCTCGACGACTCCTGAAAGCTCCTGAACCAGGTAGACAGTCAGAGATTTGGTTGCAGAGAGCTCCCAACAACTCTTGAAAGCTCATGAAGTGAGCAGATAGAAAGGCAAGTAGCCAGAGACAACCAGAAGATTGGCTCCTGAAAGCTCTTGACAACTTCGGATGGCTCCTGAGAGCTCCTGATAGCTCCTAAACCAACTTGTTCAGCAAAGCAACAATAGTAGTGAAAGTTCAGACCCCACTCTCACCTCTCTAATGCCAAAGAAGACCAAGAGTCTAAGGGAAATTTACAAAAATGAAAGGTATGATGAAGAATTTGATGAGAGTGTGAATTTTGTATTATTTTCTCATAGTGATCCAGTTTATTTTGAGGATGCTATGAAAGAGGAGAAATGGTGTGAGGCCATCGATGAGGAGATTGATGTAATAGAGAGAAACAACACATGGGAGTTAACTGATTTTCCTCCCAACAAGCAAGTTATTGGGGTGAAATGGGTTTACAAGACCAAATACAATGTTGATGGAAGAATAGAGAGGCATAAGACAAGATTAGTTGTCAAGGGATACAAAAAAAAGTTTGGGATAAATTATAATGAGACACTTTCCCCTGTTCCAAGGATAGAAACTGTGCGGGCAATCATAGCAATTGCAACCCAGTACAAGTGGAAGGTGTTTCAAATGGATGTGAAATCCGCTTTCCTAAATAGAGTGTTGAAAGAGGAAGTTTATGTGGAGCAGCCATTTGGATATGAAGTTTCGGGCCAAGAACACAAGGTGTATAGGCTAAAGAAAGCTCTTTATTGGCTGAAGAAATCTCCACAAGCATGGTACAACAAGATTAGCTCATATTTGATGAGCAATGGCTTTAGCAAAAGCGATGGTGAGCCCACTCTTTACGTCAAGGCAACAAATGGTAAAATTTTGATTGTTGTCTTGTATGTTGATGATTTAGTTTTCACTGGGGATGATGGTTTCCTCATTGCTGATTTTAAAGAGGCCATGAAAAGATAGTTTGAAATAACATATTTAGGTCTCTTGAGATATTTTCTAGGCATAGAAGTAAAAAAAATGCATGATGGTATATTTATCTCTCAAGAAAAATATGCAAATGAGATCTTGAAGAGATTTAGAATATCTGAAAGAAAGCCTACCCCAACACCAATAGCCATAGGTCTAAAGTTGAGCAAAGAAGATTGCAGCAGCAATGTGGATCCGACCATGTTTAAAAGTTTGGTTGGAAGTTTGATATAATTGACTACAACTAGGCCTAATATAATGCACAATGTGAGTCTTATTTCCAGATTTATGGAGAATCCAAGAGACACCCATTGGCAAGCAAGTAAAAGAATCCTAAGGTATGTGAATGGAACCAAAGGATATGGAATTTTGTACATAGTAGAAAATGAGTTTGGGATAATTGGATACATGAATAGTGATTGGGCAGGAAGTTTGGATGATAGGAAGAGCACATCGGGCTATGTATTTCACTTGGGTTTGGGAGCTATCTCATGGGTTTCCAAGAAACAACCCATAGTTTCCCTATCTACATCAGAGGCTAAGTATATATTAGCAAATGCAGTATCATGTCAAGCTATTTGGTTGAGAAGAATCTTGGTAGATTTGAGAGAAGAACAAGAGGATGGAACAACAATCTTTTGTGACAACGTTTCATCAATAGCTTTGATGAAAAATCCTGTGTTTCATGGAAGAAGTAAGAACATTGAAATTAGGTATCAATTTATCAAAGATTTAGTTGAAAATAGTGAAATCAAAATGGTATTTTGTAGGTCTGAGCAACAGCTAATAGACATATTCACCAAGCCTTTGAGCAGAGACAATTTTGAGTGCCTAAAGAGCAAATTGGGTGTTGTTGATTTGGATCAGGATTGATTTTCTTTCATAGGCTTAGGAAAAAGGGGGGGTGTTGGAAAATTAATTGCTCTTGAAGCCTCCTACTCTCACATCAGTTCCCCCAGTTGGTTCACCTACCCATCAGGAGCCCCCATTTTCAATGATAGTTTTTGGGATCTCCATCCCTGTAGCTCCTAACAACTGCAGAAGTAAATGTGGTAGGAAATTTTTAACTCCAAATTAATGGTGGTAGGTAATTTCAAATTTTTGAGAGGGAATGTTGAATAGAAAAAAAGAATTGAAGGCAGTTAGTTTTGCCAGTTCGAGAAGAATATTTCTTGAGCAACAACAATTTGAAGAGGAATGTTTCTATTTGTTCTCTGTGTGATTCAGAGAAATTTCTGAACAGCGACAGCTATATTTTTTTTTTTGTATTTGAGCAGTGATTGCTCCTGAAAGAGCTCTGCGTAGCTCCTGACAGTGAGCTCCTAGTAGCTCCTAAAGTTGTATGTCTATGTGAGTAGCTCATGAAGGCTCCCAACAACTTGAAATCTGTAGCTTAGAGTTTATTTTCTAAATATCTATGTTTAGTAATATTTTATGTATTTTTCATTTCTAGCTTATTGAATACAAAAAATGAAAGTTGCATGTCTCCTTGTGCTTCTACATTGTGTTTGTGTATTCCTAGCTGATTGGGAAACAAAGCAGCAACTTTGTGTTATTCTGTGCATCAAAAATTTTGACAGTCTGTTAGGAGTAGATATCCCAAATGAGCATTGCGTTGGTGCTCATCAAGGTCCACCAATTGCAATTTTCTTATGAAAGGAAGTTGAGGCACAACAACTCCTTCATTCAAGTAAAAAGGAATGTCCCCAACAATGAGTACCCCTATGCCTAGTTGTGCTACCTCCAATGTGTAGTCTAGGTTGCCTAGACAGTCACAAAGGATGATCATGGTGGCAACCACCTGCACTTCTTCCCTTGAGATCCCAATATCTAGCAATGAAGCAATGAAGCAAGAGGGAAAGTTATAATTCACTCTATAACTCTCCTTGTGATCCATAAAATCATTTCCAAGCACCATCCTTAATGCAACCCTTTTCATCCTAGTTCTAATATAAAACACTTTCCTAAGGCATTGGCTAGTTATCCTACCTAATAATCATGTTTTCCTCTATGAACTGGTAAGACATACAAGGGTATCCATTTTGCTGAGTTTGCAGAAATTGCAGGATGCTTACTTTAAGAGTGGAATGATCAATTTATAGACAAAGCATGAGATAGGAAGGTAGTACTCCCGTATTTAATGATAGATTGTATAAAATTTGAAAATGCATCCCAGGTTGGTTTAATTCCAAATTCCAAAGCTCAAAATGTTAAATCAAATTAAATTTTGATCAAATCTATCTAGAATTAAGGGAAGCACTTCTAAAAACTAAATTTAACAAATTTACATCTCAATAATTGAACCATCATCATTCTAATTCCTTATCTGAGATCAAGTGTGTTAGAAATTGTCTAGGTGTGTGCATGAGGTTCAATTTTGAGCAGGTGAAGTGGAAGGTATGACTAGAATCATAAATTTTGAGACATTTTAATGAGGTTGTAATCAAGTGTGTGAATTAAGCTAAGCTTTGGTGTTAATTGAATAAAATTTTAGTTAGGCAGATATTGGTTGATGGACGAGGCTGAAGAGTCATGATGAAATGATAATGCATTAATTTGGGTATAAATTTAGCCAAAATTTAAGATCTACTAAAACAAATTGATTTAGATTGCTAAAGTGGGGGAAACATTTGACAAGGTAGTAGGCTAACACATCTAAATTTGGAAATAGTTAGGGTGGCCAATTATGTAGTAAATTTGAACTTATAGTTATTTTTCAGAATAGTTGATTATGATTACTTTGAGAATTAGTACAGATTTTATGAAATTTCATTAAGAATTGCACGTTCTAAGAAATTAAATAAATCTTTGGGAATTAATAGAAGGGATAGCAAAGGTTTATATCAAGTGAAAAATCTAAAGGTTTTCCTTTGCTACCACTGTAATTTCCAACTTAATAGTAGGCTTCAGTGCCATCAAGTTGAGCAAAAGAGCTTAAAAGAAATATAAAAAGAAAGTAAAAAAAAATTGACTCTTTAGGTGACCCAAATATCTCTACTAAGGCTATGGATGCCTAGCTACCACTAGAGCTATGTTTGGAGCCTGAATTGTAAAGATAACCTTGTCGAGGCTATGGACGTTTGACTAGTAGCAAGGAAATATCCAAGGTTGTCTTAGAAGGATAAATCAAATCACGTAGTTTGATATGAGAAACCCAATTCTTTTTGTTAATCTTCAAAGGTGGTAAATTGATCAAAGCACACAATGATTCTCTTTAAGGAATTTTATAATTCATATGCTGATAATTGAATAGACTAAACGAATTATTCTGGAAAATGGTTATAAATTTTAGTTTGGTGGTGTTATTGGGTTTCTTGTTATTTTAAATTTGGTTTTGTTGGTTGCTAGTTGTTGTGTGATTAGACAACACACCCCAAGTTTCTTACAAAATCTTGGGCACACAAAATAAAAATACTAGCTCTATAAAGTGAGAAGGGAATGGCTAAGATGTTAAGTGCAAAAGGTTGTGACTTACCGCCTGAGCGGTTGGTAGGTCAAGTTACCATATAGCGGGATTGGATTTTTTGGGTGTATAGTATAAAGTTTTGTGGGTCTACAAAATTTTTGTATAAGGTGTAAAGGGCGTGCCACCAAAGCCTTATGATTCAAGTTGTTGTTGTGGCTAATGTTCTAGGAGGGTATTTGTTTGGGTATTCAGGTAACTGGATATTCAAATACTTGGGTATGCATAAAGTCTGTAGCAAAAGTAAGTGCCTAGTGCATTATTCAAGGATTCTCAATAAGGCTAAAAATCCAAAAAACTGTGTAAGCTAGAATATACAAAAAGGTGGAAAACACTTTATAGTAATCACAAGTTTAGAAAGGGTTAAGATTGTATAAGCATGATTTTCATAATGCTTTCTTCTAATAAGGGGATTAAAGACTTAAATTTTATGGATTGAAATAATGTGGAGTGTATTGATGTAGTTTTTGACAAGTAGCGAATTGTAGCAAAAATGTAGGTGCTCACATAGATTAAGTTCTCGTGGGAAGGTCGTAATAAAAGAAAAGGTGTGGAACTTGAAGATGATTCCACAGAAGAAATACCCAAAGGAGAGTACTGGGTAACTAAGAAAAGGAAGAATCAGGTCTTTGACAAGTTGACACAATGATATGTTTTCCCGAAATACATTAGCAGACATTTTCCTAGAGCTAGAACTTAGTATTGGGGTTAGGAATTTTGAAACAAAGTGTCAATGACTTTTTCTCACAATTTTGAATACTAAAGTGAAACTAATGTGTATTTTCCCACAATTTTCAAGCATTCCAATTATAGTGAAGGAATTCAAAGTAACTTTGACTTATTTCAAAGGCTAGGATAAATATCTTCTAAGTGCTACCTAGGGTTATGTGCCATGTGCTATTTTTTTATTGGCTTATTTTCACGTAGCCATGTGTTCTTCTTAATTAGTGATTCCCTATGTTCTATAAAGGGTAGGATTTTATTCATTTTAAAGGATCAAAATTTGTTGAACTCATTAGAATTAAGATTTGCAGATCACCAATTTTACTTCTATTTCATGTTTTATGTTCAATTCCAGTGTAAAAACTAGTTTTTGGGTGATCCCACAATACTGGTTTACAATTTTTGGCCAAACTGGACACTAAATTATTTTTTTCTAACTAAATCTTCACTTTCGGGCACCTATAGCAGCTAAATTGTGAGGAATTTGAAGATGATGCAAACTAGTGATTTGTGACATTTTGTCTGTAGATTCAAATATATTTTTTTCAAAATTTTTGGAATCAGATTGTACTTCTTTTTCGATCTCCTTCAAAAACTAGTTTTGTTTAGTAAACACCATTTTTAAGGAGTGACACGCCTTGTATAACACAACTTTTTTTCCATGAAGGATAAAATTCTATTTTTTTCAAATTTAAATTTGTAACTACGATATTTAGTGCTTCCAATTGGTTTCATAATTTTTTTTTGAATATTTTTTCCTTAATCAATTTTCAAACTCAAACCAATTACAATTCAGACATAGGCAGACTATATAACACAACTTTTTTTGTATGCATCGAAATTAAATTTTTCTTTTTTGTTGGATCAAGGACTTCAATATCTAGTGCACTCATATTTTTCAAAAAAAATAAATGATAATCTTCTATTTTTCCACATGTGTAGAACATAGAGCTTGATTTTTTGGTGAAAAACCTACATTCACAAGAAATAAAAAAATAAATATAATAATTAAATTAAATTTATTTAAAATTATACTTTTTGGGAAACTTATAATAAGGACTACATACTTACAAAAAATAAATTTTAAATGAATTCATTTGATCCCCCAAAAGGTAAATCAAAAGTAGTTTTTTATCAACATTTTGATAGGTGTAAAGGAGACTCTATTTTATGTATGGTTTAAAACTAGCGGGATTCTATCCAAGGGGGTTTGATCTAAGGTAGTTTTATCAAGCCCTCTTCAATTGGAATGCTTTAAATGGAGCTTTTTAAGGCTTAAATCATTATATTTTCTAAAAATATGTGATTTCAACAAAAATTAGAATCTCCCAGAAATTGTAAACCAGCTTTGTGGGATCACCCATTTACTATAGAAGTTTCTAATATCAAAGAAAATTTGAAAAACATTTTCTAATCATAAATCATGCATGTAGCTGAGTATTGTTTGTTCCTATCAAAAAATATGTGTTGTGCCACATTTGGGTGCATGTTAATACTCTTTTGGTTATGAATGGTTCTCTTCTTTAAACCTATTGCACTATTTGGTATGTAGATGTGAAGTAGTCTAGTGAGATTCAAAATGTTTTATGCTTTAATTTAGTATTTTCTTGGTAAATGTGTGGATAATAGCTAGGAGCATTTAACTTCTTAGGCTCTTTTCTCTCTGAAATATGATCTTTCAATATTTTTCTTTTAAATGATATGGATTAATGAAGTATGAATAGTGATGCATGTTACATCTGTTAAATATGTGTGTTGCTTCATCTTGTCAAAGTTTCAACTTAGTTTTATAACTAGTAGCTCCTTATTATTAACAAAAATTTGCACAACAAACCCTAAGTAAACCTAGTACGGAAAGACCTAACATTCCAGAGTCTTGGGATAGCTAAGATTACCTTTAATCAGGAAATCCTAGCGACTCTTTCAATACAAAAATGTTCCTTTGTTCATTTTGCAAAGATTTATTTGCATGTGGTAGTGTGGTAGTGTGTTCAATAGCCATTTCAATAGTTCTATTTTCAAATTTTGTGCTAGGCATTATTCATCATTTTTTAATTAGCCAATATAACAATTAAATTTATTATGGACTAGTTTATATTGTACTATTAACTAGAATTAAAATAAATAATTAGTATAAATATATAACAATTAAATAAAAGGATTAAAGATATTTATTTTTTATCTAATGGAGAAAAAATGAAGTTGATGATGTTTTGAATTGTTTTGTTTCTTTTACAAAATCAATGGACTTGATTTGATGATTATCTCAAAATTTGAAACTTGACAAAGAAAAATTATATAGTTCAATCTTAATTGTTGTAATCTTCATCTATTGTCTTTTATTAAATTACATTGTGTGAAAATGAATTTTATTCATGCACACCTAAAGATTTTATTGCCTTGAATTTTTTAGAGAACTTATAATATATTAGTGGGGCATATGAGGATGATATTCATGTGTTTGTAAACTCAATAGGTACATATATTCTCTTAGGTCAACCAATTTTTGTGGTTTAGATTAATGGTGATGAATAATATCAAAGCATGAAAAGAGGAAGTATGAGAGCTTCCTTCATAACTAGTTAAACAAAGTTGGAATATATGTCATGTAAAATAGTAAAGTTCAAAAAATTTCAATTGATGTGTAATATTTGTTGATGTGATATTAATACAAGCTATGGAAATGCTTTGTAATGATGTGAAACAATATTCTTTAATAAATTAATAAGAATTAATTTCTTAGGGTGGTCCTTAAATATTCTATTGTAGGTGTTCAAATTAAGTTAGTTTTACATACAAGATTATGGAAAATAATTATATTTTTAAAAAAGATTAGATCAATAGAAAAAGGAATAATATTTAAATTTAGAGGACTAGAATGTAGGTGTAAATTTGTTTAAGAGATAGATATATGCATGCAATATATTCTAAGGTACATAAATAATTGAAAAAGAAATGAACTTGGACTATAAATAGCTAAGAAGGGTAATGGTGAATAGAATTAAGGTTTAGGTCAACTTAGCCACAAAATAAATCAAATTAACACTAGGACAATATAATGAATTTTTTTTTGAAAACAAGTATAAAAAGCTAAGAGTTAAAAGAAGAAGTAAAAATTTTGTATCCTTTACACTTATATACCCTATCTAAACTTTAAATATAAAATTAAATTTAAAATATATAAGAATTAATGGATATAAAATAACAAACACATGTTAATAATGTAAATCATGTATTTAGTTGACCCAAATATACAAATGAGGAAGCCTTAAATATATAGGCAAGGAAGAGGCAATCTTGCTATCATGTGGATTGACAAGTGCCCCATGGTGTGGCAGAAATGAGTAGACAAGTGTCCTATAGATGTCAACCTATGGATCACTAGGAATATGCAAACCAACAACCTAGTTGACCAAGTCATCAACCTTGATGCCAAGTGTTGAGTGACCTTTGAGGTGATATGAAAAGTATTCAAAACTCAAAAGGTATATACATGAGGTTTTCCAAACAACTTGGTAACCTCTAGAGACCTAAAGGTTGCAAATTGGGATAGACAAGATGTTGTCTAACCTCATCAACCTAAGTACACTTAATTATAGGGAATAGATAAATTATTCACTCTAACACCCCCCCTTATGTGATACTTAGGGAGATTAGAAAAGTGCAAATAGATAGAAATGGGTCTCAACTATGAGGCTTGGTGAGGTACCCATGTACAGTGCATTCTCTCACAAATGGAGAAAAAAGAGAAAACCTAGTGGGAACAAAACTCCTCTCTAAAGAAGAGAAAGAGAAGGATTTAATAAATTTTGAAAAGATGTGCTATTAAGATAGGAACATCATGATGAGAAATACTGAAAGATGTTGAAGTTCTAAAATCTATCGAAGATGAACTAGTGTCTATTGAAATCATCAAACCTCCAAAAAATGTAGATTAAGATAAGAGATACAAAAAACTGCATGAGTGGACATATGAACACTACTCAACTATAAATAGATAAAGGAAATCAAACTCTATGAATATTAAAATATAGATAGTACTATGATTAAGAGTACTAAAATCTCACAAGATATGATCCACTAAAATAATCCCCTATATGAGAGATCAAGATAGAAAGTCTATGTGACCCCTAAAAAGAAGGTTGCTCTGTTGCTTCATTGAAATAAGCATTAGCATAAAACTTCCATAAATCCCCCTTGATGATAATAGATATAAGAAGACTAATTGAAATAGGGCACAAGAGTGTGCAAGGAATTTAGACCCAAATTTAGGTATAAAAGATGTACAAGAAATTAAAAAAGGGTGTGCATCAAGGCCCACACACCTGAGGTGAGAATCACACGGATCCATTATTGTGATGGAAAAGCAAGGTAACACACACCATGAGGTGAGAATCATGAGGATCCATTACTATGATGACAAATCAAAGCTCTACACAACCCCCCATTACACTTTATAATTTAGTGTAAGTACAAAATTCCTAAATTCCCTAAGCCCTAAGGAACACACATTCAATTTTTGTGGCACTTTATGTGAGTGCATTGAAATTTGTTGTTGTTGTTATGAGTTTTTATAATTTTATGTCATTTACGTCATGAGGTAGATAATGAAGACACAAATTAAGTATGTCTTCCAAACATCAAGAAAATGTAAAAAATAGAAAATGAACCCCCCCATTAAAATGACTCTCCCCACCCACTTGCAAATTATGATTTTTTTTTTTAAAATACCCCCCATACAAGCTTTAATAATAAAATAGGTAATTAGATAACCATGTCATTAAATGCTTAATATAGAAATTAATGACTAATTTAACATAAAATGTAAACATTTAATGTTAAAAAAATGAATGCTTATGGGAGATATTGATCAAGGCTAGGATTTTCACAATCTTTGGGTGACTTCATGTGATGGGTGAGTATGAGGGTTGTGAGAGTTTGTTGCCCTTGCAATTGGATTTGGGTGCATATTTTGGTGCTTTGTAAATGGATTTGGGCACAAATTTCTACTACACCCTTTGACCATTATTCGCTTCCCTTGCATGTGGATTTGGGTGAAAATTCTTGCTACATCTTTTGACCATAAAAAATAATAGTGCTAGCCCCTTTCACCCAAAAATGATGCCCATCATGTGTAATGCAAATCAACTCAATGAGTGTGTCCTTTGAAGTTCAAACCCTAATGCTCGAGTTGAAATGCATCAAATGGTGCAACTTGTGCATGAAAGGACACAACCTCAATGTTTACAATGTGGCCTAAATGTTCACGTCATGACTTGTTAAATTCATGAGTTGTGTGGAGCATGCCTTCAGATGTATTCACAGATATATGTGGATCACTATAGATTTAACGCACCTTCAAACAATTCAAGTGAACCCTCTAAATTCAATCGCACCTACCAATTGAGGCATTCCCCTTCCAAATTGCAGCCCACCAGTTCCAAATTGTGGCCAACAGATGTTTCCTAGCCTACAAAAAGTATACACGGCTTGCAAAAAAGGAAAAAAATGACAACAAAGGCTGTAGGTCTAAAAATGCCAAGATTGTCCCTCTCACCAAGCAGAGAACAACAAATTCTAATGCAACACACAAAGTTTATTAAAGCACAACATAGAGATTTAACGCTTAGTCCATGCAAACATAAATTCAAAGGCTCACTAAACACAAATCATGATTATTCAAACATGGTTTAGGTTCAATTGTGTCAAAGTTGGGGTCATGGTTTTGATTCCATGAAGAAACCTATTTCAAGATTTCCTACAGATGATTAACACACAAAAACAAAACAAATCTCACAAAATAGAAAAACAATAAATTTTCTACAACTTATGGCCTACAACTACATTCCCCTAAAGCTCTAATACCATATAAAAGGGTGATCCCACAATACTGGTTTACAATTTTTGGCCCAACTGGACACTGAACTAATTTTTTTAACGAAATATCCATTTTTGGGCACCTATAGCCACTAAACCTTGAAGAATTTGAAGATGATGCAAAATAGTGATTTGTGACATTTTTTCAATAGATTCTAAATATATTTTTTTGAATTTTTTTTGAATCATATTGCATTTATTTTTCCATCTCCTTTGAAAACTATTTTTGATCAGTAAACACTACTTTTAAGGAGTGATGCTCACTGTATAAAACATAATTTTTTTTCTATGAAGTATAAAATTCTAGTTTTTTAAAATTTAGATTTGTAAATATGATATCTAACAAGTTCATTTGGTTTCGTAGTGTTTGATTGAATATATTTTCCTTAATCAAGTTTTGAAGTAAAACCAATTACAATTTAGACATAGGCGGACCGAATACAACATAACTTATTTTTTATTTATCAAAATTCTTTTTTTTTACTAGAACAACGACATTAATACCTAGCCCGAACACATTTTTTAGAATTTTATTGTGATATTTTACTATTTTTCCATATGTGCATAATAGAGAGCTTGATTTTCGGTGAAAAACCTATGTTAAATCAAACTAAAAAAAACAAATACATAATAAACCAAAACATATTAAAATCATATTCGATGGATAGCTCGTTCCAAGGACTACCATCATCTAGTTGGGTCTATGAAGTCTCCTCCATTTTCATCCTCAAAATGAGCTTCAAAGGGATAAATTTTGTAGAAATTTTGTGCTAGAGGGGGAGAAGGGGGAAAAAAGGAGGTTCGCTTGAACCCCCCTTTGAGCAAACCCCCTTTGAATTTTCGAATGAAGGGGGTTTCAAGAGAACCCCACTTTTTTCAAAATTTTATTTATTTTTCAATTTGGGCAATGTGCAAAATGTGGGACCCATCATGTAAGAGGGTTCACTCGAAGGGGGATTTAAGTGAGCTCCCTTTGGGTTCATGTGGACCCTAAGTTCATTTGAACCCCTTAAAACCAAAAATTTTATCCATGGGGAATTTTTTTCAATTTTCCTTCCTCAATGGAATTGTAAACCAGTTTTGTGGGATAGCCCAAGAATTAGGAAATTAATGGAGAAAATAACAAACACAAGTGAATAATGAAAATAATGTATTGATTCAACCCAAATGTATGAATGAGGAAGCCTTGTATATATAGGCAAGGAAGAGGCAATCCACCTATCATGTAGATTGAAAAGTGCCCCATGATGTGGCACAAATGAGTGGACAAGTGTCCTATAGGTTTCAACCTATAGATCACTAGGAATGTGCAAAACAACAACCTATTTGACCAAGTCAACCTTGATGTCAAGTGTTGAGTGACCTTTGAGGTGACGTGGAAAGTCTTCCAACCTCAAAAGGTATGTACATGAGGTTTACCAAAAAATTTGGTAATCTGTAGAGGTGTAAGGGTTTCACATACAATACAAGATTTTGTCTAACCTCATCAAACTAAGTACACTTAATTATAGTGAATAGAAAAATTATTCACTCTAACATATATGTGTTATTATTAAAGTATTAACCAACTAATACTTTTATAATTTTTATAGAAAAAAGTTTGGAAATTGTTATCTAAGTTGAATAAGAGCTTATTAATGTGGTCTTTGAATGAGCGGTGATATTAAATTATTCACAAAAAATCTACCTAAAATCAAGACTTATTGAAAAATATAACACTCTTTAAAAATAAAACTAAAATTGTATTCTAGATTTTAACAAAATATATACCCAAAAGAACTTCAATTAAAAAATAATAATTTTAAATCAATCTTACCAAAACTAACCAACAAACAATTATCATAAATTCAATCAAATGAAAATATTGAAACACCTAATTAATGCAAAAAGGGGGTGGGGGAGGTGAGGGGAAGGAAGTTGAATTATTTAGCAAAAATGATCTCTTGATCACTAAATTTTTGAAAGATTGGGTGGAAAAGTATTATATATGATAACCATTTTCTTTATTAATGTAAGGTGAGTTGGGGATGACATCTTTACCACTAAAATTAGCATTTTGATTTATTTTTGGGATATATTAAGTAATTTTGACTGAGCTAGGAGCTTACATTTCATTGCTTCACCACCCTATTATAAGATAGTAAGATGCTACCTTATTAAAGTTATTGACAAATGATAATTTCAATGCACAAGTATAATCAATTGGTAAGTTTTATGTGGGCATAAATATACAAAAGAGATTGATAGAAATTACCTCCTTCCAAATTCAAGTCACATTTATTTTAAGATAGTTTTCTCAAAAATGTCAAGTTAATAATATTTAATGCCAAAATTACTCATATTTAAATAAAATCAAGGGAAAATATTGGCCATATTTTATGGGAGCATATGAGCTCCATGTTTATGTAATTCATCTTCAGATTTTGAACATAATACATTTTTCTGATTTATCTTCCATATTATGTGTTTCTTGATAATTTCATGCTTTCTTGCATAGTGTTTTTTGTGTGTTTATGATCATATTTGAAAGGGAGATTCTCTCTTTTCATCAGTGGTATCAGAATAGGCTACTCTGAGTCTATAAATAGAGTGTTGAAGAAAGGTTGTTTGTAGCATGAACTGTGAGTTGTGGGTGAAGATTACAATACCTCCAAGAGTTGCCCAATGTGGTAGAGGTAGAGGTAGAGGAGGAGGAAGAGATCCTCCAAGAGATGAATTTAGATCTCTTAGAAGGAAATTTTAAGTTTTATAGGAAGAGATTCACAGAAGAGATGTGCGTAGAGAAGGGGAAAATAGTGAAGATGAAGTTGAAGAGGAATAAAATGATCAAATGGATCTTGGAGAAATCAGATTGTTGAGAGCCATTGCACAAATTGGGAAGAATCCAAAGATGTATGTTTCAAAATTTAGTGGAATATTTAATCCCAAAGAGTTGATAGATTGGATTAATGACATGGAGGTGTTCTTCGAGTTTGAAGATATTGAAGACCCTCACAGGATGAGGTTTGCAAAAATAAAACTAAAAGGGAATGCTAGTATTTGATGGAAGGAAATTTAGCTTGAAAGATGAATAAGATAGAAAGAAAAATTTTCTAGATGGGATAGAATGGTAGAAAAGATGAAAAGACAATTTATTCCAGTAGATTATGAGTTGGAGGTACTAAAAAAGATGCAAAGTTTGAGGCAAGGAACAAGAAGAGTGAAAGAATATATGGAGGGGTTTCATAGGATCTTGATTATCTAACATGACATGCTAAAGAAACTAAGGAGAAGGATGCAAGATATATTAATGGTTTGAGACCAAGAATACAAGAGGAGATGACTTTGGTGAGAGTTTACACTATGGAAGATTCATATCAAATTTCCTTAAAAAATTGAGGTAATAATGAACAAAAGGTATGAAAGTAAGCAAAAGGGAAGAGGCTATGATGAAGAGGTTGAAGGAAGAACATATGGAGAAGATAATAGTAAAAAAAATTAGAAAACAAAGAAGACCAAGGCTGCAGCAAAAATTAGAGATATGATGAATCATATGGTCCTAAAGATCAAAATCCAAGAGGTAGATAAAGATCAGGTAGAGGTTTTGGAATAGAAACCTTCAGAGGTAACTATTTTAAGTGTGAAGAAGAGGATCATAGAGCATATTACTATCCTCATGAAGAGGAAAGAATCATCTAAAAGATCATAAAATAAAAATAGAGCAACAAATGTGAATAAGGAAGATGCAGGATCATCACATTTGAAAGAAGCAGAAGATGGTGAAAATTTAATGATAGGGAAAACCCTTTTGAATGAAGATGATAAATCCATTAAAAGAAAAAGTTTGTTTAGAACAAGATGCAAGTGCCAAAACAAGGTATGTAATGTCATCATAGATGGAGATAGTAAGAACAATCTCATTTTTGAAGAGATGGTGAGAAAATCATAGCTAAGAAAAAGAAGGCATCTGCATCCATATAGGATAGCATGGCTACGAGATGATAGGAAAGTTTTGATCAGAGAATTTTTTTTGGTAAATATTAATATAGGAGGTTATAGAAATGAAATTTTATGTGATATTATTCCTATGAATGCATGTCATATTTTGTTAGGAAGGCCTTGGAAATTTGATAGGAAGGCGATGCACAATGGTTATGCCAACACATACACATTGATGAAGGAAGGAGTGAAACACAAATTGAATCCATTGAAAGAAGAAATAGGTAAGGTTTGCAATGATGCAAGGTCTTTTTTGGTTGATGAAATCGGACCTTTATATAGTATGAGGAATGAATATGTTGGATTTGTTAACACTAACCATGATGAAGATGAGAAAGGTGATTTGTTGACTTAGATTGAAGTAGAGATCTCATAGGGAATGAAGGTAGTAGCAAAGGGTAAGGTAAAATCCAATTCTATTATTTATTTTGATGAGAGAGTGAAGGAATAGATAATTTTGTTGTAGAAGAAATTACTTTTGATAAAGTTGAATTGGAAGAGTGGAGTGTGAAGGTTAATGAAGAGTTTTTTGAAGAATCCTTTCTTGAGAATAGTGGCTCAGATGAAAATATTTTAATTAGTGATCATGATTCCTTGTCAAGTAATGTAGAAATTGAGTCTTTTGATGGTATTACTAATGCTATCTTGACTGAAAGAAACTAGGTTGCAATAGTGTCATGTATTTAAGAGGGCATTGAAATAGTGGAATTTCATGAAGGGGACATACTAGAAAGAGATGGAAAAGATAGAACAAAAAATGATGCAAATAAATCCATTTGTATTGATGAAGGAGGAGGTATAAGTTTAATTGATATTTTTGATTTTGATGAACTATATTGGTTGGAAAACTAATTTGATGCTTTGAATTACATGGCAGGTAGTAGAGGAAGGATGAAACATGGTAATGTTGTAAGTTTGCAAAGAGTGGTGCACAAAAAGATTCTGGTGGACAAGGAAATGAGGTGGATCCAAGATAGACATAGGGTCTACAAATGTTTCTGAGTGCAACTCATGAAAAATTTATTTCTACTTGGGACATGTCTGATGCAAGATTATCCAAGGTGAAATGACAATCCTCTATCACCAAAAATATTGTTTTTTTAATTGGTTTATTTTCAATAAGGGCTTAGGGTTAGGAGAATAAATATTTTTATTTGCAACTTTATAATTTCTCTTAGGATAAAATTATGATTGTAATTTTGGTCAGAATTATGCATTTATGAATATTTTATAAGGAAAAATTGGGAAATACCCCTCTTGGGCATGTCCCATTATTGGTGGGGACCACTTAGAGTGCATGTGCTTGAATTTTCAAGTGCATGTTATGCATTCATTTGCATTATGTTCCACAATCTTTGCATGTTTTTGCATGTCCGTATTTGGAGCCGTCAAGGCCACTGAGAGTCAAAGAAGGTGTCATAATTGACCAATGTGATTGCCTAGAAGTTAGGAGCCCATGTGAAGGTTATAAATACAAGGAATTATATTATATTTTATTTTCTTATTCCTCCTCAATTTGGGTGTTGAAATTGAAGGTGGTTATTAGAGGTTGTTTTAGAAACCAATAGTGGCTTCTTCTCACACAATTTCTATAGAATGATGATTTCTCATTCAAGGAGAAGGAGGATTTTGGAGATTTGGTGGTTGCATACCTAGATGTTTCCAAAATGAAGCCAAAATGTTAAGTTTCAGATTTTTTTATGTGTGAGGCCCATATTGGATGGGAGCATATGAGCTCCATGTTTATGTAATTCATTTTCAAATTTTGAACATAATACATATTGCAGATTTCTCTTCCATATTATGTGTTTCTTGATAATTTGTTGCCTTCTTGCATTGTGTTTTATGTGTGTTTATGATCAGATTTGAAATGGAGAGTCTCCCTTTTCATTAGCTTCAACCCATCAATGATTGAAAAATTTGAAGTTGGTAGAATAAATGGATTAACCACTTGGAATAGAAACAAAATTAAAGAGCCCACTTTTGATAGATGATGTATATTAAAGTAGATTAAGTTGGGGGAGATAGATTGGAATCACTTTTTCACAATAGCTACGCTTTTAAATACCCAATTTTGTGACAAAATATCTTGTTAACTACCTTGAGTGATTAGAAAATTTTGATAATTGATGTACCTTCAACAAGATTTTATGTTTTTGAGGTTAGAATCAATTCTAACAGCCATGGACATAGCACTAGCATAATTGGGATACATGGTTTTCCATTTCTTTATGCAAAGAAAAAAGAAAGGGCCACCAACATCATCTCTGATGGGAATACTGTGGTCTATAGTTCTTCACCTAAATGAAATCCATAACTAGGATACACAAGTATCAAAATACTATGAAGGAATTTTTTTTCAAGGGGCTAGTCATGAGGGGCATGATCATTGCAGTGATAGTTAACCCAACCAATCTAGAGCACTTCCTAAAGCTCAAATTCAATTAATATCCAAAGGGACGCTATTTCATGTCAAACGGGCATGATTATCTTACTACCAAATGAAATGGATCCTTATTAGGAAAGATGAAGATGACAATAGGGACATGTTATGGAGACAAAAAGTGATCCTTATTAGGCAGGAAAGTGGTCCTTCTGATGACATTAGATCTCCTAACATTGTAGAGGGTTAAACTAATGAGAGTAGAAGGAGATGTAGGCATGGATTACAAGAATAGAAAATTAGCTTGAACTAGAAGAGAAAACAAAATCCAATAAGGATTCAATAGCCCAATATCAAAAATATTGTTAAGTAATTGCTCAATAAACACTCCTCCAAACCCAATTTCAAGATTAGATAATAAGTCCCTGGGTGGGAGGAAAGACTGACCACACTTAGTCACCTTCTAGGTTTGATTACCTTTGGAGAATATCTTACACAATTGTGGCATGCAAAGAATATAATTATTTTGACCTCATGAACAAAGTTGATGAGATCCTTAATTAGTGAGTGATATCTGAAGCATCGTGAGTAGCATTCAAATTCACCTCCATTAAATATGCGTACTATTTTTTTTATTTTCTATTTTGTGTGTGTTTTGACCTTGTCTAAAGGTTTCCAATTATTTTCACTTTAGTGTCTTCTCATGAGGGTGATCCTGTAGTACCCCTCCTCTTGCTAGTTGGATTTGTTACTTTGCTATGTGTTCGTTTGCTACTTGTGACTATGATGGTACTGTTATTGTTTGAGTTGGATAGTTAGACATTTGAGGATGCTGTATTCCATTAGTAGACTGTTGGTGATTATGTTTATGCACTTGAGGATTTGATTATTTCATTTGACATTGTGGTTGGTTAGATGTTAGTTCATTTTCAGAATTATATTATGATGCAGTGATTTAACTAGATACGTCATGAGATGAATTGTTAGTATAGAAATGTTATTTTATCAGTTGATTATAATTGTTAGAATAGGTGTGATGAAGGACAATATGGCATCACTCGTTTGCGAGTGCCCTGTTATGTTGCGATTCCTTCTCACAATGCAGTACTGTAATTTAATGTTTCAGTTTTATATATATGTATATATGCACATGTACCCAACTTCGTTTGTATGCAGGACTGCAGGTACAAGTCTCGATTCCACCTGCTTCGGCAGGACAGGGCGAGCATTAATAACCCAATGGTTAAATGTTGATACAAAGGTGACGATGAAGTCCTCCCGTCCCATGATGTCAGATTGTCTCGTTTGTCTGGTATTGTTTATTTTGTGAATTTGTCGTCATTTGTGGCTTGTGTTTTGTGTGTTGTCGTATTTTGATGTGGTATTTTATAAGTTATGATTATTTGATTGATGTTGATATTTTATCAGTTGTGAATTAGTTAATTTAATGTGGATAATAATTGTGTTTTTAATGTTGATTTATTTGTATGAAAATATTTAAATGTTTTATTTAATTTTTTATAAAGTCATGTGTTTTGATTTAAATGATAATTAAATATTAAAGGTATTTTAATTATTTTAATTAATTATCAGGTGGGGATAATTATTAGAATAATTTATTTAATTAAATAGAAAATGTGTTGTGCAAGAAAGTGGTAAAAATAGAAATTAAAACAAATAAAACAAATAAAAGAAAGAAAAGTTGGGCAAACGAATAGGAATAGAGATCTGAGAAAAAAAGCTGGTTTTAAAGAATGATTTTCTTTTTATTATTGATTTTAGAGTTTTTTTAGAAGGGAGGGATATTATCTTTTATTTAATTAAGAAGTTATGGAAGTTTTCACAGACAGAGGATTATTATCTATTTTTTTAATTAAGAATTTTTGAAAGTTTAGACATAAAAGGGATTTTTGTTACAGAAGTGTGGAAGAGATTGGCTGGGTATTCTGAAATTTTAGAAATGGTTTTGAAATCTTCTGTTGTATTTGGAGGAGAGTTATGGGGAGAGGTTGTCAATCTGTTTCTGGTGATGTGCTGGAGAATCTTTTGAACAACAAAATAGGATTCCAGTTTGAAGGTGAAGTTCTGAAGAGGAGAATTGGAGGCACGATCAAGGAACACTTCGAGGGCTACATAATCCACCAGGCATCTTCAGACTTTCGAATAAACGCTGGACATCTGGTTCCTCTTATCTTTTCTTTCTAGTACTTTCTTTATCTTTCTGCTTCAGAGAAAACAAAACAAAATCTGTTAGACGTGATTTGTGTGAATAGGGAAAAATTGTTGTTGAATTGAAAATTAGAAAAAAATATATTAGATTTAAACTTTTGAAAAGAGAAGAAAATATATATATATAGTACTGCACTGTTTTCCCTTTTGTCAAAAACAAAGAAAACCTTATTTTCTGAAACATTCAACTTATCAAAATAAAATTTTAAGACAATGATTTCTTGTGGAAAATAATAAATCTGGGTTTTATTTTTGGATATAAATATTTATATATTTTTTTATGAGTAGCTGGAACTGTTCATTGCTCTATATTCTTCTTTTATTCTATTATTTATTTTTACCCTCTGAACTTTAATGTAATATATTTTAATAAATATATATATAGGGTTCTATGGTTTTATATACATATAATGTGAGTATGAATCATTTAATTTATCTATTTTGATATATTAATTTTTATTTATTTTGTTTATAGTTGTACTGTCCTCTTGAAAGGAATTTTTAATTTATGAGAAAGATTGGGGTTCGAGCCGAACCAGGTCGGCCGTATTGCATTAACAATTATTTATTTTCGTTCATTTTAATGGGGAAACAAAATTTTACTTTTGGTTATGAAATTCTTTAAAAAAAAAAAAAAAAAAGAGAAAACGAAATTTTAAATAAAAGTATTTTTTTGTATTGGGAAGGGAAGGGATGGCCGAAGCCGTACCCGACCCCACCCTGCGCATCAGTACTGCGCGCAACAGTCTGACCGACTGCTGAGCGCAGCAGTCTTAAAGACTACCGCGCGCAGCAGTCAGCAGACTGCTACGGGCAGTCTTAAAAAGGCCGACGGCCTTAAGTTAAAACTTTATAACTTTTAAACTTTATAATTTTAGTTTTAATTTTAATTTTGTATTTCTTTTAAACTTTATAACTCTTAAACTTTATATATATATATATATATAAAGTTAAATATTAAATGCTATAATTTATTTTATAATGAAATTTGTAATTACTTGGTTAATACAATTATAATGATTTTATTTGAGATTATTTTATTGCATTTTTATGATAAAATAAAATGTAATTTCTTTTAGAAATAAAATTTTAATTTTTTTTTTAGTAGGATAAAATTTAATTTAATTTGTTATAAGTAATTGTTTTATATTTAAATGTTAATTGGTGTGAATCATTTTATGATTGTATAGATATATGTGTGGATGTTCAGTTCGGGCAAGAAAATATTAAAATAAAATATTCTATGAGTATAGATATGTATAAAATTATATATATTTGCAGTAAATTGTGTAAAAGGTGAATAAGAAAATAAATAACTTTTAATTGTGGAACACGATTAAGTTGGGTGGATATGAAATTTATTATCCTTGATTAATTAAAGAAAACAAATTAGTTAGGTTGTCATTAAAATTTATTGTTCTTTATTTTCAATTCTATGTCGAATAAAATAGAGATATTATACGTAATTGGTAAAATTGTTATCGTATGTTTTTATTTCTAATGGTATCAAGGTAAATAGAGAATGTATGTGCAATTAAATTAGTTGTTGTTTTTGTGTTGCAAAACTTGTGTGCATGGTGTCTCAAATTATATGGTTGGAGGTTTTATTTTTATCCTCCAGAGGCATGTCTTATATCTTTGATGTTTATACTTGTATCTTTGCGATTAGAGTATTACATGATTTTGAGTTTTATTATTTTGGAATGGTTGTAGTCGTTGTGATTATGATTTATCGCGAGATGGATTTGCCTCGCATGTTCTTGTGTGGAGTTTTATGCTTTAAAGTTTACCCTCGTTTTGGTTATCCTTTTGAAAAGTGATACTTAATGGTTTTGTTAGGAAGGGTTGAACGGTTTGTTAAGACATTTGGATTATGAATTTTTGCGAGAGGGTTAATGCCTCGCGTGTACTTGTTGTGGTATTATGTTTTTATTGTTTTAGTTCAACCCTTGCCTAGATTGGAGATATGTTAGGGGTCATAGGGAGAGTGGCTCTTCGTGGGCGCCGGTGCCTCGGGTAAGAGGAAGTGCCAGGGGAACCCACGTAAGAGTAGTTAAACAAGGGATAACCTAAAAATAGAATTTAGGGGGTTGGGTTAGTTAACACATAACAAGATAAAAACATGCACCTCACCCCTGCCGTTAGCGCTTTCTAAGGCTAAGGATGGGTGGGAAGACCTGGTTGGTAAGGTCACTACCTTGTCTCTATGAAAGGTAAGTGGCTCCGCATGAGTAACCCTATGGGGCGGCACCTTGAAATAGGATGTCTGGATAACCATAGATGGAGGCGGCTCCTTGATCTAGGTTGTCTGGTTAATCCATGTATCGATGGAGGTGGCACCTTGTGATAGGTAGTCTGGCGAATTCATGTAAGGCCATGCGATGACACTCTCTACTAGACACCTTTGTCCTTGTTTCTTGTCGCCTCTGGATGTTGTTACATTTATGTTGTTTCTGATTTTAGGGCTAGGGGATCCATAGATGGGTGCCGGCACCTCAGTTGGAGGAAGAGCCAGGGGATCCCATGTGAGCTATGCGATGACCCTCCCCGTTTGACACCGGTTTGACTTGTTTCTTGTTGCCTATGGAATGGTGTATTGAATGGTTGATTTAGAGTTATTGGGGAATCGTGTTCTTTATATTGGTTCTGATTTATTTGGAGTTGTATTTTGGGTGTTGGTTCGGTACTTCTGGATGCTATCTCTTTATGATGTTTTTTTGAATTCTTGTGGTTCTGTTTCATGATTGTAAATTGATAGTATTTCATGTTATTGCAATGAGTCTCTTGATTCCTACTTGTTATGTGATTTGAGTACGTTGTTGGTTGTTCATTGTATACCTTGAGTTGTACTTGTTTAGTATCATGTTGTTGTTGAGTCAGTTTGACATTCATGGTCGGGTTCACTTCCTCGTCACCTCTGAGCACGGGAGGTGAGTTATTTTGTAATTCACATGGTTGGGTGGAACGTGCTCCACACGCGTTGGGTTCCCCATCAGCGTCTTGTCTTCTCAGCTTTCCACAGTGGAGTTGTACCAGTAATCAGATGTACTTCATGTTCCATTATTCTTGTATCAATCCCCATGTTGGGAAATTCAATGTAATTCATGTATCAAAGAAAATTGTAATGTAATACTATATCAATGATGTAATAGTTAGGTTCTTTAGTAACTCTATCAAGAGATTTATCATGGATGTAATTATGCGATGGTTATTATTCTCGCATCATGATTGTCAGATGTATCATTGTATATGGTTATCATAAATTAAATGGTTATGTTATATTCTTTATCTTTATTTATGTTTAGTGTTGCGAAGTAACCTCACGTGCCCCAGAGAACTATGTTAGTCATTGCTATGTAATATGCTATGGGGTTATGTGTTAATGATTGTTGCACATGTTTACTTTTATTAGTTTTAAAAAAAAAAATTATTTGCATTGTGTGTGTGTTCTCTGGGGTTTGCACGGCGGGCATTACAGATCCCACAATACTAGTTTACAATTTTTGGCCAAATTAGACACTAAATTAATTTTTTCTAACTAAATCTTCACTTTTGGGCACCTATAGCGGCTAAACCATGAGGAATTTGAAGATGATGAAAACTAGTGATTTGTGACATTTTGTTTGTAGATTATAAATATATATTTTTCAAAACTTTTGGAATTAGATTGCACTTCTTTTTCCATCTCCTTTGAAAACTAGCTTTTTTCAATAAACACTATTTTTAAGGAGTGATGCTCACTGTATACAACATAACTTTCTTTCCATGAAGGATCAAATTATAATTGTTTTGAATTTAGATTTGTAACTATAATATCTAGCACTTTCATTTGGTTTCATAGTGTTTTATTGAATATTTTTTCCTTAATCAAGTTTCAAAGTCAAACCAATTACAATTCATACATAGGCAGACTGTATACAACATAAATTTGTATGTATGTATCAATTTTTTATTTATTTTTGTTGGGTCAAGGACTTCAATATCTAGTGCACTGACATTTTTTTAATTTTTTTTTATAATCTGCTATTTTTTCACATGTGTAGAACATAGAGCTTGATTTTCAATGAAAAACCTACATTCACAAGTAATACAAAATAAATATAATAATTAAATTAAATTTATTAAAATTATACTTTTTGAGAAGCTTATAATAAGGACTACATACTTACAAAAAAAAAATTTAAATGAATTCATTTGATCCCCCAAAAGGTAAATCAAAATTAGTTTTTTATCAGCATTTTGATAGGTGTAATGGAGACTCCGTTATAGGTATGGTTTAAAACTAGTGGGGTTCTATCCAATGGGGTTTGATCTAAGGCGGTTCAATCAAACCCTCTTCAACTAGAATCCTTTAAATCGAACTTTTCAAGGCTTAAATCATTATATTTTCTGAAAATATGCGATTTTAGCAAAAATAAGGATCTCCCGAAAATTGTAAACTAGTATTGTGGGATCACCCATGACCTTTGTTATAAATTTTAAATATTGGTGTGAATAGCATTGAATTTTCCCTATTTTTGGTTATCAAATTATTATGAAAGAAATTTTTAGGGAAATAATATTTTTGAGAAATAAAATTAGAAGTGTAGGAATGATAGAATTTAGAGAGGGAAGAAAATAGTTGCTATTTTGGAAAGTTTTGGATCATTTTTTTTTCTACAAATAAACAAATAGAAGAGTGTCTAAAAAAAAAGTAGGTAGATTGATGCATAAAAAGGAGATAGGAAAGAGAGAGAGAGAGAGAGAGAGAGAGAGAGAGAGAGAGAGAGAGAGAGAGAGAGAGAGAGAGAGAGGTACACCATTTCTAAGAAGTCATAGGATCATTTTGTCTATATATTGTAGGTTTAAGTAGCAAAGAGGTGGTGTGGATGGTGAAAATATATGTTATATGGTTTATGTAGAAATGGAAAATCATGAAATTATATACGAAGGGTGTAGGATAAGTAGGTCAGAATGATTGAAGTGATTCATTTTTCTCTTTGTTAAATTATTTCTTATTTCCTTAAAAGTATCATACTGCACAAGGCCAACAGTGAATATCCTAGGTGTTTATGTCCAATAGATGAGTAAAAAAGGAGATTAGAGAGAAAGGGTAGGTTTAGTAGAGATGGAAGGATATTTCTAAAAGGAACTTAAGATTTAGACTAGGGGCATAATATTTATTTTAATATATGCTAGTTTTCTCTATGCAATGAACCAACAATAGTAAGGCTTTGGGAGAGAGGGAAGAGGCCCTTTGTAAGACAAATTCCTAGAGGAATAGATACAATGATCATTTCATAGGGGATATTATATTTTAGAAGGGAATCTGCATGTTATTAGCCCCATAATCTCCAAAAGAGTTTCATGAGAAACAAACATTGAAGAAGGTTTATTTATGTTCTATATAATATTACAATATTTTTAATGATCTTGCAGTTTGTATTTTCAACCAAATCATTGAATAGTAAAGGTGATTTTTGAACCTATTATCAAGATAAAACTACTAATTGTGTTCACTATTAATTATTATTATAAATTATATATGTACATATGATTTACTTGAAATAACAAGGATAAGTAGGTGGCTTGATGAGGTCAACTTAAACAAATGCATTGTCTAGTTAGGCATTCAAAAGTTTTTTAGAATAAATAATTTAAATTTATTCACTATATCTTAAGTGTACTTAGGTTTATGAGGTTAGAAAATATCTTGTCTAAGTGAATGTGAAGCCTTTTAGGCCTCTAGAGGTTACCTAGTTGTTTGGTAGACCTAATGTGCATACCTTTTGAGGTTGGAAGAATTTCCATCTCACCTCAAAGTTCACTTTTGTAGTCATTCAACACTTGTCACAAAGGTTGATGACTTAGTCAAATAGGTTGTTGGTTTGTATATCCCAAGTGATCTAAAGGTTGAAATCTATAGGACACTTGTCTATTTATTTGTGCCACATCATGGGGCACATGTCAATACATGTGATAGGTGGACTACCTCTTCCTTGCCTATTTATGCAAGTCTTTCTCCTCATTGTATTTAGTTTGACTAAATACATATTTTCAATTTTTCACTTGTGCTTGTGATTTATTCTTCATCATTTACAAGTTCTTACATGGTATTAGAGCAATGAAACAAAACTCTTCCCAAAATTTTGCATCAATCCTAACTAGAGTGCCATGCAATTTTATTTGCATGTAAATAAGATCTACACATTAGAGGTTATAAGTTTGCATGCAATTTATAATGAAATTTTTATTTGGAGGTTATGTAAGGTGGAGAATGTTATTTTAGTATGGAGATTTGGTGACGTGGGACTCATTTGGAGTCATCTCTCAACTTTGAACCTATTCTATCATTCCCTTGAATAATCTTCAACTACCATCATCACACAATTCATGGCTTTCTCAAAGTTCTACGTGATTGCAAATAATTCCTTGCATTGGCATTTTCTATATTCTCTCTTGAGTAGTTTTTTGTGCTTTCTTTGTGCATGATTGTTTTTTATTGCAGGTCATTAAATTCCTATCACAATTTGTAGGTTTCAGATATTTTAGAGTGGGTCTCTCACAACCTCATGCGGCCTACATACTCATGTGGGTGTGCTAGCGGGGTATCATCAAAAAGTTGTATCACACTTTTGGCCAACTTATCACGCACAAGTGAATTTAAGTATTTTTAACTAAAATTTTATTTTGGTCAAACAAATGATATTATAAGATTCATTCTAGCTAAGTTATATATGTCCACAACTTTTCCAAATAAAATTGTTAGATAAATACATATTTAGCACCACTTTGAGTCCAATTTACCAAAAAAATAAAACTATTTGAAAAAAATGATGTTTCAACAACTTCTACTCATGTAAAAAATATTTTTGTAAAATATAAAAATACCCTTTTGTAGACCCATAAGTTTAGTTTATATATATATATATATATATATATAGTTTAATTATTATTCATATTCTCTTTTTTATTTTTACTAAATGTTGGTTATCAGCACAAAACATTAGGTTGATTACCATGTGAAGGAAAAATAGTAAAACGTATTAAATTTTTTGAAAAAGATATGATGCCCTAGATACAAGAATCTATATCAAGATGGTATAATTTTTTTCTATTTTTGATAAATAATTAATATGAAAATTAAGGTCTTATGGAAACAAATAAGTTTTAATGCATGCACATTTTAATATTTATTTAAAAATATATATTTATCAAAATTAGAAGAAAAAAATATATACATGCCCTAAAGTTTCAAATTATAAATACACAAAAAAATTGAAGAAAAAAATCAAATTTACTATATAAAGATTGGCGTCTTGTGTAACTTCATTTTTTTAGCATTTTATCAACTAAATTATAGTGTTAATTTATAAAAAAACTATATTCATATAATTTTGTTTTTTTTTCACAAAATGTAAACATAGAATATACTAAAAATAAATATAAAATTAGTTTACATCATTTCAAAATTCAAAACACATATATCACCTTTTAGTGATTCAAGTTTAAAAGTTGGATCAATGTTGGTCATTTCCTTTATAAAAGTGTAACATATCTTTGTACTTTTACCCTACGGCTAGCATTTGATTCACCCTCTTCAATGCCTTCACAATCTTTGGGATTGGTGATAATTGTTTGGGTGACCTATACATCATCCCATGTGAATGGTTTTGATAGCATTGAATCCTTTATAGAAGATAAGAGCATGATCCTATGCAACCCCATGCAACTTAGCTCTAGACCTCTACACTCCCATTTTATAAAAAAATTAGGACTATGGAGTATTTGTTTTTTGGAAAGCAATCTACCGATTAAGGAATGGTATATTGTTAGAACTGGTTATGGAGATATCCTACCAAGATCTAGAGGCCAAATGGAAAGAGCAAAGAGAGAATATAAATATAACAAGAATAAACTGTATTTCTATCAATTATGATTCAATGTTGTTGTGTACAATGTAGTAGAGATCCCTTGGTTATATATCCAAGGTGAGATACAAGATGTAATAGGATTATGACAAGTGTCTTAATCATATGACATGAGACAACTTATCACAACTACCTAGGTTCACATGTGTTAGAAGTCAAAAGATAAGATAACAACTAATGACAACTAACACCTTCTAGAAAGATTCCTAGTACCTAAGTAAACTTAATATGTAAATAATTTCCCTAGTAATGAATTAGCTAGGTACAAGAATTTATTTACACCAACACCCCCCTTAAGGAAAACTTAGGGAGTAACATATTATTATGAAAATGACACAAAAATTTGTCCTGACTAGGAGGCCATGTTAGGTACCCATATACATATGCAAATGAAATCTCTCACAAATGGAGAAAAGGAGAAAACCCAATGGAACAAAACTCCTCCCCAAAAGAGAGATGACATACAATAATGAAAAGATATCAATGATGCATGAGAAGGACAAAACCCCAAGTGATAAAAAAGACTCCCCATAAGAGAGAAGAAGAAGAGAGACAATGCAACCCCCCTCAATGTCAAGTCTCCTACAATGATGGTAGAAGCTCGACATTGAATGCTAAAGATTATCTAACCTTTCCAAACAATGTTCCCCCCCTTAGGAAGAAACAAAATAATGAATGTATGCAGGATGTTAGGAAGATGGATGATGGATGATGTATGATGCCTCTAAAGCATGCTCAAGTGTCTCCATGTCAATTTTGAAAGCTGACACACTCCAAACAGGTGTTCTAGGCCACATTACTGAAGAGGACAACCTAAAATCTAGTAGAGATTCAAATATAGAGCACAATCCAAATAAAATGAAATCCCCTATGAATACAAGGAAACCTCCTCCAAATGTTGTCCAAAACTATCCAAAATCAGATCAAATTGTTAAGAATGATCATGTAGAGATTGAACAAGAGGATCAAAGTGTTCCCCCGCAACAACTAGAGAAGGATATTCTTCATCAAAGAGAAAATGAATGTCCTCATTGATGTCTCCAAAATTTGAAATATGAGACTCCACAAACAAGTCTGAAATACCTATCAAGAAGCCATCCAAAGTAGCCAAATCTAAAAGACAATGAGGATCCTGCTGCACTGAATAAGAAGGAACTAAAATTGTGGAATCACAAGCATTATCAAGTACAATAGTAGATGAAGGAGATGAAGTGCATGACTCAAGAACTAGATTTGATGTGAGAACTACCAAGTTCAAGAAGCCAAATGTCTCCTCTAAATCATGGTTCATACTTGAAGTGTGATCAACAATCGAAGGAACAATGTCACCATCAAAAGAAAAATTTACAAAGGTATACAACTGAGATAAATGTTCAACCATCCCAGTAGCAATGATCTCTCTACTCTCCAAGTCTCGAATAATGACTGAATGAGGAGTGAACTACACAATTTTCCCATCTCCACCATGTGCAATCTAATATATGGAAAGAAGATTTTTTTTCAAATGAGGAACAAACAAAACATCTTGGAAAGTGTTTTCCCCAAAACTAATAGAACCCTTCCCAATTACACTCATTTATGTATTGTTTCCCATCAAGATAGGAGACATAGTACAAGGATGAAAAGAAGAGAATATAGACTGTGAAGATTCCATATGATGAGATGCTCTTGAATCTAGAAGCCATCTCCCTGATCCATGACCTAGAAAAGCACAAAGAGCATGCCCTTTATATCATGATGTAGAAGCTTGACCTTTGTCCTTTCTAGACTATTTTGAAGAAGAAGGAGGAGATGATTTAGAAATTCTAGAAGGAAAGTCAATGCGATTCTTTTTTAGAAGATGTTTCAACTCATCAATATCCTTCTTATAACAATAGTGTTCTTCATGTCCATCCTTCTTGCAATATGCACAAGTAGGCCTCTCCTTCTTAGATGTTTTCTCTTTGGAAGAGGATTTATTCTTTGCTTGATCTGAATGTGGATTATTCTTTGACTTCTTTTGTTTCTTATCTAATTCTGATTACTTCACCAGACTAACCAACAATGCTTGAGATTTAAAAGTCTTGATGAGACCCATAGAGATAATCTTTTTTTTTCTCATGTATCAACATCTCAGAAAATGATGCAAATGAAGGTGTAGTATATGTAGACCCCATAGTCAATCTATGAGGATGAAAGCTAGAAACAAAAGAATCATAATTAGGACCAAGTTTTTTCATTATATTGTAGACCAACTGAATGTCCTTATCAATTCCACATGCTTTATGTATTGCTCTCTTATATCAATAACATTATTGATGTATTCTTGGATGTTTTCAAAGTTCTTAGGATCAAGGCCCATCAGTTCATTGTCAATTTGATAGCCTCTTACTTCATCCGTAGTACCATACAATTTTTTCAATTTGTCCCAAGCTTCATGAGAATTTTTACATGATTCAATTTGAAACAACAAATCTTGAGAAACTAGTCTACAAAGACATCCAAGATTTCTGGTATGTCCAATCATCCATTTTATCTTTTTATCTACATATGTAGGTTCAAGTGCTTATTTTCAACATATAAAGATTGAACTTCAATCATTAGAATACTCCATGTATTTTGATGCCATGTTGAATAATTATATGATGTGAGAAAAGGAACCTTAGAATGATCGATGAAAATGAGAGAGCATAAGAAAATAGATCAAAGCAATACACCAAGAGACCCCCCCCAAATGACTCAATCAGGAAACCCCCCAAGCAATATTTGATTTGGCACTTTATATTTAGTGCCCTTACAGTTGCTAGATGCAAAAATCAACAAGCTAGACTTGATCTTAGTGCTTATAGATGTCAAAATAAGCTGCATAATCAAGTACAATTTTTGGTACAAAATGAGATCAATCTAATCATACCACTAAAAAGTACATGAAAAAATATGCACTTTAAAAAAAATTGCACCCAAAAATGTTACCATAGGAGCAAGATATGAGCTCTCAAAGTTCCCAAAATGAGGACAAAGTAGCAACACCTGTGAGAATCTCCAATTTTTGAAAAATATAGTTAGCAAAACCAAAATCCGATTACACCACTGTGAAGAGCATGAAAAATTAGCCCAAATAAAAAAATCTCGAAAAAGGGAGTCAAAATGACTGAGTTATGATGCTTCAAAGTTGGACTGCAAAATCCAAATCTCAATCCTTGAAGGGGTAGAATTTTTTTTTAAAAGTGCTGATGTCATCTGACTACTATTTTAAATTTGACAATTGAATGACCATCATGAGCATTACTAGGGGGTTAAAATTGGTGTCCTCTTGGACGTCACACCTGCTGGTAGTCCCTATCAAAATATTTCATCGAAATATTTGTTGCAGCTAGAATATGTTGAAACACTGATAGAATATGATTTGGCCTTGATCACTGAGTGGAATATTCTATGAAGGCTAGAATATCTTGATTGAGCTCCATCAGTTTTCTTTAATAGTGTTGGGTAATTAAAATGACCAGTAAGTTTTTTGAATGCATTGTCAATTTTTATTAAAAGTTTCTACCAAGAAATTTTGAACGTCGTGTGGATGTGCAAGTGGCGGGGCTGTAGAAAGCCACATGGCCTACTGGCAATGGCCCGTGGTACTGTGGTACTCTGCAATACTACAATACTACTAGAATATACCTTGCAAATATTTTTTATATTTTGATTTGATTTTAATAAAAAATTTACAAAAAAATTATTCAATTGGAATTTCGAATTATTCAAAAAAAATTCAAAAAATTTCTAATGGATTTAATATTTTTTTTTTGAAAAATCATACTAACACAATGATGGCAACCTGGGGGTCCATATGGTTCTCTGGGAGAATTTTTTTTCCTTAGTGGACACTACTCTGATTTGGATGATTTGGCAATCAATCTTGGGGTTTTGGCCCTTCCGGATGCAATGGTAGGGTCGTAGTTGACCCAAAATGCTCCAAAAATGCAACTACCTTCCAGATCTGGCAACCACTCTTCAACTTCAAACCCTCATAGATTTGGACTTATATGTCCGATTTGGATGATACAAAAGGAAAAAATTACTTTCTCGAACACTTTAAACTCAATGGTGAGTTCAGATTTGCACCAACAAGCTCTGATTTGAACTTGCAATAAAGAGCCACGAGGAACCCCTAGAATCATGTATTTCTATCAAGTTTTTTTGATTCTCCAGATCATCATACGATGCAAGAGAAGAGAATACTCAACTTTTCAATATTTACCAAAATCTCTTCAAAAAAAAACTATCCAATGGCACCCAACCCGCTCTAATACCATGTTAGAATTGGCTATGGAGATATCTAGAGACAAAATGGAAAGCACAAAAAGAGAATATGAATATGACAAGAATAAACTATATTCCTATCAATTATGATTCAATATTGTTGAGTAAAATGTAGTAGATACCCCTTGGTATATATCCAAGGTGAGATAGAAGATGTCACAGGATTATGACAAGTGTCTTAATCATATGGCATGAGACAGCTTATCACAACTACCTAGGTTCACATGTGTTACAAGTCAAAATAATGATAAAAACTAATGAAAACTAGCACCTTCTAGAAAGATTCCTATGACCTAAGTAAACTTAACATGTAAATAAGTCCCCTAGTAATGAATTAACTAGGTACAAGACTTTCTTTACACCAAAATATTTGAATTTTTTTTATGAGAATCTTGTTGAGTGGAGAGGTCGATGGTAATATCTTATGGTGTAATCCATCAAAACAAGTTGTCATTCTCTACATCATCAACTAGCATAGGTGATGTTTTTTGGAATAATTTGTTGTTTACAAAGTATTTAGCAGAGAGTCAAAACACAAAATATTTTTTTGTTCCTTTAAAGCTCCACATGGTTCGATAGAATCAGTCAAAATATTTTTTTAAAGGAGTCAAATTTTCCTTCTCCCATGTAGTCCAAGAAGGAATTTCAATGTAGGTAGTCACATTATCCCTCTTTGGAAATTAAAACAATGTATTACTGTGGTTGCTAATTTCTGCAAATGGTTAAACCTTAAAACATACATTAGCATATTTAGTTTAAAACAAAGCAAAACCTCAACATCCATATGAAATGAGTCAACATGATTTAATGATGCAATCAAAACAAAACTAGATGAAAGCATACAATAAATCATGAAGTAAATAACATTCCATAGTGGATTGGTGCTATTGTTGAAAATAGCCCTTTCCCAATCCTTGATAGATAAGCTAAATGATATGAAAATGGAGTAAGATGGGCAAGATCAGTTCTCAAATTGAAGAGAGTGACCTTGCATAGGATTTGTGGAGGATTTGCTTGAGGATGAAGCCTCTATTTGTAGATTCTCAAATGCTAGGAGTGTTGAAAAGGGACCAATGTGGGACTAAACACAGGCCAATGAAAAGAGGCCACTTGTCATCATGTGAGTGGTTGATGCATGTGCAAGATTTGGGAAATGTGCCCAAGAGGGGCAAATTTGAATTCAAATTTGAGAGTAAATGTTGAGTGGGGGACATGTAAGAGTTTATTAATTGCTTTGTTGGATGTACATGCCCACTTGGTTTTGAATTCAAACTTGATGGAATATTCCTCATGGATGCCATGTTGATGGAAAATGTTGGATTTAATAAATCAATAAATTGATTTATTTGTGCAAGTGGCATTATCTAGAGGATGCAAGTGGTTAGGATTAGCTTTTAATCATGGTTATATTAGTTTAATGATGATTAGGTTAGCTTAATGGTGCTTAGATGATTTTGACTTTTAGGACTTAAATATTTGATTTATTTAAATAAAAAAAGGATGGAAATGACTTTTGAGATTTTAATTAAATAAAGTTTGATTTATTTAATTAAAGGATGATGTTTGATTTATTTGATTAAAAAGGTTGATGATAATGTTTATTTAATTTTGAATGAATGACCTCAGGAGATGGAAATTAATGAAATTACCTAATGAATGAATGAAGGTGAACTTGATTAATTGATGAATGCACCTAATGTGGAACCTTGATGAATGAACCTAATTGAATGCATAATGTTAATTTTGCATGTTTACATTTTGCCCCTCTTTGAAGCAATGTACTTGTTGCATTGGTTCAAAGAATAATCTTACCGTGATCAAAATTCAAAAAAATTCTGATTTTTTGGATGCCCCAGTGGAAAGAAGTACACTGGTACATTGCCCACTTGAGAGATCGAGCGAAAAGATTCGATTTGAGGGTCGATATCGTGATAAAGAGATTCAAAATGGATGGTTATGGACGATGATGCAAATGAGATGATTTTAAGATGCTTAGAATAACAAATCTATATTATCTTAAACAACTTAAATGATGATATGATGTGATATGTTATGATTATGCAAATGTATGATTTGTGTAGATGCTTAGACTAACAGATCTATATTATGATGATGATTATGCATGTCAGATGATATGCAGAATACTGATAGTTTATGGAAGCAAGATGAATGCACAATGGATGCATGATGGATGTATTGGTGATGATGATGTTAGTGTGGAAATAAGATGATGACAAGAGGATCCCACAAGTCCATGATCTGAGGACACTTTATTAGAGATGATGATGATGATAGATGATGATGATGATGATAAATGATGATGATTTGCTTATCAAGGATTGGGACTTTAAAAGGGCTACTTACCTTATGTTTGATAACACATGTAGATACGATGCATCAAGTTATAAAGAACTAGGATGGCGTTGTACCTAGTGCAATGGACTTTGACTCGAAAAACAGATAGGAGTATTCTTGTTCACACTTGACATACAGAAACCTTGCTAGGACATACCTAAAAAAGCAAGTATTCGCCAAGTTATTTTACAAGAACATCCAACAAGTACAATAGACAAAAGATAATGATCGTTGCCCCATTCCTATCTCTTTAAATCTTTCGCTCGGATATCATCGAGAGGTCCTTGGAATGAGCGCAATAAGATAAATAAAAAGAAAAGATCAAGTACGCAAACAAGTCAATGTTCTTCATATCACTAGCCAAAAGGGATTTGTTTTGATAGGATAAGAATTTGAAGTGATATCCTAAATGATGCCCATTGTCGGAAAGATATATCCTAGGACATGCATTGTATAGGATGATGATGGTTTGATAAGTTGATTGATAGGCTATTGATATAAGGTTGATTGACATGTTTGCGACTGATCAAGAGTTTGATTTTGTTTTAAAGGTTTGTTGTTTTGATTTTGATTTTACGATTGAAGATTGATTTTTCCAATTGTTGTGATTTAATGAGTCAACATGATTTAATGATGCAATCAAAACAACACTAGATCAAAGCATACAATAAATCATGAAGTGAATAACATTCCATAGTGGATTGGTGCTAGGTAAAGGGGGAAGCCCTAAACTAAGGAATGATGTTGATATGGGTAATGGTGGTGGAGATGTCTCTTGGCACAATGACTCAACTATTTTGGTAAGTGTAGCAATTTGATCTAGCCAAATTTGTTCTTGATTTCGATCTTGACTCCCTTGATATAGTTGATTTGGTTTGTGTTCACGCAGATTTGGGATGCACATTTGATTTTGGACAATGTTCTGATTTGGGATGATGTTCAAAGTTGGCATGATAGGTTGAAATTGAACATTGTTGTTGTTGGGAATCACATTGCTTTGACTTAAGTAACTTGGATTTTGCATGGTGTTACCTTGAATTGGAGTTGTTAACATCTTGTTTTGGTTTTGAACAATATTCGTATGATTTGTAACTATATTTATCCCAAATTTTTCCGGATTCATGTTTTGAAAACTTGTACTTGGTACATTCTCATTTGGCTTGTAGGGATTTGGTGGGATGACATTGTTCATTTGAAGGCTCATGCTTTGATTGTTCGGTTGATAGACTTGTAGGTTTGGATTTAGATCTACCATCGAGAAATGTGTTCCAATCTTTGATTTGGGCATACTCACACTCGTTGTGCCATTGACATTTGTAGAAGGTAATGATCCTATGTATGGATTGTATAAGTGTGAGTTTTGATAATCAATCGGCATTGTAAGGCTTTGAAAGCTCAATTGATTTGGATTACTCATGATGTATGGATCAAGTTTGTATTCCATGTTCTCCTTGTGTTTTGACCTTGTTGCAAAAGTGACCTCTAAGGTTCTTAGGACTAATGACGAGATGAAGGACGAAAGGTGTAAATGATATGAGTGTTGAATGTTTAGGAACTTTGGATAAATGCTAGACTTAGGGTTTGATTTTTATTGGTTTGACTTGGATAATGAACTTGTAAACCCTAAGATGTTAGATGTTATCTTAGGATGAAATTTTTCAAAGGATTGTTGATTTAAGTAAATGTATGAGAAAGGATGCATTCCCATACACCTAACTAAACAAATGACTTTGATTTGATTTAAGGATGTACCCAAGTCTAGAATGATGTTTTCAAAGCTCTAAAGTTGTTTGGATGGATGAAGATGATAAATGTTTGGGATGGAGGAAGTGTTTGATGTGATCCTAAATGAACCTAGGAAGGACTTGTTTACAAGACCAAGATAGTGAAGAACATGCCTTTGTCTAAGAGTAATTCAAAACCAAAAGACCAATGTTTGTATGAAAACCATATGACCAAAAGATATCAAGCACATGTGTGGGGTCCAATTGATTCAATCTATGCTTAATGGATTCTTTTTACCACAAACACACTCTTGATTAGGTTTTCAACTGAATGTCCAATGTCCTAATTCCCTTTCCTCCCACAAAGTGTATTATGTGGAAATTGAGGAAATCAAGGCAAAGGTTGCCTAAAGTTGACTTTAGTAGAAGCAAATTGAGATGAAATCCAAATGCTTAGAAGCCTCTAAGGACATGAATCCCAAGGGCGAGCAATAACATGTGAATTTGTTCAAAGATATTTTCCTCTCCTAAAGGGTTTGCAATTTTGATGATTCGTTGAATGTTGGTTTTCCAATGTTTTCTATTAAAGCACTATGTTTTCAAACCACAAGCAATATGACATCCTAGCTCAATTGGTATATTTTTATTGGTGGGCTTGCCTCATGCCCTTTGTAGAAGAGATGATTTTACATGCAACCAAGGATAAAATATAAAGGTATGTTAAGAATGAAGTCTTAACCTCTATATTTCATCCAAGATCAAACATGGCAAGTAACTTCTTGGAATCTAAGTTTCAATGCACCACTTTGATAAACTCGCTCAATGGATCAATTGGCCACTACAAACAAGGGTTCTATTTCTTACTTTCCATTCGTAGGAGTTGACCCAAAGTGGCAAGAGTCCCCTTTTAGATCCATCTTGTCGGAGTCAACCGCGTGATATTGGAATTTCTTCCAATATCCACATTTATATCCCGACTGGAAATACTCTTAGGTTCAGAGTGTTACCAGTTGAGTCGTTCCCTTGGGTGAGTACTTTTTCCCCAAGGCTGGCCCTCTAGGATAAACAAAAGCAAGCAAAGACAAAATTCGTAACTCGATCAATCTTTGACAACTCAAAGAAAAAGAATATACGTGATGATGCTCTACTCACACTCGCACAAGATGTTCAATTTTAAACCCAAATTGAAGTGTGTATGGGAAATTATTTACGCAACTTAATGTCACCAAAAGCCTTTTGATTCTCAAGATTGCTGTGAGGCACGAGAGAAGCGCATACGTCTTTTGATGATATTACTTTGTGTAAATAATTACAAAACAATAAAGGCACTCATTCATTTTATCCTTCAAAGCAATGGTTTGATTTGTTTTTAAGCACCAAAGGAAAGGTGAAGATTGCCTTCTTCAATTTTAGCCCAAATTGAAATCTAGTAGGTGTCTAAGTTTCAATTTTAACCCTTTGTGAATGAAAATAAAAGTGTTCTTTTTAGGCCCAATCGAAAATTAGTGTCCTAAGAGCAAAAAAGATGATAATTTCGTGAAGAGTGTTTAAGAAAACACTAGATTGTTTTAAAAACACTAGAGTGTTTTAAAAAAACTTTAATCTTTCAATCTCTCCCCTTCATGCTACGTTGTTCTTTGCTTTCTTTCTTCGCTTTCGTTGTTCTCCTTCGTTTGTGTTTGTTTGATTTTGTACCTTTTCGCCTTTGTTTTCGCTTGATTTCAATGTTTGACTTTGATATCAACCTATTACATTGCAAAGTTATCAAAATGAGAATTATGCATGTAGTATGAACTTATAAAAATGTGCATAAGGTATGTCAACTACTTAAAGAAAATAAATTTGACAATGGTTCATAAGTTCTTTTTGATAAAGTTGACCCAATAATGAATGTCAAAACATTTCAAATTTGCATCTGCTTTTCTATCCATGACATGATTGATAACCCATCAAAAGATTTACCTTTTTGATCAAAATGGGTAATCCGATGACTAAAACATATAAGATGGTTAAATATAAATTGAGCCAAAAGTCACTTTTAATGAATAATAAGTAATGAGAACCAATGAAAGGCATCAAATAAAAAAAATAAAAAAATACTTTCAAGCCATTTGCATTTGATAAATACAAAACTGTATCATAAATGCCATATGAGGACCTTTCAAATTAATATAAATGGCGAGTGTAAAGTCATATTCCACTTTCTCCAGTGTGTTCTCTGCCTGCACCTAACATTAATATACTGACACAGACTTTAATATCTCCACCAATGAATTGGAGAATACAAACTGATACAATTGGTTGCCTATACCAACTTCTAAAAAACCCTTTGAAGAAAGTATTGTGTAAATAGAAGACCCTCTCAGCTGGCAGTTTAGAGCAACATTTTATTAATCATGGAAATCTGCCAAACATCAAAGTTTTAAATGCCACACACGCCTGTAGATTTTGGAATGAATCATCTCAATAGAATAATGCATCATATTCAAATAGTCAATGGACATAAAATTGAAATGCATGGGGATCTGACATTAAACATACATACCCTAAGTATACCGAGGCTAAAAGTTAACTTAAACGTCCTTCTCATTAAGTTTCTATGTGCACTGTAAGCACTATACCCTCAGCTAGACCTGCAACCAACACGTCTACTAAATGAAAATATACATTAGAGCCCAAAATAAGTGCGATAGCAAATATCTTATTTATTGCAGATATGGCTGGACACAAGATATCGACATATAAATGCAAGGACACATGCTGTCAGATAGAAATGATAAACTGTGACAACTTGTGCAGGTCATAATGATGAGCAGCAGCCAAGTTCAACACTGTATAGCTTAAAAGGCGCAGAGAAAGTTTTAAAAGTTCAGCGTTGCATTAGCTTGATTACTGCATTTTAAATAGGATGTTCATTTCTACCAAAAATAGATCCGACAATCAAAGATATGGTGTGTACTCAACGTAAAGGGCAGAAGAATAGTTTTTATGGAAGAAAAGATGACAAATGTCGATGCTAAAGAAATTCTCTAACATAAAGGTTGTTGTTTTTGAAAATTGGTTGCCACCTGTCTTTTGCGTAAATCTCAAGAATCCCTTCTGATATTCACTAATTAAGATCACAAGAGGTACCTCCTGATTTATATTACTTCGGATTTAAATTGTTAACCATTGCGAAATGAAAGGGGAAATATTATTTGTGACATAAACAACGATTAATGCAAATCTATAACATGATGAAATCAATGATTACTAAGTAGCATTAGTAAGTCCTCTGCATGATTCACTGGGGTTGGCATCGATATTTAGGCAATTGGGTAAGAACAAACTAATCTTCAATATTTGTCCATGTCACCTCCAGATCGTCACAGCTGCTACACTTTATGAATCTCCTCTCATACCCGAAAGTTCAAAAGGGCTTCCTGCAGATGCACGTTAGTTATTTCAGTTATTTATATTGTGGAAAGCAACAGTTACAGTATGCCTGAGAAGCAAGTAGATTCAAGAAGATGTGCATCAGAGGCCCAATAAGGGAATGAGTGAAGTGGCTATTAGCATGACTTAAAGCAACGGGATTAGACGTGATTCAAAGCAACAATATTGGAAATAACCCTTTCTGTGGTTAGAGGTAACAAACTTACCCAAATTAACTAGCATGTCCTTATGGATAACAATATAAACTTTAAATTAAATAATTCCTTCAAAGTTAGCGTCACCAAACTAGTATTACTAGTTAAGCCAATCATTACATTATTCAGAACAAACAAAAACAAAAACAAAATAAAAAATAAGCTACAAGATGATACTATGCTTAGAAGACAACACAAAACATTATCCAATTGTCATTCATAGCCCTCCTTCTAGCACCAAATGTGGTTGTTGATTTCTACAAATGGTTAAACCTTAAAACATACATTAACATATTTAGTTTAAAACAAAGCAAAACCTCAACATCCATATGAAATGAGTCAACATGATTTAATGATGCAATCAAAACAACACTAGATGAAAGCATACAATAAATCATGAAGTAAATAACATTCCATAGTGGATTGGTGCTATTGTTGAAAATAGCCCTTTCCTAATCCTTGATAGATAAGCTAAATGATATGAAAATGGAGTAAGATGGGCAAGATCAGTTCTCAAATTGAAGAGAGTGACCTTGCATAGGATTTGTGGAGGATTTTCTTGAGGATGAAGCCTCTATTTGTAGATTCTCAAATGCTAAGAGTGTTGAAAAAGGACCAATGTGGGACTAAACACAGGCCAATGAAAAGAGGCCACTTGTCATCATGTGAGTGGTTGATGCATGTGCAAGATTTGGGAAATGTGCCCAAGAGGGGGAAATTTGAATTCAAATTTGAGAGTAAATGTTGAGTGGGGGACATGTAAGAGTTTATTAATTGCTTTGTTGGATGTACATGCCCACTTGGTTTTGAATTCAAACTTGATGGAATATTCCTCATGGATGCCATGTTGATGGAAAATGTTGGATTTAATAAATTAATAAATTGATTTATTTGTGCAAGTGGCATTATCTAGAGGATGCAAGTGGTTAGGATTATCTTTTAATCATGGTTAGATTAGTTTAATGATGATTAGGTTAGCTTAATGGTGCTTAGATGATTTTGACTTTTAGGACTTAAATATTTGATTTATTTAAATAAAAACAAGATGGAAATGACTTTTGAGATTTTAATTAAATAAAGTTTGATTTATTTAATTAAAGGATGATGTTTGATTTATTTGATTAAAAAGGTTGATGATAATGTTTATTTAATTTTGAATGAATGACCTCAGGAGATGGAAATTAATGAAATTACCTGATGAATGAATGAAGGTGAACTTGATTAATTGATGAATGCACCTAATGTGGAACCTTGATGAATGAACATGATTGAATGCATAATGTTAATTTTGCATGTCTACAATTACATTTATTGTTGTAGACACTGAAAAATGTCCTAACTGATATCATGCATTGAAATTAGATTTACTAACACCATTTCCTCTTTGACCCATCCTCTTTTTTCTTAATTGATTTAATTAGCCTAGCTAATTGATTAATTGCATCTTTTTCATCTATTGGTCCCTAATTAATTTAATTAGGTTAATTCATTTCTTTTCACACTAACACTTCATCTAGGGTATGTGCAGGATCATCATGGAAAAAAATAGGCCCTTAAGTGGGGAAAAAATCAGAAAAATAAGAGTATGAATTTTTTATTACGACTTTTAAAAAATATAAAAAATTGTATGTTTGACCACCTTAACTTGGTCAAAACTTCATGAAATTCAATTTTTTCTTTTTAATTTTATAGTATGCAAAGCATAGAATGTGATGCATGTTTTGGATTCAAAAAATATGATACCGATTGAAAGCTATAGATGTTTTCAATCAAACTATCAATTAGGACTTAAGTTGTGATTCAAATAGAAAACGAATAATAATAATTTATTAAATTCAAAGTAAAGCATAATTTATATTGGTAGAAAGCTGAGAATATCCTTTAAAAAGCCTTTATGTTTCATCAATTTTGGGTAAAAAAAATTCGTCAACAACATACCCATCATATCACCACTTTTTGGTCTATCATGATCCTCCACATACCCTCTAATTAAATTAAATAAATACAAATATTTAATTTAATCTCCTAGGTCATCTTATTTAATTAAATAACCCTATTTTATTTGTGCGAATCCTTTTCCTAGTACCTGCAAAACAATATGAATAAACAAGTTAGACAAGGAATTACAAGCCAAAAGAAGGATTCCCCATGAAATTCATTTACAACTCAAAATAGGAATGAAAATAGTGAAGAACACAAAGCAAATGCCAAAAAACAAGCTAAACTCCTAATTAGATGTGCAAACTCATGATCCCATGGGGGAATTGGTGCCAATTTGATGTGAAAATTGGCCCTTTCCCAATCCCTAAGATGCAAGCTTTGTTGATTGATGATGAAGAGTGATCCACTATGATGAGAAGATGAGAACTCCAAACCAAATCTATAAAAAACCTAGCTAAGAATTCGAATGATGGATGGAAATGGCTAAGTATTTGAGCATTGTAACTTTGCAATGTTTGTGGACGATAAAATGAGGAGAGGAGCTCTTCATTTATAGGATTTCAAGATGGACGAGTGCCCAAATTTGAGCAATGTGGGACTAACATTCATCCAATAATATGGTGCCACTTGTCAAGCTATGAATGGATGATGGTTGTGCAAGATTTGGGGTTTGTGCCAATAAATGCCAATATTTGAAATTCAAATTTGTTGAAATGACATGCAAGAGGGAAGGAAATGCAATAAAATGCCACTTGGCTCAAGGCAAAGGACATGTAAGAGGTTTTAAATGCCTTGTTGGATGTATACATGTTGACTTGGAATTTTTGAATTCAAATTGAGAGAATATTCCAAAAGATGCCTGTGAGGAAAAAAATAGACTTAATAAAATGAATTAAATCTATTTTCATGTGCAACTTACTATCTAGGAGGATGTGACATGAGATTAGATTAAATTAATCAAGGGTTAATTAATTTAATAGGAGATTAGATGATGTGACTTATTTGACTTAGATTTATGGATTTATTTAAATCAGATAAGAGAGGAATATGATAAGAGGCTAATTAAATAAAGTTTTTGATTTATATAATTAAAAAGGATGGTATTAGATTAAATCAAATAAGGTTTTAATTTATTTAATTTTATGGATAGAATTTAGAGATTTAATCAAATAAATTGATTATTTAATTAAATAGGGATAATTAGATCAGATGGATTGATTTAATTAACAAGAGAAAGTGACTTAATTAGACAAAATGATTGATTTAATTAAGGGATGAATAATGATGAATTTAATTAGATAAGGGAATTTGATTAAATGGTTAGACCAAGGGATGATTTAGGAAGAAACGATGTTAGTAAGTCAGGATCGAATGCACGATGTTAATCAGTATATTTTACGTGTCTACATTTTGCCCCTCTTTGAAGCAATGCACCTGTTGCGTTGGTTCAAAGAATAAACGATCTCGATCAAAGCCAATTTTTTTTATATTTAATAACTTTCCCCATTGCTGCATGGTGTGAGAAAACATGCCATTATACTGCCCCCTCGAGAGATCAGATGAAAATTTTAACTTTTTAGGCGATCTCATGAAAAAAAAGGTGACAAGGTGCCTGACAGGTTTGGAAGGGGTCTGGGAGGCTAAAAATGTGTCTAAACACAATAAAACGATGAAAAACAACCCTCGAATGGACAAAAATAGGTTCGGGGGTCCAAAACCCTAGCAAGACAGCCCTAGATGGTCAAAAAACCCTAATTTTTAGGTTTAAAAGGGGCCCGAGGGGTCACTTTCAAATCATTTTTACATACCTCTGCTAGCAAACCTTGAGATTCGAGCTCTAACCCTTCGACAGTATGGCACAACAATAGCTTCCTCTACACATTTCAAACCGAGTTCGGACCTGCCAACAGCCACTTGGCATCAGTGCTGCAGTATGTGACCCTAACTAAAGCTTCATTTTTTTCATTTTAATGCATTTATTACTGCTTTTAAGAAGAGCTCGCCTCCAACAGCACTATTATAGCACCACTCAGTGTTTAAAGTGCACCGCTAATTGCCTCTTTGCACTGCAACGACATTGTTTAGCATTGCAGTGGTGCAGTTTGGAGTTTAGAAACTCTGCTACTAGGATCAGGCTTAGCTCGGACTCGGCATGCCAGTTTGGGAAAAGTACGCCGCTACGGTGCACTTTTCATGAAAATTGTGACGCTAGCTGTTAAAGTGCTCCGCGGCGGCGCTTTTTGGCTAAATTTTGGGTCCAGCATTGGAGTTTGAGAAAAACTCAAACTGTGACACCTTCACAAACTGTGCCGCTGGAAGCAAGTTTGGAGCATTAGGTCAGGAAATTTTCAAAAAAAATTTAACATGCTGGCTTTGCTGATGCAGGACGGGCCTAGGGAGCTCTACTCTTGAGAGCACCGGTCACGGGATTTAGCGAGCATCCTTCGGGACTTTAGCGATAGAGACTAGGATCGGCTGGGTGCCGCAAGACTATGGCACATTGCATATGCGACACCCATGCGCACACACCTAGGGATGCTATCAACGTTGGCCGAGAGGTGGCATAGCAAGACGTCGTCGTTTCATCTTCCCATTGGTGAGGCGACCGTCACTTTGGAGGATGTATGGCACATTCTTCGATTGTCAATTCATGGTTGACAGGTGATTCATGACATGGAGGAGGGACGTGGGTGCTGCACCCGAGTCCTCACCACTCGAGACATTATCTACTGCGAGGGGTAGATCGAGCTAGAGCGGTACAGAGTTATAGCACCTCCCTTCCACTGGGCGATTGCGGCGATCATTTCAGGTTTGGTTGCCCCAAATAGATGAGGGCGGTATTTCAGTCCTGGATGGGGATACTACTAGGAGAGGATGGTCTCAGATAGGCCAGTTCGGTTCATGTGCGGGCCTGTCCTCTTGGCCTTGCTTTACAGGGATCTCCACAAGTATGCATACGTGGATGGCAGAGTGCTGGGAGCTGGAGTGACCTTGCTACATGTTTGGGTGTGGGAGCACATTTCTATGCTACGTCCATGGGTCGTTCTGGTTCCGATGGGGGCAAAGGATGCTCTGGTGGCACGATACAGAGGTGGTGTGTTCTTCACACACACTGGAGAGCACGAGATCCCCTACTGGAGGTAGGTCATAGATGAGATGTTGGTGTTTACCTAGAGGCCGTACCTCAGTCAGCCTAGATGGGTTGATGATGCAGACCAACTCTTTTATTGCCGCCAGGATCAATACATGTAGGGGTAGGAACATACGATGATAGAGAGATACCTGCCCAGGCATGTGTAACGTCAGTTCAGAGAGCCACAAGATCGGCTTGATGATAGCTACATGGACGTCTTTGCACGCACCATGACATAGGTGTCATGGGGGCCCAGTATTCCTACCGCAGAGGCGGTTGATAGCTTTCGACACTTGGTGGTCTGACCTTGGGCTTACGATCAGGGTTTGGTAGATCCGGGCACCACATAGGCCTATAGAGACTAGTTCAAACCTCCTCTTTGGTTGATTGTTCTAGGTGAGGATCCAGAGGCATACAGGGTCAGAGGCAGGGGTAGAGGATGAGGATGAGGGCAAGGACCAAGGGTCAAGATCCGACAAGATCCACCAAGGATACCCCCAGTTCTGCTAGGTCACGAGGATGTTCCCATGCAAGACCAGCAACAGGATCCTCCAGTCCCACCACCATGAGCTGAGGGTGAGGGTCAGGTTCATGCATAACCATGGGCACAGCCAGCAGGGCAGGCAGATGCACGGGATGCCTTGATTATACAACTACAGGCACAGGTACAGGCAGTGACAGCTGAGAGGGACTAGGCATAGGCTGAGAGGGAGCATCTAAGAGTAGAGAGAGATCAGGCTATGCAGCAGAGACAGGTTGCAGAGCTACAGGCAGCCACAGAGCTAGGCTGCAGGCAGTAGATTAAGAGTATGACAGCCTCCTCATCTCAGGGCACAGTGTTGGTATGATCTTACAGAGATGCCATCCGAGAGATAGAGTATTACTGTCGGGCCTACCATGACCATGTACCCAGAGCAAATTGGGTCCTGGAGTACTCAGAGCGGGTCAGTCAGAGACCACTAGAGGGTCATGGTGATAGGGGCGAGGGCAACTCCACGGAGATCGGGCTTGATCCAAATTTTATGATGTCCCCTTTTGTGCTTTATGGGCTCATTTTTGATAGCCCGATGGGTGTTTTGTACCAATTGACACATATGTACAATGATCTGATTATTATTCTTTGTACTATGACAGTGATATGATGATATGAGATATATATGAGCTGATTTTGATGCGATGCAATATGTTCTTTTATTTATGCATGGATGGTTTATTTCCATATGCTTTGCAGTGATGTTTTATGGATGCATTTATTTCTAATGATGTTTATGCAATGTGTATGACTAACAGATCTATATTATGCTAACCTATGATACGATGTGCAATGATGTTATCTATATGATGATTTATTTTATTGTAATGCAATATGTGATATGGATTTGATTTATGGTATATGCAATGATATGTGGGAAAATGTTTATATATGAGATGATTTATGGATGAATGTGATATGATGCAATGGTCGTGATATGATGCAAATGAAATGATGGTATGAGATTCTTAGAATAACAAATGTTATTATCCTAAATGATGATGTATGTGATGTAATGATATGTTAATGCGATGATATGTATGCCTAATGAATTAATGCTTATATTCCTATTATTTATGATTATAATGATTATGGAATGTTTCTGTTCATGCTATGTGATTATTTATGTAATGGTAAGATGAAGTGGTTATGAAATGTAAATGAATACTTTATGCAATGATCAATGTATTGCCATGAGATGCCATGTAATGGGTGGAATGCGATGTTATGAATGTACCTATTTAAAATGCAATATGTATGTTTCCTATATGATATTTTTATGCAATATGCTAATTATTTGTGGATGCAGGATCGATGATGATGATGGTGATGGTGATCAACTGTCATAGTACTTTGTTAGCGTGATTAGTAAGAAAAGAAGTCATTTCAACAAGATGCAATATGACACAAATGTAGATGATGATGATAATGATGATGATAATGATTACTTGCCAAGGAATTGGGATCTTCAAAGGGCCAAATTTTCTTATGTTTGATAACACACGTGGTATGATGCATCAAGGTATAGCAAACCAGGATGGTGTTGTACTTAGTGTGATCGACTTTGACTCGACAATTAGATAGGAGTATTCTTGTTCATACCTGACATACAGAAACCTTGCTAGGATGTATTTCAGAAGTTTCAGACACCTCGAACTAAAACACAGAAAAGGTAAACCTATCCCTGCAATAGTCAACAAGTTGCCCTAGACCTCTTCCATACATACCTGACAAATCAAGTATTTGCCAAGGTTATATTGCAAGAACGTCCAACAAGCACATCAGACAAAAGATAATGATCATTGCCCCATTCCTATTTTTCTAAATCCGTTGTTTTGGGATGTCATCGAGACATCCTTGGAATGAGCACAAAATAAGATAAGTCAAAAGATAAAACCAAGTAAACAAACAAACTGATTCTCTTTAATACCGCTAACAGAAAAAGTATTGTGTTTTCTAATGATGATAACTGAAACTTATTGCCAAAAGATAATGCCCATTGTAGGAAGGATTCATCCTAGGACATGTTAGTGGATGGTGGCACATCATTTCGTTTATAAGGGATGATTGATATGGGACCATTTCAGATGATGTGTTACCGATACGAAGAGATAACCAACTTGCTTATGCACTGACTTAGACTTAAGACTTGACGTTTTTGGGTTTTCACTTTAAACCTGCTAGACTTGTTTCTGATTGTTTCACCAAAGGTTGATGATGACGATCAGTTTATTATGGATGATGCTTATTGTGGGTACAAGCGAGATGAGGCAGATGGAGTTTTTCAAATATTTGGATGTTTTTGATGTTTTGCAATGTTTTGACGCTATTTTTTGGTATTTTCGAGATTTTGCAAATGTTTTAATTTTTAATTTTTTGACGTTTTTGGGATTTTCTGAGATTTTGACCAAGAGACTACCTAAAGACCTATCCTAGGGGTCTCAATGGCTGATCAATAGATTAGCCTTGCCTACATTATACACGCAGAGACCACGTAGTTCGACTGATGACTTGACCGATTTACAGACGACGATATACATGATGAGATGTCGGTTTATTATGACGGACTCCTATAGGACTGACCTAAATGTCTCGGGGGATGATCAAAGATCAACCTTGCCTACGTTGAAGCTCAGAGATGACGTAGTTCGACAAGACGACTTTGTTTTTGGCTTTTGACTGACTTTTTGACCTATTTTTGGATTTTGATATGTTTTGAATGTTTTTGGATTTTCTAATTTTTTGAATGTTTTTGGATTTTCTGATTTGAGGATTTTAAGATCATACACGAATCCAATCCGATAAGGACATGCCCCCAGCGTGATGCAATAGACTACTTCGCTATAGGCAGGAAACATTGACCTTGAGGATGGGCCGAGTAGTACTAGAAGAGATCATAATACGAAAGCAGGACCATGCTATGTTGCAAATGTGAGTGGATGAGTGATGTGATAGATGATGGGAGCGAAATGGAGGGATGATGCCAAACAAACCACAAAGATCCTGGGGGATGGAAAGTGCTTATTTATGCAAGGCACCTGTTTGCCAGGTTTTCACCAAGGTAACCATTTTTTTAGGACTTTTTCTATTTTTTTGGATTTTTGGTTTTATACCTTGAAATAATTAGGCATAAAACTTTTTGAGATGGGAGCTATTTATTGGCTCCTGTAGTGGTTCCCCTTTGGGTGTAGATAGTTGATATGCCCCTGACTTGTAACTTGCTGTTATGACAAACGATCCCAACCAATTGGGTTCAAACTTACCTTTGCTACTGGGATTTGGGATATTCCTCTGATTTTCTTTTAAGACCAATTCTTTGACTTGGAAAGTCCTACTTCTAATCTTCTTGTTGTAGCTCTATTTGAGTCTGTTTTGATAGACTTGAAGATGATTTAGAGCATCTATGTGTTTCTCATCCAGTAACTCTAGCTCATTTAGTCTTGATACCCGATAGTCCTCATCCGTGATGAGATTTTGCAATGATATTCTGAGAGATGGGAGCTCGATCTCAATGGGAAGAACTGCTTCTGATCCATAGACCAAGGAGAAGGGGGTGGTGCCAGTGGGTGTGCAGATACTAGTTCGATAAGCCCAGAGGGCGGGATTAAGCTGCAAGTGCCAGTCACGACCTGCGTCATTGACTATTTTCTTGAGGATTTTAAGGATGGTTTTGTTTGTAGCTTTTGCTTGGTCATTGCCTTGGGGATAATACGGGGTGGAGAAGTGATGCTGGATTTTGAATTTCTCGCACAAGTCGCAAACCTCCTAGTTCTTGAATGGTGTCCCATTATCTGAGATAATGGCTTGGGGGACACCATAACAACAGATGAGATAGTTCAAGATAAATTTTGAGATCTACTTCCTAGTGATATATGTCATAGGTATAGCTTCCACCCACTTAGTGAAGTACTCAGTTGCAGTGATGATGAACTTATGGCCATTGGATGAGGTGGGTGTGATTTTTCCAATGAGATCGAGTCCCCACTGCGAAAAAGGCCATGGTATGATAATCGGATGAAGCTCTTGAGCTGGAGCATGGATGAGGTCCCCATGCTGTTGACATTGTAAACACCTTTTAGCATGATCATGCGCTTCTCTTTCCATTGTGGGCCAATAATACCCCATCCTCAGCAGTTTCTTGGTGATGGTCATTCCACTCGAGTGTGAGCCACATATACCATTATGAACCTCAGTTAGATCAGTTAATGCCTCCTTAGTATTTAGACAACATAACAAGGTACCTTCTATGCTTCTACAGTATAAGGTATCACCTAGGATGACAAATCTAGACACCTTTTTTATGAAGGTTCATTTTAGGCTCGATGGTAGGTCAGCGGGTATGACTCCTATGCAAAGATATGTGTAGATGTCATGGTACCAAGGATCACCGGGACTAATGATTTCACACACAAATTTTGATTCTGGTACCTCGAATGCGGGAATGAGAAGCTGCTCAATCAAGAATTCATATTTGGGGACATTGTTGGGGATATTCAACAAGGATCTAATTGTCGCCATGGCGCCTGCTGCTCTGTTGTTGGTTCTTAGAATCTGCTCAAATGTTATGTCAATGAAGGATTCCTTTAGAGTCTCCACCAATTTCTTGTATGGAGTAAGCTTGTCATCCTTAGTCTAATATTCATTATTGACTTGGTTTATGATCAACTGAGAGTCTCCGTAGACCTTGAGTGTTATGATGTTCCATTGCACTGCTATCCTGAGACCTATAGTCAAAGCCTTGTATTCTGCTATGTTGTTAGTACAAGGAAATGCTAGTTTGTATGACCTTGGTATGCAGTCCCCCTGTGGGGTGATGAAGAAGACACCAGCTCTTGATCCGTGCTATGTGTATGAGCCGTCGAAGTATAATTTCTAGTGATCAGCTATATTGAGGTTAAAGATGGACTCATCTGGAAACTTTGAGACAAGAGGATTTTTAGAATAAATGGGTGCTTCTGCTAATTGATCTGCAATAACCTATCCCTTAATGGCTTTGTGCTCCACATACTCGATGTCATACTCTTACAGTATCATTACCCATTTTTCCATTCTACCTGTGAGCATTGCTTTTGATAATAGATACTTGAGGGGGTCAATTTTTGTAATGAGCTTTATCTTGTGTGCCAACATGTAATGTCTAAATTTTTGGGGTGCAAACACTACGATGAGGCAAGCTTTCTCAATGAATGAGTAATTTAGCTCATGACCGACCATTGTCCTGCTGCTATAGTAGATAGCCCTCTTCATTCCATTTTCATCATGTTGGGCTAAGAGAGCTCCTGGAGCTGCTACTGTTGCTGATACATATAAGATTAATGGCTTTCATGGGATAGGTGGCATTAAAACTGGTGGTGTCAGTAGATATTCCTTGATCTTGTTGAATGCCTCCTCGCATTTTGTATCCCATTTGTATGCTATCCCCTTGTGGAGTAGGTGAGAATATGGGTTTTGCTTGTCTACCAGTTGTGCTATGAACCTTCTAATGGATTGGAGCCTGCCTTGGAGACCCCTTAGTTGTTTTAATGTCTTTGGTGCTTCCATCTCAAAGATTTCCTTTAATTTTGCTGGATCCACCTCAATACCCCTCATGGAGACTATGTATCCTAGTGTATACCCTGATATTATGCTATTCTAAATGAGCAAAACAACTAAAACTATGAAAAACAAAATATCAAAGACACCTCAAGATTAGCCAAAAGAGAGTGACAAAACACTAAAGAAAGTGGATAGCACAAGACAAACAGTTTTACCTTCCTTTGTAGTTGATACTCCTTTGATTGGCCCTTGCTTAAGATAGGATGTGTGCTCCTTGATGGCTCTATTGAAGATCTTTGCTATGTGCTTGGATGCAAATGCAAGTGGATGTGATTGAAAATTGGATGAGTGCACAAAATGGCAGCATGTAGTTGCAAATTGACTAAGTGTTGAGAAGGAAAATTGGCAGCATAAGGTTATGAAAATCAAAAGTCTTCCCAAAATGCCCTTGAGGAGGGGGTATTTATAGAGGATCTTGAATTCTCTAGAGAATTCAAGGTCAAGATTGATCCAACAAGGTCAAGATGAAGGGCTATGGTGGGTTGAGAACCCACAAGCCCTCACATCTTGACATGTGGAGGGTGAAGTGGCCAAGGGTGGATGAGATGGAAATGAGTTGTCAAAAAGGTACATGAGGTGGAAAAGGACATGCACCTTGGGGGATGAGAGGATTTCCACAAAAAGGGATTTCTTGTCCCCAAGTGGGAGTGAAAGGGACATTTGAGGAATTTTAGAATTCCTCAAAAATCTACATGAGGAAAAGGAAAGGTGGTTGGGGATATAAATGTGAATTAAAAATTCACATTCTTAGGAGGTCTAGAGGATAAAAGGTGGGCTCCAAAAGGTGGGACTTGGTCACATGTGGAGATTGTGACAAGTCCAAGGTTGGTCACATGTGAAGATTGTGACAAGTCCAAGGTTCTAGAAGCCTTGTAAGGATGGAATGTGAATTAAAAATTCACATATAAAAGAGGGGAATCTAGGAATAATAAAAGGAATTAAAAATTTCTTGGAGAATGATTAGGCTTAATTAATCAATAATTAGAAGATAAATAAAGGATTAAAAAGCCAACTTGCAAAAGTTGGAGGATGTGACACATCATAATCAAGGATTAGGCATGTGCACATCCTAATGAAAAATTAGGAAATGGATTAGGATTAGATGAGAATGAGTGAGGAATTAAATAAATGTAATATTTATTTAATTTATTTGATGAAAAGAGGATTTAAGGAGGGTAAGGTATTTAATTATTAATTAAATACCTTAGGGATTTGGCAGAATTAAAGATATTAATTAAATAATAGTAATATTACTTAATTAACTCGGATAAGAGGATGTTTAGGCGAAAAGTGATAAATTTGGATAAATTAAGTGTCCAAATTTGGATGTCTACACCTAGAAATTTACCTGATTGTACGCTGAAGATGCACTTCTTGGGATTTAGTCTGATTTTGTATTCCTCCAGTCTGTCAAAGATAGCACCTAGGGTTGCTATATGATCTTGTCTTTTTCTTGACTTAGCTAGAATATCATCGACATAGTCTTCGATTGTTTTTTGAATCATGTCATGGAATATTAGTGTCATGGCCCTTTGATAGGTTGCTCCTGCATTCTTTAGGCCAAATGGCATCATGTTCCAACAGTAGGTCCCCCATGGACAAGTGAAAGTCATCTTATGTTGATCTTCTTTTGCTATCATGATCTGGTTGTATCCTGAAAATCCATCCATTAGTGATAGCATCTCATGTCCTGCTGTCATGTCTACTATCATGTCGATGTTAGGCAGTGGGAAATCATCCTTGGGACATGCCTTGTTCAAATCTTTGAAGTCCGTACAAATTTTGATGGCTTCGTCAGGTTTTGAAACAGGTACTAGATTTGACACCCATTCTGGATAGTCAATTGGTCAGATAAATCCTGCGTCTAACAGCTTCTTGAGCTCCATTTTAACCAATAAGGCAATTTGAGGATGCATTTTTTGAAGCTTTTGTTTGACCGGCTTTGCTTCTGGATACACTACTAACTAATGAACCATAGTTTCTGGATCTAGCCCTTGCATGTCAGCATAACTCCATGCGAAGTTTATTTGTTTTTCACTTATGAATGCTGCTAGGAGTTCCTGCTCTTCTGATAATAGTGATTTTTCATAAAATGTGATATGCGGGGCCTCCTCTATTCCTATGTTGATTGGATTGTATTTTTTGGCCAAGACTATTGATTTCTCTTGATGAATAACTCTTAAGGGAAGATTGAATCCTTCATCCTTGGGCGCCTCAGGGAGGTTTTCACCGTTGGATACATCCTTTATTTTTACTATTTTCTTGTCAGAGAGTGCCACAATGTGGTTTTCACTCAAGGACTTTGATATGATTCTTAGTTTCTCACTTTTGCGACTGAAGGATTCAATCATTTGCCCATAATAGGCATGTGTGTCCAACTCTATTATAAAGCTTTCCTTGTGATCTCCATCTCGAATGTTATCCCTCAATCCCATGAATTCTAAGAGTGCTTCATTGTTTTCAAATGTATCGAGAATCGGTGGTCCTTGTTGGTCATAGTCGATTAGTTGGGGGTAGACTAAATGGATCTCATGATTTTGATGGTCTGTTTCAAAGGATAGGGTACTAATCATACACAGGGTGGTATCTTCAAATAACCTAAGTAGATTGGTCAAGGTATCTTCGTCATCACTACTAATATAGGGATCAATTATGAAGTTATGTGTGTCTTCACTTGTGACCATTGGTGAGTGTAGTTGTACGAGAATTGGCTGAGGAGAAACATTAACCGATCTAACCAGAGGACTTCAGCCGCGTATGGTTATTCTCGGAATGGTATATCCAAGGCCAAGTTTTGTTATGAGTCATGTCTTTGGCATGATAGGTATTATGAGCCCATTGTCATTTTGTCCTAGTCGTTGGTTTCTCTCGTAACCCATCGCAAGCATCATTTGTAGGCCCTTGCTTCTTTCATCCATTGGTAAATTAGCTATCGGTCTTTCATCTTGATACAACATGTGTGATGGATCTACTTCCATAACCTCATGACCAAGGTCTCCCCAACTTGTGAATTTGGGATAGTCTTCAGGAGACGTTTGTGATGTGGAAGCTTGATTTTCTTGTCGGCGTCCCGTGATCTAGGAGATTGTGGTAACTCTCCTATCACGAAAGCATTGTTAGGGAGTTTGTAGCTTCCACAACAATCCTCCTGGATGATGAGGTTGATGTCGGATATGGTGGGGATGGCAGGTGTCTCTGTCGCAAAAGTGGACGCGAGAGTGGCGGGGTTGATGTATGGTGTGGATGGGCCTTCATCGTTCTTTGGCACTTGGGGGATTTTGTAATACTTGGCCTCAAGATTCTTGCACTATGAAAACGGCTCAAGATCTCCATGGACGGTAACCTCTTGTCTATTATGTGTAAATTTCACACATTGGTGGAAGGTTGATGCTACGGCTTTCATCGCATGAATCCATGGGCATCCAAGGAGGATATTGTATGGTAATTCGAGGTCCAAGACCTGACATGTGGTTTCCATGAGCGTTGGCCCTACTTGAATAGGGAGTTTAATCATGCACTAAGAAACTCTTTCTTGGTCATCATATGCTCTTATCGTGATGCCCTTTCCTTTGTCGATGGAATCTTCTACTATTTTTAGCTTCTTGATGAGGCTAAGAGAACAGATGTTCAAACTCGCACCCCCATCCACCAAGACCCTTTTTTATTTTTCTCTTGTTGACAATGGCTTCCAAGTGAAGTGCACAGTTGTGAGATGGTTGGGTAGGGAAATCTTGGTCGAAAAATGTAAGGAGATTAGGCGTTATGATATTTGTGACCATAGCTTGGAATTGCTATGCATCGAGATCTGCGGGGACAGTGGATGAGGCTAATGCTTCCTCAAGGATCTTTTTATGCGTTGATGATATTTTTAACAACTTCATGATGGAGATGTGTGCTGGCGTTCTTTTGAGTTGTTCTACAATATTGTAGCTATGCGGAACATCTCTTGATGAAGGGACTCTATTTGGTTGGGATGATCCTGCAATGGTGACTTTGCCGCCTCTTGTGGTGACTCCACCATCTTTGGAATGGGCGCCCTTGATAGTAATGACCATGCAATCTTCATTTAGTGAGGCAACGACGGATTCATAGACATGATTTACATTGCCTTTCCCTTTATCTCCTCTATTTCCTTTATTTCCATGATTCGGCATTGGATTCGTGTAGATTTTAAGATCTTGATTTCCCGTAGGTTGTTCCACGTTTATGATTTTCTTATCGATGAGATCTTGGATAATGTTTTTGAGTCTCATGCAATTTTTTGTGGTGTGACCTTTAATTTTATGAAATTCGCAAAGTTGATTTTCGTTATACCAAGGAGGTTTGACATCGGGTTCTTGGTAATTCTCAAATGTAGGAGGTTGGATGAGTTTTGCGGCAATCAACTTTTTCATTATGTCCTCCAAAGGTTCCCCCAAAATAGCGTACTTTTGTTTAGGATAACTTTTGCATTGGGGCGGTCCCCTTTGGTCATTTAGATTATTGATGGTTGGATTGTTGTTGGGTTGATATGTTGTGTGATGAGTGTTTTAGCGTTGATTTTGGATTTACGATGTAGGTGTATGTTGGCACGGGGCACTAATGACCACCTTGGCATCAACAACACCATCATTAGTAACATTCTTGTTTCTTGCCCATGTGCAAGGTTTATCATTGTAATTGGATGGTGGGTGATTGCTTTGCAGTTCGTGATATGATGTTGATTCTGTGGGTTGAGTCACAAGGGCTCTTTCGATGCTAAGGGCCTTGGAGATCAATTTCTCATATGTGGTGATTTCCTAAACCTTGAGATGAAATGACAGTTGGCTTTCAAGGTTGGCTATGATTGTGCAGACTTGTTGTTCTTCTGGCATGGTCCACTTGCTTTGATTGGCTTTGGATCGCCATCGTTGAAGAAATGAAGCAAAAGATTCATTCTTTCCTTGTTTTAGAGCTGAGAGTTCTTCGAGACTAACATCCATTACAATGTTACATGTGTAGTTCCTAATGAATGTGTCTCTAATTTCTTCGAATGTTCTAATGCCTGAAGGTAAGCGAGAGAACCATTCTATAGCGGGGCCTACCAAGCTCCTAGGGAATAGCTGCATTAGATAAGTATCATCATACATGACCTCCATACAATGAACCTGGAATTCCCTGATGTGATCTTCAGGGTTTCCCATCCCTTGATATTTGTCAAATTTGGGGATTTCAAATCCCTTGGGGAATGGTTTCATGTCTAGGCTCCTATCAAATGGATAGGGACACAAGTTTCTTTGCGTTTTGGTTGTTCACCCTGATTGAAGGTCAAGCACTTGTTGCGAGAGCAACCTGAGTTGTGTCGTCACATCATTCTGCATATCAGGGGGTGGGATGAAAGTGTTTTGGGGTGTTGAATCATGGGTTGGATGGGTGGATTGGTCGGTGCGTTGTTCAATGGTATTTGCATGTTCTGGCGAGCAAAGTAGGCTTCTACTTTCTTTTGTATGAACAACACTTTTTGTTGATCTTGTTGTTGTTGTGCTAGGATTTGTGCTTGTTGTTTCCCTTCTTGTTGTTCCAACAATGCTTGTTGTTGTGCTTGCTGTTGTTCCCACAATGCTTGTTGTTGGGCTGCCAATTATGCTACTTCTTGCTGCTCTTGGTATTGCTTTAGTGCTTGTTGATATGCTTGCACTTGCGCTGTTTGTGCAAGGAGTTGTGCTTGAGCTTGTGCTTGATGTGCTTGATATTGAGATTGTGCTTGAGCTTGCGCTTGTGCTTGTACTGCTTGCACTTGTGCTGCTTGTTGCTGCAATAATAGTTGTGCTTGAGTGACCCTTTGTGCTTGTAATGCTTGTCCAGCTTGTGCAGCTTGTTGTTGTTGTTGCAATAAAGCTTGGGCTTGTTGCACCTATTGCGCTTGTAATGCCACTTGTGTAGCTTGGGCAGCATGGGCAGCTTGTGCAGCTTGTTGCACTTCTTTTTGTTTTTGAACTTGTTGGTATCCTCTTTGAAAAGTAGCTTGCAATTTGGCGTCGTATTGGCTCGATGTGGTGAAAGTTGGTGGTGGTGGGGGTGGAGGTGGATTTGGAATGGTGGTAGGTGATAATGTTGTGTTGATGTTTTGGGTGTTGGATAGTGGTATTGATGTAATGGATCCTTGAGAGACCATACTTTGGGATGTTAGGGGTGTGTTTGATGATGTTGCCATTGCTTGTGTGTTTATCATTTTTTGTTGCGATATCAACGATAAGTTTTGAGTGTTTGGTGCAATGCTTTGATTGATGGTTGGGATATAGGTCTGATTGATACTTGGTAGGGGAGGAAGCCCTAAACCAAAGAGTGATGCAGATGATAATGGCAATGGTGGAAGAGGTGGAAATGTAAGGGGTGTGAGTTGTTGTGAAGATGTCATGGTGTCGAATAGGCCCCCTGGTCCGAACATATTTCCCTCTTCTTGAGAATTTGTGAGAAGAGGTGTTTGTGGTGTTGCCTGAAAAAATGTTGACGATGGATCGTGATGGAATGTGAGAGGAACATTTTTGTGTAATGGGTTTTTAGGTATATTTTGTTCCAATGTGGTGCTTGCGTCCAAAATTTGGTTACTAACAAGGGGATGTGATTAAAGAGCATTGAGAAATGCATTTCCCTTGTTGACATTGGGTTGGGTTGGAGAAAATGATGTGATTTGCAGAATGTTTTGCGTGATGTTTTCGGATGGAGGTGTAGATGAGATGGGGATGGTGGATGAGATAGGTGGAAAGGATGTCTCCACTATGGTACTCACATCAAAATTTGAAGGCAACTTGGCCCCTTGTTTTTCTAGTTCAAGAATGTATAACGAAGGGTTGAGTCTCATCATGATATTGATGATTCTATGGTTGTCCGGATTTTGGAGCATTTCTTCCATTTCTTCACGAGACATTCCGAAGGTAAGGTCCTCTCCTTGATTTTATTCTTGCGGATTTTGTGGTGATGAGAGGATCAATGGATTGCTTGATTCTGCTGGATTCATTTCTGTGTTTGTTTGGCTAAGATAGCTTGAAGTGGGTGTTTCTTTTTTGTCTTCCATACTCTTCTTGTATTGAGATCTCATTAGAACCATAAAACAAGGATCAACCTTCGGGAATATGGGAGATGAATCTCTTGATTCTTTAGATCGATCATTATTTTATGTCCCAAAGTATAAAGATTTAGGATGCTTTGAGGATCAAAGGTGATGATATGATGATGATGTTAGGGGTGAATGATATGGATGCTTTGGCTTTTGATAAATCTTGAATGAAACACTAGGCTTTTAGGACTTTGAATTTTGATTTGTTTGGGTTTTTGAGATTTTGTCCTTGATTTTGATTTGGATTTTTATTTGGATGTTTGAACAAAAATACCCTAAGATGTTGGATTATGATCTAAGGGATAGCTTTGTTCAAAGGATGATGTTTTGAATGTGTGAGGAGAAGGATGCATCTACCCACACCTATTCAAATAGGATGATTTGTTTCACTAAGCATATGAAGAAGGATTCATCTACATATACTAAGCTAGACAAGATGATTTTTGATAACTTTGACTAAGTATATGCAAAATGATGCATCTACACATACCTAGCCAAAGGTGTTTTTTAATGTTCTCAAGGATTTTGTCTCAATGATTTTGATGATGGTTTTGATTTTTCCATAAATCCTAGTATCAAGGATGATTTCAAGATTTTCCAAAAGGTGATGATGAGGTGGAATTTTTTGTGATGTTTTGATGAATGAAAAGGATTTTGATATGTTTTGATCCTAAGATGAACCTAAAAGGTACACTTTGTTCGCCTAGACCTAGGTATTGAAGAGCATGCAAATGCTTCCTAATGACCTTTGTAACCAAGAAATGATTTCATTTGAACATTCAATTTCAGATTTCCAATCAATGATTTGTGCTTTGGGATTTGGATTCTTCAACACATATGAAAGTTCATTTTTGCTTAGCTTTGCTTAATGTCTTTATTTTACCAAAAACACTTTCTTCAATTAGGTTTTCAAACTAAGATGTCCAATGTCTTAATTTCTTCAAACCCCACAAGATATGTTATGTGGAAATTTAATGAACTTAAGGCAAGGGTTTCCTATTGTTTACTTAAGAAGACAAATTGAGATTTAATCCAATGCTTAGAAACCTCTAAGGATGTGAATCCCAAGGGAAAGCAATAACATATGGATCGAGTCAATTATATTTGTCCTCAAAAGGGTTTGAAATTTGGATGATGTTAAGTGTTTGTTTTTGAGATGTTTTCAATCAAGCAATGCATTTTGTAACCCAAGAATAAGTACAATCCTATGGATGTGTAAGACAATATTTGTTGGATTCCCACTTGGACAAGTCCAGCTACACTTATCTCTAGCAGATGGTTAGATGCTTGACCCCATGGCTCATTAACATCAATCAGGGCAGCCAAGCATCAACACCCATGAAACTCCCATGGCATGCTTTCCATCTCTACTAGAAGACCGTAAAAGTGTGGGGTGGCTTCAGAATGACCGTTCTTGCACCAACAAATAGATTAAGGATTTTGGAAAAGTCTAGCACATGGGTTTTAGTAAGGACTTTTTGTTCGTAGGAGTTGACCCAACGTGGCAAGAGTCCCCTTTCGGATCCATCTTGTCAGAGTCAACCGTGTGATATTGGCGTTTCTTCCAATATCCACATTTATATTCCGACAGGAAATACTCTTGGCTTTAGAGTGTTACCGGTTGAGTCGTTCCCTTGGGTGATTACTTTTTCCCCAAGGCAAGCCCTCTAGGATAAAAAAAGTGAATGAAGAACAATATTCGTAACTCGATCAATCCTTGTTGGCAACAAGGAGAGAGAATGTATGCAACAAAGCCCCCACTCACACTCGCACAAGAGTTTGTTCAATTTTAAGCCCAAATCGAAGTGTGGAGGTGATTTGTTTGTCTTAAACCAAAGTCATGGAAAAGACCTTTTGATTCTCAAGATCGCTATAAAGCGCAAGAGAAGCGCATACGTCCTTTTCCAATGCCTTTAGTCTAAGTAAGCCCTCACGAAAAACACAACTACACTTGTTCTTTTTAGATCCTCAAAAAAATATGTGAGTTCATTTTAGAGCACCAAATCACAAGTGAAAGACATTTGTTCAATTGTTTAATCCATAAACGAAATCTAGTAAGTTGTTGATCCTAAGATTCTTTTTAATCCTTTTGCAAGAAATAAAGAAAAATAATCCTTTTTAAACCGAAATGAACGCTAGTGTTCTAAAGAAAGAAAAAGATGACAAATTCTTAAAGAAGTGTTAAACAAACACTTAAGTGTTAAAAAACTCTTTGATTAGACATGATATCATCACCATGCTCCTTCTTTTATTTTTGATTTCCAACCTACAAAGTAGAAAAACAATCAGATTCTAGAAAAACACAGAAGTTAAAAAACTAGAAAATAGTAGATACATAAATTATGAATCAAAAGCACGTGCAAAAAATTAAGTTCTCCCTTTTACTATCTTCTAGCGTCACAACTCATGAAGGCATCGCTATTTTTTCCTCTCAGCGGTGCTCTTACAGCGTCGCTTACCAATCAATGACACTCTGTGTTGAGACAGAGAGCATGATTGTGTCGCACTTTTCGCCCAGCATCGCAATTTTTGAAAGCGTCAGAGTTTAGAATTTTTTCAAAAACTTATGTAGATCGGCGAGTCCAGCGGCAAAGTTTAAATTTCAAAAATTCTTGGAGGGATGAGTCCAGCGGCAGAGTTTATGTTCGTGCGGTGCTATATAGCGACGCTGACGAGCCCGCGGTGCTGAAACAATGACGCTGACAAGCCTGTGGTGTTGAAACAGCGACGCTGACAAGCCCGCGGTGTTGAAACAGTGACATTGGCGAGCCCGCATTGGAATTTTCTGTGTGTCAAGAAAACGTGGAAATTTCAAGGAAATGTTAGAAATAATGACTTCAAGCCCTCCTTCTAGCGCCAAATGTGTGAACCCTTTTCCTAGTACCTACAAAACAACATGAATAAATGAGTTAGACGAGGAATTACAAGCCAAAAGAAGGATTCCCCATGAAATTCATTTACAACTCAAAATAGGAATGAAAATAGTGAAGAACACAAAGCAAATGCCAAAAAACAAGCTAAACTCCTAATTAGATGTGCAAAATCATGATCCCATGGGGGAATTGGTGCCAATTTGATGTGAAAATTGGCCCTTTCCCAATCCCTAAGATGCAAGCTTTGTTGATTGATGATGAAGAGTGATCCACTATGATGAGAAGATGAGAACTCCAAACCAATTCTGCAAAATGCCTAGCTAAGAATTCGAATGATGGATGAAAATGGCTAAGTATTTGAGCATGGTAAATTTGTAATGTTTGTGGATGATAAAATGAGGAGAGGAGCTCTTCATTTATAGGATTTCAAGATGGATGATTGCCCAAATTTGAGCAATGTGGGACTAACATTCATCCAATGATATGGTGCCACTTGTCAAGCTATGAATGGATGATGGTTGTGTAAGATTTGGGGTTTGTGCCAATAAATGCCAATATTTGAAATTCAAATTTGTTGAAATGACATGCAAGAGGGAAGGAAAAATGCAATAAATTCCACTTGGCTCAAGGAAAAGTACATGTAAGAGGTTTTAAATGCCTTGTTGGATGTACATGTTGACTTGGAATTTTTGAATTCAAATTGAGAGAATATTCCAAAAGATGCCTTGTGAGGAAAATAGAGACTTAATAAATAAATTAAATCTATTTTCATGTGTAACTTGCATTATCTAGAGGATGTGACATGAGATTAGATTAAATTAATCAAGGGTTAATTAATTTAATAGGAGATTAGATGATGTGACTTATTTGACCTAGATTTATGGATTTATTTAAATCAGATAAGAGAGGAATATGATAAGACGCTAATTAAATAATTTTTTTGATTTATTTCATTAAAAGGGATGGTATTAGATTAAATCAAATAAGGTTTTAATTTATTTAATTTTATGGATAGACTTTAGATATTTAACAAATAAATTGATTATTTAATTAAATAGGGATAATTAGATCAGATGGATTGATTTAATTAACAAGAGAAAGTGACTTAATTGGACAAAATGATTGATTTAATTAAGGGATGAATAATGATGAATTTAATCAGATAAGAGAATTTGATTAAATGGTTAGACCGAGGGATGATTTAGGAAGAAACAATGTTAGTAAGTCAGAATCGAATGCATGATGTCAATCAATATATTTTACGTGTCTACATTATTTAATTAAATATCACTTTCACCTCTCCCCCATTTATTAAATCATCTAATTTAATAAATATCACTTTATTCCTCCAAATCCCCTAATTGCATAAATTAAATCTTGTTTAATTAGCAATTAAACTAATTTTCCTCTAAGCAAAGGGAATATTCTCATGGAATATTCCTTATCCCCTTCTTGCACAATTAAAACTTTGTTTTAATTTATAAATTGCCCTTTTTCCTCACCCAAAGGAATATTCTATTTCCTCCAATCAACTCACTTGGCTTCAAATGCAAGTTATCTTTTAACCTTTTGAACAAGTTACCCTTGACCTATGTGAGTAGGTCAAAAGTGTGTTTGTTTGAGGCAAGTGTGAGCTCTTGATTAAAACCCATCATGCATTCTCATCCATTGATGAGAATCCATGATCCATGCCTCTCATCCCCTTCATCTTAAACTATTGATTAAGATTTTTGATCTCAACCATTCATTCCTCATTGTCTCTCCTGTAAATAGATCACTATTTGGAGACAAATGGATCCATCTTTCAATTGCAAACTTATGTTGTTGAATTCACTTGCATCCATAATCACATTTTACTCACTTGTTAGCCTATTTTAGTTCAATTTCATTGCATAATAGCTTAGAGAATCCATTAATGGATTACATGCATCCATCTTAGCTTGTTTATAAATTAGGGTTTTTCAAGTTTTAGCATAGCTTTAGCTTAAATTAGCTTAGCAGTAGCATAATTAGATCATTTGTAGCATAAAATCATGGTAACTTAGCTTGCATCGTGTTCATTTTTAGCATAAATTAGGTTTTCATACATCAATCACAAGGGTTTCATCAATTCTCTTCCATAGAATCAACTGAAATAGGCTCACTAATCATGGGATTGGGAAAGGGTCATCATTTCACATCAACATGACACCAATTCCAAAACATGATAAGTTTCAGATGGGCTAGATTAGGAATATAACTATTTTTGTGTAGTTTGTAGATTTCATTTTCAATGAAATGCTTAGTTTAGATTTCCATTTTTAATGATCTTGTTTGTAGATCCAGGTATGTTTGGCAAAGTTATGCTTTGATTCATCATGAGTCAAGTGTAATTGACCCTCAACGACATTTCCCACGTCTCACATTCTAGCGCTAGGAGGAAAAATTGATAATCTAACTGTTTTTAGCTTGAATTTCATTTTATGCTATTTTATAGGTTGCAGTGATACTCAAATTACAAACAACAATGCTATTTCAATAGCGTCGCCATATAGGAACATCGTGTCAATTTGAAACAAAACGTATTTAATCTACCCATAGTGATTTAAATATGGTTATGCATATTTGATCTGGATGTATCAAAAAATTTAAATGGCGATGCTCAAACTGACTAGAATGATGCTTTCAAATTCCAAATCATAACGCTATCCTTAGCAGCAATGCCCATCAAAATATCGATGCTATCATGCTCACTAGTCTTGCTGCAGAGTGATGGCCATTTTCACCAGAGCCACGCCCAAATCTCAAACTGTGATGCTATTGTGTTCAACGACACCCAACTAGGGTAAGAAATTTTATGTTGGTTTTTTCGGCATGTGACTTAATTTATTTAGTTTATCTGATCACTAATGTAGGCCTGACTGTGTTTTGGTTGTTAGACTAACAGGGTTTTATAGGTTTTAAGGACATCGATTGAAAGTGAAAGAAGTCTCTTCTATCTCAAATTCTATGATTGTAACAAGCATTTGACACTTTGGGGCAATTATAACCCAATTTCATGCTTTCTACTTTCTGCTTTAGGAAATGCATTAGAGTTCAATTTGGTTTAAAATGAACGCTCAAATTTGGATAAAATTGAGCCCTCACATCACATATTTCAATTGGTCTTAAAATTGAACAAGGAAAACTTCATCTTTCAATTGGTGCTTAAAATGAACTCATCATTGCTTTGAAAGGTTAAAATTGACAACTGTTTGCTATGTTTTGTGATTTTCAATGTTGTTGGTGAATGTGTATGCAATTCTCTCATGCCATTTGGCGACCTTGAGAAATACATACATTCTCTAACACTTTGCAAAATCACCCACACATTTCAATTAGGTTTAAAATTGAACAACCATGCTAGTGTGAGAAAGAGACACTGTTTGTGCTCCCTCCTCACGCTTTACACGAACTGGGCAGTCGAACTACAAGTGTACTCCCTCGCTTTTGTTATGTTTAGAGGGGCCTTCCTAAGAACAATTTGAAGGAAACTCCAACCAATTTTTCACTCAGGCTAGTATATAAATGGATAAGACTAAACTATCAAGTCCTCATGGTATGTAGGCCTTAGCCGTATAGTGTCTTTCAGAATAGGGTACTACTATAAAAAGTATAAGAGCCCCTAGTAGGATTGATCAAAGCCTTTAGTGGCTTGCTGGTCACTTGCAAGGTGCCATGTCCTTAATTACCCTTACTACAACCTATTTGTTTAGCATGCCAAAATCCTTAAATATTTGTTGGTGCAAGAACAGTCATTTTGAAGCCACCCACATCTATACTATTCAATTCTAGAAATAGAAAAATTCCTTTTAATCTTCATATTTTAAGGATTTTGAGATTTGGTGGTCTCGAGAAGTGTGTGTTGTGGAGGGGAGCCAGTGTCTCCAAATCTCTAACTGTTCACATTGTCTAGTGTTCCTAGTGGGGACTCAACAAATATAGACATTTCTATCCTAGGGTTGTAAATGATTGTAAGTCAGTTTAACACTTTGCTTGGTTTCAAAAAATGATCCAAAAATAAACATTCACTATCATCCTCAAAATTTCAAACACTTGGGCTCAAATATGAACTTCTTGAGTTAGCCTTAATATTACTGCTTTTCCTAAGGATTTATCCTTAGCGATTTCTAAATATCTTGACATTAATCTCAAACCCATATTTTCCCAAAGAAAACATAGGAAATTATGGCTTTAATCTCATGATTTTCACGAAATGGACATTGTGAAAGTTATGATGTTTTGAAATAAACATCTAGTTTGGAAACATAATCAAAGACAAGTGTTTGTGGTAAAATCAATTCATTTAAGAAAAGATAAATTGATAAATGAACCCCACATGACTATTTGGAGACCAATTTCTCCCATTGAACAACCTGATCTTTTAGGTGCTATAATTCAGCCAAACTTTGAACTCATAAATGATGAACAAACCAACCTTATTAGCAGTTTGAGAGCCTTCACTTTTGAAAACAAGGAAACAAACACACAGTAGAGAAATGCAGCAAACAGTTTAGAAGAAGAAGAGGAACACACTGATATTGAGGCTAGAAGGCCCATATTACCACCACCCACGTGGCAATAAATATCTTCCTTTCTTCCATAAACTTAAACTGTTTTCATACGACCTCATGAAAAATTAGGATCCCTAAGCCAAGATCTATAGGTCCTCATTTTAGACTTAGACATCTCACTCCAAAAGCTCTCAAGAAACACCTTTTTTCACTTCATAGAAATAGAGACAGATTGGTAGAAAAAATTTACAAATGCACTTCATGGTACAGTCTAGAGTTGTATGCATTCTTTTGGAGTCAACATCTCAATCTTTTCACATGATACCAAACTCCCATAAATGATTCATCAAATAGTCAAAATCCATAGGGGAAAATCTTTAGCACTCCATTTCAAACATAGGAATCGTAGAAAATGGTATGTTCAAAAGTGGGCTTCAATGTTTTACCGTAATTGTTACAATTTGATGAGAAATTTTTATTCCCAAGCTAGGAGAGCCTAAACAGGTTTGAACATTCCCATCTAACCTCTCATTTGAATCAAAATTGGTTTTCTAGGACTTGAACATTTTGGAAGTCTAGTATCATCATCACTACCTTGATCTTGTTGAAACAACTTAGGTTCACTTTACTAGATGATCGCATGCAAAGTAAGGATCCCCAAACAAAGGTCAATTGGTCATTACTTTAAGCTTAGACATCATAGTTCAAAAGAAATCAACTATAACATTGAGGTACTTTATGAAAATAGAAACAAGTTACATTGATAAACTTTTATGAACACACAATGAGGAAATATCCGGACATGTACACGTTCTTTATCACTCAGAACCCTCACCTTTTTGAAGATCAACAAATTTTCTAAATCATTGAGTCTTTGGGATTCGAACATTTTAGATGTCTAGCATCATTCTCACTACCTTGGTCTTATAAAAAAAAAAGGTTCACTTTAAGTCATCATTGGGTCAAATATTTCATTCACCCCTTTATCAAATTTCACCCTTCACTTCATCTAGCTTTGCAAAATTTTGAATACACCAACACTTTGGGACTTAAACATCAAACCAACTGCTACCTTGTATCCTTTTCCATGCATTTTATTAAGATAGTTATCATCTTTGAACTATCTTATCTTGAAGGTCACAAGTCTACCCTAAATATTTCTAGGTTCATTAGCATCCTTTATCCCAACATCAAAACATCAAACTCAAGTCAAAAGTGTTATCCCAAAATGTTTGCAAAGATCACTTCCTGTATCACCCATCTTTTCATCCCACATTGTCATCATTTCTCCCAAAAGACTTAGAGCATCCATTTTACCTAGGTTTGACTCAACTAGAGAGTTCAAACATTACAAAACTCAACACAACTCTCCCATAGCTGACAAAAAAATTATGGTAAAGATGAGATCACAACACAAGAGAATCATGGAGAAAACCAAAGTTACATTTACCTCAAGTGATCCAAATCCTTTACAATTTGATCCTAGAAGTCATATTACCCCATCAAAACAACCATCATCTCCTTTAGGACCATATGAGATTGAAGACATCACAAATAACCCATTTGAGCTCACTAGGGAAGAACTTCTGGAACATCAATCCTTTGAAAGTGTAGGTCATATCTCCATGACATTTGTAGGAAAAAATTTAGCACAGAGTTTTGCAACTCCATCACAAGGGCAAAATCAAACTTACATACCTATTCTTGCAACCAGCCTTGCTAAATATTTTGGTCACACCTCAACATTTGATAATAGTACACTTGTGGGTACCCTTGAAACTAATCCTCCAACTCCCACCACTGCTTTGACACCTACTTTTTTTGCTCCTCCTCTTCTAAAGCTCCAAAACAACTACACACACCGCTTGAACTTCATTATTCCACTACCACTTTGACATTTTGGGGACACCCTTCTTCATCCACACCTATGAGTACCACAAGCATGCCTACCATCATGCAAAGTGGTATAAAGAAAATATCTCAAAACAACACACAAGTCCATGTCACTACTATATCACATAATCAACCCTCAATGCAAATAGGGACATCTTTATCCAACTCTTCGGTGGGTTCACCCATGCCATCCACCATTTCCACATCATCCACCATCAATCCACCTCAAAACAATCCTTTGGTTACAAGTTCTAACAATCCCAGGAGTACCTTGATCACAAATCATTTGTTTACATCTTTTACACAAGGAAATGCTCAAAACATAAGAGAAGGTAATATTTTCAATCAATGAAATCAAGGTCCTAGTGTGTCATTTCCATTGCAAAATTTAACAAAATCATCTTTTCCCACAGTATCCTTTACTATGCCAAATCAATCAGGACCTCAAACGTACATTCCTCCACCTCATTCTACCATATTTCAAGGAATGTTAAACCAAGGGAACCCTCCACCTCTCACCAACAATCCACTATCCACTCAAAACATCAATATCCATAATCCTTCATTGATGTCTCAACAGCCACCTGATCCTACATTGCAAGCACATGCCTTAGCTCTACAACAAGCACAACAAGCCTATCAACAAGTTGTACAACAACAACAACATCAAGTTCAACAAGCAGCCTTAGCACAATAACAATAGCAACAAAAACAAGTGACCATTGCACAACAAGCAACACTAGCAACACAACAAGTCACACAACAACAAAATCAAGAATAACAAGAAGCTTTATTAGCACACCAACAATAGCAGGCCCAATAGCAAGCCCTAGTGGTGCAACAACAACAAAAAGCTCAAAAACAAGCCTTACTAGCTCAACAATATTCCCAACAAAAACAACAAGGTTCCTACTGTCCTCATTTAAACATCATCAATCCAAATGAATCAAGAACATATTCATCACTTTCACAAAATCTCACACCTTCATACACCCCATATAACTCATCTGTCATCCCACCATATGTTCCTCCACCCAATCTGTAAGATGATCTAGCATCACAATTGAAAGCACTCTCACAAGAAATGCAGGACCTTCGCATGGGAAAGACAAAGAAACCTCATACACAGATTTTGTGTCCTTACCCATTTGATCGAAACATAGCAATGATACCATTCCCTCCTAGTTTTGAAATCCCCAAGTTTTACAAATACAGAGGGAGAGGAAGTTCTATTAACCATATCAAAGAATTTAATGTCATGTGCATCAAGGTGGCTTACAATGATTCATATCTTATGTGCCTCTTCCCTCAAAGTTTAACATGTAATGCTATGGATTGGTTTCCTCATTTTCCTCCTGGTATCAAATTTTTTCAAGAAATCATTGATAAATTCATCGATCACTTCTCCTTTAATCTTGACATGGATGTTAGTCTAGAAGAGTTGTACACTCTTAAACAAAATCAAGGAGAAACCTTTTCTAATTTCTTACAATGATGGAGACAAATAGCTAGCAAAAGGGTAAAAACACAAACCTATGTCACACTTTATAAAGGAATCAGCCAACAACAACAAAAAAATTTGAACTTCGACCACATAAAAGTGGTTTTTATGTTTTGAATTTCAAAATGGTGTAAAATAATGAAATGTAGAACTTTTGGTGTAGTTTATTCCTATAATTTTTAAAATTTTAAAAAAAAATGTTTTCATTATGTTTTTATCAATTTAAGGACAAATTTTGGAATGCTGAAAATTTCATAAAAGAGTGACTTCACGAGCCGTAAAGAAACAAATTGAAAAAAACTTCATTTCTCCCTATTTTTTTTTCCAAATAGGTAATTTCAATATCTTGTGCATGGAAAAATAAATTCACATTTTGATGTATATTTTTCTCGTAATAACGTTTTAAAGTCAAACATGTTAGAATTTGACAGTTTTCATGAACCGTAAACTAATTTTAATTTTTTTAATCATTTTCAAAAAACAAAACATACCCTTTTGAAGTAGACTCTCTCCTCTAATGCCCCATATAAGATTTAAAACATTTTAATAAGTTTTACTATCTTTTTTTTTAATATCTAATCAGCCTCTTTTTTTATTTTTAAAACCTACTTGCATTATTTTAAAAATAAAACATATTAAAACTAATCAAAATATTATTAAAAATATATATTTGGATTCTACACTTTGAGCTCTACAAAAGGGTATTTTTATTTTTTACAAAAAGATCAATCTGACTAGAGAAATACTCTGCCAAAGATGAATGTTTAAGAAAATTATGAGAAATGATGAGTTGGCTGCCATGTAGGATGCCAACTAGGCATTTTCGATCGATAGTTTTTCGGCCGAGAAGGTTTCGGCCGAAACCTTCTCGACGGTAATGGATAGGTCGAAAATAAATCAGCTGAAAACCTATCGGCCGATAACAACTCGGTCGAAAATAACTGAAATAAAAAAATTAAATTTCTTTCTAATTTCTTAAATTAAAAAAATTCAAAAATAACAAATATTTTGAAATATTCGACTATTTTCAATTAAAGAAGGTTCATTTCGACATTTTAGAAGGTTTATAATTTTGAAATTTACAAAACTAATTTCGGCAAAAAAAAAAAAGGAATTTGGAGAAGAGGAGAGATATTTTTAAGGTATGTATTGATCTTCAACTTATTTAACTGATTATGTTTTTATAAAAAATGCATTGGAAGTTTGTTTCACTATTTTTTTTATTAAAATATTAACATCAAAGAAATATTTGTAGAAATATATTTATAAAGAATTATATAGAAAGAAGATTATTTTATTTTATTTACATTATTTATTGAACAATTATTTTATTTATTTAAAAATTGTTTGAATATAAATGCATTTGTTGTTTTCACTATTTAAATTCTTAGATTTCATTATTATTGATCACCAATTCTATGTTCTTCCATTCTTGTTCTTACATGTCCTCCTTAAATACCTATGTTTTATTAAATTTACCTTTGCTTTTACTTTTATTTCCAATATATATACATAAAATTAGCATACTTATGAAATTAGTAAATTTATATAAAAAACATCAAAGATATCATTATCAAGAAGTTTATTTTTTATTTATTTATTTGAGAATTATATATAATTTTAAGTGTCTCTTATGTAAAATTATATATTTATAAAGAATTATTTCAAGAGAATTATATATAATTTTATTTGAGAATTATATAGAATTTTATACACATGTATGTATTATTCAATTAAAAATATTTTATGTTTTGCATGTTTATGTTTATTAAAGACTTTTGTTTAAATATTTTATGTTTATGTTTTGCATCTAGTTACAAGCTTTTTAAAATATTTATGCTATATTACATGTACATGTTTCATGGAAAGCTCATGTGTGTACAAATTTGTATGTAGGCACGAATTCAAATTTGAGTGTAATTTGTGATGGAAAATCCAAGGGCTAGATCGAGGAAGTATGATCGAACACGAGTAAGACAAAGAAAGAGAAAAGCGGATGAAGGAACATCTACTGAACAACAACCCATGGAAAATATTGATGATCAAGGTGACGTACAGGTACAAGAACAAACTGAACCTAGTACTAATATAAATTTTTTGGACTATGGTATGGAAAATTTGATGGAGATGGATGAAGATTCTCTTTTCAATAATATTTCATCTGAAGATATGTTATTTGAAAGCACATTAAAATTACACTCTAAAAAAATATGGGATGAATTTTTTGAAGAGAAATCTCTAATTGGAAGAGCACAGTTAATTGCAAAGTTATTTAGACGAAAAGAAATGACCCCTATTTTGGAGTTGTTAGGGGTTGATAATAGAAAAAGGTCATCAGATTTAAAACAAAAAATTGTTGAAAACCTGCAAGAAGCATTAGAATGTATTGAAAAGAAGAGTTGATCTAGTGATTTAAGTGTTGCACATAGAGCGTTGATGACTATAATTTCTAGTAAGAAATTATCACATAGAAGACAAGTTCAAGCAATTTCTGAATTACTAAATGTTTCTAGGAGAACTGTTCAAAGATATATTGAAAAGAGAGATGAAATAGATGGAAAATTTGAGAAAAAATGGGTAAATATTTGTAGGGTTCCTCGAAAAGATAGAATTTCAGAAGATGTAAAGAAACAAGTAGTTGAATATTGGACCACCCACTCTCGTGTTTCTTCCAATAGAAGAGATACTATAAAAATAATAGTGATTATGGTACACAAATTTCTCATCCAAAACATTTTATAGATACAACACAAATTGATCTTTTTGAAGCATTTAAACAAGAATTTTCAAATGTGAATATTTTTCAAAGGATGTTTGAAACACTACGACCATCATTTGTACATATAAATAAAGTACGTGAAACTTGTCGTTGTCAAAATCATGTTGAATTTGATCTACACCTACAATCATATAGAAAATTTATGGCAGCAATTGATCAAAATTTAGCCATCCCTGGAAGCACAACACAATTTGTGAAGTCTCTTCTATGTGAAAAATCAAAAAATTCAGATGAATTCAATGTTTAGTGTATAAAAAATGTATGTAATTATTGTGGAGATTTGAAGAATCTTTTACATGTTGACAATAATGAAATTCAAGTTACTTGGAAGAGATTTGAATATGAGACATACTTAACGAAGTCAGGAGTTGAGGCCAAAAAATTGTTCTCAAAGAGAGTGGATTTCCTTACAATGAATTCATGAGTAAATTTCGCAATATCATATATCCACATATCCAGCATTGTCATGGTGCAAGATGACAAACTAAGAAATTTAATTATTCAAAGAATTGTTTTCCACCAGGTTGTATTCTCTCTATTGTAGATTTCTCTGAGAACTATACATTTAGTCCTCAAACTAAGATCCAAAGTCAATATTATCATTCAGAGAAAGTTGCAATCTTCGTGCAAGTTTGCTATAGGCATGCAGAGTTAGCGGTCGATGGAATACAAAGTAGCAAAGATGATAGAATTATCATGAAAGAGGTTCACTTTTATATCAGTGATGATACGAATCATGATAGAAGCTATGTAGCTCATTGTTTCAAAATGTTTTTTGAAGACCTAAGACGACGTGGCATAAATCAAGAACAACACTAAATATGGTCTGATGGATGTGTTGGTAAGTACATTATTTTTTAAATTATTTTTATTTAATTTATATGTAATTTTAACTTTGAGACTTAGATTGTTTGATTGCTTAAATCTATATATATATATAATTAATTTTTTGAAGCTAATCTGGTTTTCAAGTGTTTAATTATTTGTAACTTCACAGGACAATTTAAGTCTGCAAAAGCCTTTGTTTGGTTAAGCAGTCAACATGCTAGATGCAACACCAAATTTTTGTGGAATTTTTATGAGTGGACATGGAAAAGGAGAGAATGATGGAGGAGGAGCATGTGTGAAGCATGTAAAAATGAACTTGCCGGTATGTAAATTTTTCACCATATATATATATGTGTGTGTGTGTGTGTGTGTGTCCAATTTAGCTTGATATTTTTTAAAAGATTAGATATATATATTTAATTTAACTAAATTAAATTCTTTTAAGTTCCTTAAAAGTAATAGGTGACAAATTGTGCCAACTTGTGTGTAACTTGTAGGTAATGCCATACAGAATGCAAACGAAATTGTTGAATGGTGCAAAAGTCATTTTTCTACTCACGACTAAACATACAACACACGGTATTTTTGGGAAGTTATAGGTACATGTCTAGTCAAAATTTGTTAAAAAATTGAATTTCAAAGTTCAAGTACATACATGATTTCAAATTGAATTTTCAAGTTTGAATTTAAACAAATATTGATCGATCAAATCCTTATAATTTTCAAGCAATTCATGGTATTAGAAATCTGCATCAAATCATGACAATGGGGAGTAGTAGGCCTTATGCAATTAATGTGAGAGAAAAATCATGTTTTTGTATTGATTGCATTGAGGACAATGCAAATATTGATCAATGTGAGAATATTAGAGATGGGTATGTTTCACAATGGGAAATGAAAAAATTAATATCAATGCCTCCTTTTGCTGAAGATGACAATGTCGATGTCTACGATCCACTATATTCAGTTAATTACGAACGTGTATCTGATTTAGTTGTTACAGGTATGGAAATTGATTAATTTAGTTAAAATCAAGATTTTAATTTATATATATATATTCTATGTTTAAGTAAGTTTCAATTATAAAATATAAATTTTTACAACTTTTAAATGTATAATTTACTTAAATATCTATATATGTGGTGTGTGTACAAGAGATATTTTCCCTGTAGTTGTAGATCCTGAAAATGTGGAAGGTGTAGATTTCTATCTACTAAGATGTACACAACCAAAAATAAAATTGGTCGAATCAATGACAGATGGTGATGGACAAGAGTATCCCATTGGATCAGTCGTTATTGAAGGCACATATTATCAACAAATAAAGATGGATAAAAATGGTATTATATTTGTTGATTATAGGTGATGCAGGAGCATCCAGTGGTGTGAGGGAAATCTTCCATCACCCAAAAACATGCTTTCCATTTATGTTCCTTTTTTTTTTTTTGTAGATGTTTTTGCATATCTGGATACCCTTTTTGTCAAATAAGAATTCCAAACTTTTAGAACTACTTTTTTTATTTTTCTGCTCAACTGTTATTTTTAACAAGTGTGAATTTGAAGGCATGGGAGGATAGAAATTTATGGGAAGGTTTAGGATGGAAAAATAAACACTTTGGCGAAAGAATCAGGTTAAGATCATTCACGGTTTGAAAGTTATTCAAGTTTCAGTTTCTGCTTTTTTCTCTGCAAAACCTTCTTAGTCCAATTTGAGGCACTAAATAGTCTCATATGGGACTATAAATTGTCAAAACTAGTGGAGCGGGTTCTTCACTCCAAGACCTTTCCAACGGTTCAAACGGTTCAAAAAACGGAGTCCTGGATCAAAAGTTATGGCTTCCGGAAGTTGGCCGATTTTTGGAAAATTGCCAATTTTTGAATTAGGACTCAAATTTTGAATTTCTATTTGTAATTTTTGGTGCCAAACTACCAAAACTCATAACTCGAATGTTTTTTTTTGGTTCCAAACCAAAAAGGGGCTATTTATGGGCTAGTTTCTGATTTTTTAGTATCTTTTTGGGGAAAAGAGTTTGCATGTTGCGAAAGGGGCTCTTTTGTAATTTCTGTAATTTGCATGTATTGCAGAGCTTGAGGATTTGTGATCCTATGCATGTAAGAAGTTCCATTCTAAATAATAATAAAAGTTCTCTGGTTGTTTGCATCACTTTCTGTGTCTCGGGTTTGCTCCCTCGTCAGGTGGTATCAGAGCAGGTTTTCTTGAGTGTGTGGACAGATCGCCGATCATGAGGCAGTTTGCACCATGACCATGGTTGTGGGTTCAAGATATTCAAGATGCCTCCAAGAGTGATTCCTGGTAGGTGTGGTGGTGGCAGAAATGCTAGTGGAAGAGATCCATTGGTGGCCAAGGGTTTCAGATCCCTCTAAAGAAAAATTGATGCATTGCAGGAACAAATGAGAAGAGGGTTAAACCCGGGAAGGAGAGGAGAAAGCGAGGATGAAGAAGAGGTGGAAGATTCAGATGTAGAAGAGGAAGAAGAAGCGATTGATCAAGATCAAATGTGGCTGATAAGGGCCATTTCGAAGATTGAAAAAATACCTAGAATAAAAGTCCCCAGTTATACTGGAAGTTTGAACCTGGAAGAGTTGATCGACTGGATCAACGAACTAGAAGAGTATTTTGAGTATCAAGAAGTAGAGGACCCAGATCGGGTTAAGTTTTCCAAAAAAAAGCTAAAGGGCCACACAAATATTTGATGGAAAGAGGTCCAGTTGGAGAGAAATCAAAGAGGAAAAGGAAAGATCAACAGTTGGGATCGCATGGTGGAGAAACTGAAGAAGCAGTTCATACTAGTAGACTACGAGTTAGATTTGTTGAAGAAATTGCAAGGGTTGAAGCAAGGAAGTAGATCTGTGAAAGAATACATAGAATATTTTCATAAGATGATTACTAGAACAGGCCATGCAGAGGCTAACAAGGAGAAGGTAGCTCGTTAACTTAATGGGTTATGACTGACCATTCAAGAGGAGCTAAGCCTAGTCAGAATGACCACCATTGAGGATGCATACCATTTTTCTCTGAAAGTTGAGGAGAAGTTGAACAAAAGATTTGACAGCAAGCAAAAAGGACGAGGAGGTGAAAGCAGAAGGGGTAGTGGAAGATATTTTGGGAGAAAAAATGAGGATGAAAGGAAAAATGAAGATGTGGGTACCAGTCGAGGCCAGAAAAATGATAACTTCTACCGCCCTCATGATCAAAACAATGGTGATCAAAGAGGTAGAGGACGAGGAAGATCTGGGCCAGGACCTGGAAGAGGTGGTTTTAGAGGGACTTGTTTCCATTGTGGTGAAGAAGGGTATCGAGCCTATGAATGTCCACAACACCAAGGATGGACAGAAGGCCAAAAGTTTGTGGAAGGGTTGCACATGCAAATGAGGAGGCTCAATCTAAGCATTCAGATGATGCGAAAGGGGGAGAAGCCCTAGTGGTTAGAAGAGCCCTGGTGACTGAAGAGAAGGAGCTAGAATAGAGGAAGAATCTATTCCACACAAGGTGCAAGTGTGAAGAAAAATGTTGTGATTTCATTATTGACAGTGGGAGCACCGATAATCTGGTGTTAGAAGAGATGGTTATGAAGTTGAAGTTGAAAAGGGAAAGGAATCCACATCCATATCGGATTGCCTAGTTGCAGAAAGACAACAAAGTTCTGGTCAATGAGTAGTGCCTGGTGAAGTTCAAGATTAGAAGCTATCGTGATGAGGTACTCTGTGATATCATCCCAATTGATGCATGTCACATGTTGTTGGGGAGGCCGTGGTAGTTCGATAGGCGTGTTGTACATGATCGCCATGCAAACACTTATTTCTTGATGAAGGATGGAGTTTGCCATAAGTTGAAACCTCTAAAGAAGGATGAAGAAAAGGTATGCAGTAGTGCTAGAATTTGTTTTGTTGATGAAAGGAAATTTTTAGAAGGCATGAAGCATGTGCATATGTGTTATGCATTGATTCCTAGAATGGATAAGGAAGATAGAGAGAAGGTTCCAGTAGAAGTTTCTGGACTATTAGATGAGTTTCAGGAGATTATTTTTGATAATGTACCAGAGGGTTTACCACCAGTGAGGAAGATCAGTCATCAGATTGACTTGATCCCTGGAGCCAGTTTACCAAATAAGGTAGCTCACAGAATGACTCCTGTAGAAAATGAGGAGTTGAACAAACAAGTTCAGGAGTTGTTGAGAAAGGGTTTGATTTGAGAGAGTCTGATCCCATGTGCAGTACCTGCACCGAAGAAGGATGGGGAGTGGAGGATGTGTATAGATTCCTGGGCCATAAATAAGATAACAATCAAGTACAAATTTCCCCTACCAAAGATGGATGACCTGATGGACTGTTTGAGTGGAGCTTAGTACTTCAGAAAGATAGATCTAAAAAGTGGATATCACCAAATCTGGATTCAAGAGGGTAATGAATGGAAGACTTCCTTCAAGACCAAGGGAGGGCTGTCTGAGTGGTTAGTCATGCCCTTTGGGATAACCAATGCACCGGAAAATTCATGTGGCTCATGAATGAGGTATTGAAATAGTTCTGGGGATTTTGTTATTGTGTACTTAGATGATATTTTAATATTCAGGAAGTCCCTAGGTGAGCATTTGATGCATATTAGTAGTCTTTGAAAAGTTGAGAGAAAAGAAATTGTTGATTAATCTGAAGAAGTGTAGTTTTGTGAAGAAGGAGTTGGTGTACTTGGGGTTTGTTGTCTCGGCAGAAGGTCTCAAGATGGACCTAGAGAAGGTGAAGGCTATTCTGGAATGGCCTACCCCAAGAATTGCTACTGAGGTGAGATCTTTCCATGGTTTGGCCAGCTTTTCTAGAAAGTTCATTAGAAACTTAAGTAGTATTTGTGCACCCCTAACTGAAACAATGAGAGGGGATAGAAAAGAGTTCAAGTGGAGCACTAGAGCAGGAAAGAGTTTTGATCTATTGAAGCAGAAGGTGACAGAGCAACCAGTTTTAGCCCTGCTAGATTTCAACATGGTGTTTCAGGTGGATTGTGATGCTAGTGGTTGTGCCATTGGAGAAGTGTTGAACCAAGAAGGTAAGCCCATTGCCTATTTTAGTGAAAAGTTAAATGATGCAAAGAGAAAGTACTATGCATATGATTAGGAATTTTATGCAATAGTTTAGGCATTAAAGAAATGGAGACATTATCTATTGCCGAAGGAATTTATTTTTATACTGATCATCAAGCTTTACAGTACCTGAGTAGTCAAGGAAAATTAAATCAGAGGAATATGAAATGGGTAGAATTTTTGTAGAGTTATACCTTTGTTTTAAAGCATAGGAGTGGGAAGTCAAATAGGGTTGCAGATGCCTTAAGTAGGAGGAAAAAATTGTTGACAGAGATGCAAATTGGCTATTGGTTGGGTTCAATAAAACTCAAAGGTATTTGTACCACGAAGATCATGGGTTTACAAAAGAGGCTTTGAAAGCTTGCAAGAAGGAGCACATTGCAGTTGAAAATACGAAAAGGCTAGATTTCATAATCCGGGGTGGCATGTTGTTTAAGGAAGCGATTATTATTATTCCAAAGGGTTCCATGAGGGAGAACATGATAAAGGAGAAGCACAGTGGAGGAATGGCAAGACATTTTGGTTGGGATAAGACCATTTCCATTATCAGTGAGTATTATTATTGGCCTCGGTTATCACAAGATGTGAAGAAGTTTGTGCAGAGTTGCAGGGTATGTCAGATGGCTAAAGGAGTGAGCCAAAATACTGGGTTGTATCAGCCCTTACCTGTACCAGAGAGGCCGTGGGAGGATATAAGTATGGACTTTGTTCTTGGTTTGCCAAAGGGACACAAAGAGAATGGTCGATGTTGTGGTAGTTAAGCGGGTTTCGAAGATGGCACATTTCATCCCACATGTCGAGAAGACCATGATCGGTCACATTTGTTACCGTTGTTCAGAGGGTGGAGCGAAGGCTATAAAAGAGTATATAGTCTTAGTGCATTGACACAAAAAGTTGTTAGATTTACTTTGGGATAGCAATGGAAGGTGAGAAAATAGAGTTGAAGTTCAATTACACACCATCAATAGGCTGGAGACTAAGGTTCAATGAACAAAATTAAGATTACCCTCTGAGATGCTTGGTAGAGATAAACCAAAGGGATGGGACTTGGTCTTACCCTAGGTAGAACACTCATACAATATTCTGTCAACATAAGCATTCGTAGATCACCGTTCTAGATTGTGTATGGAGGCAGCCCCAGAATAGCTCTGGAATTGATGAAGATGGACCAAGAGAAGAAGATAAGTGTTGAAGCCGAATATTTTGGAGAGCACATCAAGGATATGCATGAGAAGGTAAGAGAACTATAACAAGGTGGAATATGCGATATAAAGAGGCTGAATCGAAAAGAAGGTATAAGGAGTTTGATTAGTGATAGAAGTGATAGTCCATGAGGAAAAAGAAAAGGTTTCAAGTAGGACTGACAGGTGAAAGATGAAAGAAGTTTGGTCCACCTTAAAATTTTGAAGAGAGCCTACGATGATTCAAAGGAACCTATATAGGGTAGAGTTTCCGGGTCCGATTAATGTTTCCCCTATGTTTCCAGCATTTGGTGACGGTATCAGAAAGAAAGTGAATTAATAGGAAATTACCAAAATGGAGCGGTGGCATTCCAATACCCTGCCAGGAGACAGAAGTCAGGACGACGCCAGAGGAGTGCGAGAATGGGTAATTACATGAAGAATATCTAGTGGAAGTGGAGAGGAAGGCACGTGGAAGATTCATCTTGGCTATCTAAAGAGAGAGTTGATCGTTTAGGTTTCCTCGCTTCTCACGAGCGTGATGGGGTCACTTCTCAAATTACCCTGGGTGTCTGATGCAGGAGCATCCAGTGGTGTGAGGGAAATATTGCATCACCCAAAAAAATTCTTTCCATTTATGTTCCTTTTTTTTTCTTTTTGTAGATGTTTTGCATTTCTAGATACCCTTTTTATCAAATAAGAATTCCCAACTTTTAGAACTACTTTTCTGCTTTTTCTCCTCAACTGCTATTTTTAGCAGGTGTGAATTTGAAGGCGTGGGAAGACATAAATTTATGGGATGGTTCAGGATGGAAAAATAAGCACTTTGGTGAAAGAATCAGGTTGAGATCATTCACGGTTTGAAAGTTATTCAAGTTTCAGTTTATGCCTTTTGCCCTGAAAAACCTTCTGAGTCCAGTTTGAGTCACTAAACGGTCTTGTACAGGCCCAAAAATTATTAGAACCAGTGAAGTAGGTTCTATATGCATTCTTCACTCCGATACCTTTCCATCGGTTCAAACGGTTCGAAAAACGGAGTCTTGGATCAAAAGTTATGGCTTCCGGAAGTTGGCCGATTTTTGGAAAATTGCTAATTTTCGAATTAGGACTCAATTTTTTAATTTCTATTTGTAATTTTTGGTGCCAAACCACCAAAACTCATAACTCCAATGTTTTTTGGGCTCCAAACCAAAAAGGGGCTATTTATGGGCTAGTTTCTGATTTTTTAGTAGCTTTTTGGGGAAAAGAGTTCGCATGCTTGGAAAGGGGGTCTTCTGTAATTTCTATAATTTCTGTAATTTGCATGTATTGTAGAGCTTGAGGATTTGTGATCCTTTGCATGTAATAAGTTCCATTCTAAATAATAATAAAATTTCTATGGCTTTTTGCAGCACTTTCTATGTCTCGGGTTTTCTCCCTCGTCAATAGGCCAGGACAAAAGGTTCTACATTACAGTCACTTAGTTTTGGCAACAAAAATAAATTTAGAAACTTTACCTAAAAGAGGACGTGCCAAACAAAAGTGGAGGTTGCCTATTGAAGATCATGAAAGGATTTTAGAGATAATTAAAGATAGAGAGGATCCAAATTTTATGTACTAGGAGCTTTAAGTTGTTTTTTGGATATATGTACACATTTTTTACTCCAAATCTAGATAATATATATTTGTATTGATTGAACATGTGACATGATTTAGAATGGGTTTTTTTTTTAGAATGTGACATGTATGTTAGATCATATATATGTTTGATACAAAACCTAGTGACTTTTAAAATGTTTTCATTTACATTTTTCCTAAATTCCTTTAAATCATCTAAATTTCCAATTGCATTTTTACATGTTGGACATGGTTCATTCTTTTAAGTTCACTCAAGAATCTCTAGAAATTCCTTTATATCATCTCTCTAGATTCCTTGATTGTATTTTTATGTTTGACATGGAATTGTTAAACTTTCACTTTCAAATCTTTGAATTTAAATATTTCTTCAACTCCACTTATATACATGAGCTAGATTGAATATATATATACGTGCAACAATTTGTACAAAACCTAGTCTATGTTCCAATTTTGCATTTAAATTTATTTATGTTCCACAAATTCTTAAGTTCACATTCAAATCTTTCATTTCATTTGAACATTCAACTCCACAAACTTATATAATTATCTAGTTGATTTGGTGTTTGAGTGGTGAAGAATCTAGACATAAATGTTGTCTCTAGTTTTCTTTATTTTTTATACATTACTAATGCACGACATTCAATAATTTTAAATGATCATCTGGATTTTCATGTATCCTAATCATCACATCCTAATTTTATTATTTTCATCAGGTAAGCATCCCTCATCCTAATCATCAAGTTAAGATCACTTTATCAAGTAATAACCCATTTAACCATAATCATCCTAGAATCATTTAAAAATTATCCATCTAGATCCATCTCAACCATACATCCATTCTCCATCCTTAATAAAAAATCATCACTTGAACATCAAAATTTGGTTACTTGGTCTCAATCTAGTCCATACATCATATTGCCCTTTCATCATCACCCAAAGCTTTCAACATCTAGGGACCTTATCCTTAATCTAGACTATCATCCATTTCAAATCCAATCTCCTAATAAAAAATCACTTGACCTTATAATTTGATTTCATCTTTAATCCAAATTTGCTTAAGAACATTAGCTCCTATCTTTTAAGTATAGTTATTATTTATCCATTTTGTTAATGTTAGATTGTATCCAGGTTCTCTTGGTTTGGTCTTTCTTGTTCACCTCAAGGTGCATTGGAATATATGAACATTGTAGTGAATCATAGTGATGGTGTTTGGGGTGCTTGAGATAGCTACATTTTGGCATCAATTTAACTTTGTTTACCATGTATAGCTTGAGACCATGTATGTAATGGTCCATCTTTCTAGTACAATTAAATATGGATTGATCAATTTTTAATTTATATAGAATTGTCATCCAGGAAGATCTAGATCTACTTGATCAATTTTTAATTTATATAGTGCATAACTTTCAAGATTTAAATATATCAATTTCCAATTGCATATATATAAATGTTCCACATGGAATTCTTAAACTTTCAAGACTAGAAATTTGATTTCATTTACATTCAACTCCACTTATAGCTTACATGCTTTCTTTGAATTATATGGAATTCTTAAGTGAACACTTTCAAATATATATATATATATATATATATGATTTCATTTACATTCAACTGGACACAAGTATAGCTCATCATCTAGTTCAAGAATTCTTTGCATGCACATTCAAATGAACATGTGTATTAGATTATATGGAATTAGACTAGGTTCATGTATAGCATGATATATGCACAATTTAAATGTATTTAACCTATACTGACTTTAAAAATGAACATTTAGAGCTTTAAAGAATTCAAGAACTATCATCTATTTCCAATTGCATTTTTATGTTCTACTTTAAAATATAGCATTAATCTCAAGCATATTTGCATTCAATTTTTTCTATTTCTTGACCTATTTATTAAAGACAAATTAATTTGAACTATTTATTTAAATTAATTACATGTACATGTCCATCTTTTTAAATTTACAAATAGCAACCATTAGATAGTGGAGTCCAACATTTTGATTTCATGATGTAAATTTATCTATATGTACAACAAGTGCATTTGAACAAACCATAATTTAAATTTAAATAAATGTACTTGTTCCTTGCTAAATAAATAAAACCATAAACTAATAATGCACAATGTATTTATAGATGTAATGTAAGTGAACATCAAACCATAATAATGCACGTATATAACAAACCTAGGTTCAAACCATAAAACATAAATGTATGAATGTAAAATGTAAATCATAACAAGTATATATATGTGTACCATAAAACATAAGTACAACACATGTGCAAATGTTCAATACATAAATTATAAAAAGTGTCTCCAGCATGTAATAATATGATCTCAAAGAGAGGGATGTCTGGTATGAAATGAATCATCAAATCTTTGGCCCGATCTATGGCTCGATCTCTCCCTTGACCTCTCCCTCGATCCATGGCTCGATCTCTCCCTCGATCCACAGCCCGATATCTCCCTCGATCCATGGACCAATCGCTCTGTTGATCCAAGATGTGTGGATCAATGTCCCGATCCAAGATCTCCCGATCTATGTCCTGAGCCTCATCCCAACCCTTGCATGCACGTTCAATTACATGTATGTAAAATTATCTACAATTACAATGTACTTGAGTTCAATGTGTTCAAACTTAAACATCAAGTAATTAATTTTTTTATTAAATTTAAATGTACCTCATCTACATACTACACGGGATTGCCATCATGCTCCAAATTTCCAAAGTTTGGAAATTCACCATACTGCTTAAAATTTTCAAGTACACAATTTCAATCAAGAGTTAAACAACTAGAAGTTTTTAAAATGCATTACATAATTTTTTAGAACACAATTTTATATATGTATTTAAATTATAAATTGAAAGTACCTGTTGTTCCTACTCGATGGCTCTACCAATTTCACTAAGATCACGAGAATGTAAAGACATCACAGGGGGCTCTGTAGCATGTACAGTATCAGTGGAAAAAAGAAGTCGAATATATGTCCCATGGACAGGATTAGGTGTCGTAGTAGCCTCAATGTGACCTGTAACATCCTGATGACTACCTAGACAAGCTAAAGGATCAATAGAAACATGATTTGCATGGGATCCTGTAGGCTGATGTGGAATATCCTGAGCTACATTTGCCACTCTGTGGCTCGTATGTGTATGAGGATAACGCTATCTAATAAAGTCTGGTACCTTGTCAAGAGAAATCCCATGGTCCTCACTGATAACCTGATATTCTACTAGTAAATCCAAAATTGAGAGTCTACACGTATTACGCAGAGTCGTGTGGGTCATATGTTCAACATCTACAAGAGTAGGTAGATCGACACTAATAAATGGATCATACGATGCAGATGTAGCCTTAGTGGGAGGAAGGTTGATTCGTGGGCGTAATAAGTATCTACCAACTCGATCAGATGAAATCTAATTAGTCTGCGTCGTAATAGAGGAAATGTTATAAAAAATTTGACTCTGAGTGGAGCCTGTTGCTGCCTCCCCTACTGCTACCAATTCCAAAAATTTTGGTAAAACCAAAAGGTTTGGGCCAACTAACACCCTCTTGTCCACAGGTGGTGGAAAATTTGAAGGTCTAAACTATGGTTTGTCAGAAAAATGTCCTTTACCCTAGCCATCATGCTTAGGATAAGATGTGTATTCCACCTCTATATGTAAATGAAATTCTGCATATAACTATTTGACAAAATACAGTGGCAGCTCATCATTATGAGGCCATCTATGATGTGCTGCCAACCATCTAGGGTATATGAATGGCGCAACAAGAGGATCTTCACACCTCGTAACCACATATCCTCTAATTTTATTTTTTCCTCTATAAAATGGGAACATGGATAACACATTTTCACCTGAAACTTATTTGGAAACTTCTCTATGTTTCACTATGCTAGTAACACTCCTGGCAAGAGAAAAATAAAACTGCTAAATGCTGATTTCATCATAAGGATTGTATGATCGAATTGTCTCGATCATCTTAATAATCTCTTGTCTAATAGTGACTAATCTATCTCAATTAGCCAAATTGGGGGAGCTGTGAATTGTTTTCTCTAAACATTTTAGAGAATTGTCCAATCTAGCAATACTATCCTGAAATATATTTGATGTAGTTTGAGCTTCTCGCTCAGAATGAGGGGAATGATGAGATACCTCATTGGCCATGCTATATATAAATAGATAGAGATCTGCATATCATTAAAACAAAATTACATGATGAACTAAACAAATTTAAATTGAATTTTTTTCAAAACTAAAAATATATATATTTAAATTAAATGTAAAATTTTCAAGTTTCAAAACTAGAAAACATTTTTAAATTTAAATGTATCTAATGAGATCTAGTTCAAATTTTATATCTATCTCTATGTGAACCTATTAAATCATAGATGCATGTAATATGCAACCAAGAATAAATATGGAAAAAATATATTTATCCTTTCAACCACTCCATACTAAAATTCTGATCAAAATAAAAAAATACTCTTCATTACAATTGGTCACATATATATCTAGCCTTTCTTTGTAATCAATTATTTTTTAAATCAAACACTAAATAAAAAGGTTTACATTTCCTTAATTTTCTGATCTAACTTAAAACATATTAAAGTAATAACTAAAATTCTTTGAAATAAATTCCTTAGGAATAAAATATAAACATTGTGCACATGTTTTGTAGGCACAATATCTCCTTTGATATCATCTTTTTCTTTCATGAAAGATGAATTTAGGCCTCGGGAATGCTATGTTTGATTAGAAACCTTGGCCTTGTAAGCATGGAATGACCTTTATTTCATCATATAATTTATTTTCTTCTTCAATGAACTTAACTCAATAGTTCACCTTTTGTAACAACTTAGATAACATAAGAAATTTGACAACTCCAAATCTGAGACTTTCAATACATTTGTGTATGTACATATATATACATTTATATGTATGTATGTATGTACACATGTATGTATGTGAGAGTGCATGTGTACATGTATATACATGTATATATATGTGTATGTGTGTATACATACATATGCACATGTGCATATATCTATATGTATGTATGCACACATGTATGTATGTGGGAGTGCATGTGTGTACATGTATATGCATGTATACATATGTGTATGTGTGTATGTACATGTATGTACATGCATATATATGTGTATGTGTGTATGCACATGTATGTACATGCATATATATGTGTATGTGTGTATGTACACATGTATATATACATGTATGTATATGTATGTATGTCTATATACATACATGTACACACATGTACATATATATATATATTTATGTACATGTACATACTCAAGTGCATACATACATGCATACACACATACACATACATATATAATACATACATACATACACGCATACACATATATGCATGTACATGTACATACACACATACATGTATGTATATATATATGCATACACACATACACATACATACATAATTACATACATACATACACACATACACATATGTATATATAATACATACATATACACATGTACACATGTACATGTATATATATGTACACATACATGTACATGCATTATGTACACATGAATGTATAAATGTATGCATACATACATATGGTGAACTAAAAATTTGGGGTTTTCAATTTTGAATTTATAGAAATGTAAATTTAGGCAAAATGTATGTATGTACATACACACATGCATTTATATATATTGTGTACACATGTACATGTATGTACACTCAAGTGCATACACATACATGTCCACACATACATACATATACACATGTGTATATGTGTATATTGTATTTATCATACTAAAATGTATGCTATGTTTCTTGTGTACTCTATGACTTTTCAGTATAGGGTGAGCTAGCTTAGATCTATCCATAATTTCTTAAATCTCTAGGATCTAACCATTGGAATCTAACAATATTAATGATGTAAGTCTTGTTGTAGGTCAATTAGCAAATCTCTAGGATCTAACCATTGGAATCTAACAAGATTAATGATGTAAGTCTTGTTGTAACTATCATTCAAGTTATGGAATTTTACATGGGTGTCTCATATGCCTAGTAGGTATGTTGATTAGGATGGGAGCTAAAAAGTTACATTTAGCCTATTTATGAGAACATGAGCTAGCTTAAATCTATCCATAATTTCTTAAATCTCTAGGATCTAACCATTGGAATCTAACAAGATTAATGATGTAAGTCTTGTTGTAGGTCAATTACATATGCAATCATTACACAAGATTAACCATTGTTTCATGTTGTGATTATGTAACTACCATTTGATTTTTATTTATTCCACACCCACTTAAGAGTAGGAATTTACCCATATAAGTAATATGTACACATTACTTATATTTGAGCCATTTTTCTCTTTATTTTCAACTACATGTTAGCTTTCAACTCAAGAATAGGTTTCATGGCCCTTTTTTTTATGGGACAACTGTCAAGTATCTGATGGTTAAGGGTGTATTTATGCTTTTGTGCTTTTGTTTCAGCATGCCTACAGGATACATCATGTCTTGACCAACAAAGTTTTACGAGTATTAAGCTTTTAGAGGTTGTGTCTATATAGTTCTCATAAGTCATGGTTCTCAGAGGTGTGAATTTTCTTCTGTACCATACAATTTGGACTTTGAGGGAATTTATTACCCATATAAGTAATATGTACACATTACTTATATTTGAGCCATTTTTCTCTTTATTTTCAACTACATATTAGCTTTCAACTCAAGAATAGGTCTCATGGCCCTTTTGTTTATGGGACAGTTGTCAAGTATCTGATGGTTAAGGGTGTATTTATGCTTTTGTGCTTTTGTTTCAGCATTCCTACGGGAGACATCATGTCTTGACCAACAAATTTTTATGAGTATTAAGCTTTCAGAGGTTGTGTCTATATAGTTCTCATAAGTCATGGTTCTCAGAGGTGTGAATTTTCTTCTGTACCATACAATTTAGACTTTGAAGGAATTTATTACCCATATAAGTAGTATGTACACATTACTTATATTTGAGCCATTTTTCTCTTTATTTTCAACTACATGTTAGCTTTCAACTCAAGAATAGGTTTCATGGCCCTTTTGTTTATGGGACAGCTATCAAGTATCTGATGGTTAAGGGTGTATTTATGCTTTTGTGCTTTTGTTTCAGCATGCCTATGGGAGACATCATGTCTTGACCAACAAATTTTTATGAGTATTAAGCTTTTTGAGGTTGTGTCTGTATAGTTCTCATAAGTCATGGTTCGCAGAGGTGTGAATTTTCTTCTGTACCATACAATTTGGACTTTGAGGGAATTTTTTCTCCATAATGCATAACCTTTTTAGTTTTTTTACATGTAAATGGAATCTAGCAATGCAAGCCTTTTATATGAAACAATTGGTTGCCTATGTCAGGATTTTAAGAGGAGGCAGTAATTTTATTTTATTGTAGAATTTGTCACGGTGTTTCTGAAAATAGGTAATTCTTTAGCAAAATATGTGATTGAATCATGTAAATATGTGATGAGTATATGTCTATCACATGTTACAATTCATTATTTTGAAACTTTGAATGTGGACAAATTCCAGATAAACACTTTCTTTTGTGGGATAATAAATTCTTGATAGTAAGTTGAATTGTGTGTGCTAGAAATTGATAAGACACAAGAATTCGTTACAGGAATTCACATTGATAGAATTGATGTGGAACTATTGATGGAGAAGTCTTACTTTTGTTGATTTGTTGAGATTAATTTTCAGCCTATTCAGTCTTATAGTCAATATAGTTTATACGTTGTGCTCTAACAAGATGTGTATATACAATAAAGTATAAACATTTTATTTCACTTTCATCTTTAATCTCTTTTCATTCTTAATTAGATCATGCTATATGTTCATGTCTGGGTCATTTCTGATGGTTATTAGGATTTTCAAGGATTGGCACTTTGCTCTTGACAGTTTCTAGTTGCATGTTTTTGATTTTTTGTTGTTGCAAGAAATGATAAGTGGTTTGGATTTCACACTAATAGGGAATCTCTTTGATCATCAACTCATACTTAATAGTGGTGATAGTCCAAAGCATAGCCAATGAGTAAACTTGGTATGTTCTGAAGCCCAAATATTTTAGAAAATCAAGAATTATAGCTCTATCAATCTTGTTAATGAATAAATATGAACATGGCTATCAAAGAACCTCAGGTGTGTAAGGTAAGAGACCTGCTTATTTTACAGGTTTTTAAATCTCTAGCAATGGCCATTGAAAATATGATCTTTGTTATATGATGTTGACATTTTCTGAAGGTGGTGCAGTTGTCTTATTTCCATGACAAGATAACTTTCCACTGCAGCTTCTACCGAACTTGGCTTTGTACTGGTGACTTCTGCCCAAAATTCCAAATACATTTCTATCTAATCAAGAGCAAGTAAGACTTGAAATATAAAGGGTAGGTGTGGACTACATTACCATGGACATTAATGATTGATTTCTTATTCTAGTAGTTGTGAAAAACTACAAAGTACAAACAAATCTATTATAAAGCGTAAACAGATAAAACAACAGGTTGGAAACCAATTTCATTGTTTGCAATTGCCTTCTCTCTGATGACTCCTCTTCTCAGAGTATTTGAGGGCTTATTGGTCACGTTGTGTGTTACTGAATGGTACAATAATTAATATTCAAAATAATATATTGTTTATTTTGACTAAAATCAAAATTTGAAGATGCTTGGCTCTAGTTACATTGGTGTGTGGTTTTTTCTAATATTTTTGTTGTCAGTAAAGAAAATATTGTGTGGCGTGGAGGTATTTGATATTAGCTAACATATATGTATATTGTTAACAGCCTTTAATTATTTTCTAATAGTCAACTTCAACATAAGTCAATTTCAGTATAAAAAATAGTGAAATATATCTTATCAACTGCGACATTTATTGGAATGATCCATGCATTTTGACATTGGACAACTATGATTTCACGTTATGAATTCAAGCAATGTGTATGATCATTCTACTTTCTAGACAGAAAGAAAAAAAATAACAATGGCCGGAGGAGGTGCTCTTCATATTCATGCAGTATAGTCAATTGTCCCCACCTAAATAGTACGTAACTAGAACTTACGGTAGATATCTTTATTGAGCAAAGCAGCAGGATTATTGTTGGGTTGTTTCAATTAGTGTAACACAGGGTTTAGGAAGATTTGTGTTGTTATTTTTGTGTAGCTTGCAAGTCAAGAAAAGGAGGTGAGGTGAGCAGGCATTTTCCTTCGTTAAGTCAATTGATTAGTGTGGGTTTGGGCAGCGTTCAAGTTTGGTTGGAGACAAAACAAGAAGAATCCACAAGATATGTTGGCTAATATCAAATACCTCCCAAATATATATAGTACATGGATGAATTTTACAATTAGTTCATTGATTGGAAACCAACATAGCAAGATAAATCAATAATACCCACAAACTAGATCTGTAATATCTCACTTTTCTCACAAAACCCCAAATTATTGATCCACTAGAGCAAACTGTTTAAACATCAAAATCTAATAATGTTCCAAAAATCACAACCAAATCTATGTATTTCGTTCATCAATATCACAAACAGCACAAACTTTCATATCTTTCTGCCAATAAAATTGATGAGAGAAATTTCTTTTAACATATCAATGAAACCCTTACCCAAAATACATCGAATAAATCTCCCAAACGAAATAGAACACACAGAACGTGAATCAAAAAATCCAACAAATGAACTCAGATGAAACCTAGGTATATATGGTCGCTGTTGGTGTTGACCTCGGCCGACAAGCTCTCGCCCTCAACCCTTTCGCCTGAGCATTCAAAATGGTCGGCCTAGTTTTTTTTTTTTTTTTGATATTTTCGGTCGACACATTTTCGGCCGAGAATGTTTCAGCCATAAGTCACTCACCCAAAAGAGTGGTGACACATAGGCGCCATGTCACTGCCCCGTGGCTTCGGCCAAAACCCTATCGGCCGAAAACTAGTCGGCCGAAAGTAATTCGGTCCGATTACTTTATTTGGCCGAAAGTGTGACATAGTTTTGTGCTTTTACCCAAAAGCAAGTGGCCTCTTCCTAATGAACAACAAGTGGGAATAATTTTAGCCAACCTAGATCCAAATCTATCATTCTACTTGAAAATGCAATGCATCACATCATATGATGAGCTTGTTCCAAGAGCCCTTAACATTGAAAGAGCCCTAATTTCATAAGGAAATACTCAAGCTTGCAAAGACAACCGTCCTTCAACTAGTTCAAATGAGAAACCTTGTGTATGGGCTAAGAACAAAAACATAACAAACGGCAATGTGGTAGACATTGAGGTCATACAAAGTGCTCCTAGACCCAATAACAATCAAGTTGCTAACATCCAATCAACTGTGCAAGAAATGATACCACCTCAAAACAATCAGATCAGTAACACCAACATGCAATAGAGACAAACTAGTAACAGGAACAACTATCCCAAATGCAAGTACACAACTATCAGAACCCATCGAGATGATCATGAAGAAATTGGTAGAGTCAAATCTGATAACACTTCCTAACTTTGAAAACTACTAAGAACCACAAGAGAAGCTATCTTAGTACAACGAATGTGATCTCTATGAATTTCATAAAATCAAAGGACATAAAACAAAAAACTACATGCAACTCAAGAATATCATCCAAGATCTCATAGAGAATGATACCATATCTATTGAGGTACCAGCTAGGAGTTAGGATCTCAAGATATACAAGACCCCTATGCCAGACCATAACAAAGTAAATAGAAATGGAAAAGCTAAGGATTACACCAATGTACAACATACCTATTCCTATTTAGTTTCCTCCTATGATAGCGTTATCACTATTGTCACCATCAAAGGAGCTAGTACAGAATGTGGAGTCACCACACGATGTGGAAAAATAACCGTTTGAGGAGTTGTCCCATCTCAATCTAGGACACAACTTGCTATGACTACATCTAATCCTAGCAAGTACAATCTTCTAGATCAACTTAAACAAACCCTCACATAGATATGAATCTTAGAACTCTTAAATTTATCCCTTGTACATAGGGAAATACTGGAAAAATCCTTGTATGAATCATTTGTTCCTAAGAACAATGATACTGATCAGTTTCAATCTATGGTAGTGCATATCACAAATCATCTTCTCACCTTCTTTGAGAAAGACTTACTGTCACAACCATCTCATAGCCGTGCTTTACACCTTGAGGTTGTCATTCATAAAAATAAGGTCAAAAGAGTCTTGGTAGATGGAGGTGCTGGTCTAAACATTTGCACCCTGTAGTTGATCAAGAACCTAGGCTATTTAGAAGATACTATTGAGAAGACAAAGAGTACCACCATCAAGGCATATGATGACCAAGAATGGGTATCGCAAGGAATCATTTCACTTCCAATCCAAGTGGGACCTCGTATTGCATAAACTACAATATGTCAAGTAATTGATCTTGATCTTCCCTCTAACATACTACTTGGCCGACCTTGGATCCATGCTCTGAAAGCTGTAGCCTCAACCTATCATAAATGTGTGAAGTTTCCTTTTGAAGGTAGAGAAATCACTATCCACGGAGATCCTGGGCCTTTCTACTCCTACAAAATTCTTGAGGTCAAGTTTTATAAGATCCCAAAAATACCCAAAAAATGATGAGGGACCTACACCATCAAGCTCATTTATTGACTCATCCTCCCTAGCCTCTACCTCAGCATCAAAAATACCCATAGTGAAAAGTATACCCAGTGTCAAAGAAGTGATCCAAGATGATGGTTGTGGAAACTACAAGCTATTAAAAGACACCTTCATCTTAGGAGAGTTACTTATTTCTCCTCAATCACATGGGAAAGCTACATCTAGCACCAAGAAAATAGAAACAATCAAGATGGTGGCTACTACCTTCACCAAGTGGGGAGATTTGAATCAAGAAGACGTCAATGAGCAAGATATCTCTAAACTTCTCTATCAAGATGAACGGAATGTTCTTGTTCTTCCTATGGAAGTTGAAAAAAAAGGCCTACAACTAATGCAGAGCGTGGGATATAACAAGAATGAGAAGCTAGGGATGAATGAAAATGGTTTACTAGAACCCCTCATTCCTGAGAAATGAATAAAGAATATTGGCTTAGGTTGTACTACTAGCAAGGTCACACTTATTGGCAAATATATTTTTGCTAAACAAGTTGAGGCTTCCTCTTGGTCATGTACACCATGTAATACAACCTTATATGACTTTCCCCTTGATTTTTCTGACCTATTTGAGAACAACGCTCTCTTTATGATATCTATAACATCCTTTTTCTCAAACAACCAACTGAAATACACCTAGTATACCCACAACTCATTAACATGGACCAACAAGGACCATTGATTCTAGATTTATTCGAACATGATGAAGTGATCTCAAAAATTTTGGGACTCCTAGACAACTTATGATGGGAAGATCACAAATTAGGCTTTGATATATAGCTTGATACATGGGCATACTATGGGGAGACTATTGAATTCTTCAGTCACAAAATAAATGAAATGCAACTAACATGCAAACCTTTGAGTGAAAATCACTTAGTGTCACTCTCTGGTCCCAAAATAGTAAAAAAAAAGGATGCATCCGACAGTGAAATCCTCTCTGAGGTGCCCAAGGATGAGGGATTCAATCTCCCCCTTAGTGCAATGCATCCAGAGAAGTCAACGATACTAGCAAAAAAGGCTACTCTAGTCAATGTGGGAACAAAAGAAGCACCTACGATAACTTTTTATGTTTAATCCTTGTTGGATGAAGAACAAAAGAACCTAGCAATGTTCCTCAAAGAGATAAGAGCTAAATTTGCATGGTCATACATAGATATGCCAGGTCTTGATCCAGAAGTGGTTTGACATCACTTAGCATTCTATCTCGATGCCAAACTAGTTAAGCAAAAATTAAGGAAGATGCACCCTCAAACAACACTCTTTGTTAAACTAGAACTAAAAAAGCTTCTTGACATTGGATTCATTTGATCGATAGATTATCCTAAGTGGGTTTCAAACCTAGTTTCAGTCTGAAAACCCACTATGGGCATCAAAATATGCATTGATTTCAGATATTTGAACAAGGCATTCCCAAAGGATGATTTTCCTCTTCCCCACATCGATCTCATTGTGGATTTAACAATTGGGCATGAAATTTTGTCACTCATGGATGGATTTTTAGGCTACAATCAAATTATAATCACCAAGGAAGATAAACATAAAACTTCCTTTACTTGTCCATGGGGAACCTACTACTGAAATGCAATGCCATTTGGGTTAAAGAATGCAGGAGAAACCTATCAAAGAGAAATGACCCTTATCTTTCATGACATGATCCACAAAATAATTGAAGATTATGTGGACAATATTTTTTCAAAATATAAGAAGAGAAGTGATAACATACAAGTCTTAGGACTTATCTTTGACAAGCTTGAAGAATACAAGGAACGACTGAATCCAAAAAAGTGTGTGTTTGGGGTCACATCAAGGAAACTTCTTGGCTTTATTGTTTCACAAAGAGGGATAGAAATTGATCCAAAAAAGGTAAAAGCTATCATAGACATGGAACCTCCATAGAAATTGAAGAAAATGAGAGTATTACAAGGAATATTGTAGTCCATTAGAAGGTTCATAGCCTAGTTATCAGATAAGATTCATCCCTTTCCACATCTTCTCCATAAAGGGATAACTTACAAGTGGGATGAAAAATGTGATAAATCTTTCTAGAAGATCAAGGATTATGTACTAACACCTCCAATTCTCATGTGTCTGATACCAAACAAACCACTGATCTTGTACATCTCAGCAACATCAACAACACTAGGAGCTCTTTTAGCACAACATGATGAAAACGGAAAGGAAAGAGCCATATACTACATGAACAAAACATTAGTAGGATATGAAATGAACTATTCACCCATTGAGAAAGCATGCCTAGCATTAGTTTTCACTTCACAAAATTTTAGGCACTACATGTCATCACACCAAATCAAGCTCATCACAAAGATTGATCCATTAAAATATATGTTATCCAAAACAACCCTCACATGACAAATGGCTAAATGGGTAATGATATTAACATATTTTAACATAGAGTATGTGAAGCATAAGGTAATCAAAGGACAAATGATCACATACTAGCTAGCCGAAGCACCCATCTATGATAAGAACCCTTAAATATCTAAGTTCCCTGATGAATCAGTGTTCCTTATTAATCTTACCACTCAGTGGAAGATGTACTTTGATGGATCATTCACTCAACATGGATCAGGAGTAGGAATTATTTTCATCACCCCCCAAGGTGATTGCATCCCAAAGTCATACAGGCTATCATTTCCATGTATCAATAACATTGTTGAATACGAAGCCTTGATCACAGGTCTCGGGATAGCAGTTCAGTGGCAGATACAAGAGATGAAAGTATATGGAGACTCACAGCTAGTTATCAACCAAGTCAATGATGAATATCAAACTAAAGATGAAAAGCTCACTCCTTACAAGAAGATGGTGGAGAATCTCAAAGATCTTTTTATAGACATAAATTTTGAGCAAATTTCTCACATGAACAATAGAGCAATAGATGCCATGGAAACAATCGAATCACTACTAATAAATTGGTCTCTTACTCTGAGAATACCCCGAAGGATAATTCTAAGGTCCTTTTTACCAACAAGGATTCTTTCTCATCCTATCTTGCCACAGACAAAGAAAATAGACCTAGATTCCCTAATGACCTTAACCCTGAAGATCATTATTTCAAGCAAGATCATGAGTTTCCTAGAGATATCCTAGCCATCGCTAGAAATGGTGTCATTGATTACTTCAAAATTATGAAGTGGGCCTTCCATGAAATTAAGGACCTTAACCTCAAAAACATGCCCTCAATAGCAAGCTGGAGGATTTGGAGGTTAAATTCAACTCCCTTAATACTATGGAGGGCGGGAGGAATGAGGATAAAATGAGGATGGAGGTTGAGGATAATGAAGGTAAAGTTAAGTGCCTGGAAGTTGAAATAGGTAAAATAAAAGAAACCATGAAAACTATTATGGAGCACAACCACAAAATGGTGAAACATAATGCCATCATCATCAATGCTATGAATGAGAAAATGGAAAACACTCAACAGGGAGCTCTGATCTTGGATTTGGAAGCTGGAAAGGACAAAAGTAGGACTGAGGACGCTGGAATTTTGAAGAGGACGAGAGCTAATATGAAGAGGAAGATTCCTCCTATGCCCCAGATTGTTCAAGCCTTGAAGAATTGTATTGAGGACATGCACATTCTTGAAGCTGAGGTAGTTGATGCTCTAAATTCCTTAGTTTAGCTGGGGGTTGTTTAGATTGCTAGTTTTTTTGGTTGGTTGGCCTTTTTTGGTGGCCTTTGCTAGACTTGGGTTGGGGGTTGTTGTGATTTCTTGGCTCTTTTCTTCTCACAGCCTTTTTTTTCTAAATACTTTAACGCCTGATCTTTTCTTTTTTGTGTACTCTATGGTTTCAAGTCCCTATAAAACCCATTTTTTCCTTTATAAAAAATAATCGGATCACTACTAGACATGTCGAACAACATCCTCCAATGTGAATTCTTGGTAGAAAAATTCTTGTAGGTCAACTTTCAAAATCCTTGAATCTGAATTTGCATGTCATTATTGGTCCTAGATCCCTATGGTACCATGACATCATTACTTACCTTAATAGAGGAACCCTTCCATTGGATATCACCCTGAACCTTAAAAAGACCTTTGTTAAAAAGGCACCCGATTCATGATCCTAGGTGATACCCTTTACCATCGAAGCATTAAAGGGACATTACTATGATGTCTTAACCAAGAGGAAACCTTAACTTCTTTAACAGAAGTACACGATGGAATATGTGGGTCCCATTCTAGCGGTATGACATTAGCTAAGAAACTGTTGAGGATAGGGTACTATTGACCAACCATGGAAAAAGAAACTCATCAGTATGTGTGGAAATGAATCCAGTGTCAATAACATGGAGATCTAATTCATGCTCTAGCTCAAAAATTGCATCCAATCATTACACCATTTCCTTTATCGCAATGGGGACTTGACCTCATAAGAAAAATCACTCCAACCTCATCCAACGGCCATAAGTTTATCATAACTACCACTGAGTACTTTACTAAGTGGGTTGAAGCCATTCCTATGACCTACATAACAAGGAAGAAAATAGCCAAGTTTATCCTGAATTACCTAATTTTTTGTTATGGTGTACCACAAACCCTCATCTTAGACAATGGAACACCATTCAAGAATCAAGATGTAAAGGAGCTATGCCAAAAATTTAATATCCAACACCAATTCTCTACCCTGTACTTTCCCCAAGGCAATGGCCAAGCAAAAGCAACAAACAAAACTATCCTAAAATTTCTAAAGAAAACAGTTAATGAAGCTGGTTGTGATTGGAATCTGTAACTAAATCTTGCTATTTGGGTTTATCAAACTAGTATCCACATGCCTACATGTGCAACCCCTTTCTCCATGGTCTATGGATCAGAAGCCATTTTTCCTATCAAGGTTGAGCTCCCATCATTGCGAGTGTCACTGCCAAATCTGATAACTAAGGATCTCTTCAGAATGTAGAGTGTCTCGACTGAATGAGCTAGAATTCCTAGATGAAGGTCTTCTCAATGCCCTTAATCACTTGCAAGTGTATCAAAACTAACTAAAATGGAGCTATAACAAGAGAATCAAATTTCAGTCATTCCAGGTAGGCAGTCTTGTTTTAAAGCAAAATAAAAAGAATCTTCCAGATCAAGGCAACAAAGGAAAGTTTGAGCCTAACTGGTTGGGTCCCTTTGTCATCATAGCAAGCTACAGATCAGAAGCATACCGACTATCAACCCATGAAGGTGAACCCTTGTAGGATCCAACCAACAAATTTCATCTCAAAAAAATTTATGCCTAATCTTGAAGGGTGTAAATAAGAAAATACAAAAAAAATAAAAAATAATCAAAATCCAAAAAAATATATATTAAATTTTTTAAAAAATAATAATAATGTCCTTTTATTGAACTACGTTGTCTCTAAGCTTAAACATAGGCAAGGCCATCATTGATGTGCCCCTGAGACACCCTAGGTTAGTCCTTTAGCAGTCCATCATAATAAATTGTCGTCTTTCACTTGTGTATAGCCTCATCTTGTAAAATGGGTCGAGTTAGTCGAACTATGTGGTCTCTACATGTATAACGTAGGCAAGGCTAATCTATGACTAGCCCCCGAGGCCGCTAGGGTAGGTCTTTAGGTTAGGTTCTTGGTTGAAACTTGGAAACTTTCGTGAAAAATCCAAAAGCATCCAAATATTGTGAAAATCCAAAAACATCTAAATAACATCTTGAAAAAACAAAAACATCCAAATATTTCAAAAAACAGAAAAAAAATTTGAAATTTGAAAATCCAAAAACAATAGAAAACACTCAAATGACCTAAAAATCCTCAAAATATTTAGAAAACCCTAAACAGCCTCAGAAAATCCAAAAATCCTAGGTATGTGTAGGATCACGATGGGTAAAAAAGTGGCAATATGATGGGTATGTGTAGGGTATGTGGCTGACGACATTTTTTTTATCCAAAATTGATGAAACGAAAAGGTTTTTTAAAGGAGATTCTCAACTTTCCACCAATATAAATTATGCTTTACTTTGAATTTAATAAATTATTATTATTCATTTTCTATTTGAATTACGACTAAAGTCCCGATTGATAGGTTGATTGAAAAACATCTATATCTTTCAAATGGTATCACATTTTTTGAATCTAAAACATGCATCATATTCTATGCTTCGCATACTATAGGATTAAAAAATGAATTTCATGAAGTTTTGACCAAGTTAAGGTGGTTAGACATAATGATTTTTTTATATTTTTTGTTGTAATAAAAAATCATAATTAATTATTCACTTGAAAAAATTACAAAAAAATATGCATCACATCAAGACATGAGTCCTCTAATTATATCTAAAATCTTATAAAAAATATTATCATTTTATTGTGGTTAGGTGGTCGACCACCTACTTCTTATTTTATCCTAAAATTTAAGTGCTACTACATTGAAATTTTAAATTTTCACCAAAAGATTTTTTTTTAAATAAACCTAGTAGTTTAGAAACTACATTCAATTTTCTATAGATTCTATTCTTACATATTTTTGAAATAATATAGATAACTTATTCAAAATTTTACGTCAATTTTCCTAACTCTGATTTTTCTAAATTTTTTACCACTTAAGGACCTATTTTTTCCATGATGGTCCTGCACATACCCTCCTAAACATCCATATAAACTTCCAAAAGGACCAAAAATAGCCTCAAAACATTTCAAAAATACCAAAAACATTCAAATATTCTAGAAAATCCAAAACCCATCCATCCTAGCTCTCTTTCACTTGCAATAAACCTTCACCCATAATAAACAATTTTCACCTTCAACCTTTGGGAAAAACAAGTAGAAAACAAGTATAACAAGTCATAAAATACGAACCTAAAAGTCAAAATCTAAAGTCTAAACCATAGGTAAATGCGCTAGTGAAGTTTATAGCAACAACTCATCTTAGCATCATTATCCTAACATCAAAAAACCCTTTGATCAACATATCCTAGGATGTATCTTTCTTGCGATGGACATCAGTATCATATCACCTTACCTAAATTTAAACTAGGAAAGAGCTATAGATAACATTGACTATTTGTCTTTGATTTTTTCTTATGATTTATCTTAATGACCCATTCCGAGGACCTCTCAATGATGTCTATCTAAAATGATTTAAAGAGAAAGGAATGGGGCATTGATCATTATCTTTTGTTTGTTGTGCTTTTGGATACTCTTGTAAAATAATATTGATGCATACTTGCTTAGTTGTGTGTAGGAAGTTCGTTTAGGGTATGTTGTTGACTATTGTGTATGCCTTGTTCCAATATCTTCTAAGCTTCTAACTTGCATTCCAACGATGTTTTCATATGTAAAGGTGTGAACAAAAACTATTCTATTTGTTTGTCGACTCAAAGTCCATTACAATAGATACAACTCTATCCTAGTTATCAATACCTTGATGCATCATGTCTATGTGTTATATCAAACAATAAGGAACGACGAAAAATCCCGATCCTGAAGTGTGAGCACCCATCCTACATCTCGTACTATATTTTGCATTGTCTCATCACCATCTCTAATAAAGTCTCAATGGATCATGGACTTGTTGGATCTTTTGAAGCATTCATCCAAATCAACACTCATTCATTCTTTATTCTTCTATCTTCTCTCTACACTAACTTGGTATCATGAAAGTCAACAAAAACATCATCAATGCATCCACCTTGCATCCACAAACCATCAAAATACATGCATCTCATAATAATTTCACATCATACATTTTGCATAATCATTTGAGTTGTGATGAATAATATATATTTGTTATTCTAAGCATCTTAAATCATTACATATCATAAAAATTTGCATTCATACATCCATATGCATACATCATCATCATAAAACATGCATAGAAAATATAAAAAAAGAAATACATCCACATCATTTGCATCCATAACATCTGCATATCATAATCATTCATCCATATCATATCATGAAAAGATAATGAAAAATAACATAACATTGCATCCATCCATATCAAGATCATAGGCATAATCATTCATCCATGTCGTATCATCCATACATGAAATAAAGTAAACACATCATAGCATAAATCATTTCTATCTGTATCATATATATATCAAAAAATATATTTCATGGTACAAAATATGGATCAGTGTGTGAACATCGATCAAAAGTATAATATCCACAAGGCTATCAAAAAGGATCCCATGAATGTATATCGGTGGTAAAGAATGGGGAAAAATAAAAAAGTTTCTATACATAAAAAAAGCTAGCCCTGATGACTGCTACCCTCTCTAGCTTGTCTCTCAAGCTAATCCTTTGCTTGGGGATGCACATCGCTACACTGTGAAAAATATGGCTGTCGAAGAGTTGCTAGAACATCTCAGTGATAATGTTTCCTATAATATGTAGCCTCTATAATATCCTTTTTGTATAACCGCATTGACATGGTCCGACCATATGTGGCTACCATCACAGCCTCAATCTACTATCTCTGAGCCACCTCTTGATCTCTCTCGATAGTAATAGCCTATACTCTCTACAAAACCTGATCTCTCTCTGATGTCATTGTAACCACCTATTGTCGAGCCTGGTCTTACTTAGTTGTAATGACAAAAATCTACTAGCAGGCCTGATCCTGCTCACCAGTCAATGTTTGCACCTACTGCTATAGTTGCTGAATCTATACATCTCATGCATTTTGTGGTGGTGGTCCTAGCTACGATTGTACATGTGGCTGCACTTGTGGCTACATCTGAGATAGAACATGTGGCTGAACATGAGGTTGCTATCCAAATAGAGGAGCCACTGGAACCTATCTATCCTGGCCATCCTAGCCTCCCTATCCCTTGCCTCTCGGCCTCCCTCTGGGAGGAGCACCTATCAGATCTGTTAATCATCTGGGAGGGATGAACCATGCATCATATGCTAGAGTGGTCTGAGCTACTATTTTTCCCTAATCATACTCCCAAGGATAGGCCACCAACTATCTGAAACTCTCAACAGCCTCTGGAGCAGGAATAGTCGGTCCCCATGTGAGCACCTCTCTAATCGATCTCACAAAAATGGCCCTATATGCATCGTTAGGCCTATGTTGTACATCTCCAAAATTTTTGGCCACTCTATTAGGATGGTACCTCTCAATCATTGTATGCTCTCGAACCTGCATATAACGGGTCTTTCTAGAAAATACAACTGTTGAATGTCATCAAACCATGGTGACATCTAAATCGAGGGGTGCCAACAAAAAACTGTCATGTCATCAATAACCCATCTCCAATACGGGAGCCCAATCTATCAAGTGTGCCTCAAAGTGATGGCACCTCTATATCTCCAAATGATGGAATCATCTATCTCTACATCTACCATCTAAACAATCATTCACAACATGACAATGTGCTCGCAAGCCCAAATGTGTCGCAGAGTCACCCCTGTACCAATGGCTCTCCCATCACAATAGAAAAAATCATGTTGATCATGATATAAGGAGGATAGCATCACAGGCCCCCCATGCAAAGAGTTTCCTCTTGTATAGCATCTGGTACCATGCTAAGCCCCATCTTGGGATAAATCCTTTGATGTATCTATCTAAGGCCACCAAACTCAAAATGATGGCTGCAATAATCAATCTAAAGGTCATAACATGACCCCTGTATGTCTCCAAATCAATCTGAGATTTAACCAAGGCAATCTGATCCATCTCCATCACCTCTAGGCATGCATCAATTCTGGCATCAATATTGGAAATCACGTTGGCAGGTTTTCATTAGGTCCTAACACTTTAGTGAATAATCACATCATTATATCAACCGCACAGTGTCCAAATTCTATCTATAATAGAAGACATCTCAATTCTCTCTCTTGGCTTCTTTAAATGCTAGTCAACCAAATAAACATTCTAAACTAGAGGGCCTCTAAACCTAAAAGCAATGAATTATCTATCTAGAAAGCAAGAAATGATCTTAAACTAGAAAGCAAAGAACTATAAATAAGAAAAACATCACCACTAAACTAGAAAGAAACAAAATGATTAACCTAAAGAATGCATAAATTGTTGAAGAAGTAAAACATGTAAAGAAATTAGGAAACATTTATCTAATGTATAACAATCCAACTGCGAACAAGAAACAATTTAACATAATCTACTCAAGTAAGATGCTCTGGACATTCAAATGTTAAGTTTAGAAACTATAGACTTAGCTACAACCTACAGGCTTGACACTGACAACATAACATATACTCGTGAAAGTGGATTTCAACTTTAACTGTTATCTACTAAAAGAAAATATAGAATAAGGAATAGAATACTTATCTATCTATTTATAACCCTGGAGTGGCTAGCTCTCAGGTGTGTCTACAACTACCTCAGATCACATGCATTGGAAATTCTCTAAGCTACTTCATTCCAAAGATGCGTCCATATTACACAGTAATTGAAAGAGTGGTGGGAAAACTCATATTCATATGGTAGTTTTTACTCAAAAGACAAATTTTCAGCATAACGATAATCATCTTCTCTATTCATTATTTGTAACAGTTACATATTTATATGAAAAACGACTAACAAAAATTCTATTTTTCAGTCGATAGTCTTATAACAGATTTCCAATAGCAAAGGGACTTTAAATCCCATGATATACAATATTAAAGAGGCTCGCATGAACCATAAATTTTTTGAAACTGAAAATTAATAGAAATATAAAGACTCAGCCAAAACGCATGCTCCTGGAATTTTGGTGCCCACTCACTCATTTTCAAAAGTATGAAGATCTGCATTCATTTCCATTTTGAATAGAATGGTGATTGGAAGTGGAGTTGACCTACAAAATACTCAAGAATAAACCATTAAATTAGCATAAGTTAGTTTAATTCGATCAACTCCAAGAAATAAAGTTTGTACACTTATTCATAAAAAGAGATCACTTATTTTTACTAAAGGTAATCAATTGGCAAGGTTATTAAGGCTAAAAGTTTTAGATTTGCATATTGGGCCCATTATACTAATGAGGTTATTTTTACCTCATCATTTTCTCCCCTACCTAAGTCCGAGTAGGTCCTCCTACTCTCTGGTGTGTCCCCTATCCATCATTCCTCCTATTCATTTCCTCATACTTAGCACTGAGATCATACACATCACCTACCTTTGTGTCCAATATCTTTGGATTCCTCAAGAATCCCTGATGAAAAGTAACTCTTTGTCTCCATCTGGAAAAATTGTCTTCACTTTGGTCTAGATTGGTATACACTTAAGGAGGTGGTGAAAGAAGCAAGGGAGGTCTGTACCTCATACCAATCTAGTTGATCTCTAATTCCTCTAGAATTTTGGCCAAAGCTACTGTTCTTCCGTAGGACCATCTAATATTAAGAGGTGAAATTATTTCCCTCTTTTTGAGATGCATAAGAAGTGGGGTATACCTTTCTTCACATGCATGCCATGCTGGTCCTATTCATTGTGGCCCTTGTTCCTGAAAGTAATCATGACAGAACCTGAGATTGTCATTGTATTTGACCTATACTTCCTTTTTAAGTTTGACACCCAAAAATTGTTTCTTGAAAGAGAGAGGCTTCCTATGAGGGTATCTCATCTGCAACTCTACATTCTTTTCTTCCTAAGCATACTTTCTTGATCTATCTTGCCAGTGAAGTTGATTTTTCATAGTGGACAAGAATGATCTTAATTCTACTTCTCCCACAAAGAAGTCAATAAAGAAATTTGTATACTTTTCTAAGAGAAAATTGTGAGCAAAAAATTCACACAACAAATTTTGTTGTTCAGGGAGTGACTCAACAAATACTTTAACAAATTCCTTGTCATAAGGGTCATGAGGCTAGTTTTGGAAAATTATTTGCAATTTCCATCTTAAAAGATTCTCATTAAGAAACATGGAGTACAACCTAGATGGTCTTCTAGAGGCTAATAGTAATTCACCAATTTCACAGGCGTCCTGCTTACCCCCATATGCCTAATGGAAAGATTCTTTTAACATGACTAATTCCCTCTTTAACCTATTATTTTCAAATTCCACATCCTTCAAAAGGTAACAATGCTCTATCCATTTCATTAACATTGGGGGGAATACGTACCTGGAACCAATCTACAACAATAGGTTTAGTTTGTGTCCCCTTTGATTCCATGATTGGTTGAGTGCCACTCTCCTACAAACTTTTTTCTAGATCCACAATTTTACTCACAGAGGAATTTAACTCAATTTCTTGTTGATTATTTTCTTCTTCAAAAGAACTGAATAATTGCATAAAATTACTTTTCAAATCTTGAATACACTTATCTTTTTCACACAAAGTAACTTGATGTTGCTTACCCTGTTGATTCCATTGCTAGATATGGTATTGCAACTACTCAATAAGCTTGTCTTTTTCCTCCATTTGTGTAGTCAATTTGGAAATTTCTTGGTCTATTTTATGTACAATGGTAGTTTGCACCTCAATTCCTTCTTTTTGTTGGTTAATTTGTACTTCATCATCCTACAACCTAGCTCTCAACCCTTTAATAATTTCTACCTTTAATTTTCTAATTCCTCATTTGTCTAACTAGATTCTACATCCCCTATGTCCACAGAGAAGGATGCGTGAGGAATTTCTTCATCAGGATGAGGCACATTTTCCTCTTTGGTGTCCTTAGGAAGGGATGAGTGAGGCACTTCTTCTATTTCTTCATCAATTTGATGTACATTTTCTTCAACTTTTGGTATACTCCCTGCCCTATTAAGAAATGGAGAGAGTCCTCCCACAGGCTCATCTTCATTATTCTCTAAATGTGGCAATTGTATCTTCTCCCCTTCTTGTTCTTCAAGTGATAGGTTTTCCTCATTCTTTTCCCTAGGAAGTTGATCCCCTTGCTTCTATGTTTCATTTGTCTCTTCATTATTGGGTGGACTATCAATTTCTACCACCTTTATTGGAGTCTTGGCCTTTTTCCTTTTTGAAGTACTGCCTACATCTTGGGGTTCGATTTCACTGGCCCCTAAAGATAATCATTTACTCCTCCATAGAGGAGGAGTTGTTTTAAAAACAAATTTACTTCATTTCTTTTTCTTTCGAGGAGGTTCCTCCTCTCCTCCAGAATGCACAATTCCCACCTCCCCTCCCTATCCTAGGGATTGTAATTCATCTAGAAAGGTTTCCGGTGCATCACTATTGGGAGCTATGGAGGTATGTTGGGATTTAGGGGCACCTAATGCCTCCAAGGAGGGTTCTTCTACATATTGCTCCTTTTTTTTAGAGGGTTCTCCCTCCTCAAGTGACCTCCCCGGCTCCTCATTTTCAAATTTATGTAGAAACCTTTGCCACTTATTTTCTGGCTTTTTACGGAGATGGTATTTATATATTAGCTATATCAGACCATGATGTTTAAGGGGCCCCATCCCAACTTTATACTTTTCTATCATAGAGGTGATTGAATGGCAGAGAAAAGTTGGTAAATTTACCCTAAGAGTAGGGTCCTCCTCAATGTCGTGGCATAAATGATTCAATAGGTGAAAAGGGAGTCCCACAACTATAGTCATTTGTCCCTCACAAGTAAAATACTTAATGATCTTGGCTGCAGTAGACCTCCAAGGTTCTGGAAGAGACATTCTATGAATTCCCTTATTCTGCCCCTTGGTGTTTATAGTCATTACAGGTTCGGGTTCCCCTTCCCTATGAAATAGTCCTATTAAAATCTGATAAGGAACGTGGGAATTTTCATTCAAATTAATTCCTTTATTCTCAAGACTGGAAAGACGAGCAATAATTTTCGTACTTACCCAAAATTGTTTGTCCCACACCACAATCTTCCCATCTACAAATTTTTTGATGAGTTCCTTCACCAATTGTTCTATGTGCCCTTCAAATTGTTTCATGAAGTCCAACCATGCAACTCTTTGGAATAATGTTGCTGTATTGCTCAATGCCAGCAATGGTGCTACAAAAGTTGGCTCTGACTTCTTTTTAGTGCCTCCCATTTCCTTTGTTTCCTGGAAAAATTTTATAGAACTCTGGAATGCTTACTTCTCTGAATTACAGATGGAGAAATAGTTTTGTGTTGATATAATCAATGAGGAAAGAATTAATTACCAGCTTGCTTGTCACCCTACTATATAATGATGATGACCTTTCATGGGGAATTACAACTAATGTCGTACTCTTATCAATCGTGTAAAGGGCACAAGTTTCAAAATTACAAGGGGACAGATCATGCCAATTAATTAACCTTTATTCAAAATAAATACTAACCCTTTAAAGAAATAATTTCGCACTTACCTTAAGTCCTTTCATTAGATGAAATGTAACTCACTTGTGCTGATGCAATAGTCATATGGTTGATGAGGGTGGCAATGGATAATAATGGCATGGATAGGATGGTTGAAGTGATGGTGAAAATTATTATGGTAGAAAGGTGGTATAATAATCTTATTTATTATGGAAATATTTGATATAAGGTGGAAGAATAATTATAAGGGATCAGATCTTGAGGCAACATTAAAGGTCAGGCGTGCACGAAACTTAAGAAAAGTCAAAAGAAAAATTGGAAAAATAAAATTTTATACCAAAAATCTTGGAGCACACTCAAGAATATGCAACTGAAGTAGAGAAGAAGAGAGTTCTGGATCATCATAAAGGGATGTCATCAGAACATGCTAACCAATTTGAGGATTCCAGAGCATCACTAAAAGATGTAGCCAGAGCAGCAACCAAAATTTTTGGAGCATCGCTGAAAGATGTAGCCGGAGCAACAACCAAAATTTCAAGAGCCTCACTGAAAAATGCAGCCGGAGTAGCAACCAAAATTTTTAGAGCATCATTGAAAAGATGTAACCAGAATGAAGAAGTAGCATAATTTTGAAGCATCACTGAAAAGATGCAATCAAAATGAAGAAACAACATAATTCTGGAGCATCGCTGAAAAGATGTAGCCGAAATGAAGAAACATCAGAATTTTGGAGCATCGCTAAAAAGATACAGCCAAAATAAAGTAGCAGAATTCTGGAGTGTCTCTAAAAATATGCAGCCAGAATGAAGAAGTAGCAGAATTCCAAAGCATTGTTGAAAATATGCAGCATGAATGAAGAAATTTGTGACATTTTGGCCTTGGCTTCTTGAAGCACCATTGAGTGATGCATCAGAATGCATGATCAAAGTGATGAGCAACACTAGTCTATTATGCAGATTTCAAAGCATTGTAGCAAGTTTGCTAGTAGATTCTAGAGCATCATAGTAAGCTGTGCTAGAATTGTGCTTGGCCAAAGGTGAAGTCCTACGAAAGAGAGACAAAATTTTAGTCAAGTCCAAATGTCAAAACTAATGAAGAAATCAAAGAAAGATTTAGAAATTAATTTTTTATTTATTTTTAATTACAACTTGTAGAGTTGGAAAAACTATATTGACCCTACCACAGTAGTGTCAATGCAGTGGGCTTCTCCCTACATTTCCACCATTTTTGTAAACTCTTCCTTATTAATAGGTTTATGATAAAGGCGTAGTCAGTTCCCATTAACTAGGAGAGTTCAGATATCGCCATCAATAGGTTTTAGCTGGATCGAACCATTAGAAAACACTTCTAAAATTTTGTATGGTCCAAGCCAGTGTGCCCTAAGTTTCCCTTGATGATCCTTGTATCTAGAATCAAATAGTAGTGTCCAATCCCTGGCATGGAATTATTTCTCTTTGATGTGTTTGTCATGCCACACCTTACGTTGTTGTTGGATCAATTTAGTCTAATGGACAGCGTCCAAAAGGAGTTCGTCCAGTTCACTAAGTTGTAAGACTCTATCAATTTGGGCCCGTTTGAGATCCATGCCCAATTCCATGGCTGTCCTAAGGGTTTGGAGTTGAAATTCAATGGGTAAGAGGGGTTTCTTCCAAAAGACTAACTTGTAGGGGCTAATAACTAGTGGTTGATTTACAAGTCATGTTGTAGGCCCAGACAACTTTTGGTAGTTTCCTAGCACAGTCTTTCCTTCCCAAGGAAACCATTTTCATCAAAATATTTTCTAGCTCCCTATTAGTGACCCAAACTTGACCATTTTCCTGTGAGTGGTAGGGTGAGGACTTCTTGTGACTTACTTGGAAATGATTTGTGAATGCCAACAACACTTTGGACATAAATTGGGGGCCTTGGTCCATGACAATTATCCTCAAAGCTCTGAACTTGAGAAAAATTCTATTGTAGAGGAAATCGGCTACTTGTTCCTCCCTGGCAACACGTAGGGCTTGCACTTCTGCCCACTTAGTTAGGTAGTCGGTACAGACCAAAATATACTATTTTCCTTGTGAAGGAGGATCTATTGGCCTGATAAAGTCCAGTCACCATTTTTTGAATGGTTCAAGGACTACCTGAGGCCGTAGGGGAATTTTATTAGAAAGAGTTGGCCTACCCACTCTTTGACATTCATTGCATTAGCGAACGTATTTCTTGATGTCCTTGTGCATTGAGGGCTAGTAGTACCCTACTCCCAAAACCTTATGAGTTGTCCTTTTAGTAGAATAATGCCCTCCTGAAGGGTCAGCATGGTAGGCTCTCAAAATAATATAAGTCTCATCTTCCCTAACACACCGTCGTAAAACCATCTCAAGTCCACATTGAAACATGATTCCATTAATCAATTTGAAGGGGGCACTTTCTCTAATAAGAATTTTCTTTTGTTTTGATGAAAAATGGGGTGGCACTTCTGCGGTGGCCAAATAATTTGCAATGTCGGCAAACCAAGGGGATTTAATAGAAATGGAAAATAGATTTTCATTTGGAAACTCATCTTGTACTGGGGCATAGTCGCCATCATGTTTAATCCAAGATAAGAAATTTGTGACTACATTGTATTTTCCTAGTTTTTCGACAATTGTAATATTGAATTCCTAAAGAAGTAACTAGCTAATTATCCTTGCATTTACCATTGGTTTGTTCATGAGATACTTAATGGCCAACTGATTTGTATGCACTCTAACTTTATATCTTGTGACATAATGTCAAAATTTCTTGATTGCATGCACTACAGCCAGGAATTCTTTCTCCATTGTGGTATAGTGCTTTTCTATTGGTGTCAAATTCTTGCTAATGAAGTATATAGCATATTTCCCTCCATTCTCATCTTCTTTCCCTAGAACTGCTCCAATAGCATCATCAGATGCGTCAACATAAATATGGAACAGAAGATTCCAATTAGGTCCTCAAAGGACAGGGGCAAAGGTGAGTTTTTCCTTAATAATTTCAAATGAAGACTGACACTTAGGCGTCCAGACTAAGTCTACATTCTTCTAAAGGAGTGAAAACATGGGGGCTGCAATTTTGCTAAAGTTTTCTATGAATCTTCAGTAGTATCCTGCATTCCCTAAGAAACTCCTGACATCAGTTTGTGTTTTTGGAACCTTGAGTTGTTGTATGACTTCAATTTTCTTAGGATCAAGCTTGATTCCTTTTGCTAAAATATGGTGTCCTAGCAATATTCCTTGTTCCACCATGATCAAACATTTCTCATGACTTAGGGATAACTAATGATCCTCACACTACTTCAACACATTGTCTAGATTCGTGAGTTCTTCATCGAAAGTTGAACCATATATAGTGAAGTCATCCATATAGTCTTCCACACACTCATTTACCAGCTTAGAAAATATTGCCAGGATGGCCCTCTGAAATGTGGCAGGAGTGTTACACAAGCCAAAGGGAAGAACCCTATATGCAAATGTCCCCCAAGGGAAAGTAAAGGTCATCTTATCTTGGTCTTTTGTTGCTACCTATATCTGGTTGTATCCACTAAATCCATCCAAGAATGAAAAATATTTCCTCCTAGCCAAGTTATCCAATAGTTGGTCCACAAATGGTAGGGGGAAATAGTCTCTATGTGTTGCTTTGTTAAGCTCCCTATAGTCCACACACACTCTCCACTTCCCATTATTCTTTGGGACTACAACCAAGGGTGACACCCATTTTCTATCAGAAATTGGATAGATAAATCCTACCTGCAAAAGCTTCTCAATTTCAGTTTTAACAATAACCTTGAGAGCAGGATTAAGTCTCCATTATGGTTCGTAGATAGGATGAACATCCTCAGTATAGATATGATGCGTACACACACTAGGATGTATTCCTCTCATATCTTTATAGTCCCAGGAAAACACTTTAGATCTACTTTCCAGGGTGTCAAACAACCTTTGTTCTTCCATCTTAGTCAACCAACTATTGATGTTCAAAGATTTTCCTAGCAGGAACATAATAGTTTTGATTCCCGGATGGTTGGACGTGATAGTGTACATAAGACTTATCAAGGTGTTAAGTGGATAGCTATGAGGTATAGTTTTGTGAAGCCAAGCAACATCTACAAAGAAATGGTAAGTTTTTGGGACTAAGTTCATCACAGGGAAAGGTAGTCCAATAAAACTAGCACCATCGAATTTTGTTTGATCTATGTTGATTGGGTGTCCCATGATTTCTTTTGTGTCTGACATCTCCACACTACCTGATTCAATGGCAAGATTCTCCACATTGTCTTCCAATTCATCCTCTAATTCTTCTCCATGCTTCTTAATAACTACCATGGATAGTGAAGTCAAATTCTCTTGTCCATCAGATTTTTTTGGTTCATCCACCCATACTTTGATGTGTTCAGCAGGCTTGGTAGGAGGGTACAAAAATAAATGTTTGCTATTAAACCCATGTGAGATGGTCATTCCTCCCTCTCTGCAATGAATTTTGGCTACAACCGTAGCCATCCATGGTCGTCCTAGAATTATTGGATAACTATATTTGAGCGCAAGGGATTCAATTATTTGGAAATCCAATGGATATTCCCATCCATCCACCTTCACGAGAATGTTTTCGATAATGCCCTTGGGAATAGCTATGGATTGGTTTGTCATCTGTAAGACTGTAGTTGTGGGGCATAGATCAATAAGTCCCAATTTTTCCATCACATCCACAATCACTACATTAATGGCTGCTCCAAGGTCCACTAAAGTGTTAGGTATTACTACCTCATTAATTATTACTGTTATAAGTGGACCTCCTGGGTCATCATATTTCGGAGCAGTGGCTATTCTAGCTAACAAATCAGCTAGGTACCCATTTATATGAATAGTATTAATTCATTTTGGCTTCCTTCCTAGGGTCTCGATACACAATTGTTTAATCAATTGGTTTAATTCAAGGATCTCCTTAATCTCTTGTAACAAGGTAACTTCAATCTGTAATTGCTTAATTTCTTGTATTAATGCATTTTCAATGGGTAAGGTCAATTCTAGAGCATCATTCATAGGAATCAGTTTCAGACACTCTAGAAAGGATGCTTTGTTCTTTCCTCTAGGCATGGGGTCCTTAGGTGTGGAATCCTTTGGGTGTTCATTTGCAGACTGACCCCCCTCCTCCTGAGGTAGGTCAGAAGCTCTTGCTATAGATGGAAAGTCGAGCTTCTGTTGTGTAGCATCTGGTATCTATTCCACAAATGTAGGTCTTATCATGGTTTCCTCAACAAGATTTTTGACAAGTTCATCAATAATTTCTTCAATAGTCAGTTGTGAAAGTGTTTTTCTAGACCTCAATTGCAGATTTCCATAGTGTATGGCATTAAGTCAAGTGGCATTGTCTTATTCGGTGGAGTACACCAGAGTATTTGGGCGGTTGTTCTTTGGGTTTGGGACTGGTTGTGGTAGAAGTGGTGGTTAGTTAACTTGTTCATTTTGTTGTGTAGTCTGAGGAGGTGGTAAAATATTTTTTTTGCTCGGTAGGAATTCTCTTGTGGTCAGTATAAAATTGATGTTGAGGTTGATTCCATCGAGGAACGGGATTTTCAGGTTACCACTGCGATTGAGGCTGATTAGGCCACTGAGGGTTACCCCAAGATTTATTTTCCCATTCTAGTGGCCCCGAAGGATAAGTTCCCCAATTAGAAGGTACTGGAGGTGTAGCTGAGGCCAAGGTACTTCCCATTTATTGTTGTTCCAATTGGGTTGGGGTCTCTAGTTAGGATTGGAATTCTAGCCATAGGGAAAATTGCCTCCAATTCTTTGATTGACAACATTCACTTCTTCCTCCACTAGAGTTGTTCTTTTCTTGGAATTTTTGATGGCATTCAATAGCTTACACTGGTTATTGGGGTTATTTTTTTCACACACTTGACAAACATCAATCTTATCGACTTTGTCCAAGGGACATTCTCTTAGAAAATGTTTGTTTTGGCATCTGGGGCAATAAATGGATAAAGTTTCAGAGTTTCATGTTTTAGCCTTGATATCTTCTAAAGTGGTGTTTAAATGGATGAGAATGTCGATCTTGAAGTTGGAAAGCTCTTCATGAAGTTTTCTAATGTCACTAGAACCGGGTATGTGCAGGATCATGATGGGCCAAAAAGTGGCAATATTATGGGTATTTGTAGGGTATGTGGCTGGCTTTACCCAAAATTAATGAAATGAAAAGGGTTTTTAAAGGATATTCTCAGGTTTCTACCAATATAAATTATACTTTACTCTGAATTTAATAAATAATTATTATTCATTTTCTATTTGAATTATGACTAAAGTCTGATTAATAGGTTGATTGAAAAACATTTATAGCTTTCAAATGGTATCACATTTTTTGAATCCAAAACAT
>VDFB02256132.1:21078079-21279138 GCA_007258455.2 Sequoia sempervirens
CCTTTACACTTATATACCCTATCTAAACTTTAAATATAAACTTAAATTTAAAATATATAAGAATTAATGGATATAAAATAACAAACACATGTTAATAATGTAAATCATGTATTTAGTTGACCCAAATATACAAATGAGGAAGCCTTAACTATATAGGCAAGGAAGAGGCAATCTTCCTATCATGTGGATTGACAAGTGCCCCATGGTGTGGCAGAAATGAGTAGACAAGTGTCCTATAGGTGTCAACCTATGGATCACTAGGAATATGCAAACCAACAACCTACTTGACCAAGTCATCAACCTTGATGCCAAGTGTTCAGTGACCTTTGAGGTGATATGAAAAGTCTTCAAACCTCAAAAGGTATATACATGAGGTTTTCCAAACAACTTGGTAACCTCTAGAGACCTAAAGGTTACAAATTGGGATAGACAAGATGTTGTCTAACCTCATCAACCTAAGTACACTTAATTATAGGGAATAGATAAATTATTCACTCTAACACCCCCCTTATGTGATACTTAGGGAGATTACAAAAGTGAAAATAGATAGAAATGGGTCCCGACTATGAGGCTTGGTGAGGTACCCATGTACAATGCATTCTCTCACAAATGGAGAAAAAAGAGAAAACCTAGTGGGAACAAAACTCCTCTCTAAAGAAGAGAAAGAGAAGGATTTAAGAAATGTTGAAAAGATGTGCCATTAAGATAGGAACATCATGATGAGAAATACTGAAAGATGTTGAAGTTCTAAAATCTGTCGAAGATGAAATAGTGTCTATTGAAATCATTAAACCTCCAAAAAATGTAGATTAAGATAAGAGGTACAAAAAATTGCATGAGTGGACATATGAACACTACTCAACTATAAATACATAAAGGAAATCAAACTCTAAATTTTAAAATATAGATAGTACTATGATTAAGAGTACTAAAATCTCACAAGATATGATCCACTAAAATAATCCCCTATATGAGAGATCAAGATAGAAAGTCTATGTGACCCCTAAAAAGAAGGTTGCTCTACTGCTTCATTGAAATAAGCATTAGAATAAAACTTCCATAAATCCCCCTTGATGCTAATAGATATAAGAAGACTAATTGAAATAGGGCACAAGAGTGTGCAAGGAATTTAGACCAAAATTTAGGTATAAAAGATGTACAAGAAACTAAAAAAGGGTGTGCATCAAGGCACACACACCTAAGGTGAGAATCACATGGATCCATTATTGTGATGGCAAAGCAAGGTAACACACACCATGAGGTGAGAATCATGAGGATCCATTACTATGATGACAAATCAAAGCTCTACACAACCCCCCATTACACTTTATAATTTAGTGTAAGTACAAAATTCCTAAATTCCCTGAGCCCTAAGGAACACACATTCAATTTTTGTGGCACTTTATGTGAGTGCATTGAAATTTTTTGTTGTTGTTGTTACGAGTTCTTACAATTTTATGTCATTTACGTCATGGGATAGATAATGAAGAAATAAATTAAGTATGTCTTCCAAACATCAAGAAAATGAAAAAAATAGAAAATGAACCCCCCCATTAAAATGACTCTCCCCACCCACTTGCAAATTATGATTTTTTTTTTTTTAAAATACCCCCCATACAAGCTTTAATAATAAACTAGGTAATTAGATAACCATGGAATTAAATGCTTAATATAGAAATTAACCACTAATATAACATAAAATTTAAACATTTAATGTTAAAAAAATGAATGCTTATGGGAGATATTGATCAAGGCTAGGATTTTCACAATCTTTGGGTGACTTCATGTGATGAGTGAGTATGAGGGTTGTGAGAGTTTGTTGCCCTTGCAATTGGATTTGGGTGCATATTTTGGTGCTTTGTAAATGGATTTGGGCACAAATTTCTACTACACCCTTTGACCATTATTCGCTTCCCTTGCATGTGGATTTGGGTGAAAATTCTTGCTACATCTTTTGACCATAAAAAATAATAGTGCTAGCCCCTTTCACCCAAAAATGATGCCCATCATGTGTAATGCAAATCAACTCAATGAGTGTGTCCTCTGAAGTTCAAACCCTAATGCTGGAGTTGAAATGCCTCAAAGGGTGCAACTTGTGCATGAAAGGACACAACCTCAATGTTTACAATGTGGCCTAAATGTTCACGTCATGACTTGTTAAAGTCATGAGTTGTGTGGAGAATTCCTTCAGATGTATGCACAGATATATTTGGATCACTATAGATTTAAGGCACCTTCAAACAATTCAAGTGCACCCTCTAAATTCAATCGCACCTACCAATTGAGGCATGCCCCTTCCAAATTGCAGCCCACCAGTTCCAAATTGTGGCCAACAGATGTTTCCTAGCCTACAAAAAGTATACATGACTTGCAAAAAAGGAAAAAAATGACAACAAAGGCTGTAGGTCTAAAAATGCCAAGATTGTCCCTCTCACCAAGCAGAGAACAACAAATTCTAATGCAACACACAAAGTTTATTAAAGCACAACATAGAGATTTAACGCTTAGTCCATGCAAACATAAATTCAAAGGCTCACTAAACACAAATCATGATTATTCAAACATGGTTTAGGTCCAATTGTGTCAAAGTTGGGGTCATGGTTTTGATTCCATGATGAAATCTGTTTCAAGATTTCCTACAGATGATTAACACACAAAAACAAAACAAATCTCACAAAATAGAAAAAAATAAAAATTCTACAACTTATGGCCTACAACTACATTCCCCTAAAGCTCTAATACCGTATAAAAGGGTGATCCCACAATACTGGTTTACAATTTTTGGCCAAATTGGACACTGAACTAATTTTTTTTAACGAAATCTTCACTTTTGGGCACCTATAGCCGCTAAACCTTGAAGAATTTGAAGATGATGCAAAATAGTGATTTGTGACATTTTTTCTATAGATTCTAAATATTTTTTTTTTATTTATTTTTGAATCATATTGAATTTCTTTTTCCATCTCCTTCAAAAACTAGTTTTGATCAGTAAACACTACTTTTAAGGAGTGATGCTCACCGTATACAGCATAATTTTTTTTCTATGAAGTATAAAATTCTAGTTTTTTAAAATTTAGATTTGTAACTATGATATCTAACAAGTTCATTTGGTTTCATAGTGTTTTATTGAATATTTTTTCCTTAATCAAGTTTTGAAGTGAAACCAATTACAATTTAGACATAGGCGGACTGAATACAACATAACTTATTTTGTATTTATCGAAATTCTTTTTTTTTTACTAGAACAACGACATTAATACCTAGCCCGAACACATTTTTTAGAATTTTATTTTGATATTTTACTATTTTTCCATATGTGCATAATAGAGAGCTTGATTTTCGGTGAAAAACCTATGTTAAATCAAACTAAAAAAACAAATATATAATAAACCAAAACATATTAAAATTATATTCGATGGATAGCTCATTCCAAGGACTACCATCATCCAGTTGGGTCTATGAAGTCTCCTCCATTTTCATCCTCAAAATGAGCTTCAAAGGGAATTTTTTTGCAGAAATCTTGTGCTAGAGGGGGAGAAGGGGGACAAAGGGAGGTTCGCTCGAACCCCCATTTGACCAAACCCCCTTCGAATTTTTGAATGAAGGGGGGTTCGAGAGAACCCCACTTTTTTCAAAATTTTATTTTGTTTTCAATTTGGGCAATGTGCAAAATGTGGGACCCATCATGTAAGAGGGTTCACTCGAAGGGGGGTTTGAGTGAACTCCCTTTGGGTTCATGTGGACCCTAAGTTCGTTTGAACCCCTCAAAACCCAAAATTTTCTCCATGGGGAATTTTTTTCAATTTTCCTTCCTCAATGGAATTGTAAACCAATTTTGTGGGATAGCCCAAGAATTAGGAAATTAATGGAGAAAATAACAAACACAAGTGAATAATGAAAATAATGTATTGAGTCAACCCAAATGTATGAATGAGGAAGCCTTGTATATATAGGCAAGGAAGAGGCAATCCACCTATCATGTAGATTGACATGATGTGGCACAAATGAGTGGACAAGTGTCCTATAGGTTTCAACCTATAGATCACTAGGAATGTGCAAAACAACAACCTATTTGACCAAGTCAACCTTGATGTCAAGTGTTGAGTGACCTTTGAGGTGAGATGGAAAGTCTTCCAACCTCAAAAGGTATGCACATGAGGTTTACCAAAAAAATTGGTAATCTGTAGAGGTGTAAGGGCTGCACATACAATACAAGATTTTGTCTAACCTCGTCAAACTAAGTATACTTAATTATAGTGAATAGAAAAATTATTCACTCTAACATATATGTGTTATTATTAAAGTATTAACCAACTAATACTTTTAAATTTTAATTAAAATTTTAATAGAAAAAAGTTTGGAAACTGTTATCTAAGTTGCATAAGAGCTCGTTAATGTGGTCTTTGAATGAGTGGTGATATTAAATTATTCACAAAAAATCTACCTAAAATCAAGACTTATTGAAAAATATAACACTCTTTAAAAATAAAACTAAAATCGTATTCTAGATTTTAACAGAATATATACCCAAAAAAACTTCAATTAAAAAATAATAATTTTAAATAAATCTTACCAAAACTAACCAACAAACAATTATCATAATTCAATCAAATGAAAATATTGAAACACCTAATTAATGGAAAAAGGGGGCGGGGGAGGTGAGGGGAAGGAAGTTGAATTATTTAGCAAAAATGATCTCTTGATCACTAAATTTTTGAAAGATTGGGTGGAAAAGTATTATATATGATAACCATTTTCTTTATTAATGTAAGGTGAGTTGGGGATGACATCTTTACCACTAAAATTAGTATTTTGATTTATTTTTGGGATATATTAAGTAATTTTGACTGAGCTAGGAGCTTACATTTCATCGCTTCACCACCCTATTATAAGATAGTAAGATGCTACCTTATTAAAGTTATTGACAAATGATAACTTCAATGAACAAGCATAATCAATTGGTAAGTTTTATGTGGGCATAAATATACAAAAGAGATTGATAGAACTTACCTCCTTCCAAATTCAAGTCACATTTATTTTAAGATAGTTTTCTCAAAAATGTCAAGTTAATAATATTTAATGCCAAAATTACTCATATTTAAATAAAATCAAGGGAAAATATTGGCCATATTTTATGGGAGCATACGAGCTCCATGTTTATTTAATTCATCTTCAGATTTTGAACATAATACATTTTGCTGATTTATCTTCCATATTATGTGTTTCTTGATAATTTCATGCTTTCTTGCATAGTGTTTTTTGTGTGTTTATGATCATATTTGAAAGGGAGATTCTCTCTTTTCATCAGTGGTATCAGAATAGGCTATTCTAAGTCTATAAATAGAATGCTGAAGAAAGGTTGTTTGTAGCATGAACTGTGAGTTGTGGGTGAAGATTACAATACCTCCAAGAGTTGCCCAATGTGGTAGAGGTAGAGGTAGAGGTAGAGGTAGAGGAAGAGATCCTCCAAGAGATGAATTTATATCTCTTAGAAGTAAATTTGAGGTTTTATAGGAAGATATTCATAGAAGAGATGTGCGTAGAGAAGGAGAAAGTAGTGAAGATGAAGTTGAAGAGGACTAACATGATCAAATGGATCTTGGAGAAATCAGATTGTTGAGAGCCATTGCACAAATTGGGAAGAATCCAAATATGGATGTTTCAAAATTTAGTGGAATATTGAATCCCAAAGAGTTGATAGATTGGATTAATGACATGGAGGTGTTCTTCGAGTTTGAAGATATTGAAGACCCTCATAGGGTGAGGTTTGCAAAAATAAAACTAAAAGGGCATGCTAGTATTTGATGGAAGGAAATTTAGCTTGAAAGATGAATAAGACAGAAAGAAAAAGTTTCTAGATGGGAAAGAATGGTAGAAAATATGAAAAGACAATTTATTCTAGTAGATTATGAGTTGAAGGTGCTCAAAAAGATGCAAAGTTTGAGGCAAGGAACAAGAAGAGTGAAAGAATATATGGAGGAGTTGCATAGGATCTTGATTATCTAACATGACATGCTAAAGAAACTAAGAAGAAGGATGCAAGATATATTAATGGTTTGAGACCAAGAGTACAAGATGAGATGACTTTGGTGAGAGTTTACACTATGGAAGATTCATATCAAATTTCCTTAAAAAATTGAGGTAAGAATGAACAAAAGGTATGAAAGTAAGCAAAAGGGAAGAGGCTATGATGAAGAGGTTGAAGGAAGAACATATGGAGAAGATAATAGTCAAAAAAATTAGAAAAAAAAAAAAGACCAAGGCAGCAGCAAAAATTAGAGATATTATGAATCATATGGTCCTAGAGATCAAAATCCAAGAGGTAGATGAAGATCAGGTAGAGGTTTTGGAATAGAAACCTTCAGAGGTACCTATTTTAAGTGTGAAGAAGAGGATCATAGAGCATATTACTATCCTCATGAAGAGGAAAGAATCATCTAAGAAGATCATAAAATAAAAATAGAGCAACAAATGTGAATAAGGAAGATGTAGGATCATCACATTTGAAAGAAGCAGAAGATGGTGAAACTTTAATGATAGGGAAAACCCTCTTGAATGAAGATGATAAATCCATTAAAAGAAAAAGTTTGTTTAGAACAAGATGCAAGTGCCAAAACAAGGTATGTAATGTCATCATAGATGGAGATAGTAAGAACAATCTCATTTTTGAAGAGATGGTGAGAAAATCATAGCTAGAGAAAATAAGGCATCTGCATCCATATAGGATAGCATGGCTACGAGATGATAGGAAAGTTTTGATTAGAGATTTTTTTTTGGTAAATATTAATATAGGAGGTTATAGAAATAAAATTTTATGTGATATTATTCCTATGAATGCATGTCATATTTTGTTAGGAAGGCATTGGAAATTTGATAGGAAGGAAATGCATAATGGTTATGCCAACACATACACATTGACGAAGGAAGGAGTGAAACACAAATTGAATCCATTGAAATAAGAAATAGGTAAGGTTTGCAATGATGCAAGGTCTTTTTTGGTTGATGAAATAAAGCCTTTATATAGTATGAGGAATGAATATGTTGGATTTATTAACACTAACCATGATGAAGATGAGAAAGGTGATTTGTTGACCTAGATTGAAGCAGAGATCTCGCAGGGAATGAAGGTAGTAGCAAAGGGTAAGGTAAAATCCAATGTTATTGTTTATTTTGATGAGAGAGTAAAGGAATAGATAATTTTGTTGTAGAAGAAATTACTTTTGATAAAGTTGAATTGGAAGAGTGGAGTGTGAAGGTTAATGGAGAGTTTTTTGAAGAATCATTTCTTGAGAACAGTGGCTCAAATGAAAATATTTTAATTAGTGATCATGATTCCTTGTCAAGTAATGTAGAAATTGAGTCTTTTGATGGTATTACTAATGCTATCTTGAGTGAAAGAAACTAGGTTGCAACAGTGTCATGTCTTTAAGAGGGCATTAAAATAGTGGAATTTCATGAAGGGGACATACTAGAAAGAGATGGAAAAGATAGAACAAAAAATGATGCAAATAAATACATTTGTTTTGATGAAGGAGGAGGTATAAGTTTAATTGATATTTTTGATTTTGATGAAGTATATTGGTTGGAAAAAAAATTTGATGCTTTGAATTACATGGCAGGTAGTAGAGGAAGGATGAAACATGGTGATGTTGTAAGTTTGCAAAGAGTGGTGCACAAAAAGATTCTGGTGGACAAGGAAATGAGGTGAATCCAAGATAGACATAGGATCTACAAATGTTTCTGAGTGCAACTCATGAAAAATTTCTTTCTACTTGGGACATGTTTGATGCAAGATCATCCAAGGTGAAATGACAATCCTCTATCACTAAAAATATTGTTTTTTTAATTGTTTTATTTTCAATAAGGGCTTAGGGTTAGGAGAATAAATATTTTTATTTGCAACTTTATAATTTCTCTTAGGATAAAATTATGATTGTAATTTTGGTTAGAATTATGCATTTATGAATATTTTATAAGGAAAAATTGGGAAATACCCCTCTTGGGCATGTCCCATTATTGGTGGGGACCACTTAGAGTGCATGTGCTTGCATTTTCAAGTGCATGTTATGCATGCATTTGCATGTTTTTGCATGTCTGTATTTGGAGCCGTCAAGGCCACTGAGAGTCAAAGAAGGTGTCATAATTGACCAATGTGATTGGCTAGAAGTTAGGAGCCCATGTGAAGGGTATAAATGAAAGGAATTATATTATATTTTATTTTCTTATTCCTCCTCAATTTGGGTGTTGAAATTCAAGGTCGTTATTAGAGGTTGTTTCATAAACCAATAGTGGCTTCTTCTCACACAATTTCTATAGAATGATGCTTTCTCATTCAAGGAGAAGGAGGATTTTGGAGATTTGGTGGTTGCATACCCAGATGTTTCCGAAATGAAGCCAAAATGTTAAGCTATAGATTTTTTTATGTGTGAAGCCCATATTGGATGGGAGCATATGAGCTCCATGTTTATGTAATTCATTTTCAAATTTTGAACATAATACATATTGCAGATTTCTCTTCCATATTATGTGTTTCTTGATAATTTGTTGCCTTCTTGCATTGTGTTTTATGTGTGTTTATGATCAGATTTGAAAGGGAGAGTCTCCCTTTTCATTAGCTTCAACCCATCAATGATTGAAAAATTTGAAGTTGGTAGAATAAATGGATTAACCACTTGGAATAGAACCAAAATTAAAGAGCCCACTTTTGATAGATGGTGTATATTAAAGTGGATTAAGTTGGGGGAGATAGATTGGAATCCCTTTTTCACAATAGCTATGCTTTTAAATACCTAATTTTGTGCCAAAATATCTTGTTAACTACCTTGAGTGCTTAGAAAATTTTGATAATTGATGTACCTTCAACAAGATTTTATGTTTTTGAGGTTATAATCAATTCTAACAGCCATGGACATAGCACTAGCATAATTGGGATACATGGTTTTCCATTTCTTTATGCAAAGAAAAAAGAAAGGGCCACCAACGTCGTCTCTGATGGGCATATTGTGGTCTACAGTTCTTCACCTAAATGAAATCCATAACTAGGATACACAAGTATCAAAATACTATGAAGGAATTTTTTTTCAAGGGGCTAGTCATGAGGGGCATGATCATTGCAGTGATACTTAACCCAACCAATCTAGAGCACTTCCTAAAGCTCAAATTCAATTAATATCCAAAGGGACGCTATTTCAGGTCAAACGGGCATGATTTTCTTACTACCAAATGAAATGGATCCTTATTAGGAAAGATGAAGATGACAATAGGGACATGTTATGGAGACAAAACGTGATCCTTATTAGGCAGGAAAGTGGTCCTTCTAATGAAATTAGATCTCCTAACATTGTAGAGGGTTAAACTAATGAGAGTAGAAGGGGATGTAGGCATGGATTACAAGAATAGAAAATTAACTTGAACTAGAAGAGAAAACAAAATCCAATAAGGATTCAATAGCCCAATATCAAAAATATTGTTAAGTAATTGCTCAATAAACACTCCTCCAAACCCAATTTCAAGATTAGATAATAAGTCCTTGGGTGGGAGGAAAGACCGACCACACTTAGTCACCTTCTAGGTTTGATTATCTTTGGAGAATATCTTACACAATTGTGGCATGCAAAGAATATAATTATTTTGACCTCATGAACAAAGTTGATGAGATCCTTAATCAGTGAGTGATATATGAAGCATCGTGAGTAGCATTCAAATTCACCTCCATTAAATATGCGTACTATTTTTTTTATTTTCTATTTCGTGTGTATTTTTACCTTGTCTAAAGGTTTCCAATTATTTTCACTTTAGTGTCTTCTCATGAGCGTGATCCCACAATACTAGTTTACAATTTTTGGCCAAATTGGACACTAAATTAGTTTTTTCTAACTAAATCTTCACTTTTGGGCACCTATAGCGGCTAAACCATGAGGAATTTGAAGATGATGAAAACTAGTGATTTGTGACATTTTGTTTGTAGATTATAAATATATATTTTTCAAAACTTTTGGAATCAGATTGCACTTCTTTTTCCATCTCCTTTGAAAGCTAGTTTTTTTCAATAAACACCATTTTTAAGGAGTGATGCTCACCGTATACAACATAACTTTCTTTCCATGAAGGATAAAATTATAATTATTTTGAATTTAGATTTGTAACTATGATATCTAGCACTTTCATTTGGTTTCATAGTGTTTTATTGAATATTTTTTCCTTAATCAAGTTTCAAAGTCAAACCAATTACAATTCATACATAGGTAGACTGTATACAACATAATTTTTTTTGTATGTATCAAAATTCTTTTTTTTTTTGTTGGATCAAGGATTTCAATATCTAGTGCATCAATATTTTTCAATTTTTTTTTTGATAATCTGCTATTTTTCCACATGTGTAGAACATAGAGCTTGATTTTCAATGAAAAACCTACATTCACAAGTAATAAAAAATAAATATAATAATAAAATTAAATTTATGTAAAATTATACTTTTTGAGAAGCTTATAATAAGGACTACATACTTACACAAAATAAATTTTAAATGAATTCATTTGATCCCCCAAAAATTAAATCAAAATTGGTTTTTTATCAACATTTTGATAGGTGTAAAGGAGACTCCGTTATAGGTATGGTTTAAAACTAGTGGGGTTATATCCAATGGGTTTTGATCTAAGGTGGTTAAATCAAACCCTCTTCAACTAGAATCCTTTAAATGGAACTTTTCAAGGCTTAAATCATTATATTTTCTAAAAATATGCGATTTTAGCAAAAATAAGGATCTCCCGAAAATTGTAAACTAGTATTGTGGGATCACCCATGACCTTTGTTATAAATTTTAAATATTGGTGTGAATAGCATTAAATTTTCCCTATTTTTGGTTATCAAATTATTATGAAATAAATTTTTAGGGAAAGAATATTTTTGAGAAATAAAATTAGAAGTGTAGGAATGATAGAATTTAGAGAGGGAAGAAAATAGTTGCTATTTTGGAAAGTTTTGGATCTTTTTTTTTTCTACAAGTAAACAAATAGAAGAGTGTCTAAAACAAAGTAGGTAGATTGATGCATAAAAAGGATATAGGAAAGAGAGAGAGAGAGAGAGAGAGAGAGAGAGAGAGAGAGAGAGAGAGAGAGAGAGAGAGAGAGAGAGAGAGAGAGAGGTACAACATTTTAAGAAGTCATAGGATCATTTTGTCTATATATTGTAGGTTTAAATAGCAAAGAGGTGGTGTGGATGGTGAAAATATATGTTATATGGTTTATGTAGAAATGGAAAAGCATGAAATTATATACAAAGGGTGTAGGATAAGTAGGTCAGAATAATTAAAGTGATTCCTTTTTCTCTTTGCTAAATTATTTCTTATTTCCTTAAAAGTATAATACTACACAAGGCCAACAATGAATATCCTAGGTGTTTATGTCCAATAGATGAGTAAAAAAGGAGATTAGAGAGTAAGGTTAGGTTTAGTAGAGATGGAAGGATATTTCTAAAAGGAACTTAAGATTTAGACTAGGGGCATAATATTTATTTTAATATATGCTAGTTTTCTCTATGCAATAAACCAACAATAGTGAGGCTTTGGGAGAGAGGGAAGAGGCCCTTTGTAAGACAAATTCCTAGAGGAATAGATACAATGATCATTTCATAGGGGATATTATATTTTAGAAGGGAATCTGCATGTTATTAGCCCCATAATCTCCAAAAGAGTTTCATGAGAAACAAACATTGAAGAAGGTTTATTTATTTTCTATATAATATTACAATATTTTTAATGATCTTACAGTTTTTATTTTCAACCAAATCATTGAATAGTAAAGGTTATTTTTGAACCTATTATCAAGATAAAACTACTAATTGTGTTCACTATTAATTATTATTTTAAATTATATATGTACATATGATTTATTTGAAATAACAAGGATAAGTAGGTGGCTCGATGAGGTCAACTTAAACAAATGCATTGTCTAGTTAGGCATTCAAAAGTTTGTTACAGTAAATAATTTAGATCTATTAACTATAGCTTAAGTGTACTTAGGTTGATGAGGTTAGACAATATCTTGTCTAAGTGAATGTGAAACCTTTTAGGCCTCTAGAGGTTACCTAGTTTTTTGGTAGACCTAATGTGCATACCTTTTGAGGTTGGAAGAATTTCCATCTCACCTCAAAGTTCACTTTTGTAGTCATTCAACACTTGTCACAAAGGTTGATGACTTAGTCAAATAGGTTGTTGTTTTGTATATCCCAACTGGTCTAAAGTTTGACATCTATAGGACACTTGTCTATTTATTTGTGCCACATCATGGTGCACATGTCAATACACATGATAGGTGGATTGCCTCTTCCTTGCCTATATATGCAAGGCTTTCTTATTTGGTTTGACTAAATACATATTTTCAATTTTTCACTTGTGCTTGTGATTTATTCTTCATCATTTCCAAGTTCTTACATGGTATTAGAGCAATGAAACAAAACTCTTCCCAAAATTTTGCATCAATCCTAACTAGAGTTCCATGCAATTTTATTTGCATGTAAATAAGATCTACACATTAGAGGTTATAAGTTTGCATGCAATTTGTAATGAAATTTTTATTTGGAGGTTATGTAAGGTGGAGAATGTTATTTTAGTATGGAGATTTAGTGATGTGGGACTCATTTGGAGTCATCTCTCAACTTTGCACCTATTCTATCATTCCCTTGAATAATCTTCAACTACCATCATCACAAAATTCATGGCTTTCTCAAAGTTGTTCTACGTGATTGCAAATAATTCCTTGCATTGGCATTTTCTATATTCTTTCTTGAGTAGTTTTTTGTGCTTTCTTTGTGCATGATTGTTCTTTATTGCAGGTCATTAAATTCCTATCACAATTTGTAGGTTTCAGATATTTTAGAGTGGGTCTCTCACAACCTCATGTGGCCTACATACTCATGTGGGTGTGCTAGTGGGGTATCATCACAAAGTTGTATCACACTTTTGGCCAACTTATCAGGCACAAGTGAATTTAAGTATTTTTAACTAAAATTTTATTTTGGTCAAACAAATGATATTATAAGATTCATTCTAGCTAAGTTATATATGTCCACAAATTTTCCAACTAAAATTGTTAGATAAATACATATTTAGCACCACTTTGAGTCCAATTTACCAAAAAAATAAAACTATTTGAAAAAAAATGATGTTTCAACAACTTCTACTCATGCAAAAAATATTTTTGTAAAATATAAAAAATACCCTTTTGTAGACCCATAAGTTTAGTTTATATATATATATATATATATATATAGTTTAATTATTATTCGTATTCTATTTTTTATTTTTACTAAATGTTGGTTATCAGCACAAAACATTAGGATGATTACCATGTGAAGGAAAAATAGTAAAACGTATTAAATTTTTTGAAAAAGATATGATGCCCTAGATACAAGAATCTATATCAAGATGGTATAATTTTTTCTATTTTTGATAAATAATTAATATGAAAATTGAGGTCTAATGGAAACAACTAAGTTTTAATGCATGCACATTTTAATATTTATTTAAAAATATATATTTATCAAAATTGGAAGAAAAAAATATATACATGCCCTAAAGTTTTAAATTATAAATACACACAAAAAATTTGAAGAAAAAAATCAAATTTACTATATAAAGATTGACATCTTGTGTAACTTCATTTTTTTAGCATTTTATCAACTAAATTATAGTGTTAATTTATAAAAAAACTATATTCATATTTTATTTATTTTTTCACAAAATACAAACATAAAATATACTAAAAATAAATATAAAATTAGTTTACATCATTTCAAAATTTAAAACATATATATCACCTTTTAGTGATTCAAGTTTAAAAGTTGGATCAATGTTGGTCATTTCCTTTTATAGAAGTGTAACATATCTTTGTACTTTTACCCTATGGCTAGCATTTGATTCACCCTCTTCAATGCCTCCACAATCTTTGGGATTGGTGATAATTGTTTGGGTGACCTATACATCATCCCATGTGAATGGTTTTGATAGCATTGAATCCTTTATAGAAGATAAGGGCATGATCCTATGCAACCCCATGCAACTTGGCTCTAGACCTCTACACTCCCATTTTATAAAAAAATTAGGACTATGGAGTATTTGTTTTTTGGAAAGAAATCTACCAATTAAGGAATGGTATATTGTTATAATTGGCTATGGAGATATCCTACCAAGATCTAGAGGCCAAATGGAAAGAGCAAAGAGAGAATATAAATATAACAATCTATAAACTGTATTTCTATCAATTATGATTCAATTTTGTTGTGTACAATGTAGTAGAGATCCCTTGGTTATATATCCAAGGTGAGATACAAGATGTAATAGGATTATGACAAGTTTCTTAATCATGACATGAGAAAACTTATCACAACTATCTAGGTTCACATGTGTTAGAAGTCAAAAGATAAGATAACAACTAATGACAACTAACACCTTCTAGAAAGATTCCTAGGACCTAAGTAAACTTAATATGTAAATAAGTTCCCTAGTAATGAATTAGCTAGGTACAAGAATTTATTTACACCAACACCCCCCTTAAGGACAACTTAGGGAGTAACATATTATTAAGCAAATGACACAAAAATGGGTCCTGACTATGAGGCCATGTTAGGTACCCATATACATATGCAAATGAAATCTCTCACAAATGGAGAAAAGGAGAAAACCCAGTGGAACAAAACTCCTCCCCAAAAGAGAGATGACATACAATAATGAAATGATCTCAATGATGCATGAGAAGGACAAAACACCAAGTGATAAAAAAGACCCCCATAAGAGAGAAGAAGAAGAGAGACAATGCAACCCCCCTCAATGTCAAGTCTCCTACAATGATGGTAGAAGCTCGACATTGAATGCTAAAGATGATCTAACCTTGCCAAACAATGTTCCTCCCATTAGGAAGAAACAAAATAATGAATGTATGTAGGATGTTAGGAAGATGGATGATGGATGATGGATGATGCCTCTAAAGCATGCTCAAGTGTCTCCATGTCAATTTCGAAAGCTGACACACTCCAAACAGGTGTTCTAGGCCACACTGCTAAAGAGGACAACCTAAAATCTAGTAGAGATTCAAATATAGAACACAATCCAAAGAAAATGAAATCCCCTCTGAATACAAGGAAACCTCCTCCAAATGTTGTCCAAAACTATCCAAAATTAGATCAAATTGTTAAGAATGATCATGTAGAGATTGAACAAGAGGATCAAAGTGTTCCCCCACAACAACTAGAGAAGGATCTTCTTCATCAAAGAGAAAATGAATGTCCTCATTGATGTCTCCAAAATCTGAAATATGAGACTCCACAAAAAAGTCTGAAATACCTATCAAGAAGCCATCCAAAGTAGCCAAATCTAAAAGACAATGAGGATCCTGCTGCACTGAATCATAAGGAACTAAAATTGTGGAATCACAAGCATTCTCAGGTACAACAGTAGATGAAGGAGATGGAGTGCATGACTCAAGAACTAGATCTGATGTGAGAACTACCAAGTTCAAGAAGCCAAATTTCTCCTCTAAATCATGGTTCATACTTGAAGTGTGATCAACAATCGAAGGAACAATGTCACCATCAAAAGAAAAATTTACAAAGGTATACAACCAAGATAAATGTTCAACCATCCCAGTAGCAATGATCTCTCTACTCTCCAAGTCTCGAAAGATGACTGAATGAGGAGTGAACTACACAGTTCTCCCATCTCCACCATGTGCAATCTAATATATGGAAAGAAGATTGTTTGTCAAATGAGGAACAAACAAAACATCTTGGAAAGTGTTTTCCCCAAAACTAATAGCCCTTCCGAATTACACTCATTTATGTATTGTTTCCCATCAAGATAGGAGACATAGTACAAGGATGAAAAGAAGAGAATATAGACTGTGAAGATGCCATATGATGAGATGCTCTTGAATCTAGAAGCCATCTCCATGATCCATGACCTGGAAAAGCACAAAGAGCATGCCCTTTATATCATGATGTAGAAGCTTGACCTTTGTCCTTTCTAGACTATTTTGAAGAAGGAGGAGATGATTTAGAAATTCTAGAAGGAAAGTCAATGTGATTCTTTTTTAGAAGATGTTTCAACTAATCAATATCCTTCTTATAACAATAGTGTTCTTCATGTCCATCCTTCTTGCAATATGCACAAGTAGGCCTCTCCTTCTTAGATGTTTTCTCTTTGGAAGAGGATTTATTATTTTCTTGATCTGAATGTGGATTATTCTTTGACTTCTTTTGTTTCTTATCTAATTCTGATTACTTCACCAGACTAACCAACAATGCTTGAGATTTAGAAGTCTTGATGAGACCCATAGAGATAATTTTTTTTTCTCATGTATCAACATCTTAGAAAATGATGCAAATGAAGGTGTAGTATATGTAGACCCCATAGTCAATCTATGAGGATGAAAGCTAGAAACAAAAGAATCATAATTAGGACCAAGTTTTTTCATTATATTGTAGACCAACTGAATGTCCTTATCAATTCCACATGCTTTATATATTGCTCTCTTATATCAATAACATTATTGATGTATTCTTGGATGTCGTCAAAGTTCTTAGGATCAAGGCCCATCAGTTCATTGTCAATTTGATAGCCTCTTACTTCATCCGTAGTACCATACAATTTTTTCAATTTGTCCCAAGCTTCATGAGAATTTTTACATGATTCAATTTGAAACAACAAATCTTGAGAAACTAGTCTACGAAGACATCCAAGATTTCTGGTATGTCCAATCATCCATTTTATCTTTTTATCTACATATGTAGGTTCAGGTGCCTTATTTTCAACATATAAAGAGTGAACTTCAATCATTAGAATACTCCATGCATTTTGATGCCATGTTGAATAATTATATGATGTGAGCAAAGGAACCTTATAATGCTCAATAAAAATGAGAGAGCATAAGAAAATAGATCAAATAAATACACCAAGAGACCCCCCAAATGACTCAATCAGGAAACCCCCCAAGCAATATTTGATTTGGCACTTTATATTTAGTGCCCTTACAGTTGCTAGATGCAAAAAACAACAAGCTAGACTTAATCTTAGTGCTTATAGATGCCAAAATAAGCCGCATAATCAAGTACAATTTTTGGTACAAAATGAGATCAATCTAATCATACCACTAAAAAGTACATGAAAAAATATGCACTTTAAAACAAATTGCACCCAAAAATGTTACCGTAGGAGCAAGATATGAGCTCTCAAAGTTCCCAAAATGAGGACAAAGTAGCAACACCTATGAGAATCTCCAATTTTTGAAAAATCTAGATAGCAAAACCAAAATCCAATTACACCATTGTGAAGAGCATGAAAAATTAGCCCAAATAAAAAAATCTCGAAAAAGCGAGTCAAAATGACCGAGTTATGATGCTTCAAAGTTGGACTGCAAAATCCAAATCTCAATCCTTGAAGGGGTAGAATTTTTTTTTAAAAGTGTTGATGTCATCTGACTACTATTTTAAATTTGACAGTTGAATGACCATCGTGAGCATTACTGGGGGGTTAAAATTGGCGGCCTCTTGGACATCACACCCGCTGCCAGTCCCTATCAAAATATTTTGTCAGAATATTTGTTGCTGCTAGAATATGTTGAAACACTGACAGAATATGCTTTGGCCTTGATCACTGAATGGAATATTCTATGAAGGCTAGAATATATTGATTGAGCTCCATCAGTTTTCTTTAATAGTGTTGGGTAATTAAAATGACCACTAGGTTTTTTGAATGCATTGTCGGTTTTTATTAAAAGTTTCTACCAAGAAATTTTTAACGTCGTGGGGATGTGCAAGTGGCGAGGCCATAGAAAGCCACATGGCCTAGTGGCAGTGGCCTGCGGTACTGTGGTACTCTGCAATACTACAATACTACTAGAATATACCTTGCAAATCTTTTTTATATTTTGATTTGATTTTAATAAAAAAATTACAAAAAATGTATTCAATTGGAATTTCTAATTATTCAAAAAAAATTCAAAAAATTTCTAACAGATTTAATATTTTTTTTTTTGAAAAATCATACTGACGCAATGATGGCAACCTAGGGGTCCATACAGTTCTCTGGGAGAAATTTTTTCCTTAGTGGACACTACTCTAATTTGGATGATTTGGCAATCAATCTTGGGGTTTTGGCCCTTCTAGATGCAATGGTAGGGTCGTAGTTGACCCAAAATGCTCCAAAAATGCAACTACCTTCCAGATCTGGCAACCACTCTTCAACTTCAAACCCTCATAGATTTGGACTCATATGTCCGATTTGGATGAAACAAAAGGAAAAAATGACTTTCTCGAATACTTTGAACTCGATGGTGAGCTCAGATTTGCACCAACAAGCTCTGATTTGAACCTGCAATAAAGAGCCACAAGGAGGAACCCCTAGAATCATGTATTTCTATCAAGTTTTTTTGATTCTCCAGATCATCATACGATGCAAGAGAAGAGCATACTCAACTTTTCAAGATTTACCAAAATCTCTTCAAAAAAAGACTATCCAATGGCACCCAACCCACTCTAATACCATGTTAGAATTGGCTATGGAGATATCTAGAGGCAAAATGGAAAGCACAAAAAGAGAATATGAATATGACAAGAATAAACTGTATTCCTATCAATTATGATTCAATATTGTTGAGTACAATGTAGTAGATACCCCTTGGTATATATCCAAGGTGAGATAGAAGATGTCATAGGATTATGACAAGTGTCTTAATCATATGGCATGAGACAACTTATCACAACTACCTAGGTTCACATGTGTTACAAGTCAAAAGAATGATAAAAACTAATGAAAATAGCACCTTCTAGAAAGATTCCTAGGACCCAAGTAAACTTAACATGTAAATAATTCCCCTAGTAATGAATTAACTAGGTACAAGACTTTCTTTACACCAAAATATTTGAATATTTTTTTTACGAGAATCTTGTTGAGTGGAGAGGTCGATGGTAATATCTTATGGTGTAATCCATCAAAACAAGTTGCCATTCTCTACATCATCAACTAGCATAGGTGATATGTTTTTTGGAATAATTTTTTGTTTACAAAGTATTTAGCAGAGAGTCAAAACACAAAATATTTTTTTGTTCCTTCAAAGCTCCACATGGTTCAATAGAATCGGTCAAAATATTTTTTTTAAGTAGTCAACCTTTCCTTCTCCCATGTAGTCCAAGAAGGCATTTCAATGTAGGTAGTCACATTATCCCTCTTTGGAAATTAAAACAATGTATTACATTTATTGTTGTAGACACTGAAAAATGTCCTAACTGATATCATGCATTTAAATCAGATTTACTAACACCATTTCCTCTTTAACCCATCCTTTTTTTTCTTAATTGATTTAATTAGCCTAGCTAATTAATTAATTGCATCTTTTTCATCTATTGGTCCCTAATTAATTTAATCAGGTTAATTCATTTCTTTTCACATTAACACTTCATCTAGGGTATGTGCAGGATCATCATGGAAAAAATAGGCCCTTAAGTGGGGAAAAATTCAGAAAAATAAGAGTTAGGAAACTTGACGTAAAAATTTGAATAAGTTATCTATATTATTTCAAAAATATGTAAGAATAGAATCTGTAGAAAATTGAATTTAGTTTCTAAACTACTAGGTTTATTTAAAAGGAAAAATCTATTTGGTGAAAATTTGAAATTTCAATGTAGTAGTACTTAAATTTTAGGGAAAAAATAAGAAGTAGGTGTATGTCTGACCACCCTAACCACAATAAAATGATAATATTTTTTTATAAGATTTTAGATATAAGTAGAGGACTCATGTCTTGATTTGATGCATATTTTTTGTAATTTTTTTCCAAGTAAATAATTAATTATGAATTTTTTATTACGACTTTAAAAAAATATAAAAACTTGTATGTTTGACCACCTTAACTTGGTCAAAAATTCACGAAATTCATTTTTTTTATATAAATCTTATAGTATGCGAAGCATAGAATATGACACATGTTTTGGATTCAAAAAATGTAATACCATTTGAAAGCTATAGATGTTTTCAATTAGCCTATCAATTAGGACTTAAGTCGTGATTCAAATAGAAAATGAATAATAATTATTTATTAAATTCAAAGTAAAGCATAATTTATATTGGTAGAAAGCTAAGAATATCCTTTAAAAAACCTTTATGTTTCATCAATTTTGGGTAAATTTCTTTTTGTCAACAACATACCCATCATATCGCCACTTTTTGGTCTATCATGATCCTCCACATACCCTCTAATTAAATTAAATAAATCAAAATATTTAATTTAATCTCCTAAGTCATCTTATTTAATTAAATAACCCTATTTTATTTAATTAAATATCACTTTCACCTCTCCCCTATTTATTAAATCATCTAATTTAATAAATATCACTTTATTCCTCCAAATCCCCTAATTGCATAAATTAAATCTTGTTTAATTAGCAATTAAACTAATTTTCCTCTAAGCAAAGGGAACATTGTCATGGAATATTCCTTATCCCCTTTTTGCACAATTAAAACTTTGTTTTAATTTATAAATTACCTTTTTTCCTCGCCCAAAGGAATATTCTATTTCCTTCAATCAACTCACTTGGCTTCAAATGCAAGTTATCTTTTAACCTTTTGAACAAGTTACCCTTGACCTATGTGAGCAGGTCAAAAGTGTGTTTGTTTGAGGCAAGTGTGAGCTCTTGATTAAAACCCATCATGCATTATCATCCATTGATGAGAATCCACGATCCATGCCTCTCATCCCCTTCATCTTAAACTATTGATTAAGCTTCTTGATCTCAACCATTTATTCCTCATTTTCTCTCCTATAAATAGATCACTATTTGGAGACAAATGGATCCATCTTTCAATTGCAAACTTATGTTGTTGAATTCACTTGCATCCATAATCACATTTTACTCACTTGTTAGCTTATTTTAGTTCAATTTCATTGCATAATAGCTTAGAGAATCCATTAATGGCTTACATGCATCCATCTTAGCTTGTTTATAAATTAGGGTTTTTCAAGTTTTAGCATAGCTTTAGCTTAAATTAGCTTAGCAATAGCATAATTAGATCATTTGTAGCATAAAATTATGGTAACTTAGCTTGCATCATGTTCATTTTTAGCATAAACTAGGTTTTCATACATCAATCACAAGGGTTTCATCGATTCTCTTCCATAGAATCAACTGAAATAGGATCACTAATCATGGGATTGGGAAAGGGTCATCATTTCACATCAACATGACACCAATTCCAAAACATGATAAGTTTCAGATGGGCCAGATTAGGAATATAACTATTTTTGTGTAGTTTGTAGATTTCATTTTCAATTAAATGCTTTGTTTAGATTTCCATTTTTAATGATCTTGTTTGTAGATCCAAGTATGTTTGGAAAATTTATGCTTTGATTCGTCATGAGTCAAGTGTAATCGACCCTCAGTGACATTTCCCACATCTCACATTCTAGCGCTAGGAGGGAAAACTGATAATCTAACTGTTTTTAGCTTGAATTTCATTTTATGCTATTTTGTAGGTTGCAATGATGCTCAAATTACAAACAACAATGCTATTTCAATAGCGTCGCCATATAGAAACATCATGTCAATTTGAAACGAAACATATTTAATCTACCCACACTGATTTAAATATGGTTATGCGTATTTAATCTGGACGTATCAAAAAATTTAAATGGCGATGCTCAAACTCACTAGTATGATGCTTTCAAATTCCAAATCGCGACGCTATCCTTAGCAGCGATGCCCATTAAAATAGTGATGCTATCATGCTCACTAGTCTTGCTGCAGAGTGATGGCCATTTTCACCAGAGCCACACCCAAATCTCAAACTGTGACGCTATTGTGTTCAGCAACACCCAACTAGGGTAAGAAATTTTATGTTGGTTTTTTCGGCATGTGACTTAATTTATTTAGTTTATCTAATCACTAATGTAGGCCTGACTATGTTTTGGTTGTTAGACTAACAGGGTTTTATAGGTTTTAAGGACATCAATTGAAAGTGAAAGAAGTCTCTTCTATCTCAAATTCTATGATTGTAACAAGCGTTTGACGCTTTGGGGCAATTGTAACCCAATTTCATGCTTTCTACTTTCTGCTTTAGGAAATGCGTTAGAGTTCAATTTGGTTTAAAATGAACTCTCAAAGTTGGATAAAATTGAGCCCTCACATCACATCTTTCAATTGGTCTTAAAATTGAACAAGGAAAACTCCATCTTTCAATTGGTGCTTAAAATGAACTCATCATTGCTTTGAAAGGTTAAAATTGATAATTGTTTGCTATGTTTTGTGATTTTCAATGTTGTTGGTGAATGTGTATGCAATTCTCTCATGCAATTTGGCGACCTTGAGAAATAGATACATTCTCTAACACTTTGAAAAATAACCCACATCTTTCAATTAGGTTTAAAATTGAACAACCATGCTAGTGTGAGAAAGAGACACTGTTTGTGCTCCCTCCTCGCGCTTTACACAAACTGTGCAGTCGAACTACAAGTGTACTTCCTTTCTTTTTTTATGTTTAGAGGGGCCTTCCTAAGAACAATTTGAAGGCAACTCCAACCATTTTTTCACTCAGGCTGGTATATAAATGGATAAGACTAAACTGTCAAGTCCTCATGGTATGTAGGCCTTAGCCATATAGTGTCTTTCAGAACAGGGTACTACTGTAAAAATTATAAGAGCCCCTAGTAGGATTGATCAAATCCTTTAGTGGCTTGCTGGACACTTGCAAGGTGCCATGTCCTTAATTACCCTTACTACAACCTATTTGTTTAGCATGCCAAAATCCTTAAATATTTGTTGGTGCAAGAACAGTTGTTTTGAAGCCACCCCACATCTGTACTATTCAATTCTAGAAATAGAAAAATTCCTTTTAATCTTCAGATTTTAAGGATTTTGAGATTTGGTGGTCTCGAGAAGTGTGTGTTGTGGAGGGGAGCTAGTGTCGCCAAATCTATAATTGTTCGCATTGTCTAGTGTTCCTAGTGGGGACTCAACAAATATAGACATTTCTATCCTAGGGTTGTAAATGATTGTAAGTCAGTTTAACACTTTGCTTGGTTTCAAAAAATGATCCAAAAATAAACATTCACTATCATCCTCAAAATTTCAAATACTTGGGCTCAAATATGGACTTCTTGAGTTAGCCTTGATATTACTACTTTTCCTAAGGATTTATCCTTAGTGATTTCTAAATATCTTGACATTAATCTCAAACCCATATTTTCCCAAAGAAAACATAGGAAATTATGGCTTTAATCTCATGATTTTCACGAAATGGACATTGTGAAAGTTATGATGTTTTTGACATAAACATCTAGTTTGGAAACATAATCAAAGAAAAGTGTTTGTGGTAAAATCAATTCATTTAAGAAAAGATAAATTGACAAATGAACCCCACATGACTATTTGGAGACCAATTTCTCCCGTTGAACAACTTGATCTTTCAGGTGCTTAAATTCAACCAAACTTTGAACTCATAAACGGTGAACAAACCAATCTTATTAGCAGTTTGAGAGCCTTCACTTTTGAAAAAAAGGAAACAAACACACAGTAGAGAAATGCAGCAACCAGTTTAGAAGAAGAAGAGGAACACACTGATATTGAGGCTGGAAGGCCCATATTACCACCACCTATGTGGCAATAAATATCTTCCTTTCTTCCATAAACTTAAACTGTTTTCATATGATCTCATGAAAAATCAAGATCCCTAAGCCAAGATCTATAGGTCCTCATTTTAGACTTAGACATCTCACTCGAAAAGCTCTCAAGAAACACCTTTTTTCACTTCATAGAAATAGAGACAGATTGGTAGAAAACATTTACAAATGCACTTCATGGTACAGTCCAAAATTGTATGCATTCTTTTGAAGTCAACATCTCAATCTTTTCACATGATACCAAACTCCCATAAATGATTCATCAAATAGTCAAAATCCATAGGGGAAAATATCTAGCACTCCATTTCAAACATAGGAATCGTAGAAAAAGGTATGGTCAAAAGTGGGCTTCAATGTTTTATTGCAATTGTTACAATTTGATGAGAAACTTTTATTCCCAAGCTACGAGAGCCTGAACAGGTTTGAACATTCCATCTGACCTCTCATTTGAATCAAAATTGGTTTTCTAGGACTTGAACATTTTGGAAGTCTAGCATCATCATCACTACCTTGATCTTGTTGAAACAACTTAGGTTCACTTTACTAGATGATCTCATGCAAAGTAAGGATCCCGAAACGAAGGTCAATTGGTCATTACTTTAAGCTTAGAAATTGTAGTTCAAAAGCAATCAACTACAACATTGAGGCACTTTACGAAAATAGAAACAAGTTACATTGATAAACTTTTATGAACACACAATGAGGAAATATCCGGACATGTACACGTTCTTTATCACTCAGAACCCTCGCCTTTTTGAAGATCAACAACTTTTCTAAATCATTGAGTCTTTGGGATTTGAACATTTTAGAGGTCTAGCATCATTCTCACTACCTTGGTCTTATCAAAACAAAAGGTTCACTTTAAGTCATCATTGGGTCAAATATTTCATTCACCCCTTTATCAAATTTCACCCTTCACTTCATCTAGCTTTGCAAAAATTTGAATACACCAACACTTTGGGACTTAAACATCAAACCAACTGCTACCTTGTATCCTTTTCCATGCACTTAGTTAAGATAGTTATCATCTTTGAACTATCTTATCTTGAAGTTCACAAGTCTACCCTAAAGATTTCTAGGTTCATTAGCATCCTTTATCCCAACATCAAAACATCAAACTCAAGTCAAAAGTGTTATCCCAAAATGTTTGCAAAGATCACTTCTTGTATCACCAATCTTTTCATCCCACATTGTCATCATTGCTCCCAAAATACTTAGAGCATCCCTTTTACCTAGGTTTGAATCAACTAGACAGTTCAAAGATTACAAACCTCAACACAACTCTCCCATAGCTGACAAAAAAATTATGGTAAAGATGAGATCACAACACAAGAGAATCATGGAGAAAACCAAAGTTACATTTACCTCAAGTGATCCAAATCCTTTACTATTTGATCCTAGAAGTCATATTACCCCATCACAAAAACCATCATCTCCTTCAGGACCATATGAGATTGAAGACGTCATGAATAACCCATTTGAGCTCACTAGCGAAGAACTTCTGGAACATCAATCCTTTGAAAGTGTAGCTCATATCTCCATGACATTTGTAGGACAAAATTTAGCACAGAGTCTCACAACTCCATCACAAGGGCTAAATCAAACTTACATACCTATTCTTGCAACCAGCCTTGCTAAATATTTTGGTCACACCTCAACATTTGATAATAGTACACTTGTGGGTACCCTTGAAACTAATCCTCCAAGTCCCACCACTGCTTGGACACCTAAGTTTTTTTTCTCCTCCTCTTCTAAAGCTCCGAAACAACTACACAAACTGCTTGAACTTCATTATTCCACCACCACTTTGACATTTTGGGGACACCCTTCTTCATCCACACCTATGAGTACCATAAGCATGCCTACCATCATGCAAAGTGGTATAGACCAAATATCTCAAAACAACACACAAGTCCATGTCAATAATATATCACATAATCAACCCTCAATGCAAATAGGGACATCTTTATCCAACTCTCCAGTGGGTTCACCCATGCCATCCACCATTTCCACATCATCCACCATCAATCCACCTCAAAACAATCCTTTGGTTACAAGTTCTATCAATCCCAGGAGTACCTTGATCACAAATCATTTGTTTACATCTTTTACACAAGGCAATGCTCAAAACATAGGAGAAGGGAATATTTTCAATCAATGGAATCAAGGTCCTAGTGTGTCATTTCCATTGCAAAATTTAACAAAATCATCTTTTCCCACAGTATCCTTTACTATGCCAAATCAATTAGGACCTCAAACATACATTCCTCCACCTCATTCTACCATATTTCAAGGAATGTTAAACCAAGGGAACCCTCCACCTCTCACCAACAATTCGCTATCCACTCAAAACATCAATATCCATAATACTTCACTGATGTCTCAACAACCACCTGATCCTACATTGCAAGCACATGCCTTAGCTCTACAACAAGCCTATCAACAAGTTGTACAACAACAACAAGCAACTTTAGCACAACAACAACAACAACATCAAGTTCAACAAGTAGTCTTAGCACAATAACAATAGCAACAAAAACAAGTGACCATTGCACAACAAGCAACATTAGCAACACAACAAGTCACACAACAACAAAATAAAGAATAACAAGAAGCTTTATTAGCACACCAACAATAGCAGGCCCAATAGCAAGCCCTAGTGGCGCAACAACAACAAGAAGCTCAAAAACAAGCCTTACTAGCTCATCAATATGCCCAACAACAACAAGAAGGTTCCTATTGTCCTCATTTAAACATCATCAATCCAAATGCATCAAGAACATATTCATCACTTTCACAAAATCTCACACCTTCATACACCCCATATAACTCATCTGTCATCCCACCATATGTTCCTCCACCCAATTTGCAAGACAATCTAGCATCACAATTGAAAACACTCTCACAAGAAATTTAGGACCTTCGCATGGGAAAGACAAAGAAACCTCATACACAGATTTTGTGTCCTTACCCGTTTGATCGAAACATAGCAATGATACCATTCCCTCCTAGTTTTGAAATCCCCAAGTTTTACAAATACAGAGGGAGAGGAAGTCCTATTGACCATATCAAAGAATTTAATGTCATGTGCATCAAGGTGGCTTACAATGATTCATATCTTATGTGCCTCTTCCCTCAAAGTTTAACATGTAATGCTATGGATTGGTTTCCTCATTTTCCTCCTGGTATCAAATTTTTTCAAGAAATCATTGATAAATTCATCGATCACTTCTCCTTTAATCTTGACATGGATGTTAGTCTAGAAGATTTGTACACTCTTAAACAAAATCAAGGAGAAACCTTTGCTAATTTCTTACAATGATGGAGAAAAACAACTAGCAAAAGGCTAAAAGCACAAACCTGTGTCACACTTTATAAAGGAATCGACCAATAGCAAAAAAAATTATGAACTTCGACCACATAAAAGTGGTCTTTATGTTTTGAATTTCAAAATGGTGTAAACTAATGAAATGTAGAAATTTTGGTGTAGTTTATTCCAGTAATTTTAAAAAAATTTAAAAAAATTGTTTTGATTATGTTTTTATCAATTTAAGGACAAATTTTGGAATGCTGAAAATTTCATAAAAGAGTGACTTCACGGGCCGTAAAGAAACAAATTGAAAAAAACTTCATTTCTCCCTATTTTTTTTTTCCAAATAGGTAATTTAAATATCTTGTGCATGGAAAAAAAAATCACATTTTGATGTATATTTTTCTTGTAATAACGTTTTAAAGTCAAACATGTCAGAATTTGACAGTTTTCACGAACTGTAAAATAATTTCAATTTTTTTAATCATTTTCAAAAAAACAAAACATACCCTTTTGAAGTAGACTCTCTCCTCTTAGGCCCCATATAAGATTTAAAACATTTTAATAAGTTTTACTATCTTTTTTTTAATATCTAATCAGCCTCTTTTTTTATTTTTAAAACCTACTTGCATTATTTTAAAAATAAAACATATTAAAATTAATCAAAATATTATAAAAATTATATATTTGGATTCTACACTTTGAACTCTACAAAAGGGTATTTTTATTTTTTTGCAAAAAGATCAATCTGACTAGAGAAATACTCTGCCAAAGATGAATGTTTCAGAAAATTATGAGAAATGATGAGTTGGCTGCCATGTAGGATGCCAACTAGACATTTTCGGCCGACAGTTTTTCGGCCGAGAAGGTTTCGACCAAAACCTTCTCGACCGGTAATGGATAGGTCAAAAATAAATCAACTGATAACAACTCTGTCAAAAATAACTGAAATAAAAAAATAAAATTTCTTTCTAATTTCTCAAATTAAAAAAATTCAAAAATAACAAATATTTCGAAATATTCTACTATTTTTTATTAAAGAAGGTTTATTGCGACATTTTAGAAGGTTTATAATTTTTGAAATTTACACGAGTTATTTCGGCAAAAAAAAAAGGTATTTGGAGAAGAGGAGAGATATTTTTAAGGTATGTATTGATCTTCAACTTATTTAATTGATTATGTTTTTATGAAAAATGCATTTGAAGTTTGTTTTCACTATTTTTTTATTAAAATATTAACATCAAAGAAATATTTGTAGAAATATATTTATAAAGAATTATATAGAAAGAAGATTATTTTATTTTATTTACATTATTTATTGAGCAATTATTTTATTTATTTAAAAATTGTTTGAATATAAATGCATTTGTTGTTTTCACTATATAAATTCTTAAATTTCATTATTATTGATCACCAATTCTATGTTCTTCCATTCTTGTTCTTACATGTCCTCCTTAAATACCTATGTTTTATTAAATTTACCTTTGCTTCTACTTTTATTTCCAATATATATACATAAAATTAACATACTTATGAAATTAGTAAATTTATATAAAAAACATCAAATATATCATTATCAAGAAGTTTATTTTTTATTTATTTATTTGAGAATTATATATAATTTTAAGTGTCTCTTATGTAAAATTATATATTTATAAAGAATTATTTCAAGAGAATTATATATAATTTTATTTGAGAACTATATAGAATTGTATTTGAGAATTATATAGAATTTTATACACATGTATGTATTATTCAATTAAAAATATTTTATGTTTTGCATGTTTATGTTTATTAAAGACTTTTGTTTAAATATTTTATGTTTATGTTTTGCATCTAGTTACAAGCTTTTTAAAATATTTATGCTATATTACATGTACATGTTTCATAGAAAGCTCATGTGTGTACAAATTTGTATGTAGGCACAAATTCAAATTTGAGTGTAATTTGTGATGGTAAATCCAAGGGCTAGATCAAGGAAGTATGATAAAACACGAGTAAGACAAAGAAAGAGAAAATCGGATGAAGGAACATCTACTGAACAACAACCCATGGAAAATATTGATGATCAAGGTGACGTACATGTACAAGAACAAACTAAACCTAGTACTAATATAAATTTTATGGACTATGGTATGGAAAATTTGATGGAGATGGATGAAGATTCTCTTTTCAATAATATTTCATTTGAAGATATGTTATTTGAAAGCACATTAAATTACACTCTAAAAAAATATGGGATGAATTTTTTGAAGAGAAATCTCTAATTGGAAGAGCACAGTTAATTGCAAAGTTATTTAAACGAAAAGAAATGACTCCTGTTTTTCAGTTGTTAGGGGTTGATAATAGGAAAATGTCATCAGATTTAAAACAAACAATTGTTGAAAACCTGCAAGAAGCATTAGAATGTATTGAAAAGAAGAGTCAATCTAGTGATTTAAGTGATGCACGTAGAGCATTGATGACTATAATTTCTAGTAAGAAATTATCACATAGAAGACAAGTTCAAGAAATTTATGAATTACTAAATGTTTCTAGGAGAACTATTCAAAGATATATTGAAAAGAGAGATGAAATAGATGGAAAATTTGAGAAAAAATAGGTAAATATTTGTAGGGTTCCTCGAAAAGATAGAATTTCAGAAGATGTAAAGAAACAAGTAGTTGAATATTGGACCACCCACTCTCGTGTTTCTTCCAATAGAAGGGATACTATACAAATAATAGGTGATGATGGTACACAAATTTCTCATCCAAAATTTTTTATAGATACAAGACAAAGTGAACTTTTTGAAGCATTTAAACAAGAATTTCAAAATGTGAAGATTTTTCAAAGGATGTTTGAAACACTACGACCATCATTTGTACATATAAATAAAGTACGTGAAACTTGTTGTTGTCGAAATCATGTTGAATTTGATCTACACCTAGAATCATATAGAAAATTTCTGGCAGCAATTGATCAAAATTTAGCCATCCTTGGAAGCACAACACAATTTGTGAAGTCTCTTCTATGTGAAATATCAAAAAATTAGGATGAATTCAATGTTCAGTGTATAAAAAATGTATGTAATGATTGTGGAGATTTGAAGAATCTTTTACATGTTGAAAATAATGAAATGCAAGTTACTTGGAAGAGATTTGAATATGAGACATACTTAACGAAGTCAGGAGTTGAGGCCAAAAAAATTGTTCTCAAAGAGAGTGGATTGCCTTAGAATGAATTCATGAGTAAATTTCGCAATATCATATATCCACATATCCAACATTGTCATGGTGCAAGATGAAAAACTAAGCAATTTCATTATTCAAAGAATTGTTTTCCACCAGGTTGTATTCTCTCTATTGTAGATTTATCTGAGAACTATACATTTAGTCCTCAAACTGAGATCCAAAGTCAATATTATCATTCAGAGAAAGTTGCAATCTTCGTGCAAGTTTGTTATAGGCATGCAGAGTTAGCAGTCGGTGGAATACAAAATAGAAAAGATGATATAATTATCATCAAAGAGGTTCACTTTTATATCAGTGATGATATGAATAATGATAGAAGCTATGTAGCTCATTGTTTCAAAATGTTTTTTGAAGACCTAAGACGACGTGGCATAAATCAAGAACACTAGATATGGTCTGATGGATGTGTTGGTAAGTACATTGTTTTTTAAATTATTTTTATTTAATTTATATTTACTTTTAACTTTGACACTTAAATTGTTTGATTGCTTAAATCTATATATATAATTACTTTTTTGAAGCTAATTTGGTTTTCAATTGTTTAATTATTTGTAACTTCACAGGACAATTTAAGTCTGCAAAAGCCTTTGTTTGGTTAAGCAGTCAACATGCTAGATGCAACACCAAAATTTTGTGGAATTTTTATGAGTGGACATGGAAAAGGAGAGCACGATGGAGCAGGAGCATGTGTGAAGCGTGCACTTCATCAACATGAACTTGCTGGTATGTAAAGTTTTCACCATATATATATATATGTCCAATTTAGCTTGATATTTTTTAAAAGATTAGATATATATATTTAATTTAACTAAATTAAATTATTTTAAGTTCCTTAAAAGTAATAGGTGACAAATTGTGCCAACTTGTGTGTAACTTGTAGGTAATTCCATATAGAATGTAGACAAAATTGTTGAATGGTGCAAAAGTCAATTTTCTGCTCGCAACTCAACATACAACACATGATATTTTTGGGAAGTTACAAGTACATGTCTAGTCAAAATTTGTTAAAATTTTGAATTTCAAAGTTTAAGTACATACATGATTTCAAATTGAATTTTTAAGTTTGAATTTAAACAGATATTGATCGATCAAATCCTTATAATTGTCAAGCAATTCATGGTATTAGAAATTTGCATCAAATCATGACAACGGGGAGTAGTAGGCCTTATGCAATTAATGTGAGAGAAAAATCATGTTTTTGTATTGATTGCATTGAGGATAATGCAAATATTGATCAATGTGAGAATATTAGAGATGGGTATCTTTCACAATGGGTGTAGTGCCCCTCCATTCTCATAGTGGATGTGCAGGAAGTTTGGCTTTGGAACTTGGAGATGAAAGTAAAATAATAGAGATATTTAAAGGTATGTGCTAATGATGTTAAACAATTGATATTGTATATCATGAATTTATGGACCAAGTAAAAAGGTTAGGAAATGATTTATTAGATGTGTTTAAGGATATATTTATCATGATGTGTGTGTTTAGACATGACCATTATTACGATGTATGTTATTGGCATATTGATGTGATGAAAGTGTTTTGTTACCTTTAGAGTTTTCACTTGATTCTAATATATTATCATTGTATTGTCATATTATTATGATTTTGATTATGGTTATTTTTATTATTATAAAATATACTGATTTGTGTTCAAGCTTTGTGGCTGCAAGATGGGGCATGAGCTTCTATTAGTGTTGTGGTGAGTATGGTGCATATTGTTATGTTATTGTTATTATACAAAGATTTACTTGGATAACTGAGTGATATAGTAGTATGTTTGTTAGGATAAGTGGAAAGGGTGGTATCGTACCATTTGACGTATGAGAGACATACGAGAATGAGATACGATTGCTAGAGCCTCTTTCCTAGTGCTTCGGCTATTATGCACATGTGCTCTAATTTGTATGTTTAAGTGAACAGGTACTAGGCTACGTCGCTACCTAAATTAGTAGGTCTGAGCGTGCCTCTAATCCCAATGGTGGTTGAGGAGATAACATCTAGGCCCAAATTATAACTTAACTTTGACCATTGTTCTCAATTAGAGACAATTGATGAAGAATGTGTTAACTTTTTCGGGTTGTCATGAGACAATGTCCGATCTTCTTTACCCTATGTTTGGAGTGTTGCACTTATTCGGTTGTTTCTTATGTGATATGTGATTGTTTGATTTTGTTGTCTAACCTTAGTTTTGGATCCCAACCTGTTGGTGTTAAACCTCGTGGTTAGTTGTGTTGTTATGATTGTGATTAGTGTTATTTATCTTTTGATGTGAATGTTGCTCTTTCATGTGAAGTTATTTTATGATTTATATTTTACCTTATTTGTGAATTATTTGAGTGAAGTTAGATATTGAATCTATCATATTTATTATTATGATTTTTATTAATGTGTTTGAGGTGTGATATAATATTGTCCATAAGTGACATTTATTTATGTTATGTTTTATTATGTTATTATTTTGAGGAATAATTATTTAATTATTGTTTATTATTATCATTATTTGGTATTTGATTATTGTTTATTGAGTAATATTTGTTTTACTTTTGTTTAGATATAATTTTTGCATTATTAGTCTCTTGATTCATTTTATTAAAATGGTCACTAAATTTATGTTTTATGGAGTCTTTATGTGGTTTTAATGATTTAAAATGTTTCTTATGTGATAGCTTTATGGGTGAGAGGTATTTTTATTTTATAAAATTATATTTTTTGAGTCAAGAACCCACCCTAATTACTCCATTATGAAAAGTGACGAAAATGGAAGTTGAAAGGGGGCTGGGAGGTTGTCTTTTGGGGGGAGAAGTGTTCTCTTTATTCTGGGAGGAGATAAAGGGTTTCCGTGCTGTTGGGTTATTCAATTTTTGGCATGCATGTTGGATTTGGATTGGGATTCTTTTTCGGGAGAGATTTTTCTATGTTTGCAAAGAGGAAGGAGCAATGGGAAATTTGTGGCAATTTGAGGGTTTTGAAAATTAAAAACTTTGGAGCTCAGCATCAAATTTCTGTCATTCCCAAGCGTTGGATCCAGGTTGGATTTTCAGATCTTGTGTTAAAATTTTCTTTCGTATGCATGAATGATTTGATTGATTTATTTCTTTTAATTTTTGAAAATAAATATTGGATGGTTTTATTTCTATGTGTGAATGAAACATTTATTCTACAATAAAAATCAATACATATTTGTTATTCTTGGTATTTACGAGTAAAAGGGTCTGATTGCGTTGCTCATAAATCTAAATTTACAAACTGGGTTGGTGAGATTTTTAAAGGGTTTTTTTATTTCGTTGTCGTTTAAATCCTGTCCAAAAATCTCAGAAACCCAGATTGTAGTTTGTAAGATATGGTTGAAACACGAGACTGGTGTTAAGTTGCTCCTCTATGACTGCAAATATCTTTATTTCTCTCTGTAAACAGTCAATGAAAGATTGAAATTTTAAATTTATAGGGGTTTGAAATAGCTTAAATTAATTTTAATATTCTTTTTTTTATATTTTATTTTGGATAAAATCTGGTTGTTAAGTTACTCATTTTGTTATTTGACTGTAATCGAGTATTACCGAAAATAGGGTTTTATGTAATCCGTCTGTTGTTTTGCATTTTATGAAATTATTATTTATTTTTAGTCAATTTCTTCCGCGTTGCTGAGTAGTCGACATCTAAATCTGAAATGGGTATTTTACAGATTTTGATTTCGAGTTCATATGACTATTTTATGGTTGTTTTATTGTTAACAGATTTGACTGTTGTCAAGTGAGAATTAGTTTAGTTTTAAAAGTTGTATTTGAGGGTATAACTATATTCTTTGATCTGTATTGTGTTGTACCATTTTTATTTAATTGTTTTTACTATTTTCATATTATAAATCCCTTCATATTTGTGAGATCTTGCATTGAAGTTTCTATATTTGTAAAGATCAATTATGTTAGGGATGTGCATTGTTGATCTTGATTGTGAATTACTAAACTACAATGTGTTATTATGTTATAATATTGTGAGATTGATGTAATATACTTTATTGTAGTGTTGTGATTTAATGATAAGTTTTTTTAGTTTTCTATCCATTTGTGTTATGTGTTTGGGTCTATAAAAGTACTTAGAAGCATTTGTGAAGTTATTGTAATTTTCGGTTGATTCTTATTTTGGTAGTTTTCTTGGGATGTTTAGTGTCAGCCACTTGTTATTTCTGTTTTGTTGTTTGCTTGTTTGTGGGGCCTAGTGTTGTCTCCTAGCACGGAGGGAGTGGGCCTCAGGGTTCCACGTGGTAGGGTGGTATTTCCGAACCATCCATTGGGATTTAGGTGGTGCAATTCGTGCGCAACATGGAGAGTCTTTCTTTTCGCTTCATTCTATAGTGAATTTATGTGCAGGTGATATTTTCATAAAAAAATTATGTTTAATGTATCTTATACATATATACCTCTTAGATTAATGAAACGTGTTCATGGTAGCATTCTTGTATAGGAAAAGTAAGTGAATTGATACAATCTTGTTTATACACATTTTTACTATTGTTTAGTATGTAATAGAGAGGTTTAATATAAAAATGTTGTATTTCTAATGCATGAGTTTAACTAAGTAGTAGATATGATATATCTTTATGTACTTATTTTATAACATTGATTAAGAATAGATTTGTATTGGCATAGTGTTAGATGTGGTTGAAGATAATTTCGATATGTTATCATATGTAATTTGATGTATGAGATTAATTTACATTCAAGTATTAGTAAAATATGGTCATAGTATATCAAATATGTTCTTTAGACTTAATTAGTGTAGGTGTATCTTAGTAGCGACGTTAGGGGACCATGGTGGATAGGTTTGCAAATGGGTTATGTTCAATATTATTTTTAGGTTATAATGTGATTATAATATCATGTTGATGTAATAATGTTATTCATATTAATTGGTTGAGTTGCATTAGTTAGTGTTACTTTAGTTTCTTTAAAAAAAATAATAAAAGAAAAAAAAAATTGGCTTGATGTTGATGGTTTTTTGTGTTAATCCACTTGGTCCCTTAGCGGGGCGTTACAATGGGAAATGAAACAATTAATATCAATGCCTCGTTTTGTTGAATATGACAATGTCGATGTCTACGATCCACTATATTCAGCTAATTACGAACGTGCATCTGATTTAGTTGTTACAAATATGGAAATTGATTAATTTAGTTAAAATCAAGATTTAAATTTATATATATATATATTCTATGTTTAAGTAAGTTTCAAATATAAAATATAAATTTTTACAACTTTTAAATATATAATTTACTTAAATATGTATATATGTGGTGTGTGTACAAGAGATATTTTTGATGTAGTTGTAGATCCTAAAAATGAAGAAGGTGTAGATTACTATCTACTAAGATGTACGCAACCAAAAAGAAAATTGGTTGAATCGATGACAAATGGTGATGGACAAGAGTATCCCATTGGATCAGTCATTATTGAAGGCTCATATTATCAAAAAATAAAGATAGATAAAAATGGTATTATATTTGTTGATTATAGGTGATGTGTAACACCCCTCAATTTTGTTCTTTTGATCAAACAGTGTTTGTTATGTATGTTTTGCTTTGTTAGCACGTTGGTTATAAACTGGATTACTTTGACCGCTAATTGTTAAAGTGATGAAAACATTATGTTTTGATGTGATGGTGCTTTAATCAGATGTTTTATTATTTCATGTTATGAAATAAATTAGCATTTATGTGAATTGTGGATGTTTATGCTTTGACTATATCATTGATGATTAGATGCGTCAGTTAGTGATATTGTATTGGTGAAGGGGACGAGATCACATCACTCGCATACGAGCGCCCTGTGATTCCGCAATTTCCTCTTCACGGTGTGTTTTAATATATATATATATATATATATATATGCATGTTTTGACACTCGTATTATGTGCAAGATGCAGGTACAGGACATCGACTCCACCTGGTTCCACAGGTCTAAACATGTCCCTTGGAGAACGATTGGGAGATAGTAGCTAGCTTTTATGTGTCGTGACATCACCCTAGCCATAGTGTGTCATCGAGTTGTCAGTTGGGATAAGTTATTTTTCCTTGTCTTCTCTTCTCTCCTTGCTTGCGTGTTTAAATGTCCTAGTGAAATGGTGTTTGCTTTATTTAAATTTATTGCCAAAATGCATAAAGGAGTGCTTGTTATTTAATTAGTTAATTTATTTCAATCAATAAATTAATCTAATCATGGATTAGATTTATTTATTGATTAAGTAAATTAAATTAATTATGTTAGTATTATTAAATTTGAGGCAAATCAAAAAATAAAAAAAAAAATAAAATAGAAAATTGCCTTGCATTCCTCTTGTAATAAAATAAATTAAAAATGTTATTTTTTTTTTTAAATGTAATTGTTAGATTCAATTTTGTGAAAGAAAGGGAATTTAATTATCATTGTGGTGCAAATAGAATTTTGTTTAAATAAATATTATGCATTTGAAGTGGGGAAATGAAAATTGTTTATTAAATTTAAAAAAAAGAAAATATCCAAAATAGCAATAACTTTTGGTGGGTGAACTCAAATTAGGGGTTTGACAATTTGGAGAGGAAAATGGATAAGGAAATGAATTTCATTTTTGAATTTTTGGAATTTTTGAAATTGGCAATTTTGGAGAGCAAAAAAAACTTGGAATTCTTGGAGAAAATTTGGAAGGAAGGATTGGAAAGACTTGTTGAAGCAAAATTGGAAACAAGTGCAACCTCCATTGAAGGATTCAAAAAGCTTGGAGAAAAACAAAAGGTTCCATGTTTTCCCTCATTATGCAATCTTATTTTAGAAATTTTGTTTGAAATGGTTCAATTTAGATTTGGAATTCAAATTTTGATTCAAAACCCATGTTGGAATCACCATTCAAACTTGAATAAAAGAGTTTTTCAAATTTTTTGTGAAAACAATTTGAACCAGAATTTATCCTCAAACTATCAATGGGAAATTTGAAACAAACTTGAAAGATTCAAATGGTTTCTTATGAAAATTTGTGTTGTTGGGAAAATCTCTATTTAACTTGTGAGAAATCATGCAATTATTGTGTTAGATTATGTAGTTTCAATGGAAATTCATTTTGTTTCTCAGATTGAGAGTTTGCCCAATTTGGGTATTGAAGGAATGTATTTTCTCAATCAAATTATGAAGCTGTTTTTGTGTATATTTATATATATATATATATATATATATATATATGTATATGTATATATATAAATACTAGTTGATATGTATTTATACATATATATACATATGTATATATATATATATATATATATATATATATATATATGTATTTATTTAAATTCAAAATTTTTATTTGAGTTCTGGGAAGTCATATTTTATGACTGTGTTTTTTTTTACCAGTTGTTTTCTTTTGGTGTTTAAAATCCGCGTGGTGGATTTGATTTAGTCGCTGGGCGAAGTGAATGGGGGAGGGCTTAAACCCTCGGCCACCCCACGGATGGCGACAACCGCCTGTGGTGGCAACGCCGTCGCTGCCAACACAGGCCGCCGCCTCCATTCATGGAGGCAGCGTCCCCTGTTCACAACAGGGCACGGCCGAAACCCTAAGTGGCGTGCTTAAGGAAATATGGAATTCGCTTTTTAAATTTCATTTATTATATTTATTAAACATGAAACATATAATATGTAATTCGATTTCAATGTTTTATTTTGTTAATTAGAATATAATTTATATATATATTTTAATATATATGTTATATATAATAATTTAATATTATTATATAATATATATATTAAAATATGTGTATATTATATTTTAATAAAATGCTTAAGGAAATATTATTCTTATGTAAATTTAATTATATATATATATTTTAAAATATATATGTATATTGCAATGTGATTTATTTTCTGAAAAGAGAAGTATTTAATTTTTAAATGTGATGTTTGTAAGGAATAGACGAAAAATTGGATATAGAAAATTATGGTTTAGCAAAAAATGATTGATTTAATTTATCATATGTATTGTGTCAACAAGAATCAAACGAACATTCAAACCCTTATGTGATTGTGCAAGAACATAGTTTATTTAATTTTTTAAAATGCACTAATGCGATGAATGATTGGATTTACGAAATCCAAAGGTAGATTACCTTATATTGTTTGCAAGCTTTCTTTCGTCGTGGGGTGCTTATTCTTGTTGGGATTTGAGTTAGATCTCGTAAGTCTTCCAGATTGAATCGTCTTTTATGTGTTTTGGGGTTGTCGACATGTCAATCAACCTTGTTTGCCATGGGTAGTGCGTACTTGTGTCCAGTGTTATATCTGATTATCTTGGATGGGTTTTGTTTACTTCATGTCGTGTTTAGGGATTCATTATCCCTAGGTCGTACTTGAGTACCCTTTTGGTGGTGGCATAGTTCCTCGTGTTGTCTTAGAGAAGTGGCTTGCATTGAGGGCCGACAGAAAAAGTGGTGCCAGGAGATCTCGATGTAAGTTGGTTAATTCAGTGAAAACTTAAACCAATTAATTAGTATAGGTGGTACCAACATTTAAAAAGATTAATTTTGCCTCTCTCATGGATGCAAGTGCTTGTATAGACTTGGGATGAGACGAGAAGGCCTAGAATGGCAAGATCATTATCTTGTCCCTTCGAAAGATAACTGATTCCGCATTGGTTGGCATGTGGGGCCGAGAGTCGTTAGAGGTTACCAGGATATCCCGAGATGGGGGCCGGGACCTAGGAAGACTTGCCAGGATATCCCATGTGACATTGTGATGACACTTCTCCTAAGTCAGCATTATGTTTGTATTCGTGATGTGTTCATTTACTTAAAATCTGGAAGCATTGTAACCTTTGTGTCATGTGATGTCATGTTCGTATAATTTTCAGTTGAGTCATGTTGCCTATGTTTAGAGGTTGTTGGACTTGACTGGAAATCCTTGTTACTATCTCCTAGCACGGGGGGTGAGCCTTTGGGTATCACTTGGTTGGGTGGAACGTGCACCTTACTCTGTTGTCTTGGCGTTTTCTTATGTGGACGAGACTTTCGTGTTGGGGAGCTCGTGGGATCCAGTTGCTACCTTGGTTTCATTTATGTTAGTTTCTCTTGTATTTTATTTACCCCTCATTGTTATCGAGGTGGAAATTGTAATAGGAAATCATGTTATTGATTTACCTCATTCTGGGAATGAGTGATGTAATTGTAATTGTATAACTTTTGTTATTGGTAACCATGAAGGATCTCATGGTCTTAAATGAAAATCTCATGTATGGAATGTATGTGCTTTAATTATTTAAGTGAATGTTGCTATGTTTCATTTCATGCATGTTGTTTTAATTTGTGATTTAAATAATCTTGTCTCGTAACCTTAGGGGATTGTTGGCTTTGTGTTGTAATCTTACATGTTTTTGTAATTGAACCAAAAATAAAAAATAAAAAAATTTGTGCATTTGTTTAGTAGTTTGCAACTTCCCCTAGGGTTGTGTGGCGGGAGCATTACATGATGCAGGAGCATCCAGTGGTGTGATGGCAATATTGCATCACCCAAAAACATGCTTTCCATTTATGTTCCTTTTATTTTCTTTTTGTAGATGTTTTTGCATTTCTGGATACCCTTTTTGTCGAATAAGAATTCCCAACTTTCAGAACTACTTTTTTGATTTTTCTGCTCAACTGTTATTTTTAGCAAGTATGAATTTGAAGGCGTGGGAAGAAAAAAATTTATGGGAAGGTTCAGGATGGAAAAATAAGGACTTTGGCGAAAGAATCAAGTTAAGATCATTCATGGTTTGAAAGTTATTCAAGTTTCAGTTTCTGCTTTTTCCCCTGCAAAACCTTATGAGTCCAGTTTGAGGCACTAAACGGTCTTGTACGGGCCTATAAATTGTCAAAAATAGTGGAGAAGGTTCTTAGCCTGTTCTTCACTCTGATACCTTTCCAACGGTTCAAACAGTTCGAAAAACGGAGTCTTTGATCAAAAGTAATGGCTTCCGGAAGTTGGCCGATTTTTGGAAAATTGCCAATTTTTGAATTAGGACTCAATTTTTGAATTTCTATTTGTAATTTTTCGCGCCAAACCACCAAAACTCATAACTTGAATGTGTTTTTTGGCTCCAAACCAAAAAGGGGCTATTTATGGGCTAGTTTTTTATTTTTGAGTAGGCTTTTGGGGAAAAGAGTTTGCATGCTACGAAAGGGGGTCTTCTATAATTTCTGTAATTTGCATGTATTGCAGAGCTTGAGGATTTGTGATCCTATGCATGTAAGAAGTTCCATTCTAAATAATAATAAAATTTCTCTGGTTGTTTGCATCACTTTCTATGTCTCGGGTTTGCTCCCTCATCAGGTGGTATCAGAGCAGGTTTTCTCTAGCATGTGGATAGATCGCCGATCGTAAGGCAGTTCGCACCATGACCGTGGTTGTGGGTTCAAGATCTTCAAGATGCCTCCAAGAGTAATTCTTGGTAGGCGTGGTGGTGCTAGAGGTGGTAGAGGTGTCATAAATGTTGGTGGAAGAGATCCATTGGTGGCCGAGGGTTTCAAAGTCCTCTAAAGACAAATTGATGCATTGCAGGAACAAATGAGAAGAGGGTTAAACTCGGGAAGGAGAGGAGAAAGAGAGGATGAAGAAGAGGTGGAAGATTTAGATGTAGAAGAGAAAGAAGAAGTGATTGATCATGATCAAATGCAGCTGATAAGGGCCATTTCAAAGATCAGAAAAATACCCAGAATAGAAGTCCCCAATTATTCTGGAAGTTTGAATCTAGAAGAGTTGATCAACTAGATCAACGAACTAGAAGATTATTTCAAGTATGAAGAAGTGGAGGACCCAGATCGGGTTAAGTTTGCAAAAACAAAGCTAAAGGGCCACACAAATATTTGATGGAAAGAGGTCTAGTTGGAGAGAAATCGAAGAGGAAAAGGAAAGATCAATAGTTGGGATCACATGGTGGAGAAACTGAAGAAGTAGTTCATACTAGTAGACTACAAGTTAGATCTGTTGAAGAGATTGCAAGGGTTGAAGAAAGGAAGTAGATCTATGAAAGAATACACATAATATTTTCATAAGATGATTATCAGAATGAGCCATGCAGAGGCTAACAAGGAGAAGGTAGCCCGTTATCTTAATGGGTTATGACCAAGCATTCAAGAGGAGCTAAGCCTAGTCAGAATGACCACCATTGTGGATGCATACCATTTTTATTTGAAAGTTGAGGAGAAGTTGAACAAAAAATTTGACAGCAAGCAAAAAGGACGAGGAGGTCAAAGCAGAAGGGGTAGTGGAAGATCTTTTGGGAGCTGAAATGAGGATGAAAGGGAAAATGAAGATGTGGGTACTAGTCGAGGCCAGAAGAATGATAACTTCTACCACCCTCATGATCAAAAAAATGGTGATCAAAGAGGTAGAGGACGAGGAAGATCTAGGCCAGGACCCGGAAGAGGTGGTTTTAGAGGAACTTGTTTCCCTTGTGGTGAAGAAGGGCATCGAGCCTATGAATGTCCACAACACCAAGGAAGGAAAAATAGAAGGCCAAAAGGTCATGGAAGGGTTGCACATGCAGATGAGGAGGCTCAATCTGAGCATTCAGATGATGTGGAAAGGGGAGAATCCCTAGTGGTTAGAAGAGCCCTGGTGACTGAAGAGAAGGAGCCAGAACAAAGGAAGAATATGTTCCGCACAAGGTGCAAGTGTGAAGACAAATGTTGTGATGTCATTATTGATAGTGGGAGCACCGATAATCTGGTGTCAGAAGAGATGGTTACGAAGTTGAAGATGAAAAGGGAAAGGCATCCACATCCATATCGGATTGCTTGGTTGTAGAAAGACCACAAAGTTCTAGTCAATGAGCAGTGCCTGGTGAAGTTCAAGATCAAAAGCTATCATGATGAGGTACTCTATGATATCATCCCCATTGATGCATGTCACATGTTGTTGGGGAGGCCATGCAAAAACTTATTCCTTGATAAAGGATGGAGTCCGCCATAAGTTGAAACCCCTGAAGAAGGACGAAGAAAAGGTATGCAATAGTGCTAGAATTTGTTTTGTTGATGGAAGGAAATTTTTAGAAGGAATGAAGCATGAGCGTATGTGTTATGCATTGATTCCTAGAATGGATAAGGAAGATAGAGAGAAGGTTCCAGTAGAAGTTTCTAGACTATTGGATGAGTTTCAGGAGATTATTTCTAATAATGTACCAGAGGGTTTACCACTAGTGAGGAAGATTAGTCATCAGATTGACTTGATCCCTGGAGCCAGTTTGCCAAATAAGGTAGCTCACAGAATGACTCCTACAGAAAATGAGGAGTTGAACAAACAAGTTTAGGAGTTGTTAAGAAAGGGTTTGATTCGAGAGAGTTTGATCCCATGTGCAGTACCTGCAGTACTAGCACTGAAGAAGGACGGGGAGTGAAGGATGTGTACAGACTCCCGGGCCATAAATAAGATAACAATCAAGTACAGATTTCCCCTACCAAGGATGGATGACCTAATGGACTATTTGAGTGGAGCTCAGTACTTCACAAAGATAGATTTAAAAAGTGGATATCACCAGATCTGGATTTAAGAGGGTAATGAATGGAAGACTTCCTTCAAGACCAAGGAGGGCCTGTATGAGTGGTTAGTCATGCCCTTTGGGCTAACCAATGCACCGAGAAAATTCATGTGGCTCATGAACAAGGTATTGAAATAGTTTCTTGGGAATTTTGTTATTGTGTACTTAGATGATATTTTAATATTCAGTAAGTCCCTAGGTGAGCATTTGATGCATATTAGTAGTCTTTGAAAAGTTGAGAGAAGAGAAATTGTTGATTAATCTAAAGAAGTGTAGTTTTGTGAAGGAGTTAGTGTACTTTGGGTTTGTTGTCTCGGGAGAAGGTCTCAAGATGGACCCAGAGAAGGTGAAGGCTATTCTAGAATGGCCTACCCTAAGAACTGCTACTGAGGTGAGATCTTTCCATGGTTTGGCCAGCTTTTATAGAAAGTTCATTAGAAACTTCAGTAGTATTTGTGCATCCCTAACTGAAATAATGAGAGGGGATAGAAAAGAGTTCAAGTGGAGCACTAGAGCAGCAAAGAGTTTTGATCTGTTGAAGCAGAAGGTGACAAAGCAACCATTTTTAGCCCTCTCAGATTTCAACAAGGTGTTTCAGGTGGATTGTGATGCTGGTGGTTGTGCCATTGGAGCAGTGTTGAGCCAAGAAGGTAAGCCCATTGCCTATTTCAGTGAAAAGTTAAATGATGCAAAGAGAAAGTACTCTGTATATGATTAGGAATTTCATGCAATAGTTTGAGCATTAAAGAAATGGAGACATTATCTATTGCTGAAGGAATTTTTTTTGTATACTGATCATCAAGCATTATAGTACCTGAGTAGTCAAGGAAAATTAAATCAGAGGCATATGAAATGGGTAAAATTTTTGCAGAGTTATACCTTTTTTTTAAAGCATAGGAGTGGGAAGTCGAATAGGGTTGCAGATGCCTTAAGTAGGAGGCAAACATTGTTGATGGAGATGCAAATTAAAGTGGTTGGAGTCAATGAACTCAAGACATTATACTCTGAAGATCCTGATTTTGTAGAGGCTTGGAAAGCTTGCAAGGAGCCTGTTACAGTTGACAGGATGAAATGGCTGGATTTCATAATCTAGGATGGCATGTTGTTTAACGAAATCCAATTGTGTATTCCAAGGAGTTCCATGAGGGAGAACCTGATAAAGGAGAAGCATAGTGGAGGAATGGCAGGACATTTTGGTTGGGATAAGACCATTGCCATTATTAGTGAGCATTATTATTGGCCTCAGTTATCACAAGATGTGAAGAAGTTTGTGCAGAGTTGCAGGGTATGTCAAATGGCTAAAGGAGTGAGCCAGAATACTGGGTTGTATCAGCCCTTACCTGTACCAGAGAGGTCGTGGGAGGATATAAGTATGGACTTTGCTCTTGGTTTTCTAAGGACACAAAGAGGGAATGATTCAGTATTTGTGGTAGTTGACAGGTTTTTGAAGATGGCACATTTCATCCCATGCCAAAAGATCCATGATGCAGTCCACATTGCTGACTTGTTCTTTAGAGAGATGGTGAGGCTACATGGTCTGCCAAAGAGTATAGTCTCAGATCGTGACACAAAAGTTGTTGGGTAATTTTGGAGGACCTTGTGGAAGAATTTGAAAATAGAGTTGAAGTTCAGTTTTGCACACCATCCACAAAATGATGGGCAGACTGAGGTTGTGAACAAAAGTCTGGGTAACCTATTGAGATGCTTGGTAGGAGATAAACCCAAGGGATGGGACTTGATCTTGCCCCAGGTAGAATTTTATTACAACAATTTTGTCAATAGAAGCACTGGTAGATCACCATTCCAGATTGTGTATGGAGGCAGTCCCAGGACCGCTCCAGAATTGAGGAAGATGGACCAAGAGAAGAAGACAAGTGTTGAAGCCGAAGACTTTGCAGAGCACATCAAAAATATACATGAGAAGGTAAGAGAGCATATTAACAAGATGAATATGCAGTATAAGGCTAAGGTAGATCAGAAGAGAAGGTATAAGGAGTTTCAGATTGGTGATGAAGTGATGGTCCACTTGAGGAAAGAAAGGTTTCTAGTGGGAACCTATAACAAATTGAAGATGAAGAAGTTCGGTCCCTGTAAAATTTTGAAGAGGCACGATTCAGGGAATGCATATGAGGTAGAGTTGCTAGATGGAGTCAATATTTCCCATGTGTTCAATATTTTAGATTTGACAGAGTATCATGAAGGTGGCGCAAAGGAAGTACCAAAAATGGAATAGTGTGGCATTCCAGCACCTACTTCAGAGTAGGAGGAGATTGAAGAAATCTTGGATAGCCGTGTGGGAAGGAGTATCAAAAACAGGCAGTATGAAGAATATCTGGTAAAGTGGAGAGGAAAGCCTGTGGAAGATTCATCCTGGTTGTCTAAGGCACAGGTTGACCATTTGGGTTTTCCTCAACCATCTGAGACGTGACGGGGTCACTTCTCAAATTACCCTAAGTGTCTGATGCAGGAGCATCCAGTGGTGTGAGGGCAATCTTGCATCACCCAAAAACATGCTTTCCATTTATGTTCCTTTTTTCTTTTTTCTTTTTGTAGATGTTTTTGCATTTCTGGATACCCTTTTCATCGAATAAGAATTCCCAACTTTTAGAACTACTTTTCTGCTTTTTCTGCTCAACTGCTATTTTTAGCAGGTGTGAATTTCAAGGTGTGGGAAGATAGAAATTTATGGGAAGGTTCAGGATAGAAAAATAAACACTTTGGCGAAAGAATCAAGTTAAGATCATTCATGCTTTGAAAGTTATTCAAGTTTCAGTTTCTGCTTTTTGCCCTGAAAAACTTTTCGAGTCTAGTTTGAGTCACTAAATAGTCTCGTACGGGCCCAAAAATTATCAGAAGTGACAAAGTGGGTTTCTAGCGCATTCTTCACTCTGAGACCTTTCCATTAGTTCAAACGGTTTGAAAAAAAGAGTCTCAGATCAAAAGTTATGGCTTCTGGAAGTTGGCCGATTTTTAGAAAATTGCTAATTTTTGAATTAGGACTCAATTTTTGAATTTCTATTTGTAATTTTTCGTGCCAAACTACCAAAACTCATAAATCGAATGTTGTTTTTGGCTCCAAACCGAAAAAGGGGCTATTTATGGGCTAGTTTTTTATTTTTGAGTAGCTTTTTGGGGAAAAGAGTTCGCATGCTGCGAAAGGGGGTCTTTTGTAATTTCTGTAATTTGCATGTATTGCAGAGCTTGAGGATTTGTGATCCTCTACATGTAAGAAGTTCCATTCTAAATAATAATAAAATTTCTCTGGTTGTTTGCATCACTTTTTGCGTCTCGGGTTTGCTCCCTCGTCAATAGGCTAGGACAAAAGGTTCTACATTACAGTCACTTAGTTTTGGCAACAAAAATAAATTTAGCAACTTTACCTAAAAGAGGACGTGCCAAACAAAAGTGGAGGTTGCCTATTGAAGATCATGAAAATATTTTAGAGATAATTAAAGATAGAGAGGATCCAAATTTTATGTACCAGGGGCTTTAAGTTGTTTTTTGGATATATGTACACATTTATGACTCCAAATCTAGATAATATATATTTGTATTGATTGGACATGTGACATGATTTAGAATGGGTTTTTGTTTTAGAATGTGACATGTATGTTAGATAATATATATGCTTGATACAAAACCTAGTGACTTTAAAAAAAAATTCATTTACATTTTGCCTAAATTCCTCTAAATCATCTAAATTTCCAATTGCATTTTTACATGTGGGACATGGTTCATTCTTTTAAGTTCCCTCAAGAATCTCTAGAAATTCCTTTATATCATCTCTCTAGATTCCTTTATTGTATTTTTATGTTTGACATGGAATTGTTAAACTTTCACTTTCAAATCTTTGAATTTAAATATTTTTTCAACTCCACTTATATACATGAGCTAGATTGAATATATATACATATATATATATATATATATATATGTGCAACAATTTGTACAAAACCTAGTCTATGTTCCAATTTTGCATTTAAATTTATTTATGTTCCATTGAATTCTTAAGTTCACATGAATCTTTCATTTCATTTGAACATTCAACTCCACAAACTTATATAATTATCTAGTTGATTTGGTGTTTGAGTGGTGAAGAATCTAGACATAAATGTTGTCTCTAGTTTTCTTTATTTTTTATACATTACTAATGCACGACATTCAATAATTTTAAATGATCATCTGGATTTTCATGTATCCTAATCATCACATCCTAATTTTATTATTTTCATCAAGGTAAGCATCCCTCATCCTAATCATCAAGTTAAGATCACTTTATCAAGTAATAACCCATTTAACCATAATCATCCTAGAATCATTTAAAAATTATCCATCTAGATCCATCTCAACCATACATCCATTCTCCATCCTTAATAATAAAAAAACATCACTTGAACATCAAAATTTGGTTACTTGGTCTCAATCTAGTCCATACATCATATTGTCCTTTCGTCATCACCCAAAGCTTTCAACATCTAGGGACCTTATCCTTAATCTGGACTATCATCCATTTCAAATCCAATCTCCTAATAAAAAATCACTTGACCTTATAATTTGATTTCATCTTTAAAATCCAAATTTGCTTAAGAACATTAGCTCCTATCTTTTAAGTATAGAACTAAATTATTTATCCATTTTGTTAATGTTAGATTGTATCCAGGTTCTCTTGGTTTGGTCTTTCTTGTTCACCTCAAGGTGCATTGGAATATATGAACATTGTAGTGAATCATAGTGATGGTGTTTGGGGTGCTTGAGATGGCTACATTTTGGCATCAATTTAACTTTTTTTACCATGTATAGCTTGAGACCATGTGTGTAATGGTCCATCTTTCCAGTACAATTAAATATGCATTGATCAATTTTTAATTTATATAGAATTTTCATCCAGGAAGATCTAGATCTACCTGATAAATTTTTAATTTATATAGAATTGTCATCAATTTTTAATTTAATATTAAATGTGCATAACTTTCAAGATTTAAATATATATCAATTTCCAATTGCATATATATAAATGTTCCACATGGAATTCTTAAAATTTCAAGACTAGAAATTTGATTTCATTTACATTCAACTCCACTTATAGCTTACATGCTTTCTTTGAATTATATGGAATTCTTAAGTGAACACTTTCAAATATATATATATATATATTTGATTTCATTTACATTCAACTGGACACAAGTATAGCTCATCATCTAGTTCAAGAATTCTTTGCATGCACATTCAAATGAACATGTGTATTAGATTATATGGAATTAGACTAGGTTCATGTATAGCATGATATATGCACAATTTAAATGTATTTAACCTATACTAACTTTAAAAATGAACATTTAGAGCTTTAAAGAATTCAAGAACTATCATCTATTTCCAATTGCATTTTTATGTTCTACTTTAAAATATAGCATTAATCTCAAGCATATTTGCATTCAATTTTTTCTATTTCTTGACCTATTTATTAAAGACAAATTCATTTGAACTATTTATTTAAATTAATTACATGTACATGTCCATCTTTTTAAATTTACAAATAGCAACCATTAGATAGTGGAGTCCAACATTTTGATTTCATGATGTAAATTTATCTATATGTACAACAAGTGCATTTGAACAAACCATAATTTAAATTTAAATAAAGGTACTTGTTCCTTGCTAAATAAATAAAACCATAAACTAATAATGCACGATGTATTTATAGATGTAATGTAAGTGAAAATCAAACCATAATAATGCACATATATAACAAACCTAGGTTCAAACCATAAAACATAAATGTATGAATGTGACATGTAAATCATAACAAGTATATATATGTGTACCATAAAACATAAGTACAACACGTGCAAATGTTCAATACATAAATCATAAAAAGTGTCTCCAACATGTAATAATATGATCTCAAACATGTAATACTATAAAAAAAATCTCAAAGAGAGGGATGTCTGGTATGAATAGAATCATCAGATATCTAGCCCAATCTATGGCTCAATCTCTCCCTCGACCTCTCCCTCGATCCATGGCTCGATCTCTCCCTTGATCCACAGTCTGATATCTCCCTCGATCCATGGACCAATCGCTCTACTGATCCAAGATGTGTGGATCCATGTCCCGATCCAAGATCTCCTGATCTGTGTCCTGAGCCTCATCCCAACCCCTGCATGCATGTTCAAGTACATATATGTAAAATTATCTTAAATTAAAATGTACTTGAGTTCAATGTGTTCAAACTTAAACATCAAGTAATTAATTTTTTTATTAAATTTAAATGTACCTCATCTGCATACTACACGGGATCGCCATCATGCTCCAAATTTCCAAAGTTTGGCAATTCACCATACTGCTTAAAATTTTCAAGTACACAATTTCAATCAGGAGTTAAACAACTAGAAGTTTTTAAAATGCATTACATAATTTTTTAGAACACAATTTTATATATGTATTTAATTTATAAATTGAAAGTACCTGTTGTGCCTGCTCGATGGCTCTACCAATGTCACTAAGATCACAAGAATGTAAAGACATCGCAGGGGGCTCTCTAGCATGTATAGTATCAATGGCAAAAAGAAGTCGACTATATGTCCCATGGATAGGATTGGGTTTCGTAGTAGCCTCAACATGACCTATAACATCCTATCAACTACTTGGACAAGCTAAAGGATCAATAGAAACATGATGTGCATGGGATCCTGTAGGCTGATGTGGAATATTCTGAGCTGTATTTTCCACCCTGTGGCTCGTATGTGTATGAGGATATCGTTGTCTAATAAAGTCTAGTACCCTGTCAAGAGAAATCCCATGGTCCTCACTGATAACCTGATATGCTACTAGTAAATCCGAAATTGAGAGTCTACACGTATTACGTAGAGTCATGTGGGTCATATAATCGACATCTGCAAGAGTAGGTAGATCAGCACTAATAAATGGATCATACGATGTAAATGTATCCTTAGTGGGAGGAAGGTTGATCTATGGGCGTAATAAGTATCTACCAACTCGATCAGATGAAATCTGATCAGTCTGCATCGTAATAGAGGAAATGTTATAAAAAAATTGACTCTGAGTGGAGCCTATTGCTGCCTCCCCTACTACTGCCAATTCCAAACATTTTGGTAAAACCAAAAGGTTTGGGCCAACTAATGCCCTCTTGTCCGCAGGCGGTGGAAAATTTGAAGGTCTAAACTGTGGTTTGTCAGAAAAATGGTCTTTACCCTAGCCATCATGCTTAGGATAAGATGTGTATTCCACCTCTATATGTAAATGAAATTCTGCATATAACTGTAATACAGTGGCAGCTCGTCATTGTGTGGCCATCTATGATGTGCTGCCAACCATCTAGGGTATATGAATGGTGCAACAAGAGGATCTTCACACCTCATTACCAAATATCCTCTAATTTTATTTTTTCCTCTATAAAATAGGAACATGGATAACACATTTTCACCTGAAACTAATTTGGAAACTTCTCTATGTTTCACTGTGCCAGTAACACTCCTGGCAAGAGAAAAATAAAACTGCTCAATGCTGATTTCATCATAAGGATTGTATGATCGAATTGTCTCGATCATCTTAATAATCTCTTGTCTAATAGTGACTAATCTATCTCGATTAGCCAAATTGGGGGAGTTGTGAATTGTTTGCTCTAAAAATTTTAGAGCATTGTCCAATCTAGCAATACTATCTTGAAATATATTTGATCTAGTTTGAGCTTCTCGCTCAGAATGAGGGGAATGATGAGATCCCTCATCGTCCATGATATATATAAATAGATAGAGATCTGCATATCATTTAAAAAAAATAGATGATGAACTAAACAAATTTAAATTGAATTTTTTTCAAAACTAAAAATATATATATATTTAAATTAAATGTAAAATTTTCAAGTTTCAAAACTAGAAAACATTTTTAAATTTAAATGTATCTAATGAGATCTAGTTCAAACTTTATATCTATATCTATGTGAACCTATTAAATCATAGATGCATGTAATATGCAACCAAGAATAAATATGGAAAAAATATATTTATCCTTTCAACCACTCTATACTAAAATTTTGATCAAAATAAAAAAAATACTCTTCATTACAATTGGTCACATTATATCTAGCCTTTCTTTATAATCAATTATTTTTTAAATCAAACACTAAATAAAAAGGTTAACATTTCCTTAATTTTTCAATCTAACTTAAAACATATTAAAGTAATAACTAAAATTCTTTGAAATAAATTCCTTAGGAATAAAATATAAACATTGTACACATGTTTTGTAGGCACAATATCTCCTTTGATATCATCTTTTTCTTTCATGAAAGATGAATTTAGGCCTCGGGAATGCTATGTTTGATTAGAAACCTTGGCCTTGTAAGCATGGAATGACCTTTATTTCATCATATAATTTATTTTCTTCTTCAATGAACTTAACTCAATAGTTCACCTTTTGTAACAACTTAGATAGCATAAGAAATTTGACAACTCCAAATCTGAGACTTTCAATACATTTGTGTATGTAGATATATATACATTTAAGTGTATGTATGTATGTACACATGTATGTATGTGGGAGTGCATGTGTACATGTATATACATCTATATATATGTGTATGTGTGTATACATACATATGTACATGTGCATATATCTGTATGTATGTATGTACACATGTATGTATGTGGGAGTGCATGTGTGTACATGTATATACATGTATACATATGTGTATGTGTGTATGTACATGTATGTACATGCATATACATGTGTATGTGTGTATGTACACATGTATATATACATGTATGTATATGTATGTATGTCTATATACATACATGTACACACATGTACATATATATATATGTACATGCACGTGCGTACATATACATACATATATTTATGTACATGTACATACTCAAGTACATGCATACATACATACATACACACATACACATATATGCATGTACATGTACATACACACATAGATGTATGTATATATATATATATATATATATATGCATACACACATACACATACATACATACACACATACACATATGTATATATAATACATACATATACACATGTACACATGTACATGTATATATATGTACACATACATGTACATGCATTATGTACACATGAATGTATACATGTACACACATACACATATATATGTACACGTGCATGTGCATACATATAGGTATACATGTATGTATACATACATATGGTGAACTAAAAATTTGGGGTTTTCAATTTTGAATTTATAGAAATGTAAATTTAGGCAAAATGTATGTATGTACATACACACATGCATTTATATATATTGTGTACACATGTACATGTATGTACACTCAAGTGCATACACATACATGTCCACACATACATACATATACACATGTGTATATGTGTATATTGTAGTTATCATACTAAAATTTATACTATGCTTCTTGTGTACTCTATGAATTTTCAGTACAGGGTGAGCTAGCTTAAATCTATCCATAATTTCTTAAATCTCTAAGATCTAACCATTGGAATCTAACAAGATTAATGATGTAAGTCTTGTTGTAGGTCAATTAGCAAATCTCTAGGATCTAACCATTGGAATCTAACAAGATTAATGATGTAAGTCTTGTTGTAACTATCATTCAAATTATGGAATTTTACATGGGTGTCTCATATGCCTAGTAGGTATGTTGATTAGGATGGGAGCTAAAAAGTTACATTTAGCCTATTTATGAGAACATGAGCTAGCTTAAATCTATCCATAATTTCTTAAATCTCTAGGATCTAACCATTGGAATCTAACAAGACTAATGATGTAAGTCTTGTTGTAGGTCAATTACATATGCAATCATTACACAAGATTAACCATTGTTTCATGTTGTGATTATGTAATTACCATTTGATTTTTATTTATTCCACACCCACTTAAGAGTAGGAATTTACCCATATAAGTAATATGTACACATTACTTATATTTGAGCCATTTTTCTCTTTATTTTCAACTACATGTTAGCTTTCAACTCAAGAATAGGTTTCATGGCCCTTTTGTTTATGGGACAGCTGTCAAGTATCTGATGGTTAAGGGTGTATTTATGCTTTTGTGCTTTTGTTTCAGCATGCCTGTGGGAGACATCATGTCTTGACCAACAAAGTTTTGCAAGTATTAAGCTTTCAAAGGTTGGGTTTGTATAGTTCTCATAATTCATGATTCTCAGAGGTGTGAATTTTCTTTTGTACCATACAATTTGGACTTTGAGGGAATTTATTACCCATATAAGTAATATGTACACATTACTTATATTTGAGCCATTTTTCTCTTTATTTTCAACTACATGTTAGCTTTCAACTCAAGAATAGGTTTCATGGCCCTTTTGTTTATGGGACAGCTGTCAAGTATCTGATGGTTAAGGGTGTATTTATGCTTTTGTGCTTTTGTTTCAGCATGCCTGCGGGAGACATCATGTTTTGACCAACAAATTTTTACGAGTATTAAGCTTTCAGAGGTTGTGTATGTATAGTTCTCATAAGTCATGGTTCTCAGAGGTGTGAATTTTCTTTTGTACCATACAATTTAGACTTTGAGGGAATTTATTACCCATATAAGTAATATGTACACATTACTTATATTTGAGCCATTTTTCTCTTTATTTTCAACTACATGTTAGCTTTCAACTCAAGAATAGGTTTCATGGCCCTTTTTTTTATGGGACAGCTATCAAGTATCTGATGGTTAAGGGTGTATTTATGCTTTTGTGCTTTTGTTTCAACATGCCTGCGAGAGACATCATGTCTTGACCAACAAAGTTTTATGAGTATTAAGCTTTCAGAGGTTGTGTCTGTATAGTTCTCATAAGTCATGGTTCTCAGAGGTGTGAATTTTCTTCTATACCATACAATTTGGATTTTGAGGGAATTTTTTCTGCATAATGCATAACCTTTTTAGTTTTTTTACATGTAAATTAAATCTGGCAATGCAAGCCTTTTATATGAAACAATTGGTTGCCTATGTCAGGATTTTAAGAGGAGGCTATTAGAGTAATAAGTTATTATGCTTAATTAATTATATCATATTGGTTAATTAATTAAGTCACTTATTCCTTTAGTTACTTAAGCTAAACTTAGGCACATTAATAATTGATTAATTATTAAGTGTGCACACTAGGGTTTCATTTAGGGTTTCCCTTTTAGGGTTTCTTGATCTCCTTCATAAGGATTGATCTCTTTGTAATAATTGATTCTCTTAATGCATTTTTACTTTGAGGTTTACAGAACATCTTCTTTGGTTCTGCATGTCTTTTCCATGTGACAGGTGATTGCATGTAGGTGATCTTGGTTTTCTAAGAGAGGCAGTAATTTTATTTTACTGTAGAATTCGTCACAATGTTTCTGAAAACAGTTAATTCTTTAGCAAAATATGTGATTGAATCATGTAAATATGTGATGAGTATATGGCTATCACATGTTACAGTTCATTATTTTGAAACCTTGAATGTGGAAAAATGCCAGATAGACACTTTATTTTGTGGGATAATAAATTCTTGATAGTAAGTTGAATTGTGTATGCTAGAAATTGATAAGACACAAGAATTCGTTACAGGAATTCACATTGATAGAATTGATGTGCAACTGTTGATGGAGAAGTCTTACTTCTGTTGATTTGTTGAGATTAATTTTCAGCCTATTCAGTCTTATAGTCAATATAGTTTATACGTTGTGCTCTAACAAGATGTGTATATACAATAAAGTATAAACATTTTATTTCACTTTCATCTTTAATCTCTTTTCATTCTTAATTAGATCATGCTATATGTTCATGTCTGGGTCATTTCTAATGGTTATTAGGATTTTCAAGGATTGGCACTTTGCTCTTGATAGTTTCTAGTTGCATGTTTTTGATTTTTTTTGTTGCAAGAAATGATAAGTGGTTTGGATTTCACACTAATAGGGAATCTCTTTGATCATCAACTCATACTTAATAGTGGTGATAGTCCAAAGCATAGCCAATGAGTAAACTTGGTATGTTCTGAAGCCCAAATATTTCAAAAAATCAAGAATTATAGCTCTATCAATCTTATTAATGAATAAATACGAACATGGCTATCAAAGAACCTCGGGCGTGTAAGGTAAGAGACCTGCTTATTTTACAGGTTTTTAAATCTCTGGCAATGGCCATTGCAAATATGATCTTTGTTATATGATGTTGAAATTTTCTGAAGGTGGTGCAGTTGTCTTATTTCCATGACAAGATAACTTTCCACTGCAGCTTCTACCGAACTTGGCTTTGTACTGGTGACTTCTATCCAAAATTCCAAATACATTTCTATCTAATCAGGAGCAAGTAAGACTTGACATATAAAGGGTAGGTGTGGAATACATTACCATGGACATTAATGATTGATTTCTTATGTTGGTAGGTGTGAAAAACTACAAAGTACAAACAGATCTATTCTAAAGCGTAAACAGATAAAACAGTAGGTTGGAAACCAATTTCATTGTTTGCACTTGCCTTCTCTCTGATGACTCCTCTTCTCAGAGTATTCAAGGGCTTATTGGTCACGTTGTGTGTTACTGAATGGTACAATAATTAATATTCAAAATAATATATTGTTTATTTTGACTAAAATCAAAATTTGAAGCTGCTTGGCTCTAGTGACATTGGTGTGTGGTTTTATTTAATATTTTTGTTGTCAGTAAAGAAAATATTGTGTGGCGTGGAGGTATTTGATATTAGCCAACATATATATATATATATACTGTTAACAGCCTTTAATTATTTGTTATCAGTCAACTTCAGCATAAGTCAATTTCAGTATAAAAAATAGTGAAATATATCTTATCAACTGTGACATTGACTGGAATGATCCATGCATTTTGACATTGGACAACTATGATTTCACGTTGTGAATTCAAGCAATGTGTACGATCATTCTACTTTCTAGACAGAAAGAAAAAATTATAACAATGGTCAGCGGAGGTGCTCTTCATATTCATGCAGTATAGTCAATTGTACCCACCTAAGTAGTACGTTAACCAGAACTTACGGTAGATATCTTTATTGAGAAAAGCAGCAGGATTATTGTTGGGCTGTTTCGATCAATGTAACACAGGGTTTAGGAAGATTTGTGTTGTTATTTTTGTGTAGCTTGCAAGTCAAGAAAAGGAGGTGAGGTGAGCAGGCATTTTCCTTCATTAAGTCAATTGATTAGTGTGGGTTTGGGCAGCGTTCAAGTTTGGTTGGAGACAAAACAAGAAGAATCCACAAGATATGTTGGCTAATATCAAATACTTTCCAAATATATATAGTATGGATGAATTTGACAATTAGGTCATTGATTGGAAACCAACATAGCAAGATAAATCAGTAATACCCATGAACTAGATCTGTAATATCTCACTTTTCTCACAAAACCCCAAATTATTAATCCACTAGAGCAAACTGTTTAAACATTGAAATCTAATAATGTTCCAAAAATCACAACCAAATCTATGTATTTCGTTCATCAATATCACAAACAACACAAAATCGTATCTCTCTGCCAATAAAATCGATGAGAGAAATTTCTTTTAACATATCAATGAAACCCTTACCCAAAATACATTGAATAAATCTCCCAAATGAAATAGAACACACAGAACGTGAATCAAACAATCCAACAAATGACCTTGGACAAAACCTAGGTATATATGGTCGCTATTGGTGTTGACCTCAGCCGATAAGCTCTCGCCCTCAACCCTTTCGCCTGAGCATTCAAAATGGTCGGCCTAGTTTTTTTTTTTCTATTTCGATATTTTCGGTCGACATCTTTTCGGCCAAGAATGTTTCGGCTGAAATTCACTCACCCAAAAGAGTGGTGACACGTAGGAGCCATGTCACTACCTCGTGGCTTCAGCCGAAACCCTATCAGCCGAAAACTGGTCAGCCGAAAGTAATTCGGTCGGATTACTTTATTTGGCAGAAAGTTTTGTGCTTTTACCCAAAAGCAAGTGGCCTCTTCCTAATGAACAACAAGTGGGAATCATTTTAGCCAACCTGGATCCAAATCTATCATTCTACTTGAAAATGAAATTCATCACATCATATGATGAGCTTGTTCCAAGAGCCCTTAACATTGAAAGAGCCCTAATTTCATAAGGAAATACTCAAGCTTACAAAGACAATCGTCCTTCAACTAGTTCAAATGAGAAACCTTGTGTATGGGCTAAGAACAAAAATGTAACAAACAACGATGTTGTAGACGTTAAGGTCATACTAAGTGCTCCTAGACCCAATAACAATCAAGTTGCTAACATCCAATCAACTGCGCAACAAACGGTACCACCTCAGAACAATCAGATTAGTAACACCAACATGCAATAGAGACAAACTAGTAACAGGAACAACTATCCCAAATGCAAGTACACACAACTATCAAAACCCATGGAGATGATCATGAAGAAACTGGTAGAGTCAAATCTAATAACACTTCCTAACTTTGAAAACTACTAAGAGCCACAAGAGAAGCTATCTTAGTACAACGAATGCGATCTCTATGAATTTCATAAAATCAAAGGACATAAAACAAAAAATTGCATGAAACTCAAGAATATCATCCAAGATCTCATAGAGAACAATACCATATCTATTGAGGTACCAACTAGGAATCAGGATCTCAAGATATACAAGACCCCTATGCCAGATCATAACAAATCAAATAGCAATGGAAAAGCTAAGGATTACACCAATGTACAACATACCTATTCCTATTTAGTTTCCTCCTATGATAGCATTATCACTATTTTCACCATCAAAGGAGCTAGTACAGAAAGTGGAGTCACCACACGATGTGGCAAAATAACCGTTCAAGGAGTTGTCCCATCTCAATCTAGGACACAACTTGCTATGCCTACATCTAATGCTAGCAAGCACAATCTTCTAGATCAACTTAAACAAACCCTCACACAGATATCAATATTATAACTCTCAAGGTTATCCCTTGCACATAGGGAAATACTGGAAAAATCCTTGTCTAAGTCATCTATTCCTAAGAAAAATGATACCGATCAGTTTCAATCTATGGTAGTGCATATCACAAATCATCTTCTCACCTTCTTTGAGCAAGATTTACTGTCACAACCATCTCATAACCGTGCTTTACACCTTGAGGTTTTCATTCATAAAAACAAGGTCAAAAGAGTCTTGGTAGATGGAGGTGTTGGTCTAAACATTTGTACCCTGCAGTTGATCAAGAACCTAGGCTATTTAGAAGATACTATTGAGAAGAAAAAGAGTACCACCATCAAGGCATATGATGACCAAGAATGGGTATCGCAAGGAATCATTTCACTTCCAATCCAAGTGGGACCTCGTATTGCATAAACTACAATATGCCAAGTAATTGATCTTGATCTTCCCTATAGCATACTACTTGGCCGACCTTGGATCCATGCTCTAAAAGTTGTAGCCTCAGCCTATCATAAATGTGTGAAGTTTCCTTTTGAAGGTAGAGAAATCACTATCCATGGAGATCTTGGGCCTTTATACTCCTGCAAAATTCTTGAGGTCAAGTTTTATAAGATCCCAAAAATACCCAAAAATGATGAGGGACCTACACCATCAAGCTCATTTATTGACTCATCCTCCCTAGCCTCTACCTCAGCATCAAAAATACCCATAGTGAAAATTATACTCGATGTCAAAGAAGTGATCCAAGATGATGGTTGTGGAAACTACAAGCTATTAAAAGACACCTTCATCTTAGGAGAGTTACCTATTTCTCCTCAATCCCATGGGAAACCTACATCTAGCACCAAGAAAATAGAAACAATCAAGATGGTGGCTACTACCTTCACCAAGTGGGGAGATTTGAATCAAGAAGACGTCAATGAGCAAGATATCTCTAAACTTCTCTATCAAGACGAACGGCATGTTCTTGTCCTTCCTATGGAAGTTGAAAAAAAAGGCCTACAATTAATGCAGAGCATGGGATATAATAAGAATGAGAAGCTAGGGATGAATGACAATGGTTTACTAGAACCCATCATTCCTGAGAAATGAATAAAGAATCTTGGCTTAGGTTGTACTACTAGCAAGGTCACACTTATTGGAAAAGATATTTTTGCTAAACAAGTTGAGGCTTCCTCTTGGTCATGTACACCGTGTAATACAACCTTATATGACTTTCCCCTTGATTTTTTTTACCTATTTGAGAACAACGCTCTCTTTATGATATCTATAACATCCTTTGTCTCAAACAACCAATTGAAATACACCTAGTATACCCACAACTCATTAACATGGACCAACAAGGACCATTGATTCTAGATTTATTTGAAAATGATGAAGCGATCTCAAAAATTTTGGGACTCCCAAACAACTTATGATGGGAAGATCACAAATTAGGCTTTGATATATAGCTCGATACAAGGGAATACTATGGGGAGACGACTGAATCCTTCTGTCACAAAATAAATGAAATGCAACTAACATGCAGACCTTTGAGTGAAAACCACTTAGTGTCACTCTCTGGTCCCAAAATAGTAAAAAAAAAGGATGCATCCGATGGTGAAATCCTCTCTGAGGTTCCCAAGGATGATGGATTCAATCTCCCCCTTAGTACAATGCATCTAGAGAATTCAACGATACTAGCAAAAAAGGATACTCTAGTCAATGTGGGAACAAAAGAAGCACCTAAGATCAGTTTTATGTTTAATCCTTGTTGGATGAAGAACAAAAGAACCTAGCAATGTTCCTCAAAGAGATAAGAGCTAAATTTGCATGGTCATACATAGATATGCCAGGTCTTGATCCAAAAGTGGTTTGACATCACTTAGCATTCTATCTCAATGCCAAACTAGTTAAGCAGAAATTAAGGAAGATGCACCCTCAAACAACACTCTTTGTTAAAATAGAACTACAAAAGCTTCTTGACATTGGATTCATTTGATCGATAGATTATCCTAAGTGGTTTTCAAACCTGGTTTCAGTCTCAAAACCCACTATGGCCATCAAAATATGCATTGATTTCAGAGATTTGAACAAGGCATGCCCAAAGGATGATTTTCCTCTTCCCAACATCGATCTCATTGTGGATTTAACAATTAGGCATGAAATGTTGTCACTCATGGATGGATTTTTAGGCTACAATAAAATTATAATCACCAAGGAAGATCAACATAAAACTTCCTTTACTTGTCCGTGGGGAACCTACTACTAAAATGTAATGCCATTTGGGTTAAAGAATGCAGGAGAAAACTATCAAAGAGAAATGACCCTTATCTTTCATGACATGATCCACAAAATAATTGAAGATTATGTGAACAATATTTTTTCAAAATATAAGAAGAGAATTGATAAAATACAAGTCTTAGGACCTATCTTTGACAGGCTTGAAGAATACAAGGTACAACTGAATCCAAAAAAGTGTGTGTTTGGGGTCACATCAAAGAAACTTCTTGGCTTTATTGTTTCACAAAGAGGGATAGAAATTGATCCAACAAAGGTAAAAGCTATCATAGACATGGAACCTCCGTAGACATTGAAGGAAATGAGAGTATTACAAGGAAGATTGCAGTCCATCAGAAGGTTCATAGCCCAGTTATCAGATAAGATTCATCCCTTTCCACATCTTCTCCATAAAGGGATAACTTACAAGTGGGATGAAAAATGTGATAAAGCTTTCTAGAAGATCAAGGATTATCTACTAACACCTCCAATTCTCATGCATCTGATACCGAACAAACCACTGATCTTGTACATCTCAGCAACATCAGCAACACTAGGAGCTCTTTTAGCACAACATGATGAAAACGGAAAGGAAAGAGCCATATACTACATCAACAAAACATTGGTAGGATATGAAATGAACTATTCACCCATTGAGAAAGCATGCCTAGAATTATTTTTCACTTCACAAAATTTCAAGCACTACATGTTATCACACCAAATCAAGCTCATCGCAAAGATTGATCCATTAACATATATGTTATCCAAAACAACCCTCACATGACAAATGGCTAAATGGGTAATGATCTTAACAGATTTTAACATAGAGTATGTGGAGCGCAAGGTAATCAAAGGACAAATGATCACAGACCAGCTAGAAGAAGCACCCATCTATGATAAGAACCCTTAAATATCTAAGTTCCCTGATGAATCAGTGTTCCTTATTAATCTTACCACTCAGTGGAAGATGTACTTTGATGGATCATTCACTCAACATCGATCAGGAGTAGGAATTATTTTCATCACCCCCCAAGGTGATTGCATCCCAAAGTCATACAGGCTATCATTTCCATGTATTAATAACATTTTTGAATACGAAGCCTTGATCACAGGTCTCGGGATAGCAGTTCAGTGGTAGATACAAGAGATGAAAGTTTATGGAGACTCATAGCTAGTTATCAACCAAGTCAATGATGACTATCAAACTAAAGATGACAAGCTCACTCCTTACAAGAAGATGATGGAGAATCTCAAAGATCTTTTTATAAACATAAATTTTGAGAAAATTCCTCACATGAACAATAGAGCAATATATGCCATGGAAACAATCGAATCACTACTAATAAATTGGTCTCTTACTCTGAGGATACCCCAAAGGATAATTCTGAGGTCCTTGGTGCCAACAAGGATTATTTCTCATCCTATCCTGCCATAGACAAAGAAAATAGACCTAGATTCCCTAATGACCCTAACCCTGAAGATCATTATTTCAAGCAGGACCGTGAGTTTCCTAGAGATATCTTGGCCATCGCTAGAAATGGTGTCATTGATTACTTCAAAATTATGAAGTGGACCTTCCATGAAATTAAGGACCTTAACCTCAGAAACAGGGCCCTCAATAGAAAGCTGGAGGATTTGGAGTTAAAATTCAACTCCCTTAATACTATGGAGGGTGGGGGGAATAAGGATAAAATGAGGATGGATGTTGAGGATAATGAAGGTAAAGTTAAGTGCCTGGAAGATGAAATAGGTAAAATAAAAGAAACCATGAAAACTATTATGGAGCACAACCAAAAAATGGCGAAACATAATGCCATTATCATCAATGCTATGAATGAGAAACTGGAAAAAACTCAACAGGGAGCTCTGATCTTGGATTTGGAAGCTGGAAAGGAAAAAAGTAGGACTGAGTACACTGGAATTTCGAAGAGGATGAGAGCTAATCTGAAGAGGAAGGTGCCTCCTACACCCCAGATTGTTTAAGCCTTGAAGAATTGTACTGAGGACATGCACATTCTCGAAGCTGAGGCAGTTGATGCTCTAAAGTCCTTAGTTTAGCTGGGGGTTGTTTCAATTGCTGGTTTTTTTGGTTGGTTGGGCTTTTTTGGTGGCCTTTGCTGGACTTGGGTTGGGGGTTATTGTGCTTTCTTAGCTCTTTTCTTCTCACACCCTTTTTGTTTTGAATAATTTAACGCCTGATCTTTTTTTTTTTTTGTACTCTATGGTTTCAAATCCCTGTAAAACCCATTTTTTCCTTTATAAAAAACAATCAGATCACTACTAGACATGCCGAACAACATCCTCCAATGTGAATTCTTGGTAGAAAACTTCTCGTACCAACTTTCAAAATCCTTGAATCTGAATTTGCATGTCATTGTTGGTCCTAGATCCCTATGGTACCATGACATCATTACTTACCTTAATAGAGGAACCCTTCCATTGGATATCACCTTGAACCTTAAAAAGACCTTTGTTAAAAAGGCACCCGATTCATGATCTCAGGTGATACCCTTTACCATTGAAGCATTGAAGGGACATTACTACGATGTCTTAACCAAAAGGAAACCTTAACTTCTTTAACAAAAGTACACGATGGAATATGTGGGTCCCATTCTAGCAGTATGACATTAGCTAAGAAATTGTTGAGGATAGGGTACTATTGACCAACCATGGAAAAAGAAGCTCATCAGTATGTGCCAAAATGAATCCAGTGTCAACAACATGGAGATCTAATTCATGCTCTAGCTCAAGAATTGCAGCCAATCATTACACCATTTCCTTTTTCGCAATGGGGACTTGACCTCATAAGAAAAATCACTCCAACCTCATCCAATGGCCATAAGTTTATCATAACTACCACTGAGTACTTTACTAAGTGGGTTGAAGCCATTCCTATGACCTACATAACAAGGAAGAAAATAGCCAAGTTTATCCTGAATTACCTAATTTTTTGTTATGGTGTACCAAAAACCCTCATCTCAGACAATGGAACACCATTCAAGAATCAGGATGTAAAGGAGCTATGCCAAAAATTCAATATCCAACACCAATTCTCTACCCTGTACTTTCCCCAAGGCAATGGCCAAGCAAAAGCAACAAACAAAACTATCCTAAAAATCCTAAAGAAAACAGTTAATGAAGCTGGTCGTGATTGGAATCTACAACTAAATCCCGCTATTTGGGTTTATCGAACCAGTATCCACACGCCTACAGGTGCAACCCCTTTCTCCCTGGTCTATGGATCAGAAGCCATCTTTCCTATCGAGGTTGAGCTCCCATCATTGCAAGTGTCACTGCCGAATCTGATAACTAAGGAAGAATACAGAGTGTCTCGACTGAATGAGCTAGAATTCCTAGATGAAGGTCTTCTCAATGCCCTTAATCACTTGCAAGTGTATCAAAACTAACTAAAATGGAGCTATAACAAGAGAATCAAATGTCAGTCATTCTAGGTAGGCAATCTTGTTTTAAAGCAAAATAAAAAGAATCTTCCAGATTAAGACAACAAAGGAAAGTTTGAGCCTAACTGGTTGGGTCCCTTTGTCATCATAGCAAGCTATAGATTAGAAGCATACCAACTATCAACCCATGAAGGTGAACCCTTGTAGGATCCAACCAATAGCTTGCATCTCAAAAAAATTTATGCCTAATCTTGAAGGGTGTAAATCAGAAAATACAAAAAAATAAAAAAATGATCAAAATCCAAAAAAAATATATATTAATTTTTTTAAAAAATAATAATAATAATGTCCTTTTATTGAACTACATTGTTCTAAGCTTGAACATAGGCAAGGCCATCATTGATTTTCCCTTGAGACACCCTAGGTTAGTCCTTTAGCAATCCATCATAATAAACTGTCGTCTTTCACTTGTGCATAGCTTCATCTTGTAAAATGGGTTGAGTTAGTCAAACTATGTGGTCTCTACATGTATAATGTAGTCAAGGCTAATCTATGATTATCCCCCGAGGCCGCTAGGGTAGGTCTTTAGGTTAGGTTCTTGGTTGAAACTTGGAAACTTTCGTGAAAAATCCAAAAGCATCCAAATATTGTGAAAATCCAAAAACATCTAAATAACATCTTGAAAAAAAAAAACATCCAAATATTTCAAAAAACACAAAAACATTTTAAATTTGAAAATCCAAAAATAATAGAAAACACTCAAAAGACCTAAAAATCCTCAAAATATTCAAAAAACCCTAAACAGCCTCAGAAAATCCGAAAATCCTAGGTATGTGTAGGATCATGATGGGCCGAAAAGTGGCAATATGATGGGTATGTGTAGGGTATGTTGCTAACGACATTTTTTTACCCAAAATTGATGAAACGAAAAGGTTTTTAAAGGAGATTCTCAACTTTCCACCAATATAAATTATGCTTTACTTTGAATTTAATAAATAATTATTATTCATTTTCTATTTGAATTACGACTAAAGTCTTGATTGATAGGCTGATTGAAAAACATCTATATCTTTCAAATGGTATCACATTTTTTGAATCTGAAACATGTGTCACATTCTATGCTGCATACTATAGGATTAAAAAAATGAATTTCATGAAGTTTTGACCAAGTTAAGGTGGTTAGACATACAATTTTTTTTATATTTTTAAAAGTTGTAATAAAAAATCATAATTAATTATTCACCTGAAAAAAATTACAAAAAAATATGCATCACATCGGAACATGAGTCCTCTACTTATATCTAAAATATTATAAAAAAATATTATCATTTTATTGTGGTTAGGGTGGTCAGACAGACACCTACTTCTTATTTTATCCTAAAATTTAAGTGCTACTGCATTGAAATTTTAAATTTTCACCAAATAGATTTTTTTAAATAAACCTAGTAGTTTAGAAACTACATTCAATTTTCTATAGATTCTATTCTTACATATTTTTGAAATAATATAGATAACTTATTCAAATTTTTACGTCAAGTTTCCTAACTCTAATTTTTCTGAATTTTTCACCACTGAAGGGCCTATTTTTTCCATGATGATCCTGCACATACCCTCCTAAACATCCATATAAACTTCCAAAAGGAACAAAAATAGCCTCAAAACATTTCAAAAATACAAAAAACATTCAAATATTCTAGAAAATCCAAAACCCATCCATCCTAGCTCTCTTTCACTTGCAATAAACCTTCACCCATAATAAACAATTGTCACCTTCAACCTTTGGGAAAAACAAGTAGAAAACAAGTATAGCAAGTCATAAAGTGCGAACCTAAAAGTTAAAATCTAAAGCCTAAATAATAGGTAAATGAGCCAGTGAAGTTTATAGCAACAACTCATCTTAACATCATTATCTTAACATCAAACAACCCTCTGATCAACATATCCTAGGATGTATCCTTCCAGCGATGGACATCAATACCATATATCACCTTAGCTAAATTTAAACTAGGAAAGAGCTATAGATAACATTGACTATTTGTCTTTGATTTTTTCTTATGATTTATCTTAATGACCCATTCCAAGGACCTCTTAATGATGTCTATCTAAAATGATTTAAAGAGAAAGGAATGGGGCATTGATCATTATCTTTTGTTTGTTGTGCTTGTGGATACTCTTGTAAAATAATCTTGATCCATACTTGCTTAGTTGTGTGTAGGAAGTTTGTTTAGGGTATGTTGTTGACTATTGTGTATGCCTTGTTCCAATATCTTCTAAGCTTCTAACTTGCATTCCAAGGATGTTTTCATATGTAAAGGTGTGAACAAAAACTATCCTATTTGTTTGTCGACTCAAAGTCCATTACACTAGATACAACGCTATCCTAGTTATCAATAACTTGATGCATCATGTCTATGTGTTATATCAAACAATAAGGAACAATGAAAAATCCCAATCCTGAAGTGTGAGCACCCATCCTACATCTCGTACTGCATTTTGCATTGTCTCATCACCATCTCTAATAAATTCTTGATGGATCATGGACTTGTTGGATCTTTTGAAGCATTCATCCAAATCAACGCTCATTCATTCTTTATTATTCTATCTTCTCTCTACACTGACTTGGTATCATGAAAGTCAACAAAAACATCATCAATGCATCCACCTTGCATCCACAAACCATCAAAATACATGCATCTCATAATAATTTCACATCATACATTTTTCATAATCATTTGAGTTGTGATGAATAATATAGATTTGTTATTCTAAGCATCTTAAATCATTACATATCATAAAAATTTGCATTCATACATCCATATGCATACATCATCATCATAAAACATGCATAGAAAATATAAAAAAAGAAATACATCCACATCATTTGCATCCATAACATCTGCATATCATAATCATTCATCCATATCATATCATGAAAAGATAATGAAAAAGAACATAACATTGCATCCATCCATATCAAGATCATAGGAATAATCATCCATCCATGTCATATCATCCATACATGAAATAAAGTAAACACATCATAGCATGAATCATTTGTATCTGTATCATATATATATCAAAAAAAATATTTCATGGTACAAAATATGGATTAGTGTGTGAACATCGATCAAAAGTACAATATCCACAAGGCTATCAAAAAGGATACCATGAATGTATATCAGTGGTAAAGAATGGGGAAAAGTAAAAAAGTTTCTATACATAAAAAAAGCTAGCCCTGATGACTGCTACCCTCTCCAACTTGTCTCTCAAGCTAATCCTCTGATCGGGGATGCACATCACTACACTGTGAAAAATATGGCTATCGAAGAGTTGCTAGAACATCTTAGTGATAATGTTTCCTGTAATATGTATCCTCCATAATATCCTTTTTGTATAACCACACTGACATGGTCTGACCATGTGTGGCTACCATCATAGCCTCAATCTACTATCTCTGAGCCACCTCTTGATCTCTCTCGATAGTAATAGCCTATACTCTCTACAACACCTGATCTCTCTCTGATGTCATTGCAACCACCTACTGTCGAGCCTAGTCTTGCTTAGTAGTAATGACAAAAATCTACTAGCAGGCCTGATCCTACTACTGTAGCTACTGAATCTATGCATCTCATGCATTTTGCGGTGGTGGTCCTAGCTGTGCCTATACCTGTGGCTACACTTGTGGCTACATCGGAGACAAAACCTATGGTTGAACATGAGGCTGCTATCCAACTAGAGGAGCCACTGGAACCTGTCTATCCTAGCCATCCTAGCCTCCTTGTCCCTTGCCTCTCGGCCTCCCTTTGGGAGGAGCACTTGTCAGATCTGTTAATCATTTGGGAGGGATGAACCATGCATCATATGCTAGAGTGGTCTAAGCTACTAGTTTTCCCTAATCATACTCCCATAGATAGGCCACCAACTATCTGAAACTCTCAACAGCCTCTAGAGCAGGAATAGTTCGTCCCCATGTGGGCACCTCTCTAGCCGATCTCACAAAAATGGCCCTATATGCATCATCAGGCCTATCCTGTACATCTCCAAAATTTCTAGCCACTCTATTAGGATGGTACCTCTCAATCATTGTATGCTCTCGACCCTGCATATAACAGGTCTTTCTAGAAAATACAACTATTGAATGTCATCAAACCATGGTGACATCTAAATCCAGGAGTGCCAGCAGAAAACTGTCATGTCATCAATAACCCATCTCCAATACGGGAGCCCAATCTATCAAGTGTACCTCAAAGTGATGGCACCTCTATATCTCCAAACGACATAATCATCTGTCTCTACATCTGCCATCTAAACAATTAGTCACAACACGACAATGTGCTCGCAAGACCAAATGTGTAGCAGAGCCACCCTTGCACCGATGGCTCTCCCATCACAATAGAAAAAATCATGTTGATCATGATATAAGGAGGCTAGCATCACATGCCCCCATGCAAAGAGTGTCCTCCTGTATAGCATCTAGTGCCATGCTAATCCCCATCTTGGGATAAATCCTTTGTTGCATCTATCTAGGGCCACCAAACCCAAAATGATGGCTGCAATAATCAATCTAAAGGTCAAAACATGACCCCTGTATGTCTCCAAATCAATTTGAGATTTAAGAAAGGCAATCTGATCCATCTCCATCACCTCTAGGCATGCATCAAATCTGGCATCAAGATTAGAAATCACATTGGCAGGTTGTCATTAGGTCCTAACACTTTAGTGAATAATCACATCATTATATCGACCGGGCAGTGTCCAAATTCTATCTATAATAGAAGACATCTCAATTCTCTCTCTTGGATTCTTTAAATGCTAGTCAACCAAATAAACATTGTAAACTAGAGGGCCTCTAAACCTAAAAGCAATGAATTATCTATCTAGAAAGCAGGAAATGATCTTAAACTAGAAAGCAAAGAACTATAAATCAGAAAAACATCACCACTAAACTAGAAAGCAAAGAAACGATTAACCTAAAGAATGCATAAATTGTCGAAGAAGTAAAACATGTAAAGAAATTAGGAAACATTTATCTAATGTATAACAATCCAACTGTGAACAAGAAACAATTTAACATAATATACTCAAGTAAGATGCTCCGAACATTCAAATGTTAAGTTTAGAAACTATAGACTTAGCTACAACCTACAGGCTTGACACTGACAGCATAACATATACTCGTGAAAGTGGATTTCAACTTTAACTGTTATCTACTAAAAGAAAATATAGAATAAGGAATATAATACTTATCTATCTATTTATAAACCTCGAGTGGCTAGCTCTCAGGTGTGTCTACAACTACCTCAGATCACATGCATTGGAGATTCTCTAAGCTACTTCATTCCAAACATGTGTCCATATTACATAGTAATTGAAAGAGTGGTGGGAAAACTCATATTCATATGGTAGTTTTTACTCAAAAGACAAATTTACAGCATAACGATAATCTTCTTCTCTATTCATTATTTGTAACAGTTACATATTTATATGAAAAACGACTAACAAAAATCCTATTTTTCAGTCAATAGTCTTTTAACAAATTTCCAATAGCAAAGGGACTTTAAATCCCATGATATACAATATTAAAGAGGCTCACATGAGCCATAAATTTTTTGAAACTAAAAATTAACAGAAATATAAAGGCTCGGCCAAAACGCGTGCTCCTGGAATTTTGGTGCCCACTCACTCGTTTTCAAAAGTATGAAGATCCGCATTCATTTCCCTTCTAACTAGAATGGTGATTGGAAGTGGAGTTGACCTACAAGATACTCAAGAATAAACCATTAAACAGCATAAGTTAGTTTAATTCGATCAACTCCAAGAAATAAAGTTTGTACGCTTATTCATAAAAAGAGATCACTTATTTTTCCTAAAGTTAATCAATTGGCAAGGTTATTAAGGCTAAAAGGTTTAGATTTGCATATTGGGCCCATTATACTAATGAGGTTATTTTTACCTCATCATTTTCTCCCCTGCCTAAGTCCGAGCAGGTCCTCCTACTCTTTGGTGTGTCCCCTGTCCATCATTCCTCCTATTCATTTCCTCATACTCAACATTGAGATCATACACATCACCTGCCTCTATGTCTAATATCTTTGGACTCCTCAAGAATACCTAATGAAAAGTAACTCTTTGTCTCCATCTAGAAAAATTGTCTTCACTTTGGTCTAGATTGGTATACACTTAAGGAGGTGGTGAAAGAAGCAAGGGAGGTCTATACCTCATACCAATCTAGTTGATCTCTAGTTCCTCCAGAATTTTGGCCAAAGCTACTGCTCTTCCGTAGGACCATCTAATATTAAGAGGTGAAATTATTTCCCTCTTTTTGAGATGCATAAGAAGAGGGGTATACCTTTCTTCACATGCATTCCATGCTGGTCCTATTCATTGTGGCCCTTGTTCCTAAAAGTAATCATGACACAACCTGAGATTGTCATTGTATTTGACCTATACTTCCTTTTTAAGTTTGACGCCCAAAAATTGTTTCTTGAAAGAGAGAGGCTTCCTATGAGGGTATCTCATCTGCAACCCTATAGTCTTTTCTGCCTAAGCATACTCTCTTGATCTATCTTGCCAGTGAAGTTGATTTTTCATAGTGGACAAGAATGATCTTAATTCTACTTCTCCCACAAAGAAGTCAATAAAGAAATTTGTATACTTTTCTAAGAGAAAATTGTGAACAAAGAATTCACACAACAAATTTTGTTGTTCAGGGATTGAATCAACAAATAATTTTAAAAATTCCTTGTCATAAGGGTCATGAGGCTAGTTTTGGCGAATTATTTGCAATTTCCATCTTAAAAGCTTCTCATTAAGAAACATGGAGTACAACCTAGATGGTCTTCTATAGGCTAATAGTAATTCACCAATTTCACAAGCATCCTATTTACCCCCATATGCCTGATGGAAAGATTCTGTTAACATGACTAATTCCCTCTTTAACCTATTATTTTCAAATTCCACATCCTTCAAGAGGTAACAATGCTCTATCCATTTCATTAACATTGGGGGGAATACGTACCTGGAACCAATCTACAACAATAGGTTCAGTTTGTGTCCCCTTTGATTCCATGATTGGTTGAGTGTCACTCTCCTACAAACTTTGTTCTAGATCCACAATTTTACTCACAGAGGCATTTAACTCAATTTCTTGTTGATTCTTTTCTTCTTCAAAAGCACTGAATAATTGCATAAAATTACTTTTCAAATCTTGAATACACTTATCTTTTTCACACAAAGCAACTTGATGTTGCTTACCATGTTGATTCCATTGCTAGATATGGTATTGTAGCTACTAAATAAGCTTGTATTTTTCCTCCATTTGTGCAGTCAATTTGGTAATTTCCTGGTCTCTTTTATGTACAATGGCAGTTTGCACCTCAATTTCTTCTTTTTGTTGGTTAATTTGTACTTCATCATCATACAACCTAGCTCTCAACCCTTCAATAATTTCTACCTTTAATTTTCCAATTCCTCATTTGTCTGACTAGATTCTACATCCCCTATGTCCACAGAGAAGGATGCGTGAGGAATTTATTCATCAGGATGAGGCACATTTTCCTCTTTGGTGTCCTCAGGAAGGGATGAGTGAGGCACTTCTTCTATTTCTTCATCAATTTGATGTACATTTTCTTCAACTTCTGATATACTCCCTGCCCTATCAACAAATGGAGAGAGTCCTCCCACAGGCTCATCTTCATTCTGCTTTGAATGTGGAAATTGTATCTTCTCCCCTTCTTGTTCTTCAAGTGATAGGGTTTCCTCATTCTTTTCCCTAAGAAGTTGATCCCCTTGCTTCTATGTTTCATTTGTCTCTTCATTATTGGGTGGACTATCAATTTCTACCACCTTTATTAGAGTCTTGGCCTTTTTCCTTTTTGAAGTACTGTCTACATCTTGGGGTTCGATTTCACTGGCCCCTAAAGATAATCATTTACTCCTCCATAGAGGAGTTGTTTGAAATTTATTTTTACTTCATTTCTTTTTCTTTCGAGGAGGTTCCTCCTCTCCTCCAGAATGCACAATTCCCACCTCCCCTCCCTATCCTAGGGTTTGTAATTCATCTGGCAAGGTTTTCAGTGCATCACCGTTGGGAGCTATGGAGGTATTTTGGGATTCAGGGGCACCTAATGCCTCCAAGGAGGGTTCTTCTACAGACTGCTCCTTTTTTTTAGAGGGTTCTCCCTCCTCAAGTGACCTCCCCGGCTCCTCATTTTCAAATTTTCGTAGAAACCTTTGCCACTTATTTTCTGGCTTTTTGCAGAAATGGTATTTACATATAAGCTATATCAGACCATAATGTTTAAGGGGCCCCATGGATCCCAACTTTATACTTTTCTATCATAGAGGTGACTGAATGGCAGAGCAAAGCTAGTAAATTTACCCTAAGAGTAGGGTCCTCGATGTCGTGCCATAAATGATTCAATAGGCGAAAAGGGAGTCCCACAACTGTAGTCATTTGTCCTTCACAAGTAAAATACTTAATGATCTTGGCTACAACAGGCCTCCAAGGTTCTGGAAGAGACATTCTATGAATTCCCTTATTCTACCCCCTGGTGTTTATAGTCATTACAGGTTGGGGTTCCCCTTCCCTATGAAATAGTCCTATTAAATTCTGATAAGGAACGTGGGAATTTTCATTCAAATTAATTCCTTTATTCTCAAGATTGGAAAGACGAGCAATAATTTTCGTACTTACCCAGAATTGTTTGTCACACACCATAGTCTTCTCGTCTACAATTTTTTTGATGAATTCCTTCACCAACTGCTCTATGTGCCCTTCAAATTGTTTCATGAAGTCCAGCCATCCAACTCCTTGGAATAATGTTGCTATATTACTCAATGCCAGCAATGGTGCTACAAAAGTTGGCTCAGACTTCTTTTTAGTGCCTCCCATTTCCTTTGTTTCCTGGAAATTTTTTATAGAACTCTGGAATGCTTACTTCTCTGAATTACAGATGGAGAAATAGTTTTGTGTTGATATAATCAACGAGGAAAGAATTAATTACCAGCTTGCTTGTCACCTTACTGCATAATGATGATGACCTTTCATGGGGAATTACAACTACTATCGTACTCTTATCAATCATGTAAAGGGAACAAGTTTCAAAATTACAAGGGGACAAATCATGCCAATTAATTAACCTTTATTCAAAATAAATACTAACCCTTTAAATAAATAATTTCGCACTTACCTTAAGTCTTGTCATTAGATGAAATGTAACTCACTTGTGCTAATGTAATAGTCATATGGTTGATGAGGGTGGCAATGGATAATAATGGAATGGATGGGATGGTTGAAGTGATGGTGGAAATTATTATGGCAGAAAGGTGGTATAATAATCTTATTTATTATGGAAATATTTGATATAAGGTGGTAGAATAATTATAAGGGATCAGATCTTGAGGCAACATTAAAGGATAGGCGTGCACAAAACTTAAGAAAAGTCAAAAGAAAAACTAGAAAAGTAAAATTTTATACCAAAAATCTCATAGCACACTCGAGAATATTTAACTAAAGTAGAGAAGAAGAGAGTTTTGGATCATCATAAAGGGATGTCATCGGAACATGCTAACCAATTTTAAGATTTCTGGAGCATCACTGAAAGATGTAGCCAGAGCAACAACCAAAATTTTTGGAGCATCGTTGAAAGATGTAGCCAGAGCAACAATCAAAATTTCAAGAGCATCACTAAAAAATGCAACCGGAGCAGCAACCAAAATTTTTAGAGCATCGCTGAAAAGATGCAACCAGAATGAAGAAGTAGCAGAATTCTGAAGCATCGCTGAAAAGATGCAGTGAAAACGAAGAAACAACATAATTCTGGAGCATTGCTGAAAAGATGTAGCCAAAATGAAGAAACACCAGAATTTTGGAGCATCGCTGAAAAGATGTAACCAAAATAAAGAAGTAGCAGAATTCTAGAGCATCGCTAAAAATATGCAGCCAGAATGAAGAAGTAGCAAAATCTAAAGCATTGTTGAAAAGATGCAGCAAGAATGAAGAAATTTGTGACATTTTGGCCTTGTCTTCTTGAAGCACCATTGAGTGATGCATCAGAATGCATGATCAAAGTGATGAGAAACACTAGTCTATTATGTAGATTTCAGAGCATCACAACAAGCATGCTAGTAGATTCTAGAGCATCATAGTAAGGTGCGCTAGAATTGTGCTTGGCCAAAGGTGAAGTCCTACAAAAGAGAGACAAAATTTTAGTCAAGTCCAAATGTCAAAACTAATGAAGAAATCAAAGAAAGATTTAGAAATTAATTTTTTATTTATTTTTAATTACAACTTGTAGAGTTGGTAAAACTATATTGACCCTACCATAGTAGTGTCAATGCAGTGGATTTCTCCCTACATTTCCACCATTTTTGTAAACTCTTCCTTATTAATAGGTTTACGATAAAGGCGTAGTCAGTTCCCATTAACTAGGAGAGTTCAGATATCACCATCAATAGGTTTCAGCTAGATCGAACCGTTAGCAAACACTTCTAAAATTTTGTATGGTCCAAGCCAGTGTGCCTTGAGTTTCCCTTGATGATCCTTGTATCTAGAATCGAACAGTAGTGTCCAATCCCCAGCATGGAATTCTTTCTCTTTGATGTGTTTATCATGCCACACCTTACATTGTTGCTGGATCAATTCAGTCTAATGGATGGTGTCCAAAAGGAGTTTGTCCAATTCACTAAGTTGTAAGACTCTATCAATTTGGGCCCGTTTGAGATCCATGCCCAATTCCATGGCCGTCCTAAGGGTTTGGAGTTCAAATTCAATGGGTAAGAGGGGTTTCTTCCCAAAGACTAGCTCATAGGGGCTATAACTAGTGGTTGATTTACAAGTCGTGTTGTAGGCCCAGACAACTTTTGGTAGTTTCCTAGCACAGTCTTTCCTTCCTAAGGAAACCATTTTCATCAAAATATTTTCTAGCTCCCTATTAGTGACCCCAACTTGACCATTTTCCTGTAAGTGGTAGGGTGAGAACTTCTTGTGACTTACTTGGAAATGATTTGTGAATGCCAACAACACTTTGGACATAAATTGGGGGCCTTGGTCCATGGAAATTGTCCTCGGAGCTCTGAACTTGAGAAAAATTCTATTGTAGAGGAAATCGGCTACCTGTTCCTCCCTGGCAACACGTAGGGCTTGCACTTCTGCCCACTTAGTTAGGTAGTCGGTACAGACCAAAATATACTATTTTCCTTGTGAAGGAGGATCTATTGGCCTAATAAAGTCCAATCACCATTTTTTGAATGGTTCAAGGACTACCTGAGGCTGTAGGGGAATTTCATTAGAAAGAGTTGGCCTACCCACTCTTTGACATTCATCGCATCAGTGAATGTATTTCTTGATGTCCTTGTGCATTAAAGGATAGTAGTACCCTGCTCCCAAAACCTTATGAGTTGTCCTTTTAGTAGAATAATGCCCTCCTGAAGGATCAACATGGTAGGCTCTCAAGATACTATAAGTCTCATCTTCCCTAACACACCGTCGTAAAACCATATCAACTCCACATCGAAACAGGATTCCATTAATCAATTTGAAGGGGGCACTTTCTCTAATAAGAAGTTTCTTTTGTTTTGATGAAAAATGGGGTGGCACTTCTGCGGTGGCCAAATAATTTGCAATGTTAGCGAACCAAGGGGTTTTAACAGAAATGGAAAATAGATTTTCATTTGGAAACTCATCTTGTACTAGGGCACAGTCGCCATCATGTTTAATCCAAGATAAGAAATCTATGACTACATTGTATTTTCTTGGTTTTTCAACAATTGTAATATTGAATTCTTGAAGGAGAAGTAACCAGCTAATTATCCTTGCGTTTACCATTGGTTTGTTCATGAGATACTTAATGGCCAACTGATATGTATGCACTCTAACTTTATATCCTGTGACATAATGTCAAAATTTCTTGATTGCATGCACTATAGCCAAGAATTCTTTATCCGTTGTGGTATAGTACTTTTCTATTGGTGTCAAATTCTTGCTAATGAAGTATATAGCATATTTCCCTCCATTCTCATCTTCTTTCCCTAGAACTACTCCAATAGCATCATCAGATGCGTCAACATAAATATGGAATGAAAGATTCCAATTAGGTCCTCGAAGGACAGGGGCAAAGATGAGTTTTTCCTTAATAATTTCAAATGAATACTGACACTCAGGCGTCCAGACGAAGTCTACATTCTTATGAAGGAGTGAAAACATGGGGGCTGCAATTTTGCTAAAGTTTTCTATGAATCTTTGGTAGTATCCTGCATGCCCTAAGAAACTCCTGACATCAGTTTGTGTTTTTGGAACCTTGAGTTGTTGTATGACTTCAATTTTCTTAGGATCAAGCTTGATTCCTTCTGCTAAAATATGGTGTCTCAACACCATTCCTTGTTCCACCATGATCAAACATTTCTCATGACTTAGGGATAACTGATGATACTCACACTACTTCAATACATTGTCTAGATTCATGAGGTCTTCATCGAAAGTTGAACCATATATAGTGAAGTCATCCATATGGTCTTCCACACACTCATTTACCAGCTTAGCAAATATAGCCAGGATGGCCCTCTGAAACATGGCAGGAGCGTTAGACAAGCCAAAGGGAAGAACCCTATATGCAAATTTCCCCCAAGGGAAAGTAAAGGTCATCTTATCCTGGTCTTCTGTTGCTACCTATATCTGGTTGTATCCACTAAATCCATCCAAGAATGAAAAATATTTCCTCCTAGCCAAGTTATCCAACACTTGGTCCACAAATGGTAGGAAGAAATAGTCTCTATGTGTTACTTTGTTAAGCTCCCTATAGTCCACACACACTCTCCACTTCCCATTCTTCTTTGGGACTACAACCAAGGGTGACACCCATTTGCTATCAGAAATTGGATAGATAAATCCTACCTACAAAAGCTTCTCAATTTCAGTTTTAACAATGTCCTTGAGAGCAGGATTAAGTCTCCATTGTGGTTGGTAGATAGGATGAACATCCTTAGTATAGATATGATGCGTACACACACTAGGATGTATTCCTCTCATATCTTTATAGTCCCAGGAAAATGCTTTAGATCTACTCGCCAGGGTGTCAAACAACCTTTGTTCTTCCATCTTAATCAACCAACTATTGATGTTCAAAGTTTTTCTTGGCAGCAACATAATAGTTTTGATTCTCGGATGGTTGGACGTGACAGTGTACATAGGCCTTATCAAAGTGTTAAGTGGATATCTATGAGGTACAATTTTGTGAAGCCAAGCAACATCTGCAAAGAAATGGTAAGTGTTTGGGACTAAGTTCATCAAAGGGCAAGGTATTCCAATAAAACTAGCACCATCGAATTTTGTTTGATCTATGTTGATTGGGTGTCCCATGATTTCTTTTGTGTCTGACATCTCCACACTACCTGATTCAATGGAAAGATTCTCCACATTGTCTTCCAATTCATCCTCTAATTCTTCTCCATGCTTCTTAATAACTACCATGGATAGTGAAGCCAAATTCTCTTGTCCATCAGAGTTTTTTGGTTCATCCACCCATACTTTGTTGTGTTCAGCGGGCTTGGCAGGAGGGTACAAAAATAAATGTCTGCTATTAAACCCATGTGAGATGGTCATTCCTCCCTCTTTGCAATCAATTTTTTCCACAACCGTAGTCATCCATGGTCGTCCTAGAATTATTGGATAACTATATTTGAGTGTAAGGGATTCAATTATTTGGAAATCCAATGGATATTCCCATCCATCCACCTTCATGAGAATGTTTTCGATAATGCCCTTGGGAATAGCTATGGATTGGTTTTTCATCTGTAAGACTGTAGTTGTGGGGCATAGATCAATAAGTCCCAATTTTTCCATCACATCCAAAATCATTACGTTAATGGCTGCTCCAAGGTACACTAAAGTGTTAGGTATTGCTACCTCATTAATTGTTACTGTTATAAGTGGACTTCTTGGGTCATCATATTTCGGAGCAGTGGCTATTCCAGCTAACAAATCAGCTAGGTACCCATTTATATGAATAATATTAATTCATTTTGGCTTCCTTCCTAGGGTCTTGATACACAATTGTTTAATCAATTGGTTTAATTCAAGGATCTCCTTAATCTCCTGTAACAAGGGAACTTCAATTTGTAATTGCTTAATTTCTTGTATTAATGCATTTTCAGTGGGTAAGGTCAATTCTGGAGCATCATTCATAGGAATCAGTTTCAGATGCTCTGGAAAGGGTGCTTTGTTCTTTCCTCTAGGCATGGGGTCCTTAGGCGTGGAATCCTTTGGGTGTTCATTCAGAGACTGACCCCCTCCTCCTGAGATAGGTTGGAAGCTCCTGCTATAGATGGAAAGTCGAGCTTCTGTTGTGTAGCATTTGGTATATGTTCCACAGATGTAGGTCTTATCATGGTTTCCTCAACAAGATTTTTGACAAGTTCATCAATAATTTCTTCAATAGTCAGTTGTGAAAGTGTTTTTCTAGACCTCAATTGCAGATTTCCACAGTGTATGGCATTAAGTCAAGTGACATTGTCTTATTCGGTGGAGTACACCAGAGTATTTGGGCGGTTGTTCTTCGAGTTCGGGACTGGTTGTGCTAGAAGTGGTGGTTAGTTAACTTGTTCATTTTTTTGTGGAGTCTGAGGAGGTGGTAAAAGATTTTGTTGCTTGGTAGGAATTCTCTTGTGGTTAGTATAAAATTGATGTTGAGGTTGATTCCATTGAGGAATGGGATTTTGAGGGTACCACTACGGTTGAGGCTGATTAGGCCACTGAGGGTTACCCCAAGATTGATTTTCCCATTCTGGTGGCCCCAAAGGATAAGTTCCCCAATTAGAAGGTACTGGAGGTGGTGCCTAAGGCCAAGGTACTTCCCATTTATTGTTGTTCCAATTGGGTTGGGGTCTCCAATTAGGATTGGAATTCTAGCCATAAGGAAAATTGCCCCCAATTCTTTGATTGACAACATTCACTTCTTCCTCCACTGGAGTTGTTCTTTTCTTGGAATTTTTGATGGCATTCAGTAGCTCACACTAGTTAATGGGGTTATTTTTTTCACACTTGACAAACATCAATCTTATCAACTTTGTCCAAGGGACATTCTCTTAGAAAATGTTTGTTTTGGCATCCGGGGCAATAAATGGATAAAGTTTCAGAGTTTCATGTTTTAGCCTCGATATCTTCTAAAGTGGTGTTTAAATGGACGAGAATGTCGATCTTGAAGTTGGCAAGCTCTTCATGAAGTTTTCTAATGTCACTAGAACCTCTAAAAAGGGTGGACTTCCTAATTCCTCCTTAGGTTCGAGAGAAATTCTGACATAGTTCCATAATATCATCTAGTCCCAATTGGGATTCATCTCCTTTACCCATTAAGTCCAAGCTCCTATGAGCATCGTCATTGAGACCTTTAAGAAATAAGGTTTTTAGGATATCAAAACTTATAACTTCTCCCCCACATCGTTTAAATAAGAAGATAAACCTATCTAGATAATCCTCTAAACTTTCATCCTCATTCTGCCTCACTTTGAACAACTCTTCTTTCCTATTGCTAACCCTACAGTAACTTTGATACTTCTCCAAAAAGGTAGATTCCATCTCATCCTAGGAGGTTATCGACTAAGAAGGAAATCCCATAAACCAGTGCATAGTTGAGTATTTCAAAGTGGAAGGGAAAAGCTTTAGTGTCTAATTATCATTCTTGTAGTCATATGTTTGACACAAGACTTTAGTCTCAAATAGGAACTGATCAAGGTCTTCCGTAGAAAAACCGTGAAAGGTTGGAAGAAAGGTGGGTGAGATGTTTTTCATTGTCGTATTGTCATCCACATTGATAGCAATAGGATAAGTGAATGTGCGTGGTGGAGGGTTATCGTTATTGTTAGCGGAATTTCTTTGGTCTCCCATGGTGTTGAAGAAGGTATGACTTTCATCCCACGTTTGCTTAGTTGAGCACGGTTCAGGAGTTTTCAAAGGAATATACTCCTCTACAACCATAGATTCTCTTTTCTAGGTATGTAGGAAGGACCTAGGTTTACCCCATTCGGTCAATTCCTCCATAATTTCTTGGTCTGAGTTACCTTCCCCTCCACTTGTTGGTATGTCAACTGGGGGGTTTTGTTATGAATCTTCCATGGGGGCCTCATTTCCTAACCATGCAAAAAAGAAGCTAAAGAACTATTCATGTCCATAGATGAGGTCTTCAAAATATCTCCTACTAACACTAGAAAAAGGATATCCCCGACAATGGCACCAAAAAGTGACAGGCTATCATTAGGTCCTAACACTTTAGTGAATAATCACATCATTATATCGACTGGGTAGTGTCGAGAGGCTATTTTCAATAGAAGACATCTCAATTCTCTCACTCTCAGGTTCTCTAAATGCTAGTCAACCAAATAAAGATTCTAAACTAGAAGGCCTCTAAACCTAAAAGAAATGAATTATCTATCTAGAAATCGGGTGTGTACAGGATCATCATGGAAAAACCATGCACTTAAGTGGCACAAAATTCAAAAAAATCAAAGTTAGGTAACTTGACATAAAAATTTGAATAATTTATCTATATTATTTAAAAAATATGTAAGAATAGAATTTGTAACAAATTGAATGTAGTTTCTAAACTACTACATTTATTTTTTAAAAAAAATCTATTTGGTGATAATTTGAAATTTCAATGTAGTAGTACTTAAATTTTAGGGAAAAAATAAGTAGGTGTCTGTCTAACCACCCTAACCACAATAAAATGATAATATTTTTTTAAAAGATTTTAGATATAAGTAGAGGACTCATGTCCCGATGTGATGTATATTTTTTTGTAATTTTTTTCCAAGTAAATAATTAATTATGATTTTTTTATTGCAAATTTTAAAAAATATAAAAACTCATATGCCTGACCACCTTAACTTGGTCAAAAATTCATGATATTCCCTTTTTATTTTTTTAATCTTATAGTATGTGAAGCATAGAATGTGACACGTGCTTTGGATTCAAAATATCTAATACCATTTGAAAGCTATAGATGTTTTTCAATCAGCCTATCAATCAGGACTTTAGTCATAATTTGAATAGAAAATGAATAATAATAATTTGTTAAATTCAAAGTAAAGCATAATTTATATTGGTGGAAAGCTAAGAATCTCCTTTAAAAACCCTTTTCGTTTCATCAATTTTGGGTTAAAAAAAAGTCATCAACCACATACTCTACACATACCCATCATATCACAACTTTTTGGCCCATCATGATCCTGCACATACCGAATCGGGAAATGATCTTAAACTAGAAAGTAAAGAAATATAAATCGGAAAAAAATCACCACTAAACTAGAAAGCATAAAAATGATTAACTTAAATAATGCATAAATTGTTGAAGTAAAACATGTAAATAAATTAGGAAACATTTATCTAATGTATAACAATCCAACTACGAACAAGAAACAATTTAAAAAAATCTACTAAAGTTAGATGCTCCAGAAATTCAAATGTTAAGTTCAAAAACTACAAACTTAGCTACAACTTGCAAGCTTGACATTGACAGCATAACATATACTCATGAAAATGGATTTCAACTTCAACTGTTATCTACAGAATACTTATCTAATCTATCTATACGAGTGGCTATGATCACATGCACTGGCTACTCCATTCCAAAGACGCATCCATATTACACAGTAATTCAAAGAGTGGCGGGAAAACTCATATTCATATGGTAGTTTTTACTCAAGAGAAAAATTTGCAACATAACAATAGTCTTCTTCTCTATTCATTATTTGTAACAATTACATATTTATATGAAAAACGACTAACAAAAATCTTATTTTTCAGTCAATGGAGTCTTTTAACAGATTTCCAATAGCAAAGGGACTTTAAATCCCATGATATACAATATTAAATAGGCTCGGATGAGCCATAAATTTTTTGAAATTGAAAAATAACAAAATTATAAGGACTCGGCCAAAATGTGTGCTCCTGGAATTTCGGTGCCCGCTCGCTTGTTTTCAAAAGTATGAAGATCCACATTCATTTCCCTTCTGACTGGAATGTTGATTGGAAGTGGAGTTGACCTGTGAAATACTCAAGAGTAAACTATTAAATTAGCATAAGTTAGTTTAATTCGATCAACTCCAAGAAATAAAGTTTGTATGCTTATTCACAAAAAGAGAGCACTTATTTTTCCTAAAGGTAATCAATTGGAAAGGTTATTAAGGCTAAAAGGTTTAGATTTGCATATTGATCCCATTATACTAATGAGGTTATTTTTACCTCATCACACGCGATCACCATGAATCAGTAAATGGAGAACCCCCCACACATCCTCCAAAGTAACCGTCACCTCACCTCTCAGAAGGTGGAAGGACGAGGTTTCAATGTGCCATCTCTTGCATAGAGTTGTCATCATCACTAGATGTATCCTGATCATAGGCACGTATGCGACATACCATAGACCAATCTCTCCCAGGTGCTACTGGAGCAACTCTGAGAGATCACCTAATCTCTCCAATATAGTGGTTTTGTGCTCCCTCGACATCAATGGTGGGAAGACCTCCTACACCCACGAAGCGCACGACATCAAGAAATCATCAAAATTTGAAGTTATTTGAAATTTCCAACTCAAACATCACAATAGTGTCACTATCTACAATAGTGTTGCTATATTCAATTTTCAAATAGTGATGCCCGATGCATTTCAAATTTCAAATCAGAACATGCATCGCTAGACAAGATGGCGTCATGATTTGGCTTCTGGTATAACCTAACCCTAATTTGTAAATCGGCAAGTGCATCGCCAAATAAGCACATGTCACCATTTAAAATTAGAAACCCTAATTTTAAATCGAGAAAAGTGTCACTATATAAATATGCATCGCTATAATTGATTTTGGCATCATTGATTTTATTTTGGGTGTCGCTATATAGTGACGCTGCCATAATCTAAATTTTAAATCATAATAAACGCATTGAAAATTCAAATTTCAAATTAGGTTTCGAATCACATACTGTTGGTCTTGCATCAGGAAGCCGCTGAAACTCTCGAACTCGGTCAGACATGTGCCTAGGAAGCTCTCGACACACCATTTCATCGATGGGTTAGATCTCAAATCACAAGAATTCATTAAGGTGTGAATGCACAAATAAATTGAAAATAACCCTTCTTGGCCTATTTAACCTAGAAAATTAGGGATTTTTTGCCCTAATTTTACTTTAAAGATGGGGTTTATTATCATTTTCACCAATTTTGCCAATCTGGACCTAATTTTGCATCGCTTTTTGCATTTTTGGCATTATCCTTGCATCTCAAAGCCTTTCTGGACCCTTGGGGAAGCTTTTGAACCTTTATAGAGAAATCAACCCAAAATTCAAAAAAATTTCCTAATTTCTCGAGGGGTAGGGAGTCAGCTTTATCCTTCCATTGGGGCATCAAAAAAATTAGAAATTTTTTGTTTTTTATTTAAGCAACAATTTTAATCTGAAAAGTGTTATTCTTTGAATTGAAGTAGCAGGTACCTCGCTTCAAAGAGGAGAAAAATGTAGACACTGAAAAAATGTCCTAAGATTGATATCATGCATTTAAATCAGATTTACTAACATCATTTCCTCTTTAACCCATCCTTTTTTTGCTTAATTGATTTAATTAGCCTAGCTAATTAATTAATTGCATCATTTTCATCTATTGGCCTACTTAATTTAATCAGGTTAATTCATTTCTTTTCGTACTAGCACTTCATCTAATTAAACTAAATAAATCAAAATATTTAATTTAATCTCCTAAGTCATCTTATTCAATTAAATAACCCTAAGTTATTTAATTAAATATCACTTTAACCTCTCCATATCACTTTCACCTCTCCCCCATTTATTAAATCATCTAATTTAATAAATATCACTTTATTCCTCCAAATCCCCTAATTGCATAAATTAAATCTTGTTTAATTAGCAATTAAACTAATTTTCCTCTAAGCAAAGGGAATATTCTCATGGAATATTCCTTATCCCCCTTTTTGCACAATTAAAACTTTGTTTTAATTTGTAAATTACCTTTTTTCCTCACCCAAAGGAATATTCTAAAGAATATCCTCTCTCCTCCACTCAACTCACTTGGATTCAAATGCAAGTTATCTTTTAACCTTTTGAACAAGTTACCTTTGACCTGTGTGAGCAGGTCAAAAGTGTGTTTGTTTGAGGCAAGTGTGAGCCCTTGATTAAAACCCATCATGCATTCTCATCCATTGATGAGAATCCATGATCCATGCCTCTCATCCCCTTCATCTTAAACTATTGATTAATCTTTTTTATCTCAACCATTCATTCCTCATTTGCTCTCTTATAAATATATCACTATTTGGAGACAAATGATTCCATCTTTCAATTGCAAAATTATGCTATTGAATTCACTTGCATCCATACTCACATTTTACTCACTTGTTAGATTATTTTAGTTGATTTTCATTGCATAATATCTTAGATCATCCATTAATGGCTTCCATGCATCCATCTTAGCTTGTTTATAAATTAGGGTTTTTCATCTTTTAGCACAGTTTTAGCTTAAATTAGCTTAGCAATAGCTTAATTAGATCATTTGTAGCATAAAATCATGGTAACTTAGCTTGCATCATGTTTATTTTTAGCATAAACTAGGTTTTCATACATCAATCACAAAGGTTTCATCAATTCTCTTCCATAGAATCAACTGAAACAGGCTCACTAATCTCGGGATTGGGGAAGGGTCATCATTTCACATCAAGATGACACCAATTCCAAAATAGGATAAGTTTCAAATGGGCTAGATTAGGAATTTAACTATTTTTGTTTAATTTGTAGATTTCATTTTCAATTAAATGCTTAGTTTATATTTCCATTTTGAACGATCTTGTTTGTAGATGCAAGTATGTTTGGCGAAGTTATGCTTTGATTCGTCATGAGTCAAGTGTAATCGACCCTCACTGACATTTCACATGTCTCACAATTGTATAGTTATTTTTTTATGCTAATAACATTTATTGTACATGTTATTAAAATCCTAACCATTAGTGGTCTAGATAAATTTCCAAGTTATGATTGTAAATTCTTGTAAAGGGGAGGATAATCTTTTATAGGGCTGACAAAGTGTTGTAAAGGGGGTCATTTTTTTTGGATGATGGGGGCTTTCATTTTATTGTTTTATCATTTTATTGAGGTTTGAAAGGCATACTTAATCTTTCTTCATTGTCACCTCATGACATAAACTTGTAAGGACTCAAAATAACAAATACGTTTGTGAATGCACTCATATAAAGTGCCACAAAAATTAGATGTGTGTTCCTTAGGGAGGTAATTTTATACTTACACTGAATTATAAAGTGTAATGGAGGGTTGTGTATGCCTTGATTTGACATCACAGTAATGGATCCTCATGATTATCACATTATGTGTGTGTTTCCTTGATTTTCCATCACAACAATGGATCCTTATGATTCTCGCCTCATGTGTGTGTGCCTTGATACACACCTTTTTTCAATTTCTTATACATATTTTGGACCTAATTCTATGTCTAAATTCCTTGCACACTTTTGTGCCCGATTTTAGTTGGTCTGCTTATACCTCTTAAAATTAAGGGGGGATTATGATAGTGTTATGCTAATACTTCTTTCAATGGAGTAGTGGAGGAACCCTCTACTTTGGGGGGTCACATAGACCTTCTATCTTTATCTCTCATGTGGGGTATTATTTTAGTGGATCATATTTTGTGAGATTCTAGTACATATATAGAACACCATGATGCATGTTTTAGTAGTGTACACATGTCACTCGTGCATTTATTGACTATACTTTAGAATCATAGTACTATCTCGATTAGTGTTCCATATGTTCACTCCTACAATGTTTTGTATCTCTTATCTTGATCTACATTTCTTAGAGGTTTTTTGATTCCAGTAAACACCAATTCATCTTCAGAAGAGTTTACAACTTTGACATGCTTTAGGAGTTCTTCATCAGCATGTCCCTATCATCATGGGACATGTTTTCAGGAGTTCTTATCTGTCTCTTGCTCTTTTTTGAAGAGGAGTTTTTTTCTCATTGGGTTTTCTCCTTTTTCTCCATTTACAAGAGATTTCATTGTACATGGGTATCTCACTAGGCCTTGTACTCGGGACCCATTTCTTTGTACCTATTGCACTTTTGTGCTCTCCCCAAGTGTTAATTAAGGGGGGTGTTAGAGTGAATAATTTATCTATTCACTATAGCCTAAGTGCACTTAGGTTGATGAGTTTAGACAACATCTAGTCTAACTCAAAGTGAAACCTTTTAGGCCTCTAAAGGTTACCTAGTTGGTCAAAATAGGTCTATGGTTTGCACATTCTAAGTGATCCAAAGGTTGACACCTATATGGCACTTGTCTACTTATTTGTGCCACATCATGGGGAACTTCTCAATCCACATGATAGGTGGATTGCCTCTTCCTTTCCTATAAATGCAAAGCTTCCTCATCAAATTGTATTTGGGTAGACTAAATACATATTTTTAGTTTTTCACTTGTTCTTGTTATTTGATCTCCATGATTTGTAGGTTCTTATAAAGTTGCATTAAGAAGCTCCATAGTTACCTACAATAAAAAATATTTTTCATTGTACAAAGGAGGTAAAGTTTTTGAAATTACAAAGGTTAGGTAGTGTCATCATGAAAGGACCCAATTATTAATTTGATTATTTCTAGCTCATAGAAAATTTGTGATACATGATAATTAGGTCTTTTTGAAGTCTAAAATAGATTATGATGGAATTTTTCAACTTACTCCACAAGATAATTGATCCTACGAGTAGAGAACGACATTAATTTGAAATATTTTGTCTAATATGTGTAGACACCTAAAAATGACTAATACATTTTCATCTTATCATTGTCTTATCTATTTCCTCATCAATTCTTTTGTTTATATTAATCAAATAATTCTTATTTATTTAATTAAGCTAACATATCCGCATTTTTATATTAATCTTTGTTTTATCACATCTATATTAATTAATTATCATTTATCATTTTCCCTACAACATTATTTGAAATCAAATTCTCATTATCTTTGGTTCACTATAATTAAATACTTTTCAAAAATTATTTAATTAGCTAGCACTCCTCTTAATAATTAAATAAATTAAAATAATTTATTCATTATAAATTATCTTTTCCACCAAAATAAATAAATAAAATTTAATATTTTATTCATTTCTCTAATCATGCATTTGAATTAAATAAATTTATTTATTTATTTCTTCCCACCTCATTAATTAAAATTTCAGCTCCTACCCTATCCCAAATTTTCATATCAACTAATCTTTCCAATTAATCTCCACCATTGATCAAATATCAAGTGAATCATATAAATATAATCCTTCATCTTCACATTATCCTCTAGAGCATAATATTGAATCACTAGCTAACTTTATCTTCATCAAGAAAAAAATATCCTAGCACATATTAAAGTAAGTTATCATTATCATGCATTATCAAGCAAGAGTATCCTCTATCTACTATCTTTGATAAAATATTGTTTTTCTCATACTATCCATGCACGCCATAATGATTATTCTATTCTAAAGAGAAAACCACATATCAAGCATTCAAGTTACTATTAAAGAAATAATGGAGAAAAATAAGGTATTTGTTGTGGTATAGTTGTTTATTATTTCATTTTATGTGTAGAGCTTAATCTTTATTTCAAGTGATTATTGAATGTGAATTTGGTACTTTATTGCATTGTTTTTTTATTAAAAAAGTATTGGTTAGGGAATTGATATCAAACAAAGCATCAAAAGTCAGGCCATAAAGCTAGAAAGTCCAACCACAATACAACAACATAAAATAGGCCAATAGGTTAGATCAACCAACAAGACCAAGAGTAGCCAAGAAAAAACAAGTTAATACTAGAAGGACAAAAGATACAAGAATTAAGATAAAGTGGCATGCATGCCAAGTATAATATCAAAACATATGACACAAAACAAGAAACAACAATAGTACATAAACCAAAAAACAACAAACAACAAACTAACCCTTCTGGCTATTAATCAACTCCCATTCTTTTGTGAGTGTTTCTTGCTCCTTAGTCCATAGGTCTTCGCCATCCTTGGTCATTTAGTCCACCTAATTTTCTTCTTCCTCAGAAGGTGCCAATCTGTGCTTTCTTTTCCTGATCTTTACTCTATTATAAATTTGTAGGTTACAACAATCACCCTTCTAAAGGCCTCATCTAGCCTATTTATTTTTTCTAGCAAAGGTAATATCTCATCATTTTGGGATTTTCTATCAACCATCTCCCCCTCCTCCATATTTTCCAACATCAAAATATTAACAACACCTTGCTTCATTTCCTTATCCACAACAATTTCCTCTTCTTCTTTTGAGCCCTTAACCACACCCTGTTCAGTACCACAATCCACTTCCTCCTCTTTAGAATTTGATATGTCATCTTCCTTAGCCACACCAAGCACCACGTCCAGCTTAGCTCTGCTCAAATCCAAAGGTTTTTCCTGGGTTGGAACATGAATTCCTCATTTGAGGGTCTTCTTCCTCTTCTTCATATGAAAGCATTTTTCCTTATGCATTAACACTATCCAACCAAGCAGATCTTCTTTCCCTCTTCCAACTGCTTGAATCCTCAACATTCCCTTCCTCTCCTTTGTCTTGAATGTCAATAGTTACTTTTTTATCTTCTCTAGCTTCCTTTGAGGTGATATTCTTACATTCCGTACTAGAGGGTTTAGCTAGGGGTTTCTTCTGAATGGTGGTATGACTAGAAAGGTCCTCAACAATAGCTATTTTTTTGGATGGTGAGAGTTTAGCCTTAGGGCTCACCAACTATTTTGAAGATGCGGGATATTCTATGATATCATGTCTATCAAGAGAGGGGAGGGAATAGAGGAATCCTCTTTAATCACAACACCATATTTAGGGATGGGATGGGAGGAAATCTCCTTAATCACCACACCAAAGTTAGGGGTTCTAGATTTACTTTTTTGCTAGAGATAGGGTTAGATTTCAATAGACTAGATTGGTTATTCAACATCTTAACCAAGAGAGGTTTCATAGAATTGTCCAGGCTAGGGAAGGGGGTCAAATCAAAGACAATTGTATAATCTTTGGATCAAACCCTTGTGCAAGGGTGGGGAAGCCCCTTTCACTTTACATTGTTGCAAAGATGTAAGAAAGAAATAAGGAATATTAATCCTTTCATTCCTTCTAATGTGATTCAAGAATAGGAAATGATAACCATGGACAATGGTTTAGCAAACTTCAAGAGTAAAATATTCGACCATTATATGTACACTTACCAAGCTGAAAGGTGCAAGGAATTTTTCTCTGTCATAGCCATTCTGGCACCATGTGAGCTTTTCATCCCTTCTTAGGAATCTATTAATGAATAGATTTGGTAAAATCTATCAATGAATAGATTTGGTAATTGTCATGGCTAACCTTCGGCAATTTGAGACCCCAGAAATCAATCCTAGCACGGCTTCAGTAATGAGTTTAGGAGTAATAGAAAAGCTTACACTTCCAATTTTTACCTTGGTCTTCCTCCAAGAGTTATTAAATTTAAAAGTTAAGTCATCATTATAGCCCTCCATCACCAAGAAGAAAGGGGCCATACTAGTATGCTCAAACAATATCCATAGGTCCACATTCTGCCTTATTGGGACACATGTCAGAGGCTCTGGTCACTTTCTTGGACCCCCCATAACTATTCTACAACTTTCCTCTTGAATATTAGTGGTCATGACCCCAAACCTATTCTCTCCTATTCAATTCCACCAATGGAAAGAGTAGTTCTTAGTATTTCTAAAAATGAAAAAAAAATACTAACACTGAACTATTTGTGATAGGAAAGAAGAAAGGAAATAATCCCTTGTCCTTCATCTAGAAAATTTGACCCTTCATAATTTGTGTATCCATACCCAAGGTTAATTGAATATGATGCAGGAGCATCCACAGTTGACTGACAATCTGGCATCAACCAAAAATATTTAATTTATTTTTTTCTATTTAGTTTGGTCTTCAAATATTCTAGGTGAATAATTTTTTGTAATGAGGCATGAAATATTTGATAAATATTTGGCCAAGACCTTATGATTCAACTTTATTGTATTTTGGGTTCATTTTAGTGGCATTTCAAAGAAAAATCCATGAAATATGCCTTCCTTGGCATGGAATTTTGTGGGGACTACATTTTATGACATAGAGAATCTTTCACTTATGGTAACATCTCCAAAATGGGCACCCAAGTGGTGATGGTTATGAAATTTCTAATTTTGACCCTATTTGAGTGGAGTGGAGGAGTCAAGATGGGTTCAAATTTAGCATTATTCCTTGGGGAGTGGATGAGCATGAAATTTTTTTTAATTATTTAATTTAATGTTCTTTGGAAGCTTTTTTGTAGGTTGGGGTTGTGACATCCTGGGAGTTACACTTTTGGGTGTGGAAAATGTATTGAAAGAAGCAACAAAAGGTGGGAAATTATTCATTTTTGCAGACTAGAAGGGGGGAGAGAAGAAAGGAGGTTATAGAACCTTCCTTGGAGGCTATTGGAAGCCATGAATGTTATAGGTTTGAAGGTTTAAGAACAGAAAATTAATATTTGCAAGTTTGTGGAGAGACAGGATTAGCTACAGGAAGAAGATTGCAGGTTGATCTTTGGGAGAAGAAAGAAAGGTTGAAGGAGAGGATTGTGTTGTAGGTTTTGATTCTGAAAATAAATATGTGTTTCGGGCCTAATATTAGGCCCATGTGAGTTTTGAATTGATGTAATAAGAAGCCAAAAATATTGGCATGTGTTTTGTAAACAGTTTGTAAGTTTCAATGTAAAATTGTCTAGTTTTGCTTGCATAGTTTTGGGGTTTTGAATCCATCATATTTTTTGTTTAGATAAAATTTATTTGGGTTTTTTATTGTGTGTTTTAGATGGTTATTGAGAGGGAAAATAAAATTCAAATGATGTACTAAGAGGCCAATAGGGTTGTCACATTCTTATGTAAACTTGGTTCAAATTTCAATAACAAATTTCTGATTTATTGTTGCATTGTTTATGCAAGTTTGTGTGAAGTTTTTAAGAAGGTATTTAAGTGAAATTTGAAGGGAGTTTCAGCCCTTTCATCAGTGGTATCAGAGCTGGTTGTTCTTGACTATGTAGGAAGAAGCGCCAATGTGATGCAGTTTGTACTAGGACCTGTAGGTAGAGAGTGGAGCAGTTGTAAAGAGAGTGTGGAAAAGTGTTTGAAAAAATGTATTGGTTCAAGCTAGGAGAATGTTTTGTGATGAATAAATAATTTCTAGAGCCACAAACAGAGAATCAAGAGCCCATCCATAGGAGTAATTTATTCAAAACAAGGTGTAATGTGAGTGGGAAATGTTGCAAATTCATTGTGGACAGCGGTAGCACCAATAATTTTGTATTCAAAGAAATGGTAGACAACCTGAAATTGAAAAGAATCAAACATCCTAGACCATACTACATTTCTTGGTTGCAAGGAGATTGCTAGATATGGGTAAGTGAGAAATGTGTGGTTGATTTTCAAATTTGTAGATATAAGGATGTGATTGTATGTGATATAGTACCTATGGACCATATATGCCACGTTTTATTTGGTAGACCATGGTTGTATGATCAAAGAATTCTACATGATGGTAGGAAGAATACATATAGCATCATAAAGGATGGGGAAGAATATGTTTTGAATCCTTTGTAGGATAGGCAAGAGGAAGTGGCAAAAGAAGTTGTAGTAGATAATAAGGACAGAAAGGAAAATAAAATGGGAAGGGTCGAATCTTATTGTTCTTTTGGTACTGATATGTTTTCAAGTGGAACTTTGTGTGTAGGGAAGAAGGATGAAAAGGAAAATGTGGAGATCCTTGTTCAAAGGGATAAAGAGGGAAAAGAAGAGGAAAGTGCAGCAATGATTAAGGATGATGAGTGTCCTTTGGAGGACTTGAAAGTAATGGAAAATGAAAGTGCAACTAAGAGTGATGGTGAAGAAGATATGGCAGCAGGCAGTGGTGAAGAAAAGGTTGAAGAGAAAGAGGTAATGCATAATATGTTTCATTTTTGTGATGAAGATGAGATTGGATCTTCTATAGATGAAAATATTTCAGTGGTAGAAAAGGACTGGCAAGTGTTGACGAAAGGTGGAGTGAATATTGTAGCAAAAGGTAATGAGGTGAAATCATATTTTGATGAATGCTTTGATGAGGTTGAGAATGATATTGTGCAGCAATTAGTAAGGAGGTAAAACCTTTTCTTTTTAATTATTTTCATGAAAAGTGGGATGATTTAGTGAATTCAAATGAGATAGTTCAATTAGAGATTGCTAGTGAAGTATGGAAGGAAAAAGATTTGTTTGGTATTGCAAAGTTTAGAGTAGGTGCCTTTTGGAGGAGATAGTTAGAATATGGTGGGTTGAATCCCACAAGATTGGAAGATATTGTGAGTTGCATTTGGTGGAGGTGGTTGGTTTATGGTGGAACTGATTCCACATTGAAAATGTTGAGTGCAAAGAAGATTTGTCAAAGGAGGAGGATACTTTTTTCGGCTAGGTGTTGGAAGAGGAGAAAGAAGAAAAAATTAGAGGTACCAGTTTTAGTAATGGAGTTTGCTGAGGGTTGTTTACAACCTGAAAGGATGGCCCTACCATTCAACTCCATTTTGTGAGACCAAGCTCACAAATTTTTTCTACCTTGGGTGTCTAATGCAGGAGAATCCACAGTTGACTGGCAATCTTGCATCAACCAAAAGTATTTATTTATTTAGTTTGGTATTCAAATATTATAAGTGAATAAATTTTTGTAATAAGGAATGAAATATTTGATAAATATTTGGCCAAGACCTTATGATTCAACTTTATTGTATTTCAGACTCGTTTTAGTGGCAATTCAAAGAAAAATCCTTGAAATATTCCTTCCTTGGCATGGAATTTCATGGGGACTACATTTTATGACATATAGAATCTTTCATTTATGGTAACATCTCCAAAATGGGCACCCAGGTGGTGACGGTTATGAAATTTCTAATTTTGATCCTATTCGAGTGGAGTGGAGTCAAGATGGAGTCCAAACTAAGCATTATTCCTTGGGGGGTGGATGAGCATGCAAATGATGTTTTTATTATTTCATTTAATGTTTATTGGAGGCTCTTTTGTATGTTGGGGTCGTGATATCTTGAGAGTTACACTTTTGGGTGTGGAAAATGCACTGAAAGAAGCAACAAAAGGTGGAAAATCATTCATTTTTGTAGACTAGAAGGGGGGAAATAAGAAAGGAGGTCATAGAACCTGCCTTGGAGGCTATTGGCAGCCATGAATGTTATAGGTTTGAAGGTTTAAGAACAGAAAATTAAGATTTGCAAGTTTGGGGAGAGACAGGATTAGCTATAGGAAGAAGATTGCAGGTTGATCTTTGGGAGAAGAAAGCAAGGTTGAAGGAGAGGATTGTGTTGCAGGTTTTGATACTGCAAATTAACATATTTTTTAGTCCTAACATTGGTTCCATGTTAGTTTTGAATCGATGTAATAAGAAGCCAACAAGATTGGCTTGTGTTTTGTAAACAGTTTGTAAGTTTCAATGTAAAATTGTATAGTTTTGCTTGCATAGTTTTGGGGTTTTGAATCCATCATATTTTTAGTTTAGATCAGATTTCTCGGGGTTTTTGAGTGTGTTTCAGATAGTTATTGAGAGGGAAAATCAAATTCAAATGACGTACTAAGAGGCCAATAGGGTTGGCACATTGTTATGTAAACTTGGTTTAGATTTCAATACCAAATTTCTGATTTATTGGTGCACTGTTTATGCAAATTTGTGTGAGGTTTTTAAGAAGGTATTTAAGTGACATTTGAAGGGTGTTGCATCCCTTTCATCAAAATATTAGGCCATTGTGAGTTGCTGTTGAGATAATAAATGTATTTTGTGTGAGCCCACCTCCCTTCAAACCAATTAAATAGATAATTATTTTTATAATTAGCGTTAAGGGTATCCAAATAGTGTCATATATCACTTGTATTGAATTGTTACTATTTCTAGCATAATTCACATTTTCATCATCTGCATTTTGGCATGCTTTCTAGGAATCACTTCCCTGATTAGTTAACAATATATTTTACAATAAATTTAGCCTTTTAAAGTTATATGTATAGATTTACACATTTAATCCGTTTCACTATACATTTGAGCTGACTTGTGGTGTGTTTGATCTAGCTTGTTGCATTTTTTATCTAACACATGGTGCATTATATATGTATATATATACCAACACTCAATTTCCATACTAATGAATTAAGAATTGATTTCAATTCATTTCAAATCTAGAAATATTTGAATTTTTTTGACATTTCTAATAGGTCTAATTTTCTATCTCACCCATGACCGAAGATATAATTAGCACTTTCTAGGCCTTGAGGTTGTTGGTTTTTTGTGTGAATAGATTGGATCGTTTAGAACTTAAATGGTTGCAAAGGCTAGTTTGGAGCTCTTCACATTGGATAAAATATCTTCTCAAATTTAATGTTCCAGATTATGGGTACCTTCATTCTAATCACTACTTCCTATTTAAATTACAAACTAATTATTATTATTTATTATTTTTGGTATCATTGCTTTAGATAATATTTCATGGCATGCCATTTCACATTGGAAATTGGGTTATAATTAATCTTTCACATTTGGATTTGGATCTAAAATAAACCATTGTCTTTTAATCCCAAATATCTAAATGCTCTCCTCTTACATCTTAGGGTGATCCTAAGGATTATAAATAAGTAATTTTCTTTTTTTCTTTTTAGGGGGTCTGCCTAGGTATTTTATCACCCTAGGGGATGACCTCAACTCCTCTGTTTGGGAAAAGTAAAAAGAGTGGGGGATTAATCAAAATAAAATCCTCTTGGAAGTGGAATATTATCAATTTGGGCTACCTTTATGAAATAATTTTTTCATAGGACCAGTAATCATTAATTATTTTTTACCTAAGATCCCCCAATTTTAACTCTAAGAGGCCACGAGAACCACTTACATTTAGTGTTATTCCTCCAAAGGTAAAAGTGATGTTGTATTTAAGTCTCTTTTGTTTCTACTTTCACTCCATTTAGAGCGGTTCTATTTAGTTGGTGGGTGAACACCAAGGCCAATGCTCTATTACTAATAAATTTAAGAAGCTTGAAAAATTCCCACCTAAACTTGTGAAATCTAGTTGTGGTATAATGTTGTCAAAAATACTAGTCACAAAGAACCTTGGTTTTTGCTTGAGTCTCTAGTTTTTTGGGTTTAGTTTGATGAGATAATTATAACATAAATATACAATATTAGGGAAGATGATTTTTTCAATAAAATCATAATAATTTGAGGTTCAATAAACTACATTTATCTAGGTGGAAGCTAGGATAAACCTCTACGGATCAACAATATCATCAATAATAGCTAGATTCATGAATTATTGGAAGAGTTGAGAATTAAAATACAAGTGAGGTGAACTATAATAGAGGAATGCATAAATAATTGTTGGGTGGTAATGTGTGTCAATTGGTAGTACAAGGCATCAATGATTTCTTCTATAAAGTCAAATAGGAAGACTTGGTTATATGTGATGGTTTTGAGCTTTTGTGAAGATCCCAATTGAAAATAATGCAAACTCCTATTTTCTTATATACCAAAGATGAAATTAAGCATTGAACATGCATCTTTCACATTAGACTAGAATATAAATGGGACAATGAGAATCTTGGGGAGTTAGGTGTTTTCCCTCTCCCTATCTAGTTCTTTATTTAGGAATCTAAGATAATTTGCTATGGTTTTTAATGACTATAGTGGAAGGATTTTTATGTGTGACAACTATAACATGGCCCTAATATTATTGGCATTCACCTCTACCTAGATAGTGCTCTCTTGTATCAAAACCATCTTTGATTGATGGCATTCAAAATAGATTTGGACATTTTTTGGTAGGGTTGCACTTGTAGGACCATATATTGGCTAGAGTGGAGCTCCATACTTAGATGCCAAAATTATGAATTTCACCCAATTGAAGTCTTTTGATAATGTGTGTTTTCTCTTCTTTTAGAGAGTCTTTGATAGCTTTGAAAGAATAAGATTAAATTTTTTTTGCAATGTTGACCACTAGCAATGAGTAAAAATAAATTCCATTTTTTTACATATTTATTATTTCTATCCAACATCAATGTCTTTTTTTGTATTAAAGTTTAATTATGTGATTTACTAACTTGGAACTTAGCATGTAGCTCAAAATACTCGCAATGTCTACAATCTAGAATGTTTATTTTGAAACTTCCTACACTTGATACATTTTCACACTACATAATTTGCACTATTGAGCAAAGTAGGATATGGAAGAAATTAACATGGAGGTGCTTAACTGTCAAAATTTCAATAAGACAAATGAATTAGTCAATCAATTTTTATAGGATTCTTATTTGAAAGATTTATTTTATCATTGAATGATGCATCAATGCAAATCTATTGAAATCATACCTCACTTTTAATTTTCTTTTTGGTATTTTGTCATTTCAATATTTTGAACCTTGATTTTACTACATCTTGAGTTATGGAAATTTAATTATATTGAGAATTTCCATCATGGAAAATATTAAAAGGTTATTTCCAACTACCACTTTATGATGACCCTTCAGCATGATGTTTCTCATTAACTCTCCTTGATTATGGTAGTTATCAATTTTTTCACGAGATTTTACCAAATTTGGAAATCTTTATCATTAAGATGTAGCAAGAAAATTGAATGTGTACTTGGTGGTGTGATATTAAAGGTAATGGAAGATGTAGTTGGGTTTTTTCCATTAGAGGCTAAAATTTCCCTGTAAACTCATGTTTGAAACTAAGATTCAACTTTTCAAGGGAGTTTTTAAAATTTGTAACATTAGTTAGGTTGCCAAAAGACACTAATGTGAAAATAATTTAAAACATTTAAAGAAGGTGAAAACACACATAGAAAAAGAAAGAATTTAAATATACTACACATATATAATGGAGGTGAATTTAAACCCTACTCATGGTGCTTGAAATATATCACATTCATAGAGATATCAAGGATCTCATCAACTTTGTTCATGAGTCAAAATAATTATATTATTTGCATGCCGGAGTGGTGTAAGGGTTGCTCCAAAGATAGTCATGATCAAGCTTGGCTAGTCTTTCATCACACTTGAGGACTAGATCCTCAATCTTGAATTTGGGTTCAACAGACTGTTTTCCAAATCATAACATAAGAATCTATTGATGTTAGGCCATTGAATCCTTATTGGATTTTCTTTTATCTTTAATTCAAATATTTATGTTATTCCTACATCCATGGCTCCATCTTTTTCCACTCTCGTCTATTTAACCGTCTACAAAGCTAGGACCTCTAATGAGCTTAGAAGGGTCATTTCCTTGCCAAATACCAAAGTATATAGGAATGTCCCAATTATTTTCTTGGGAGTGATCTCATCAACCCATAAGACTGATTTCAAATTTTAATATCATTTCTTGTAATACATTGAATTCATCCACACAATTATTTTAATTATTTTCTTTACAAAATTCCATAATATAGAATTTTAAATTAAATATCTCTTTCTTTATTTAAAGTTGATTCTCTATGATAAAAACCTAATATTTTAACATATTAAACACAGTCCCTTAAAAGCAAAATCATTTTTAAATACAATATTAATTTAAACTCAAGCTTCTCTATACATTATTAAATTAAACTCAACCTTATTAACGCACTAAAAATGGTTAAGCCATTAAGTGCACTAAACATATTATGCTTTGCTGGAATTTTACAGTTGAAGGGGATCCCTTGGCTGCAATGTGACCAGCAGCCCATTTTTCATGTAGAGGGTGAGAGCCAATTTGGGTACCACAACATGTCCTGCCTTCATCCTCATCTTGAACCTCCAGATTATAGTCGCTGCGATCCATTTCATTTGGTAGTAAGCAAAGTCCTTTCCCAGGCAAAGTCTCGGCCCACCATTAAAGACCGGGTATTTATAAGCCGACTCGTTGACGAAGTTTCCACCCGTGTCAAGCCACTTCTCCGGCCTGAATTCCATGCAGTCCTTACCCCATATGCTCTCCATTCTTCCCATGGCATATATGGAATATATCAGCCTGAAGCCCTTTCTTAAATACGTGCCGTCGGGGAATCTGTCGTCGGAGTCGACTTGTTTGAAATCGAACGGAACGGAGGGGAACAGTCGCAGCGACTCCGACAGCGCCGCCTGCAAATAATTCATCTGCTTCAGCTCGTCTGCTGTAAAATTAAGCTTCGTTGTATTCAGGGAGCTGTTTGATCCTTGAATCGTTTGATGGTCAAGTAGAGAAGCCGAGGATCTTTTCGACAAGATGGACCGAATCTCTGCCAGGATGTGTTCTTCCACCTGCGGGTTGCGGAGCAGCAGCCAGAAAAACCAGGAGAGCGCCACAGACGAGGTGTCCCGTCCGGCCAGAATGAAATTAACCATTATTTCCCGCAGCTTTTCGTCTGTGTAAAGCCGGTCACCACGCTCCGACTTGACCTTCATGAAGGCCGACAAAAGGTCGGCCCCGGCCCTTTCAGCATAAGAGGAGTTCCCAGTTCGAGACCCGATTGCCTTGTCCAGAAACCTGTTGACGGTAGCCAAAGACCTGCGGAGCTTCCCCTCGGGTCCCAATTGGAAAGACCGCATGAACCTCCAGACGACAGGGGGCATCAAAAACCTCAACATGGTGATCTCCGTGGCGTCCTCAAACGCTCGGGCAAAGTCTCTCGCTTCCGCTTCTCTGCCCGCCAAACAGCCCGGATTTAATCCTAGCGTTACCATGCACACGTTATCGAAAGTGAAGCGCAGGAGAACGTCCTGCAGATCAATGGGCTCACCCGACCGAGCGGTTTCTTCGAGAAGGGGCACCAACTGATTCTGCACCAACTCTTCCACTGACCTGGCTATTAACGCCCTGAACGAGGGCGTATTGAACTCTATGTTGGCTGTCTTCCTCTGCGCTTTCCAGACATCGCCGTCAGCGTTGAAGATGCCGTCGCCCAGAAAATCGTGCGCCTGGGTTCGGAAATAGCGTCCCTTTGGATAATTCTTAAATTTGAGCTTCAGGATGTGCTCCAGATTGGCCGGGTCCGCTGTCACTACGGTGATCATGCCGGTCATGACCAGCCCCTTGAAATAAAACGTTCCTCCGCAGTCTCTTAAGACTTGCGTACTCCAGTCGTGGATTTCATTTACGTGAAGGACTACGGACGGTACATTGCCCAGTAGAGGCCACATCGGCAGCCCTTTCTTTTTCCTCTGCACCAAGAAATGGAAAACCATGTATCCTAATAACGCCAGTGCTATGTCCATGGGTTTCAGATTTGATTCTAACCTCAGAAAACAAAGAAGCTTACTGAAGCGGCTTTCCCATTATCAAAATTTTCTAAGCACTCAAAGGCAGTTACGGTGACGAGCTATTTTGGCACAGAATTGTGTATTTAAAAGCACAGCTGCTGTGAACGAGTGATTCCAAGTGGTTAATCTACTTTAATATACATCATCTGTCAAAAGTAGGCTCTTTAATTTTGGTTTTATTCGAAGTGTTTAATCCATTTATTCTACCGACATCAATTTTTACCACATCCATGATGGGCCGAAGCTCCTGTCCACAGAATCCAACATCACCCAATTTATTTTCCCGTGATTTCATTTAAATATGAATAGTTTTGGCATAAAGCTTGATAATTTAATTATTTTAGACGTTAAAATAAATGTGATTTTAATCTGGAAAGAGGCCAGTTCTACCAATCTCTTTTGCATTGAAATTATCAGTTGTCAATAAGTTCAATAATATGCCATTTTACAGTCCTATAACAAGGTAGCGGAGCAATGAAAATCACCCAGTCAAAATTACCCATACATACATCAAAATGCCAATTTCAGTGATAAGAATGTCATCGCCAGCTGGCCTTACACTGATAAGGAAAATGGCTGTCGGACATAATACTTTTTCATCGAGTCCTTCAAAAATTTACTGATCAAGAGATCATTTTCATTAAAGCAATCGGTTTCCTTCTTTTACTTCAAAAAAAAAAGAATTGTCCGCTCACAATTTGAGATTAAAGACCCTCTCCAATTAATTTTGTTGCTTTAATCAGTTATCTTGGTAAATTCTGTATATGAATTTGAGACTTTTTTATCCCTCTCATATTAATTTTGTTAGCATTAATAATTTTTTTATAATTTTTGCAATTTTAATATTGTAGAATTTTTTTATTAGGTGTTTAAATATTTTCCTCTGGTTGAATTATGTTATTTATTTGTTGGTTGATTTTGGTAAGATTGATGTGGCAGTAATTTTTTCCAATTAAAGTTTGGTTGAGGTATCTATTCTATTAAAATCTAGAATATGATTTCAGTATTATTTTTTAAGAGTGATTATGTCTTTAGATTCAATAAGTCTTGATCTTAGGAAAATTTGAGAATCATATAACTTCACCAATCATTAAATGACCACATTAATCAGTTATTAGAAAGTGTTAATTCACTTATCAAATACACTAAAAGGCATCAAAATCATCATTTTGGGCTTCAAAAGTTCCATTTTGAGTTTCAATTATGCAATTTCATACTTTGGTGCATTTGATTGACCTAATTTTTCTAGAATTTATTTCCCTTAAACTTAGACCTAGGAACCTAAGGTTTAGATACATAATGTTGCATGTGACCGAATTGGCTATTGGAACTAACAAACACACTCTACATGATGGTTGCTCCTTGAAAGAGAAACAATCTTTCCAACTCCTTTGTGCTCTAAAAATTCTAAAGACTTTGAAATTCTATAACTAGGAGAGTGCAATGTTGTGAAAGTGACCATCCCATTCTTATATATAGCCACCCAAAACCCTAATTCATCATCCCTACCCCTCTCCCAATCCATTTTCTTTCATCCTCTATCTCTCAAATCCCATTTTTCACCATTCGATCAAATTATCTAACTTTTATTCCAATAAGCATACCTTGTCGATCCTATTGTGAGGTTAATAAAAATAAATAAATTTGATTGATCTATCAAGCGAGCAACCAATGTCCATCCCATGGTCACTAGGGTACATCATTACCTACCTTTTTTGTAGAAATAACATGTCTTTGAAACAACACAATAGACACACTATTTCAAATAGGGGCAAAATGTAGACACCTAAAAATGACTTGTGCATTTCATCTAAATCATCACTTCTCTTCATCATTACCCATTCATATTAATTAAATAAAAAATTTGTTTGATAAAGTTAACACCATATTCATTAAGTTTTTCATCTTATTATAACTCAATTTTTTTTAATTATTTAATTATCTCATCATTTTCCATCATCAATATTAATTAAATAATTTTGATTATTTAATTAATTTATCATTTCCTCTTATCCATACTAATTAAATAATTTTTAATTGTTTAATTAATTTATCATTCTCTTCCAATCACTTTAATTAAATATTTTTTAATTTTCTTCCATTCACATTGTTTGAATTATTTTTAATTGTTTAATTAATTCATTTATTATTCCCATCCACCATAATTTAATTAGGTAATATTTACTCTAAAATTAAATAAATACATTTTATTTTTCTATCTTTAAATTCTTCTAAAAATAAATAAAATTAATATTTTTCTTTTTAATTATATCTTCACCTCATGCACATGAATTAAATAAATTATTTATTTAATTTTATTTATATTTTTCTATCTCCTAATTTAGTGAGTTGACTAAAAAGCAATATCAATTCACTCTCACTCATTCTCACTTCACTCGTTCATGCATTCAATCATCTAATACATGCAACAACTTAACTTATCATTGAATCCCTTCATCTTGACACTTGTCACTTCTACATTCATCATGATTTCTTACTCAATCTCATCCATCGATCTTTCAAAGCATCCTACACCATTGATCAACTACCAAGTGAAAGTCAAAAGTACACCATCATTTAGCCATTCAACTTCTCCATGAATTTTGAAAAATCAAGTCATATTTACATCCATTTTGTGAATCAAGGTTATGCTAACTTAAGAACAATCCACATACTATTATTCCAATATTATTATCAAGTACAATGGAGTAAGGTTAGGTACATTTTTGGAGGTAATATTAATTCAATTTGATTTCCTTTGTTGTTTGTGCACATTCTATCATTGATGTAGTCATTTATTATTGAATTGGGTTTCATTTATATTGTCATTTTTAGATATGATAATTTGATCTGGTTAATGTCAGGTTCATCAAACCATCTCCTATAAAGCCTCATGAGAGGAAAAATGCATACAATCTTACAAAATAATAATAATTCAGATGTCTAAGAAATACAACAAAATCACACAAGATATACCATACGAAAAACCTCAAGAGGGAAAACACTAACCTCCAAAATAATTTACATTTAATGTATTATTTAGTAATAAAATATTAAAATCAATTTACAAAGTCTCCATGAATATTTCTAAAGCATCAAGGTCCTCTAATGCATCCTGCATACATCCACGAATGTGACCAAACACCCCATGTCATAATTCACATACATACTCTCCAAGAGCACTCAATACAAATGAATGCAAAACCAAACAACCTATTAGAAAACCTCAACCACTAAATATGTGATATTTTATAGATTCAAGTTCACACAAAATAGAAAAGTGGTAAAGGTAAAACTATTTGCCTCAAAATCATGAGTACAAAAGAGATTTACTTTTTGGTACTAAGTTTTCTCAATATTAAATAGCTTTCCATGTGCAACCCACACACAAAATATCTAAACAATATTCCATACAACTTTACAGGTGGAACCAAATAAATATTTAATATGATTAAGTACAACTCCTGTGATACATCATAAAGAGACATTTATTCAATATAATTAAAATAATTTTTTCATGTCCTACCATAATTGAATTGTTATACTGGATTGGGCTATGTTAGCCAGTCTTGGATATAAAGAATTATTAAGCCATAAGTAATGATAAATGAAAAAATATATTGTTCAACATTATGATTGAAGAATGTGTGTAAGTTAATGAAGAGAGTTTGATTCATGTACATCGATATCTAGAGATACTTTAGATAGTTGTGTGTTGGGACTATAATTAGAATATTCTACTCTACTCAATGATTAGTGGACACTTTATTTGTGGATGTAATCAATGGCTATGAACTTTCTCTATACCTATAAACTCCATCTCTAGTGATTTTTGGATTCTTCTCTATATATTCTCAAGGAATAAAATGCTATACAATGATATCCTTTGTCACACGCTCTTTCTTTTATAATTTTTTTTTTTTTGTCAAATTGATAATATTTAAAATATATTGATATACAACATGTTTCAAACATGCAAATCAATTATAGAATTGATAGTTGGATAATTCAAATTTGTTACAATTAGTGTATGACTAACTGAATGTGAATGACTATTCTTGACTGTCCTTTTATTCAGAGTGCTCTTCAGTTACAAGTGATGATATTCAATTCTTGAATTGCTTATAATCAATGCATTTTTATACTTGAACACTAAATCACAAAGATTTATACATAATTAACTTGCAACTCAAATATAAAAAGGATCATTGACTAAAATATTTTATTTTTATTTTGTATTTAAATGAATCAAAATCAAGACTGTGAAGATGACCTTGCAACTATAGACACAACCTAACTTAGATAATATCAGTGTTATGTACGGTAAATTTATCATGTCGGTGAATTGTCGAGAGTGAATTGTTGACGGTAAATTTTCACGGAACCGCTATATACACGGCTTTCAGCTATGACTCACTACCTGAATTTTTTATGCACTCTTGCTTATTATTAATGGCAATTGAGATATTTTGGGATAGAAGTGGCTATTTTAATACACCACTGCTGTGAACGAGAATAAACCAAGTGATTACACTTAGGGCAAAGTGTTATCCATTTATTTTACCGACACTTGAATTTTCACAAGCATCACATCAACGGATTAGGCCGAATCTCCTGTGTACCAGGAGAGATGTTTTCAACGTTCTATGTAAACATCACCCAATTTATTTTCGTTTGATTTCATTTAAATATGAGTAGTTTTGGAATTAAATAGTATTCGGTCTGATAATGAAATACACGTTCCTAACGTACATCAATATGCTAATTTTAGTGATAAATATGTCAACGCCAGTTGGCCTTGCATTAATAAGGAATATGGCTGTTGGATATATTATTTCTTCAGCCAGTCTTAGACCCATGGTTACATTAGCAGCAAGAGATCGACGGAACACGTTACCCAGATTATTTTCGTTGGAGCAATCGGTTTCCTTCTTTAATACGCTATATCAACACCAGATTTGTGCTGTGTAATCAGGGATTGGAAAATATAATTTAAATTCATATCGCCCAGAAAGGGAAGTGAAAATTGATCTAGTTTTTTCATTATTTTCATTGTGAATATTATATGAGGTCTATATTTCTACTTGTGACTTCTTTTTAAAAAGGTTAAGATTTTCATTGTATGGTAATTTAGGAGAAGCACACATTTTGTATTTGTCTTTTTTGTTTAATTTTTAATTATTAATCAGTTATTTTCATATATTTTTCAAATTATAATACTGTGAAGTTTAATTTTTACTAGATGTTTAAATATTGTTGTCTGATCGAATTATGTTATCTGTTTGTTGGTTGGTGATGGTAAGATTGATGCCACAATACTTTTTGTCAATTCAAGACTATTGGGGGTATCTATCTTATTAAAGTTTAGAATATGATCTCATTGTTATTTTTCTGAGTATTTAAGTCTTTAGATTCAATAAGATATCATTTAAAACAGGTTACTCGTGGATCGTTCCAGTTCACAAATCATTGAATGGCCATGTTAATCAGCACTTATTCAATTCAGATAACAGTTTTTTTCAACTAATTAAATGCAAAAATTAGACACAAATCAATCTAAATTAATTGAATTGTTAGAGGAGTGGGTTGTGTTAGGAAATATTAGATAGAAAGTATAATCATGCCATAAATAGTCATAAATGAAGAGAGAGACATTGTTTAGCATTGTAACTAAAGACTTTGTGTCAATTAATGAAGAGAGTGAGATCCATGTGCATTGGAATCTAGACACACCCTAGATAGTTGATTGTTAGATCACAATTAAATTATTCTTATCTTCTCTATCTTGGGCCAACTTTGTTGTTTTAGATGTAATCCATGGATATGAACTTGCTTTGTACCAATAAACTTGATCTCTAATGATTTTTGGATTTTTTCTTATAGATCCTAAAGTAATAAAGTGCTACACAATGATATCCTCTTTCACACTCTAATGTTTTGTCAATTAGACAATATTTAAACTATATGAACATACAACATGCTTCGAATATGCACGTCAATCGTAGAATTGACTTCTAGGAAATTCACATGTGTTAGGATGAGTTTATGAATAATTAAATGAGAATTGTTTTTCTTCAATTACAAGAGACGATATTCAATTATTCAAGTCATAAAATGAATATAATAAAAGATTGCTTATACTTGAAAATATCACCAAATTGTAGAGTTGTTTAAAGTTAGCTTCAAACTCAAGAAAGGGGACCATTGGCTTAGTTATTTGATTTTTTTTTTGTAGTTGGATCAAAATCATGGTTGCAAGAATGGATTTGAACCTAAAGACACAACCTATGTTAGTTCAATAGGCTGTATCAATGTCTAGTAGGATTGAATTAATGATGATATTTAGGCTAATAATTCTTATGAAATAAGAATAAGTGTGTACATATATAGCTCCACATCAATTTAATGCAGCCTCCCTCTCTAACCTTTCTCTCCATGCACCCATCCTACTCTTTTTTTTTTTTTTTTTTTAAATTGCATTTTTTATTTCTCCATGATGGCGCCACTTCCTCTTTCTTTGACTATCCCTTTATTTTCTTTTGTGACTTTTCGAAAATTACATTATTTTCCCATGGGTGTGGTCTTTCATTTCCCATGCGGCTCTCCTTAATTCCAATTGGCCCTTTCAATAACTTTTCTTGCATTTTTAATTACCTGATGACATGGTGCGACCTTTTGTCTTTCCTTCTGACTGTTCGGGTCGCAAAAGTTGGATGAATAGGATAGAAGTTCAAAGAATTCATGAAATAAATTTCATTCCCATCCCTATGACACTTGAAAGTGAAGTTCTTACTTACTGTGTATCCTCGATGTGATGAATACCAACTCAAGATCCTTCAATGGATCCCACCAAAAATCTAGACTTGTCTATAAAGGCTGCAACACATCTGATCATTTGATATTTAAGAGGAGACATCACCCACTTAAACTTAGTCTAAGGATTTTGCAAATTAAAGATTATCAAATTTCGGTCTACAATCCCAACAACCATAATAGGATGTCGAACGCTCAATGCATAACATCGCTCAGAAAGTAGATGGACAGATGCTATATTTTTACTGTCGAGTATTCCAATACTTTAGTGTCTTGTTTCAACCTCCAGTTACAAGCAAGTTCAATTCTGCAATCCATGCAATCTCTGTGATAGGAGCATCATGAACTCCCATGGTCACAGGAGCGTCATCATCCTTTCATGTTGAATAGAGAATGAGTTGATCATGTGTTATTGCAACTCTGGGCATGCTAGCACTAGAATTATGAATTTCCCACCACCTTACATAATTATCCTAGGATGCTACCACCAAATAGTTATCTTTTTGACTGAAAGAGAGGCTTGAGATGTTATCAGTTGGTGGTTTCACAACCTCGTAGGAATTGTTAGGGTTGTGAGGACTTGTAGCAGTATTGATAGTGCCAAAAGTCGACATCACAAAAAATACTTGGTAATCAATATCAGGATTATAGCTTCAGTGCGAACATATTTAGATGTGATTAGAATTTTTCTCATTAAATGTCTTTGCCACTTCCCAAAGTGGCATTCAAGTTGCCTACAACAGAGAACCAAAATAAACCAAAGCTAAAAATTAAACTGCAATATTTTTGGTTGATGAGGATAACACATTCGCCCTAGATGCTTTTGCATCACAATGCTATATTAGTAGTATTGTACCATGATACATATGAATTGTTCTCTTTTTACTAAGAATCAAGGTTTGACAACTATTACCTCATTCCACTAATAGTTAAGGTTTGATGGCTATTATTCTACCAAATCTCGTTAGACCATAATTCCAACCTCATCTCTTTGGAGTACCAAGCCTCTAGATTCAATAAGAATTCATCTATAGTAATCTCTTTGTGATCCATTCAAACTTGACATCAATATACTAAGCGACATGTTGATCGATCATGATTCAACTTATATGAAAATCTGTAAACTTGTTTCTACTATAGTTCTAATAATATTATATTACCAGTTGACCAAAACATTAATAGTGATACAATTTAAATAGTTGTAGGTCTTGGATAGGGTACATGTGTGTAAGGGATAGAATTCTCTACTTATTACTGATGTCTTAGTTTTTTATATTTATTTTATTGTTATAAATATTGTCCTAATCTTAATTTGGATCATTTTTTGGATAATTGACCTTATCATTAATTTTATTATCCATTAACCTTCTTGAATTTTAGTAGTCTAAACCTATATTTTTTTTTAGTCATTCTTATACACAATTCTATCTCTTAGAAAATATTACAAATATGACCTACCTCTCCCAATTTAAAAATCATTTCTAATTTCTCAAGCCAACTATTTGTCTTCAACTTATACATAAAATACCTTGAATTGAGAGCCTAGCATATTATATTTATGAATAACCCTAATAATGATTATCACATATCATAAATTATTAGAGAATATTGTTACACATTATTATAAATTATCTTCCTAACATGCACAAATGTTAAGACATCAATTTATCATTTAGGCCCTTTTCATATGTATTAGCATATATTCTAACTTCTTTCATTGAGAATTAGGATTGGTTATTATCAAGGATGCTCTCAAAATTCCCTCTACAAACCTTCTCCTAAGATACTTTGTAGCACCACTTATTTTTAGAAAAAAAAAGCTACACTTGTGAATTTAAGCCACACAAATTCGAAGGAGTACAAGACATTGTCCATGTTACTGGGACTAAATAACAACAATCAAAATAGTCCACATGTGTAACCTAGTTCAGGAGAATAATAGGCCTATAAACCTTATAAGAAATTATAGAACATAAAATATGTTGATATAATAGAAAATTGCATTCTTAATGTTGTATGCATTTTTAAATTGATCGTCGCTTATCAATTATGAAAAATTAAAAGAACAAGGGTAAACTATTCAGCTCCTTAAAATTTATTAATATAGTCTCAACTCCTTTAATCTTATCAAATTTATTTTTCTACATCAATTCAAAAAAAAAAAATATTCATATGATGTACACTTTATTTCCGGATATACTAAGTAACCTTATAATAGATTTATGTAGATACAAATTGTTAAAGTAATTTTAAATAGAATTTTTTCATTATCATATTGGGATAAAAAAATTTACATATGGTTGTATGTGTTTTATTTATGAGGTAAAAAATAGTATCATATGTCACATTTTAGCATTATCAAGGAATAAAATTTTAAAAACTATATTTTTGAACCAAAAAACAAATATTTTTAACATTATTAGAATAGAAAATGAAATGTTATATATTATTTAGAAAATTCTCTAAATTATAAAGAATAAAATGTTAAAAATTTAAATACAGTGTAATCTAGAGATATTTGTTATTTTCTTTGTAAATTCAATTTATAATTTTGTTAAAATTAGAAATTTATCACTTTTTATTAGTTTTCAATTTAAAATAATTATTTTTCTATTATTATAGAGTGAGTGTCATTTCACCAAAGAAAATAGTTCTTATCATAGTAAAATCCTTCCAATAATTCTTGAAATTAGATGTTTAACTCCAATATTAATACATGAATTACTTTTTATAGTTTCTATTAATTTTTCCTATTAATATTTAATTGAAACTACTAGAAATCCATACCTAAATTTTACCGTGAATCTTTTGCTCCATTATAAAATATTGTTTAAATTGTGTGCAAACGATTGATTATTTCTTCAAAAATGTTGTACAAATTTTTTTATCAAAAATATAATAAAATTAAATCCATTTTTCAATAATCACATAATTATGAAAAAAAACATAAATATTAAAAAAAAAATAGGTATCATGCCAATGCTCTTTAAATGAAACCATTTGATATTTCTAATTAGTTTCTATGTTTCTATCGAGAAGCCCCAGTACAATTATAATGAACATTAGCAAAAGGCATAGGGGTCATTAAAAGAGGTGACAATTTTTCAATTTTCGTCACACCTTAGGGACTCGCCATAGCTTAAAAAACTCATCAACTTTGATGAGTTATGAGTTGTTGGATCTAAATATATGTAATTATTGGTGCAAGACAAACCAAATATTATAACACTTCGTTGGAAAGGACTAGGGCCTAATATCAACCTTAATATTAACCTTTATATGTGTTAGATGTATGAAGTAAGAACATGAGATCAAACATTGATATGGAAGATTGAATGAGTTGTATAAGGAAAAGGAGATGAAAATCATCCTATACAATTGCAACTAAAATTAAAAGGAAGTAATAAATCAATCAATCATTGATTTGAGAGATGTAATGGTCACCAAGTATATAGAGAGCCACAAAGTACTAATGTTATGAAATACTTAAAACACACCTTTTCAACTAGTACTAGATATGAAAATGTTAAATAAATTGATACATAGTTTCTTGTTTTATGTATTTGATCTAATTCAATTCTATTACATCACAAAGAAAATAATTTTATATATGAAAATACTAAATGATATTAAAATAGACATGAATTTCTATACTAACAGTTAGGATTGAATATATTCATAAAATTCCTAACTCCCCTTTTTCATCTAAAGAATACTTGCAATAAACTTTAATTTTAATGGATTTATTAAAGTAAAGAGAAATTAAAAAATTAACAAATAAGGTTAGATATAAATAAAAATTATAGAATTTTCTTTTATCATAACATCATATAAGAATAAGATGCAACCCTTAGTCAAAAGTGGATTAGTATTTCTATTCAATGCCCTAATCAAAGAAAGAGTCAGTATTTAAAATAATAGAGAATTTCCCTATTTTAAAATTTAAATATCATGTCTACTTAATGAATACTTAAATTTAAGCTTGAATAAAATAAAATTATTCTAATAAAATTTTAAAATGTATGAATAGCATTCTTCATACTACTATTTGTTCCTGATTCACTATAATAGTTTTCTATATCCTTCAGTTTAACCAATTAGATATTGACCTTGACATTCAAATTATCTTCTTACATGTAAAATAGTATTATAGTACTCCAAAGTCTTAAAAATACTTCTAGTACACAAATAAGTAAATGTAATGACACTATGATGTCTTTTCTGTAAAATTGTGTGTGTTGGTAAAGTATCTTACATGCTTTCAAAGCTTGTGGGTGAACCCACTTTTGGCCCACCATCGTTGTTACACCAAAAAGATCGACCTCTCAATGCTCGATACAACTACCAGAGTTAATGGATCCACAGGAGGCGGTTAGTCCATGTCGCGAATCCCCAGGGGAGCATTGACCATTTGCCAACAAAATCCCCCTCAACGTTACTTGAGGGGATTCAAACCCGACACCTTTGGCTCTCATACCAATTATTGGCCCATAGTTGTCGTTGCACCAAAAGATTGACCTCTTCATGCCTGATACAACTGCTAGAGTTAATGAATCCATGAGAGGTGGTTAGTCCATGTCATGAATCATGTGGGGAGCGCTGACCATCTACCAACACCCACAATAGTGAGTCCCACTTGTAGGATAATTTTTTTTAAGGTATTGGGTGCCTAATATTTTCAATCACCTTCGTTCAAAGGGGGTGTACAAAGCACATTCAAACAAAGGGAAACTTTTGATTGAAGGTTTACTTTTTTTATGAAATATTTTATTCATTCTCATACCTATCCAAGGTTCTTCATTCAAATATTCATTCATCTTAAAGATGTTGGAAGTTTAACAATTTTGTCATTGATATGCTTGTTGGTAACATGAGACTGAGATGTACAATGTGTGGATACAATGTTGTCATTGATGTCAACATTGTGATGTGATGTGAAGATTGATGTGCAGTTGGTTCAGTGCATATGTTTGTTTGAAATGATGGAAATCCAGTATAGAAATGTATATGTTTTTCTCTGGTACACAAAATAGATGAGTTAGTTATTTTTTTAAGTGTCAGAACATAGTTTTTTGTGTACAATGCATTTGATTTTTGGTCTGTGTTGGTCCTTATTGAAGAATATTGATTTGCAATTCTAAAAAAAAAAATTTGGATGTTAGAGGAATCTAAATCTGAAATTTTATATTATTTTTCCCTCTAGTGTAGAATTTATGAGTAACAAAGTATCTAGTTTGCTAATGATAGTGTTTCCAATGCAGAGTGTACGTTTTTATTAGTCTGCATCTCACTGAAAAAGAATATTTGGTCTTGTTGGTTTGTGAGACTATTTATATGTTTCAACTGCATCTATGTTCCAAGTGATGTGTAGTTTGGAGGTCCACATGTCAATTTGAGGATGTTTATGATTTATTTTTGTGTTAGGTCACTAAGGGTCCCTACCTAATTTGTTTGAGGTTGTGCAGAGTTTAAATAAGCATTGATAGATTATGTGGGAGATATTATATGTCCATACTGACCTATTTGATGTGTTACAAGTTTTGAATTAAGGCATAAAGTGTGAATGTTTAATCTTGAGCCAACAAGTTATTATTTTGAATAGTACATCTAATTAGGCCATCCTAATTGATGTTGTAGGTTCTTGAAAATGTAATGGGTATAAGTATAAGATATTTTTTTGCGTTTAAGAGTGATGATTAAGTTGTGTGTGTGAATTAATAAGTAGAGCAGAGCATTTGAGCAGATTAATATGAAGCACGTGTTGATTTAATATTTTGAGCTTCAGTGGAATTGCATTCCCTACATATTGTAAATGCATTTATAGCAGTTCAAATATTGGTAGTGTGCCACCCCTGTCTTCTATTTCTCTTATTCTCTTGATAATGAGTCCACCCAACATTGAGCCTTTTTGTTACACCCCATTGTGTTGTTACCTATTTACTATTACTTTGGTGAGTTAAAATGCTTTAATATATTATTGTGTTTTGTATATGAATCTTGATGGAAAATATGATGAATGAATGTTCAATTCAATTTGATATTTTAATTTTTTTGTAGATGAAAATATATAATGCATGTGAATGCAATGTTATCAACTAACTACTATTATGATGAACTAAGCTAGATACAGTAACATATTCGAACCTCCGAGAGAGAGGGGGAGCATCAATCAAGAGAAGAACTTGGTCTAGTAACCCTTAATGATCCTAATTAAGAATACACACACTCACATCCTAGTTTGGTCAGGTTGAGTCAAGTTAGTATGGAGTTGGTAAGTAACCGACAATCTTGGTTTGAGAATGTTTTATACTGGTTTATGGTTTTAGTCTTTGAATGTTAATATTTAGGGATATGTGATTGAGTCTTTGTGATAAGTATAAGTTGTTTTTTGTATTTTGGTTTATATACTAATTGATGGGTATATACATAGAATGTATATATGTATGTATGTACATGTCTTTGATAACTAATACATATGAATATATATGTACATGTGTATATGTAGGTAGAAGTACTTGTACATATATTCGTGTATGGATATATCATATGCATGGGAGTATCGATTGGTCAAGCAAGGCATAATTAAAATATAAGCACCAATCAATGAATATGTGAATATATGTGTTTAAGTATGGATATTAAAATAATGTTATATATATAATATATATGGATACAATTATATTAATGTAAACATATATACATATACATTAATATACGTATATATGTATATATCTAGTTATTTTGATATATGTTTATATATATTTGATTAGAAATTAATGCATTTAATAATTCTTTAGATATATATATCAATAATATATATTGTATCATGCTATATTTAAAAGTGCTTTGAAATAAACTATAGTGCATTACAAAGCATTGCCATATATATTGTAGTGGCTAAAACTAAATGTTGTGCATATAACACATAAAGGAATAAGTCAAAAGGAATATGGAAAACACATAAAGTATAAGAAAATGATGATTCAAATGTTGTTGACTTTGTCTAAAAATGGTGCATAGAATAAGGTGTGTAAAGTATGAATGGTGGCACCATATTTTGTAGAGTTCGGAACTAAAGAAGTCTATTTTCTCCAGCATAATCCAATGAACAACCTTCTGATAAACATGAGACTTAGTCTCAACCATGGGTCGGCTAAGCTAGTTGACTTAAATATTGAAATAAGGAAACATATAGGTTGCATTTTCTAATTTTAAATTATTGTTGTCACCAAGATATGGGTGACTCATTCTTAATAAAGGAGCTAGATTGTATGTGTTTGCAAACTAGTGTTTTCATCAACCACCTCTCACCTCTTGAGCCTAGTCGATGAATTTAGAATAGGAAGGTGATAGGTTTGGTAGCTTATTTGTAGCATTAAGATACTCATATTTTAGTATATATAGAGTTATCCTCTCTACCTTTTGTTACAATTATTCATTCTGATTTCTTTATCCATCATTTTGCTATAGTTTTTAGTGCAAGCATATTTTTGAGAGTTTTTGGTAAGAAAGTGAGTTGTTTGTGAATTTATAAATTGTTGAGAGTTCTTCAGAAGAGGCTAGAGTTTGGAGATAGGTTGAGCTTAGAAGAATTAGTAAGCATGTTTGAGAAGAATGAGTTTGGAGAGAAGTAATATTAGTTGAAGCTATAATTTATAGGCATGTTGATTTCTATTTCTCTAGTCTCTTTATTTTGACATGTTATTTAAATTTTGTAGCTTGTGGAAAGATGACGGTGAATGAATGATAAGCTTGACTTTATGAACTTGGTTTATTTCCTTATTTTGGATAATCTTGTGTGATTCTTAGTTGAGTCTTGAATTGGTGAAACCCTTTTATTTTTGAATACATGTTTGTACAATATTGGAAATTTTTTGATTATAATTCTACTAGAACTATACTTAGTTTGTTAAAACTATATGGATGTTGCATGAAAAGTGAAATGAGGAATATTTTTCTTGGTGCAAGGGCACCCTCATGCAAATATTGATCAAATTTAGGTTTTGTGTTTTTTTTTTTGTTGTTTCATGTAAATAAGGTCATTTTGGACCATTAATGTTCATTTGGAGTCATTTGTGAAAGTTTGGGGTCATTTGGGTAAAAGATGTAAAAGTTGCACAATGTTGTCAAAAAGTTGTCAAGCAACTTTGCAAAAAAAGTGTAAAAATGTCATTTTGGTTAAAAAATTCATTAAAGGGTTGGTTTGACAATTTAGGAAAATTTTTTGGGCATAAATATGTACCTCCAACTCACATTGAGGGTTGGATTGGAATATTTTGAGACATTTTGTGAATGAAGCCTCTCTTTTCCTACACTTTTCCAATGTTTTCTATTGTTCTCTTGCATTGTACGGATATGTACGAACCTATTTTTGCATGCACATAATTAAATATGTTAGAGTATTGAGTTAGCTTTAATTTTATTTTTGTTTCATGAAATTCCATTATGTTTTGAGAAAGTTATGATCTAATTAATGATTACCACTTCTATATTTTTAGTGTTTTACAGCAAGAAAACTATTTGGTACAAATTTTTATGACCTTGTACAGTATAGGTAATGCATGTGGATGATAGAGAAATTAAATACAATTTTTTTTGTTTGTTTGGTGTCATTTCATTATTTTTTGCAAAAGTTAGAGGATTTTTGGTGAAAATTGCCCCAAACCCTGCCTAGGGTTTTTAGTTTGAGAAAAAAAAAAAATTCTTCAAATTGGTATGGTGGAAAATCAGGAAAACTTGCAAGAAGGTATGTCCTGATGCATTTCAAATGATTCCAAAGTTGTAGAACTAGATGTTAAGGTTTGCATGGGTTTTGAATTGACTGTCAGTCTAAAATGACTAATTTTGACAACTTTCAGGACATCAAGAGAGGGTTTGAGCAATCTAAATGCATAGTTGATTGTATATTCATGGTTTAAGTTGTTGAAGGGTGTTATGAAGGCCTTGTGAACCTGGTACAAGTGTTTAGATATCAATTTTTTGTTGTATGTATATTTTAATCCTCTAAAGGACAGTCCTAGTATGCTTATCAAGGTTGTTTGTTGCACTCATTCCTTAAGTTGTTATTGGGGGATTAAGATGAACTTGTCCAAGAGCCTAAGAAGTATAATGGATTTTTTCAAACATGTGGATGGTGTCCCAAGAAAATTAGGCCCTAGTAATTTTGATTTGGTCCTATTAAAGAAGGTCTAAAACAAACAATACTTTGTTCATCCTTCGTAGTGTGTTGAATACAATAGGAGCCCAAGCCTGATTTCTTTGTCTCAAAACTTCCTCTGCATCATTTCTATCTTGTAGTAATTTAATGAAAAATTTATTTTGAATATGGGTGGTTATCTTGGTTATTCCTAGGGTTAGATAATCCATGGGAAAGGGAGTAACCTAGTTGGTCACTTAATGTGTGTGCATGTATGGTTATCTTGGTTATACATGGGGTTAAGTAATTCATGGATAATGGTGTAACCTAGTTATCGAGTTTGTTATAACTTGGTTATACTTGGGGTTAGATTAATCCATGGGAAAAGGGTGTAACCTAGTTAGTTAGTTTTTTAAGACTTGGTTATTCTTGGGGTTAGGATAATCCATGGGAAATGGAGTAACCTTGTTGGATAGTTTGTTATGTCATCACCTTCGATTGAATGTGTTATGACTATGAATTTTCAATAAAAAATAAAGCTAAAGGGTGGGTGGATAGATGACTTGCACTCAAAGTACTGGGTGTTGAATTCTTTGGCGAAATTAGTGTAAGTAGCCAACGTTTACACCATTAGTTCACTATGATCCAAGATTGCATACTAGGAAGGAAATAATGCATGTAGGTTGTATCCAATATATGGTAGCTCTAAATATGTAGGACAAAACACTATGCTCAAGAAGGCCATGATTATGGGGTTACCAAACCAATCTCTTCATTGAAGGGTAGGTCCATCTTACCAATTAGGTAGATGTGCAAGGGACCACAGTAAGTTTGTGGTTGGCAGAGAAACACTTGGGCGATGCTCTCCCTCATACAATTGGTAGCTAGGATTTGAGGATGTAATGCCAGTTTGGGGACACCTAAAATCTATGCACCAATTATAGGGACATCAAGGAGGTATGCACCAACATTGGGGACATCTAGAGCATTATATTTTTTTGTATATTTATATCATTGATCTCATGAAAGCTATGAATGTAAGCATGTATCTCTATTCTTATTGAGAAATTGTAAATGGATAATGTCATCATAAAATTATGTAATGTGAATTGGTTACTTGAAATATTAAATGTTTCTTTGTTATGTAATGGGAAAGTTTGAAATGGTTATGTTTCAAATGTGCATATTGTTATTCAAATGGATTTTTTTTTTATTACCATAATGTTAGTAGTAAAAATTGTTCACTTGTGGATAAAATAGTGGGTAGAACAATGGCCATGTTACACGTGGTATCAGAGCTACTAGGTTTAGCACTAGAACCTATGTGCTTGCTATGATTTCACCCAACATTATATGAGTCTAATGTTTGGAATTCTTGTGTTAGGATGGTGTATCTCAAGATGACTGTAAGGAAGTAAGTAATCAGTAATGAGCACTACCTAAAATCCAAGAAAGAAAGGGAAGCTATTGTTAGAACCATAGAGGCGACTAATTACGACAATACTATTTAGCTAAGTGACACTAAGACTTTTATTCATGATATATCTCACATAAATCAAGAAATAAAGAGGATGCATGAGGTTGTTAACTTTGTACCTCTTGTCTCTCATGCCAAGTTAGGTTCTTCACCACTTTCCAAGGATATGACCTCAGAATGTAGTTTTACTCTTGCTATGATCTTTAGGGACCCTCATGTTCTTACAATGTCAAAAGTGATTGAAATAGTCACAAGTGGCGAATGAAAGGGATATGTCCTCCAAAACTATGTATCATAGGATAGGTCTAAAGGTTATTTTCCTTTTGAGAATGAATGGGAACAAAAATCTAAGGGGTATACCTCACTTAGCTATGTATTGGAGAGTGAATATGAGGGATACTCTCCCCTAGACTATTTGAATAGTCATTCCATGTAAATGCAAGGATATTGAAATCCTATTGATCTAAATGAAAATCATGTTTTGGAAAAAAATTGTGTATGAGTTCTTTTAAACTTATTGTATATGAATGTTGTTCTTTTGGAAATATTTTAAATGCTATGTAAACCTTCCTAGTATCTAATTAAAAATAAAAACCTCTAAGTGTAAAATTTCTTGTAAAAAATGATTAAAACTAGAACCAACCTTGGGGGAAGCCAAGAAGTAGGCCAAGGAGTAGAAAATTAAGGGGCTAAATTGGATCATATTCTAGCCATGATTGATGAGACAAGAGAAAGAATTGGAAACCTTGAGAAAGAGATAAGGGGAAAAGAAAGGAAGGAACAAGAAGTTCCTAGAAATGATGAAGAAGGGGAAAATTCCCATGATAATACTCAGTCTAGTGAACATGAGCATGATGAATCCTAGTCTAGATCAAAGGGAAGCAAAAGGAAACACCTTACTAGTGAGCTATATAGAGATATGAGAAAGATCACTCTGAAGTTTAAAGGAAGTACTAGTGGGGATGTGGCTAAGGCATGGCTCATAAAAATGGAAAAATATTTTGAAATCAGGAATTTCTTTGAGATAACTAAAGTCATTTGGGGAGAGATTTCTAGTTGGCTGGAGAAGCATCTAACTGGTGGATGAATAAAAGGATGGAGCTTGGGCTAAGTTCCTTAAAATATTACTTGGAGTGAATTCATGGAATTTTTTTGAAAGCGGTAACTACCTCAGCTCTTCTATGATCAAAAGATTACCAACTTTCAAAACCTGAGGCAAGGAGATTCCTTGGTTAATAAATATTGGGAGAAATTCACTCATCTCCTAAGGTACATACCCATGTACCAAAAGGATGAGTGGTTTTGCATAAGGAAGTTCATCATGGTCCTCAATTCCCAAATCGGTGGAGAGGTAGACGTGCATGGTCCTACCACCATGGACTTGGTGTACAAGAAACCCATTAAGAAAGTATAAAGTCTTAAATCTATCTCAAACTACAGTGAAAGGAATAAAAAGAAGTTTAATTGGTTGCAAGAAAATAAAGCTTCAAAGAATCGTAATGAAGGGCAAGATTTCCAAAGGAAAGAGCATAAAGGATTCTGTAATAGTCAGAATGATTCAAGAAGGGACCATAGGTTGAACAACAACAATAACAACAATGCTAGTAGGAATGAAGGTAGTTCCAGAAGGCCTACGTCAAGGATTGGACCATTGAGAGGATTTTATACTTGTGGTGGAGATCACTTTGCAATGAGTTCATTTCTGAAGATGATGAATTATATTATGGACCTCAAGACCTCCAAGAAGCTGAAGAAGGCGTGGTGGTGGGATCAAGAAAATTGGATATGGAGAAATATCTTATCTTACAAAATTTTGTGGATGTATTTCTAGATGAATTACCTTTTTTTTTTTTTAAACGTGCTATGCACCCATATTATTAGGGGTAAATTCTTTTTGACCGGAGCTATGAACCAGGTACAAAAAACCACAAGAAACAACCAAACCCATGAGCACAAAGGCCTAGCGAAGGCAGAAGGCCTGCGAGCAATTTAGCCCAGTGAGGGTTTGAACCTTGGTGGCTATCACTACAACCAAGCGACTTGACCACTGAACCACGCCCTTATCCGTAGATGAATTACCTATATTGTCCACTAAGAGAGTGTTTGATTTCTCCAGGGGCGGAGCCTATATCCAAAGTTCCATATAGGATGGACACAAAAGAATTAATGGAGTTAAAAGCTCAATTGGAGGAATTGTTAGCCAAGGGACTAATTAGACCCATTGTTTCACCCTAGGGTGCACCAATGATCTTCGTGAAGAAGAAAGATGGAACACTACACTTATGAATTGATTATCATTTACTTAATAAGGAAATGATAAAGAATAAGTATCAATTGCCATGTACAGGTGATATCTTTGATCAGATGTGAGGAGTGACAATATTTTCAAAAAATGATCTACGATTAGGTTATCATCAACTAAGGATCAAGAATGAAGATATTTTAAAAACAACTTTTAGGACTAGGTATGGTTATTATGAGTTCACGATCCTACCTTTTGGGCTAAGGAATGCACCTACAATATTCATGAACTTGATGAACAGTGTATTCAGGGAGTTCTTGGACAAGTTCTTGTTGGTTTTTTTGGATAATATTATTATCTAATCCAACAATGAAGAGGAACATCTCCAACATCTAGAGATTTTTCTCTAATGATTGAGAGAGAATAACCTATATGGCAAACTATAAAAATGTACCCTCTTTAAGAAAGAAGTTTAGTATGTGGGTCATGTGGTTTCAGCTAATGGGATTGTAGTTGATCCAACAAAAATAAAAGTAGCGCTTGAATGGCTAGTGCCTAAGAAGGTGTCAGAAGTTAGAATTTTTATGGGTCTAGCTATGTTGAATACCTAGAATACTAAGAGGTAGGGTGAATTAGTATTCTATTAAACCATTCAGACATTAGCCATCCAATTACCAAAATATATTCAACTACAATAATGAATGAAATCATGAAACATCCACAAAATCACATAACACATGAACACTAGGATTTTTATGTGGAAAACCCAAAATGGGAAAAACCACAATGAAGGTTAGCTCACAATATTATATCTAGATATAGTATATTACATAAACTCTCACTACAAGTGGACTCATTGTCCATAAATAATAAGATAGAAGAAAGAAGGGGTGGCTTACATCCCATTGAACTGTTACAATTACATCTATACAATGCAGGATAACAGTTCTATTGAAGTACAAACACAATCTTTGCACTGATCTCAATCAATGCTCTATTTTGCTCTGAATTCACATAATTCACACATCTTTGATCACATTCACATTACACTCATGTATGTGGAACACCATTCATTTCATCTATCACTTATCACTTGCACAACATCCTCAAAACACCGAAAATAAACTCCTATAAATATATCCATATCAAGTGTAACATCAATTAGGTCAACCTAATAGGATGTAACAAAAAATTTGAACTTGTCATCCTTAAAACATTTCATCTATATCTCATTCCTTAATTCAAAATTAAAACTACCTCAAGATAGATCAAGATGGACCCAATATAGGTCCTACATAAGATTGCAACATATATTAATCCTTCAAACATGTTAGGTTAGCCCAAAATAAGACCTAAACACAAAAACCTTCATCTATTTACCCAATTCACCAAATGTGGAACTCAAAACAAGATCCTATTTGGAATTCCCACTCAACTGACATATGGATGCTTATCTTCAACATTGCAATCTGAAATAATCATCCATGAAGGAATGTGGAATCTCCCACACCAACACTCTATTACAGGAAATGACTGCAATATATAGAACTAAACTCTTCCATTCATATCTTCTAGGATACTTCACCAAAAAACAAAAAAATATTGGACTTAGATGTATCTGATGGTCACCAAATTAATATTAAAATCACAGAGTGATATATCTATTTGTGATGGAGTGTAGACCTAAATAATGATGCACTAAACAATTGTATAAGTAGGTTTGATACTTAGGAATTTTTTCTATGTAGCTATACACTTTAGACCAACTTATCCTCTACAAATATCTGCAAAATCACTTCCAAAGCATGTTATAATGATCCACCACAATTTTGACATCAATTACAACATTGGATCATACAAAATTTACATATTATGCTCATGTTTCCAGAAAAAATCATCAATGACAATTTTCAAACAATATCCCCCTTTGTCATTGATGGCAACATGCACACCAAAAACATTCTCCAAAAAATTTCTCTCCCCCTTACACATATCTTAGTTTCCCAAAACACTTCAAGTATCTCTCCAAATATCTCACCAAGTAACTCTCTAAATATCTCCCCCCCTTTGGCATTAATAGAAAAGGGTGTACTTGTACCAACTCTTGTATACTCCCCCTCAAACACATGCATAAACAGAAATAACCAAAATAAAGTGCTAACTACCCCTTAGGAAGTTAACCAAAAACTTCTATGTCATCTGTATATTTACAAAAAAAATTGAAAACTTGAAAATTTGAAAGATGCATGCATAAAAGTAGAAATGGTCAACTCGAAGATGTTGACCCTTGCAACTTCTATAAGATAACTTTCCAAGTAGATTTACCTTCATCTCAATGTTTCTTTGATGTTGCAAGCATTTTGTATTGTGACTCAATTTCAACCAAGTTTCCCTCTCCTTCTTCGGGAGTACTAGGAGTAAGATTTATCTTTGAATTTGTATCTATACTCACAAGGTCACTTGAGAAAGGTAAATGCTTCATCATCACAAAGTCCCTTAGCTTCTCAAATTGCTTGATTATTTCTTCATTTTTGGTTTTGCAGTGTAAAGAATTTGTCAAGTAATTCTTCTATAGAAGTCCAGGTCTAATCATCTCTATCTTGTACCAGATCATAAGCATTTGATACACTACTTATTTGTGTCTCAATTGTATCCATGGCATCGTTTATGCTTTGTGTGGCATCCAACCACTTCATACAATACAAAAATAATGTATTTGCTTGTTCCTCATAGGCTTGTACATCCTTCAAACTTTCTTCAACTTTGTTGTGTGTAGATGCACAATTCTCTATGATATCCAAGAATTTCTTCTCTGCAAGCCTTGCCTCAACTTCTACTTCAACTTGACCTTTCAGTCCAGAGGCATATTCCTTGAAGGAATCAATTAGTAGCTTGAATTTTTCCATTATAGGTAGGGAGGAATCAACATTTGTTCCAAGTGTTATCTCCTTGTAATGCCTTTACAACTTCATCCATTAATTCACTACTCTTTTGATATGTTTCAATGATTTTTTTCTTGTTGATGTGTGAAACACATCACCTAGCTACAACTTATGAATGGGAGATATTTTCTCTAGATCTACACTGCTTTGTTGCATGGGAAATTTCAAAATCTAGGATGAGACAACTGGTTAGAATCTTACCTGCTTAGACAAGATATTTTTTAAAGGATTACCAAAGGAAGATTCACTAGAATTCTTAGGTAACTCTATTTTCTATCTTCCTCATCCTTCCCAAAATTAGTGTTCTCCTCTTTCTCTATCTTTTGTTCATCTCTGAAGGTCTTCTCCTTTTCTTTTTCCTTCATCATCCTTTTCCTGTTCATCTGCATTGTCTTTTTTCTCTTCTTTTTTCTCATTCTCTTATTATTTATCTTCTTCTCCTTCCTTCTCACCATCTTCTCTTTCCTTATATTCTTCATTTACTTTCCTTTTTCTTTATCAATGCCATGTTTGTCACCTTCACTAGACATCTATTTTGTGCCTACTGGAGGTACAAATTTCTCTTGATTGTCTTGATCAATATTTACTAGAGGTTCAATAAAAGTGTTATCTACTATTGTACCATAACTAACTAAATATTTCTAGATTTTTCTCTACATCAATAACTCCAACATTGATCTCATGCTCATGTTGAGCATTATATGTGTGCATTTCTCCTTCCATATTTGGTTCTATGACACTAGAGTCAACATTCATATCTTTTACATTACTGGTAGCAAACCCAACTTCTGTATAAGTTATTCAACCTTGTCATTACACTCTTTCCAAATCATATCATGATAATTTTGATCCATTCCCATAAAAACATTTAACTTCTATTTTGTTCTTAGCTCCTTTATGTAGATGGTAGCCAATGTGGCTCGATCTACTTCAGTTAGGGGAGCACCAACTCTCTCAAGATCTTCATCTTTCATCTTTTCATGTTCCATTATTGTATCCTCTCTTTTCTTCAACATGACATACCAAAAATCATCTGGAATATCCTTTCAAATGTTCTACATATCTACCTCAAACACAACAATATATTAAACTATAGCTTCAATTATGGTAGCTTGATATACCTCATGAGCTTCCTTGTACAATTTTGTTGTTTCCCTTAGCATCTCATTTTGCACTATACTATTGAAAAGTACTTCAACCTTCATAGGGGAGTGAGGTCTCTCATATTTCTTCTACTTCTTTTCTTTTTCTAGAGACTTCTTTGTTTCTATTTGCTTCTTCTCTAAAGAAGCCTTCTTGGCCTCCTTCACCTTTTCCCTCTTTAGTATTATGAATCCTTCTTTCTCTTTCTCCAAATCCTCCTCACTATGTATATCTACAATATGAATTCTCTTTCTTTTTCTAATCAGAGGGGCTTCCTCCTCTTCTAATTCTTCTTCCTCAACAACATTTATGCCAATATATTTTTCTCTTGAAGCTTTCTACTTCACTCTTCTTCTTGTAGCAACAGGGGGTACTGTGGTGGAAATTTTTGTTGCTTTAGCCCTAGTGGCATGAGCTATTAAAGGGGATTTCTCCCTGATCGAAGGACAATCTATGGATTTCCTCTTCTCACCAACTATAGGAAGAGATGTGGTAGCTGATCTACCTAATCTCCTAGAGCTACCAAAGGCTTCTTCTACACTCATATCAACTCTAGCTCTATCTTTTGCATACTTAACTTTTTCCATTTCGAGATCACTTTCCTATGCATATATTACAAGCATCTTGTCCACATTCTTTCACATCAATGATTTCTTGAACTATAGGTGAACTTCCATTTAATTTTATTCATAATTCCCATACCTTGGATTGTTGGGGTCCTTAGGATTGTTTAGTATAATTTTTGCACAACCAACAACTTCTTCCTTTGACACTTCATAACCTAGTTTCAAAAGCCAAATTGTCTTAGGTTCAACTACTTCCATTATACAAAAATCTATGGAGACTAGGAAAGTGATGTCATTCTTATATTTTTCCACAACACTTTTTGGAATTATCTCTCTCATTCATTCTTCTTTGGAATAATGCAAAGAAGGTTGCAAGGTTATCATCCTGAGCATTCATGTCTCCAAGACCTCTCATATAATCCCCTATTTGGTATGCAATGGGCCTTGTACTTGACCAATTAACCTTCCCAATCACTGGAACTTCCCTTAAGAAGTAGAAAAGCAAACACATCACCAATATGCCATATTTCAACACATACTACTTCTTAATCTCCTTCAAGTTCTTCATCAATTATTGCCAAAGAAACTCATAGAGGTTATAATAATTGTTGTTCTCAACGATGTCTTGTGCCACATGAATTGCAGTGGAAAAGATTAAATTGTCTCTATCGGTATAGTAAATCATGTATTGCATAAGCATAGTTGCATATCCTTAACTATTGAGCTCCTAATAGGATTTACTATGAGGGTTCTTTGATCAAAGTTATCACCTATTCTCTCCATTACATCCTTGTTCTTAATATATTTTAGAATTGGAAGCAGTCAGATGGACAATAAATCAATTATCTCTCTAATTACGTCCTTAGTAATCATATGAGGTCCATCAATCCACATAAATTGGTTGTGAATTCTGCTTAGGGCCATTTTGATAGACTTCTCATCACAGCTAAAACTAGGAAACCATTTCCATACATCTAATTTATTCTTAGTTATAGGGCTTTGTACTCTAGCTTTAAAGTGTAATCTTCACCAACTAACTCATTCATCCATAGGTCCAATAAATTTCCAGGAGAGTGTTCATCCATACTACCATGAATGTATTCCCTAATTTCTTCAGTTGGAAAAACCCCATAAGGTATATGTGAAAATGTGCCTAGAGGGTCATCTTTTATGTCTCTAGTGTGGTATATTTTGAACTTAGTTTGTGGTTTATGTGAAATGTCTAAAACCATCAGTGTTTCCATAGTAAAATGTATTCAAATTTCCTTTAATAACGATTCCAGAAAACTAGGGTATGCAAAGATTGCTAAATACCTTTTACTCTACTTGACGAACTAGGGTTTTGATGCTTTGCAACTTGGAAATGATTTGAAATATTCAAATTCACATCTTGTTACTCTATTCTTCTTCGAATTATTTTGATGAAATGAATTTACCTTAGAAAATTCACTTTTAACAATTTTATTTTACCTAATTTTGCAATAAATGCCTCATTCCATAAAGTTGGAAAACATAAAATTGTATGCACAGTCACCTTCTCAAGCTCCACAAATCTCCGCATTAGTATATTTCCTTATGCAATCTTCTCCAAAAGATTAATCATTCAATTCTTCATCACATATCTTCATGTTATGGCTTCAACACCTATTTTTTGGTGGGGATATAAGATATCCATTAAACCTTCCCCTAAGCCAAGCATTCAACTTAATTACTAGAGGAAACATCAGTACTGAAGGATTTTATAGAAATTCCTTGTTCTTAGTCTCTTCTTTCTTTCTCTAGATCTTTTCTATTTCCTTCTTTACTTCAACTAGATTAAGCTTCTTGACCAGTTCATTCTTCTTTACCAGATTATCCTTGTGTTTCAACTTATGCAAAATTTACAAATATGTCCAAGCCTACTACAATTATTGCATATAATATTTATTTGAGCAGTATTCCTTCCATTCATTCTAGATCTCCATTTATTAGCTTTGTGTCCAAATCCATAGCATGTATAGTAACCATTGAAATATTGAATCATTTTTCTATTGTTTATGCTTTCATTTTCTCTATGTCTAAATCTTTTGCATGTAAAGCATTGACTAGTAAAGGATGAAACATTTTGATTCATTTTTCTTATACATTCCATTGCTCTATGTCCAAATTTATTGCAAGAATAAAAAATACCATTGAAAGATGGGTACCTTTGAGAATTTGATTGTTTGATAGGGGGTCTTCTAGCATTGTTTCTTTGATTTCAAATCTTGCTTTTGTTCTTCTTGTCTTTAGTTTTCTCTAGTTTATTGATCTTATTTTCTACATTAGTTGTCTAGGCTACTTTTGAGATTTCTCCCTTTTCAAGTCCTAGACCACCTTTTTCTTTAGATGTTTTTTGACTTGCAATCAACTCATCAAGAATTAAAGAATTTTTCTTGAATTTTTCTTCATGACTTCTTGCCTTCTCTAGATCTGATCTTCGATTTACCACTTCTTGTTCAAGCCTCATGCATTCATCATTTTTTCCTTTTACCATTGTGTCCAAACATTCCTCAATTATTATTTTTCTTCCACTTGCACTTTCAGTCCAATGAGTTCTTCATTTTCTTTATTCAATTGTTCATTGAATTACTTATGCCTTTCTTTGAACTTCTTGATCTGCTCTCTTAGTTTTTTGATGCACTCATTTGCCTCTTTAAGACTTTCCTTTAGATCTTTCTTTTCATCTTCAACTTTGTTAAGATCTTCAAGAGCAACTTTGAGTTCTTTGTCAATCATGCAATCTTCTTTTGTGTCTTCAATAGCAGGAATCTCTTCCAGAGGAATAGGAAACTTTCTATCGGCCATGTGTTCAATTTCCAAGATCTTCCCAAAGCGTTCAAGCTCCTTCCAAGGATCCAAACTCTGATACTAATTGTTGAACATCCATAATACTAAGAGGGGGTGAATTAGTATTCGATTAAACCATTCAGACATTAGCCATCCAATTACCAAAAAGTATTCAACTGAAATAATGAATGAAAGCATGAAACATCCACAAAATCACATAACACATAAACACTACGATTTTTATGTGGAAAACCAAAAATGTTAAAAATAACAATGAGGGTTAGCTCACAATATATTATATCTAGATATAGTATATTACATAAATGCTCATTGTAGGTGGAATGACTATCCAATGACTCATTTTCCATAGAGAATAAGATGGATGAAAGAAGGGGTGGCTTATAGCCTATTGAACTATTACAATTGCATCTACAATATGTTGGATTATAGTTTCAATGAAGTACAAACACAATCTTTGCATTGATCTAGATCAATGCTCTATTCTACTCTGAATTTGAATAGAATTCACACAACTCTAATCACATTTGCATTACACACATGTAGGTGGAACACCATACATTTCATCTATCACTCATCACTCACACATCATCCTCAAAACACCAAAAAAAAAACTCCTATATATCCATATCAAGTGTAACATCAATTAGGTTGGCCTAATTGGATGTAACACAAAATTTGAACTTGTCATTCTTAAAAAAATTCATCTATATATCGCACCTTCATTCAAAATTCAAATTACCTACATAATATTGCAACACATATTAATCCTTGAAACATGTTAGGTCGGCCCCAAAGAAGACCTAAACATAAAAACCTTCATCTATTTACCTAATTTGTCACATGTGGAACTCAAAACACGATCCTATCTAGAATTTCCACTCAACTAACATTTGAAAGATTATCTTCAACATTACAACCCAAAATAATCATTCACCAATTAGGAATGTGAAATCTCCCACACCAACACTATGTTATAGGAAATGACTACAATATACAGAACTGAACTCTATCATTCATATCTTCTAGGATACTTCACCAAACAACAAAAACTATTGGGTTTATATGTATTTGATGGTCACCAAATTCTTGTTAGAATTCCAGAGTGATATCTCTATTTGTGGTGGAGTGTGGACCCAAAAATTGACGTATTCAACTACTATATAAGTATGTTTGATACTTAGAAATTTTTCTATATAGCTATACTTTTTGGACCAACTTATCTTGTACAAATGTATTCAAAAGCACTTCAAAACCATGCTATAATGATCCACAAAAATGTTGGCATTGATGAAAACATTGGATCATGCAAAATGTACAAATCATGCTCATGTTGTCGGACAACATCATCAATGAGAATTTTCCAATAGGTTGGTTACTATCGGGTGTTTGTTGTAATATTTTCTAGAATAGCTTTTCCCATTACCTCCTTATAGAGAAAAGGGAAGAAGTTTGAATGGATAGAGAAATGTCAAGTGGCATTTGATCAACTCAAGGAGAATTTGACCACAACTTCGATATTGAAAGTACCAAATCAAGATGGTTATTTTATAGTCATCACAGATGCTTTAGGAGAAGATTTGGGTGGAGTGTTGATGCAAGATGGGAAATTCATAGCCTATGAGTCAATAAAGCTAAATCCTTATGGGAAAAATTATGTTTTGCATGATTTGGAATTAGCAATAGTTGTTCATGCATTACAAATGTGGAGACACTATCTTTTGGGAAAACATTTTGAACCGAAGACCGATCATCACGGTCTAAAGTATTTATTTACTCAATTGAATCTAAATGCATGATAGAAGGTGGTTAGAATTTATTTATAACTATGATTTCAATATCAATTATATCAAGGTGAAGGAGAATTGGGTTTTAGATTTCCTAAGTCATAGGAGGTATATCTCTTCAATTATATCAATTCAAACCAATTTCAAGGGTTATGTTGTAGAAGTCCAAAGGTGACAAATACTATGAGAAATTCAAGCAAAGACTCTTAGATAATGCACAAGAACCAAGGTATGAGGGATTCCAATTTGAACTTGATGGTTTTTTAAGGTTTAAGGGAAGAATCTACATACCTAACTATGTGGAATTAAATAATTTAGTGTGGAAAGAAGTTCATACCGCACCATATTTTGGACATCTTAGAGTGACTAAGATGTTGGTTGATGTGAAGCCATTATATTTTTTGAAAGGAATGAAAAGGGATGCTGGAAGATTTGTGGAAATTTTCTTAGAGTGTTAGAGGGTGAAGGTAGAACATCATCACCCTATAGGACTTTTGTATCCCATGAGGTTCCAGAAAGTAAATGGAAAGTCATTAGCATGGATTTTGTGCAAGGTCTTCCAATGTCAAGGAATAAGAACAATGACATTTTGGTAGTGGTGGATAAGCTTATGAAGGTGACTCATTTTATTCCAAGGAATCTAATTGATGGAGCTCCTATTATAGCTCAGAAGCTTATTCAAGAGGTATTTAGGTTGCATGGAATTCTTGAGAAGACTATTTTTGATAGGGATGCTTGTGTGACATATAGGATTTGGAAAACTATGTTTTTTTCACTTGGGACAAAGTTGAACAAAAGTTGAACATATCATATGATAACTGATGGTCAAACTAAAAGAGTGAACGAAGTATTAGAGGATCTACTGATAATATATTGCATATTGGATCAACAATACAAGTGGTAGGATTATTTACCTTTGGTAGAATTTGTGTATAACAACTCTTATCATTCTACAATCAAGATGGTTTTGTTTGAAGCATTGTATGGTAGGAAATAATGAACTCTTATAAGCTAGGATTAGCTACAAGATAGGATAAGCCTTGAGCTAGAAATATTATCAAAAATGGAGGAGAAAGTTGGTATTATTAAGTAGAGGCTAGTAGAAGCTAATGATAGAGATAAGAGATATATAGATTCCAAGTAAGTACCCAGACATTTCTCAGAAGGGGAGAACATTTTGTTGAGAGTAAAGAATCACAAGAGTTTTATAAAGTTTGGAAAGTCATCCAAACTAGCTCCACATTATGTAGGTCCTTTTAAGGTTCTTGAGAAAGTTAACCTTAGTACGTATAGAATTGCTTTACCACCAGCTCTTTCCAGGATGCACAATGTCTTTCATGTGTCATACCTTAAGAAGTATATTCCAAGGGATAACCATGCTATTGGTTGGAATGATTTCTAGGTACAAGAACTAGGAGTGCTAACAATCGAGCTTCTCAAGGTGCTCAAAACACATAAGCTTAACTTACATAATAAAGAGGTCATGCAAGGAAAGGCCTAGTGGGATCAGTATGAAAAAAATTATACCACTTGGGAGGATTATGCTGAGATGAAGCAAAAGTTTCCTCAAGTCTTGCTAGATTATCAAAACTCTAGAAAAATAATGTTTTACATTTTTATTTTTTTATTTTTTGTGTTCATGTTTGATACATAAAAATCATCAAGGATCATGATTCACAAGTGAGGAAATATGTTACACCCCATTGTGTTGCTACGTATTTACTATTACTTTGATGAGTTAAAATTTTCTAATATATGATTGTGTTTTGTATATGAATCTTGATGGAAAATATGATGAATGAATGTTTAATTCAATTTGATATTTTAAATGTTCTATAGATGAAAATATATAATGCATGTGAATGAAATGTTATCAGTTAACTACTTTTGTGATGCACTAAGCTAGATGCAAGAACATATTTAGATCTCTAAAAGAGAGGGAGAGTATCACTCAAGAAAATAACTTGGTGTGGTAACCCCTAATGAGCCTAATTGAGCATACACACATTCGCATCCTAGTTTGGTCAAGTTGATTGAAGTTAGTACAGAGTTGGTAAGTAACCTATAGTCTTTGTTTGAGAATTTTTTGTATTGGTTTGTGGTTTTAGACTTTGAATATTCTTTTTTGAGGATATGCCATTAAGTATTTGTGATAAGTATTTTTTTTTGTATTCTAGTTTATATATTAACTTATGGGTATATACATAGAATGTATATATGTATGTATGAACATATCTCAGATAACTCATACATATGAATATGTGTGTATATGTGAATACGTAGGTAGACGTACTTACATATATTCATGTAAAGATATATCATATGAATGAGTATTGATTGGACAAGAAAGACCTATATATATACATAATTTGTATATATGCACCAATCAATGAATATGTGAATATATGTGTTTAAGTATGGATATTAAAATAATGTTATAATATATATATATATATATATAATCAAGAAAAATAGGGGTTTGGGGTTTTGTCAAATATGGAAAGGTAAGTCAAGAGGGTGAAAATAGACCCTATCTTCGTATTTTCATTACGAAATGAGATTCCCACAAAGAATTGACTAACAACCCTTAGGTGAATCAATTCAATGTGAGAATCTGTTGATTTCCTTATGCTTGAGGATGGGGGTACAAGGCTGAACAACACTTTTGGGAGAAAAAATAAAAATAGAAAATCAACCTAATTATACCAATTCAAACTTGAAATAGCAATATAAAACATATGACAGAGAAAAGCAAATAACTTTTTGCAAATATGAGAAGGTTTGAATGATGTGTACCTATCACCAAAAGGTAGTTTTGGGAGGCAAACTAGAACTCATTTTCCCATGGGTGAATGGGTCTTTTGTCATGGTTTTTAGAAAACTTTCGGGAGCCTCTGATTCTAGTTTTTAGCTTCTATTTGATCTAAGTTTCAATGTCAAAAAGTCAAAAATCATATTTGTAGGTGAGATTCTATGATTTGACAACTTTTACAATCTTGCTTTTCAAGAGGTCTTCAATCCTTCCTCAACCTAAATTTGCAACATAAGCACAAGAGGGAAAAATTGTTTACTTTTGGTGAATGAGGGTTTTCAACCTTGAATTGAAATAATGATAAAATAAGGAATGATGAATGAACAATGCTATGTGGAAACTCACCAAACCCTTGAATAAATGTTTGGAATTCTACACAATATAGATCTTGATCTTGCATGGAGTGGCTTCAATGGATGTCGATCTTGATTCTTGAATTGATGCTTGAATAATTTACTTGATCTTGAAACCTACATCATAGTGTTAGCTCCAAAAACATACATGATGCAAGAAGACTTTGACATGATGATTGGATCTTGATTGATGCAACTAAATTCTTGATAAATCTTCTCTTGAATCCTCTTGATCATAAAATTTTCTATACTTTTTCTTACTTCAAAATGCTAGGAAAAACATAGTGGAATAACCTTGTATTTATAGGTATGTATCCTTAATTTCCGAAAATTCAAACATTACAAGCCAACATTAAAATATGAATTCAAGGACCTTCAAATAACACCAAAAATATATTTTAAATTTAGGTTCAAATGCCTAGGGAGGACTCATTTTCCTATGGGGGAATGGGTCCTAGGTCCCTATTCCTAGAACACACATCGCTCAAGGTAAAGTGTTATGTGTTGGCATTAATTATTATCGGTATTTTCCTTCATAAAATGTAATTCATTAGGCTTGTAGATGAATAATAGGCCTTATTAAGGCCTTATTAAGTCCAATTTAATTAGGAGGGCCCAAACAAAGTGTTAATATAAAGGGATACATTTCTCTACACTACATTTAGCCCCACTTTAGTGAGTGGATGACCTTGCTTCAAACTCACACTAAAGTAGACAATCAAGAGAGGTCTAATTGTAAAATTGTTGGAGGGACAAGAATGAAAAGGTAAAGGAGGATGATCAAGCCTCCAAGATCTAATATCTCATGGCAAAGCCAACAAAGGTACAAGGAGACACATGCCTATGTTTAAACATATATGTAACAATGAAAAGATACTTAATCATACAATTTCAAAGACTCAAAGAAAAGAAAAGGGGTGGAACAAGCCTTGACTATTTTTCTGTCTCAATGTGGATCAAGCCTTAGTTGTTTTTCCAAAAACAAAAATTGCAAGTGAAACCCATTGTCCACTGTGCAAACAAAATGTGATAACAAGGGCTAGTGTAGTTTGATATACACTAGGTGAGCCCCCAGAAAGTGACTAAGTGAGAAATACATGCCAAGTCTATAGGTTCTCACTGTATAATGAGAAATTCATTCTAGGTCTATAGGCTCTCATTGTACTGACCATACCAAATCTATACCTCTAATAACTTTGATAAGGAACCATGAAAATATGAACTTCAAGCTTCATAAGGCTATAAAGTTGTGTTATGCTAAGCACTTATGAGAAAAAGTGACTCCACTAGTTAAGTAAGGTGTTTATGCTGGGTGGACATGAAAAAGGTTTGTAACTTCAAGCTTCACAAGGTTAGCAAGCTACGTGATGCTAAACACTTATGAAAAAAGTTAAAATAGGATAAGACATGTTCAAAGAGGTTTTTCTTAGTTCATGTAAGGTCTTTTCTTAGGGAACATTGTGCCTAATGTCTCCATGAGAGGATAATTCTAGGATAAAAGATTCACAACTTAGGGAATGCAATGTGTAGCATCAGGTCACTAAGAGGAATGCCATATACCAAGAAAGGACACATTCTTGAAGGACATCAAACCCAATGACACCACTAAGAAGAGGACACATCACGTGAAGTAAGAAGACCTCACTTTGAAACATAAGATATAGTAAAAAATTTCAAAAATGATAATGCCAATGCATGCCCTCACTTTAAAGAGATTGCTAAACACCATGTTGTGAACAATTACTTTAAAGTGGCAAATGATAAATGTGAAAAAACAAATAAGACATAAGAGCTTATTTGGAAAGCCCTATGTCAAGCATATTTTTCCAAATGACGCTATATCATTAAAAAGGGGTTACCCAAAATGAAATCCCAAAATCACACATAAGGGATCCACGAATTTGGGGTCAACATTTGTCTTTGATACAATGATATTATAGAGCTCAAAAAACATCATCATTCCCAAATACTTGTAGAACTAGAGGAATAACACTTAGAGAGAAAAAATGAAAGAAAATAATTTGGGTCAACATGGAAGATAACTAAATGTCTTGATGCCTTATGTCATCCCCAAAAGGAAAAATACAAGACAAAAGAAAAGATAAAGGTTTATGACATATAGAAGAATGCAGGTGAAAATAGAGGAATGAACATATAGACATGCCAAATAGAATGATACGAGGGATCACATTAGGAACATGCAATCACACAAAGAACATGAAAATAAAATAAAGACAAGACTAGTAAGGCACATGTAAGTCAATCTATAGTAGGTCATCCACATCCCAATATTGTTCATCATATGTGGAAGTTGGACAATTAGGCAAAGGGACAATGTCAACTTCCAAATGAGGACAATCACCAAGTTTAGCACATGATGAGTCACTCTTTTTAGGAGGATCATCACAATTGTAATCATTTAAGATCATGGAAGAGGAAAATAATAAATTCAGCTCATTCTACACTTCCTCATCAATTTTAGCAATTGCATTGTTGCCATCCAAGTTAATCACAATAGGAGGTCTTATTATAATATCCATGGAAGGTACTTCTTGTTGTGTTCCAGATATAGGATTTTCTTGTTGTGGTGAAGGTGAAGAACATCATGTATTGCTAGAGTTGTTGTTTCATGTAAATTTCTTGTAATAGACAAGCAATAGCATGATGTCTATGCCTATTCTCTCTAGCATTTCAATTTCTTTTTGTTTGGTTTTAAAGTTGTGATTGTGTAGGATCAATTTTATCAACCATAGGTTAATTTTATTCCTACAAGGGAGGAATAGAAGGAACCATGGGAGGTTTTCAACCACTTTCTCTTTAACTTTATAAACGTGTTTGATTTTAGAAAGAAAAATGAGACTTATTTGGTTATCATGTAGTCTCTTGTAAGAAATGGGTGAAGGAATTGTCATGAATTGGTCTTGGTTACTTGGAAGGGGTTTTGGTTTAATCATGGTGTCATCAAGGATAGGAGGCTCAATCGTGGGTTGAGGCATATTAGTAAGGGATAATTTTGTTATGCATTTTTCCTTAAAATTTTGATAGGATTTGAAAAAGAAGTCTTCAAGAGGCCTAATAGGTTCCATAGGTTCAGGCCAAAAGAAGTCCAGTGAGAAGTTCCCATGGGAAGACACATGATTAAAGCTGCTATGGTGTATTGTAAATATATCATTTCCAAATTGAAACTTTAAACTTTTATGCACTACCGATTGGATGGATTTCATGGAGCAAAGCCATGGGTAGCCTAAATTCACACAAAATTGGTTTGATGATAGGATAAAGGAGAATGAGACACTTAATTGTTTTGGTTCAAATTTTAGATGAAGATTTATCAAACCTATCATAGGGCAAGCAAACCCATTATGTGGATTGATCCATGCTTTTGGTTGTTTATAAGTATCTTGATAAAGCTCATGCACAAACAATAATTCTTTAGTGATCACATTCTCTAGACAAACGGGATCAATTAATATCGCATTAGTAGGCTTTGCATTGATTCTTCTAGCTATGTAAAGAGGACCATTGGGTGCATGTTTAAGGTATGTCATGTTGTGAGAAAGAAATATCAAGGGGAATTTTGGTTTGGCCCTTACAAGGTTGAACTTCAATCATTTCAACCATCTTATCTATAGGATTTTCATCATTTTCTTTCATGTTATCATCATCTGTGTCAAAATTTATCACATCATTCTTAGTTTCACTAGATTTTACAAAGGAAATGTTATGATTTTGCATAGTATTGGTAAATATTTATAAATTTTAGTTACGAGGGGCAACAAACTTATTACCTTGATCATTAACACTTCCAATTTGAATTTGATTAGAATCAATGAGGTCTTGCACAATATATTTAAGATGCTTACAATTTTTTATATCATGGGTAAGTGCAAAAAGATGGGGGGCCAAAAAGGAGGCTTAAGTGGCCACTTTTTTTTCTGAAATCAGGAAATACTGACCTTGGACGTGAAATTGAGGATAGTTACACTCAAAATTTTGAGATGTGACAAAAATAAGGATTGTAGTGCTTCAATTATGCTTTCTAAACACTAATTTATTTTTAAAATGGTTGAGATTAAGGTGTTCAAAAGTGGGGCCCACAAAAATTGGTGTTGTTTTTGCTAGAAAAACATAACATAGCAACTTTTGTGGGAACCTAGCAAGGTGAAAAGAAATTTAGTATTTTTATAATTGCTTTAGTGAGAAATTAGCTAATAGTATGTAGTTTATGCATGATTTTTTTGATAATTTTTTAATGAATATTTTATTTTTTACAAATTTTCAAAGTGGACACTTCTTGAAAAACAAAATTTTGGTCGTGCTACACCTACAAATTTTGGAAACTAATTGAAATTTTTTATTTTATTTTTTTAATATGTGTAGAATGGAGACTAGTTTCTAAAAATTTAATTTATTTGAAATTTTGATGAACGGTTAATTTATAACGAAAAAAACACCAAACACTAGTTTTTGCCAAAAAAAAACACATAAAAAAAAAATATAGATCAAAGGATTAACATTTTAAAAATGTTAAAAAAATTACATCGTTAGATAGCTAAGAGTGAGCCTAACATTACCCAAGTGTTTGATTTGTTCGACCTTGAAATATGTGCAAACCTGATGGTGAGCACAAATGAGATTATGTGAAATTTTGTAGAATATGCAAAAACACATATTTAGATGTTGGGAAGGCCCTCCAAGCCTTTGGGTTGGAAATCCAAAGCAAATCCAAGCCAAAGGCTTGGGACTTCCTAGAGCAAGATAAAACACGAGTGCGTTATAACACGCTTGTGTTATTTGAATGCATTGGAAAAACGCGAGCATGTTATAATGTACTCACATTGTATGAATGCATTGACAAAACATGAGTGTGTTATAATGCTCTCATGTTTTGTGTTACACCCATCGTGCAAACCCCATAGAACAATTTATTTTTTTTAAATAACACAACATAAACATGCAACTAAACATTAAATACCTTTACATTGCACATTAACATCTTAACGTTATATTCTCTGGGGCACACGAGGTCACATCGCAAAAAAACTAGTAACAAAAGTAAAAGATAATACTAAACAACTTATCCAATAGCATAACAATAACCATTAATAAAAGTACATCCATGAACCCAGATTGAAAGTATCACTACATCACATATTACAATCATAAAGAATCTCTTACAATAATGTTACAAAGGATCCTAATTATTACATCATCGCTTTAATGTTACATACATGATCTTGATAAATGAATTACAATAAGTTTCCCATACATGTGGGATGATACAAAGTACAATAATATTTGAATTACAAAGTGAACAACTGGTACCAACTCCAACTGCAGGATGCTGAGGAGATATAATACTGAAGGGGAACCCACCAGGTGTGGAGCACATTCCACCCAACCATGTGAATTATAAATCACCCCCCGTGCTCAGAGATGACAAGGAAGAGATCACGACCATGAATGCCAAAATGACTCCAACAGAACAATATAGTACAAAGCTCAAGTACAACATCAAGGATTACAATGACATAACCAACAACATTCACAAGTCAACATAATAACTTAAAGTCATAGATCTCATCACATCAAAACAAGGCAATAACCATTAACCAGGTAACGAAAGAACATTCATAAAAAATTTACAAATGAAACTGAAACAATGAACAAAATACAATTCCAGAATAACTGATACAACATTCAAAATACAAATTCCAGATGAAACAGAACAACAATCATAATACAATTCCAGAGGCCAACAAGAACAAGGCATACGAGTGTCTAGTGGAGAGTGTCATCACATAGCCTACATGGGTTATCCTAGCCCTTCCTCCAAACTGAGGCGCTTGCCCCCATCTATGGATATCCTGGCCCTTCCTCCTACTTGAGGCACCGACACCATAGGGTAGCTCATGCGGAGCCAATAACCCCTCATGTGGATGAGGTTACAACTTTTCCGACCACGACCTTCTCAGTCTATCATTAGTCTATGATAGAACTAATGCATAGACGAGTTATCCAATATTTATTATCTTGTGTGTTTTACTACCCATTCCCCTAAGTTCTATTATTAGGTTTTCACTTGTTATACTACTCTTATGTGGGTTATCCTGAGCTCTTCCTCCTTTCAAGGCGCCGGCCCCCACACAGAGCCACTCTCCCAAAAGATCCCAAAATATAAACCAAAACCAAGCAAGGGTTGTACTATAACAAATAAAGCATATAACTCAAAACAAGGACATGCGAGGCATTACCCATCTCACAATAACTCATGACAACAATCTCATACAACCCTTCCAAAACAATAATACTAACAAATTTCAACTCCAAGAGTACACACAAAACACGAATAACATTCAATGAATAAAACACACCTCTGGAACAAAGGTTCGCAATAACTAAAATTGGGTTTAAAATTACAATAGGGTTCCCACATCCAAGGAAAACCAAAACAATAATAAAATGGTAATAATAAAACCTCCCAACCATAAAACTCGAGATTCCATGCACACAACTTTTGCAACACAAAATTAAACAACTAATTTCATTGCATACACATTCTCTATTTACCTCGATGTCATTGAAATAAAAACATACAATAACGGTTTTACCATCATATTTAATTTGTTTCATTTAGTAAACCAATATAATCCAATTTTATAATTTCCACAAGAAAAAACCCAAATCAATAAATTCTAAACTTGTAATTTATCTATATATATATAAACATAAAATATATACCTACAAACATTTACTTTCCTTATAATTCCCAAACTTATGCAAATAAATAAACTGAATATAATTATACTCAAGTTGTGCATATATAAATATATCATACAACTAATTTTAAATAATTTTTTCTTAAAATACAATGTTAAAATAACCTTTTCTTTTATTAAAAAAAAAATCAAATGAAAATATATATATCTATATATATTTATTTATATGTATATATATATTTATATTTAATTTATATATATATATATATAAATATATATATTTTTTATATTTATATATATATATATGTACATATATATATATATATATATATAAATTCACATAAAAAAAAACAAACTTAAATTTAAACCCACGGGCCCGATGTACTGCAACGCAGTCCATAGGACTGTGCACAACAATCCATGTGATGGTTGTGTGTAGTAGTCCATGGGTTGTTGTACCCGCAGTCGGCCAACGTAGGGAGTGGGGAGGGGTACGGTTGTGTCATCCCTCCCTTCCCCCATAAATTTACTAAAATTTATAAATATATTTTTTTATATAAAAACTTGTCATTACAAAATAAATATGTGACTGGGTTCGATTCGGCCCAAAATTTAAAACAAAAAATCACAGTTTCCAATTCTCAAGTAAAATATCAAAGAACATCTGTATACATAAATTTTTAATGCAAATATAAACACAATATATATATTTAATTAGATCGACTCAGAAGAGAAACTGGTTGAATGTATATATATAAATATATAATTTCAAACACATTTAATTTCAAATGGGAAAACAATTTCCTTTTCATATCAACCATAGATAAATTGGACATTCCAGAAGATATAAATTTTTCTTTTCCTTTGTTTTTACAAATTGGAAACAAACAATCAACTTCCAGAAAAACTAGTTTAATCTCATCGATTTATTATTTTTCTTTTCAATACTCATAAATCTCAAAAAAAATCTTTTCTCACAAAAATCATATTTAACTATTTTTATTTTTCTTTGAAACAGAAAATTTAAGGACAAGAAATTGGAACCTGGCGTCCTACGCTGTTGAAATTTTTGATGGAGCTTCGCTTGATTCCGACAACCTCTTCGAACAACTTCCATTCCTTCTTCAGAATCTCCTCTCCAGAATACCATGCTCAAATTCAAATCTAATATTCCACTCAGAAAATCCTTCCCAGAAACATGAAACAATAGAATGACAAATCCCCTTTCCAGAAAACTTCAGAAGATCTTAACATTCAAAGTCATTATTTTTATTTTTATTCTTTTTCCACTTCTGTCTAAATCTTCCTGTCTCATCCAAATTCACAAAAACTCAATTAAATAAAAGATACCTCTTTTCTTTTTCGAAAACTTCTAAAAAAAATCCAAAATAAAAGAAATTATCTAATTTAATTCCAGTTTTTTCAACCAACACTTAATTCTCATTCGTCCTTTTATCTTTTTTGTTCTTTTATTTATTTATGTTTCCTTTTATCAATACTTTTTGTTTTAAATCTACTTTTGCAAGCTTTACTTGCTATGCACATAATTTAATTTATTTAATTTATAATTATCTTCAACAAGGTAATTTAATTAAATTAACCAAAGACAATTTAATATTTAATTAACATTTAACTAAAACACATGACTTTTAAAATAAAACTTTTAAATATTAAAATACAAATTAATTTAACATTATAATAAACAATTATTACCACCATTTAATTAAATAAATCCCAACTTATAAAATACCAATGTACCATAAAGACGAACAAGACACTTACACAAACCACAATAATAAAATACAGAAATGACAATTACAAGAACACACAATACCATTCAATCAAGACGGTTTGTCAACATGGGACAGGGTGACTTCCTTGTCATCTATGTTTCAACATCATACCGTTGGGTCATTTGATGCCCGCCCTGTCCTGCCGAAGTAGGTGGAATCGAGACTTTGTACCTGCAATCCCTGCATACAAACTAGATCATGTACATGTACATATATATATATAATCAAATCATTACATTGTGAGAAGGAATTGCAGCATAGCAGGGCACTCGCAAATGAGTGATGCTACACTGTCCTTTCATCACATCTATTCTAACAATCATAATATAAATGATGAAATAGCATTTCTAAACTAACAGATCATATCATAACATAATTTACTAAATCACTACATCATAATATATTTTTGAAATCAACTATCATCACCAACCATAATGTCATATCAAATAACCATGTCCACTAATGGAATAACATCATCACCAAAAGACTAACTATCCAAATCCAACAAACCAAACAATAATATTACCATCACAATCACTAAGTAGCAACAAAAGCATAGGAAAATAATAAATCCAAACAGTAAGAGGATGGGTATTACATTTTGAGAATGCATTGAGAAAATGCGAGCTCATTATAACACGCTTGCATTTTGGTCTACATTAAATTTATTTTTCTTCTCTTTATTTTTCTTTCTTCTTGTTATCTTTGAGGGAAACTATATACATGAAATAAACATTTACATATGGACATTTACTTTCTTATACTTTAAGTTATATTTCATGTATATAGTTTCAGGATGTTTGAGAGTGGTTTTGGATCTCTAGGAGTTATAATGCAAATTCTAGTTTTTGGAAGATCTCACAAATTTCAAACTTAGTCAAATTTCAGTAATCAACAAGTTGTATTATTTCTCTCTCTATCTCACTCATTTTTTATCCCTTACACTCTAGACCTCTATCCAACTATCTCCATCCCTTTATCTGAGTTTCTCTCTCTCTCTCTCTCTCTCTCTCTCTCTCTCTCTCTCTCTCTGCCCTCCTCTTCCCTCTACTTATCTCTACTTCTCTCTCTCTCTCTCTCTCTCTCTCTCTCTCTCTCTCTCTCTCTCTCCTTACCTCTCCCTCTCCTCCAACACTCCCTAACACTTCTATTTCTGCACCTCACCTCTCTTACCTCCTGCCTCTCCCAACATACTTTCACTCCATCTATTCTCCCATATACTCATTCCCACCTCTAATTACTCCTACACCTCTCTATCTTACCTTTCTCTCCATCCCTTCCCTCCCTCATTCCCTCTCTACTTCTCTCAATCTCTCCTCTCTCTACCTCTCCCCTCTCTGCTTATTTTTATCTCCTCTCTCCCTCTCTCTACCTCCCTCTCCTTCCACCACTCTCTATTTCTCTCTATCTCACCTCTCTCCCTCACTACATCTCCCTCCCTCTCTCCCTCACTCTCTACTTATCTATATCTTCCCTCTCCCTCTCTGCCTACCTCTCCATCCATCACAACCTATCACTCTCTCTATATTACTCTCTATTTCACCTCCCACTCTCTCCATCCATACCTCCTCCCTTCCTCTCTAATTCTCTCTATCTCCCTAATCCCTCTCTATCTACCTCTCCATCCATCACTCCCTACCACTCTCTCTACACCTCTCTATCTCACTTCTCTCCCTCCCTCCCTCATTCCCTCTCTACTTTTCTCTCTACCTCTCCTTCCCTCTCTACTTCTCTCTCTCTCTCTAGATGTCTCCCTCCCTACCATTTCCCCTATTTACTCTCTATCTCTCCTCTCCCTCTCTCTACCTCTCTCTCTTGCTCTCCCTCTCTCCTACCTCACCCTCTTTCTCTCTCACTCTCTCCTATCTATCTCACCATTCTCTCTTTCCCTCATTGTAATTATCTCCTTCTCTATATATCACCATTATCTCTCTACTTATCTTTGTCGCACCTATCCCTCTTTACCTCTCCCTTGCCCCCTCTCTCACCCACCCTTCCTCCTTCCCTCTATCTCTATCTCTCTCTACTTCTCTCTATCTCACCTATCCCTCTCCTCCCACATATCCCTCCATCACTCCCTACCACACACTCTCTATTTCTTTCTATACCATCTCCATCTCTCTCCCTCCATCTGTCCTTATCTACTCTTTATATCTCATGTATCTCTATCTCTCCTTCCCTCTCTACTTATATTTATCTCCACTTTCCCTCCCCACCTCTCTCTCTCTCCCCAATCCCTCCCTCCCTCTCTTTCTCTCTCCCCCTATGAAGGTTGAGGGTGTAAGGTTTAATGTTTAAGGTATAGGGTTGAGGTTATAGGGTGAAGTGTATATGGTATATGTATTAGGGTTTAGGATATTAGGTATAAATTTGAGGGTATTAGGGTATAGGGATGAGGGTTTATGGTTTATGGTTTAGGGTTTAAGGTATAGGGTTGAGGGTTGAGGGATATTCTTTAGGGTTTAGGGTATAAGGTTAAGTGTATAGGGTATATGGATTATGTTCTAGGATATTGGGTATAAGGTTGAGGGTATTGGGTTGAGGATATCAGGTTTATGGTTGATGGTTTAGGGTTTAGAATTTATGTATAAGTTTAATGGTTGAGGGTTGAGGTACAATGTTCAGGGTTGAGGGTATAAGGTTAAGTGTATAGGGTATAGGGATTATGGTTTATGATATTATGTATAGGGTTTATGATGTAGGGTTTAGGGTATAAGGTATAGGGTTAAGGCTTGAGAGTGTAGGGTTTTATGTTTAAGTATAAGGTTGAGGGATAATGTTTAGGGTTTAGGGTTTAGGGTATAGGGATGAGGGTTGAGGGTGTAGGGTTTAGGGTTTAAGGTATAGGGTTGAGGGTTGAGGGATAGTGTTCAAGGTTGATGGTATAGGGCTAATTATATAGGGTATATGGATTAGGGTTTAGAATATTGGGTATAGGGTTGAGGGTATTGGGTTTAGCATACAAGATTTAATGTAGGGTTTTAGGTTGAAGTATAGGATTGAGGGATGATGTTCAAGGTTTAGGTTATAAGAGGGTATAGGGCATAGGGATGAGGGTTCAAGGTGTAGGGTTTAGGGTTTAAGGTATAGCGTTGAGGGCTGAAGTATAGTGTTTAGGGTTGAGGGTATAGGGTTAAGTGTATATGGTATACGGATTAGGGTTTAGGATATTGGGTATAGGGTTGAGGGTTGAGGGTTTAGGGTTGAGGGTTTAGGGTTCAAGGTTTAGGCTACAAGGTTTAATGTAGGGTTTAAGGTTTAATTATAGGGTTAAGGGTTGAGGGATAATGTTTATCGTTTAGGGTATAAACTTTAGGTATAGGGTATAAGGATGAGGGTTGAGGGTATAGGGTTAAGGGCTTAAGGTATAGGATTGGGGGTTGAGGGATAGTGTTCATGGTTTTGAAGGTATAAGGTTAAGTGCATAAGGTATAGGGATTAGGGTTTAGGATATTGGTTATAGAGTTGAGGGTAATAGGTTTAGGGATTAGGGTGTAGGGTATAAGGTTGAATGTAGGGTTTAGGGTTTTAGTATAGGGTTGAGGATATTTAAAGGTTCTGATTATGGAGTTGAGGGTATAGGTTATAGGGATCAGGGATCAGGGATCAAGGTTTAGGGTTGATGGTTTAAGGTATAGGGTTGAGGGTATAGGGTTAAGTGTATAGGGTATAGGGATTAGGGTTTAGAATATTATGTATAGGATTGAGGGTATTGTGTTTAGGGTTGACGGTTTAAGTATAGGGTTTAGGGTTGAGGGTATAAGGTTAAAGTGTATATGGTATAGGGATTAAGGTTTAGGATATTGGGTATAGGATTTAGGGTGTAGCGTTTAGGGTATAAGGTATAGGGTTAAGGGTTCAGAGTATAGGATTCAGGGTTTAAGTATAGAGTTAGGGGATAATGTTCATGGATTAGGGTATAAGGTTAATGGTATAGGGTATAGGGATGAGGGTTGAAGGTGTAGTATTTAGGGTTTAAGGTATATGTTTGAGGTTTGAGTGATAGTGTTCAGGGTTGATGGTATAGGGTTAAGTATATAGGGTATAAGCATTAGGGTTTAGGATATTGGGTATAGGGTATAGGGATTAGGGTTTAGGATATTTGGCATAAGGTTGAGGGTATTTGGTATAGGGTTGAGGGTTTAAGTATAGGGTTGAAGGTATAAGGTTAAGTGTATTAGGTATAGGAATTAGAGGGAAAGATGGAGGGAGGGAGAGAGAGAGAGAGAGAGGTGAGATAGAGAGATGAGGGAGGTTGAAGGTATAAGGTTAAGTTTATAGGGTATAGGGTTGAGGGTATTTGGTTGAAGGTTTAAGGTTAAGTTTATAGGGTATATGGATTAGGGTTTGAGAGAGAGAGAGATAGAGAGGCCTGAGAGAGGGTTAGGGGGTGTGAGGGAGATACATGAGAGAGAGAGAGAGTATTCTCTAGTTAAGGTGGGAGGGAAATACTTGAGAGAGGGGGAGAGGGATAGACCTAAGAGAGGGTGAGAGAGAGAGAGAGAGACCTAAGAGAGGGTGAGGGGGTGTGAGGGAGAGACATGAGAGATAGAGTATTATCTTGTTAGGGTGGGAGGGAAAGACTTGAGATAGGGGGAGGGGGTGGGAGGGATAGGCCTGAGAGAGAGAGAGAGAGAGAGTTCTATAGTTAGGGTGGGAGGGAGAGACCTAAGAGAGGGAAAGGGGGTGGGAGGGAGAAACTTGGGAGAGATGGAGTGGGAGATAGATAGAGGAAGTGAGAGAGAGAGAGGGTGAGGGGATGTGAGGGAGATAACCACGAGAGAGGGAGGGAGGGAGAGAGAGAGAGAGAGAGAGAGAGAGAGAGAGAGAGAGTGTGTGTGTGTGTGTGTGTTCTCTAGTAGAGAAAGATGGGGGGAGAGAGAGGGAGAGAGAGGGAAGGAGGGAGGGAGAGGTAGAGATGGAGAGAGATAGAGAGAAGTATATAAGGAATGAGAGATAAAGATGGGGAGGAGGGAGGCAGAAGAAGAGAGATAGGTTATATATACAAAGAGAGAATGAGGGAGGGATGGAAGGAGGGAGAGAGAAGTGATATATAGAGAATGAGAGAGAGGGAGAGAGGGGGAAGGAAGGTGGAGAAATTAAGAGAGAGAGGATGGATGGAGAGAGAGAGGTGAGATAGAGAGAGAAAGGTGATATAGAGAAAAGTAGAGAGGGAAGGGGAGAGAGAGGAAGGTGGAGAGATTGAGAGATAGGAGGGAGGTAGAGAGAAAGGTAGATAGGGATATGTTAGAGAGTAGAGAGGGAAGGTATGTGGGAGGAAGGAAAAGAGAGAGATAGATATGTATGAGGGTTGAGGGTGTAGGGTTTAGGGTTTAAGGTATAGGGTTGAGGATTGAAGGATAGTGTTTAGGATTCAAGGTATAGGGTATAGGGTTATGGTTTAGAATATTAGGTATATGGTTGAGAGTATTGGGTTTAGGGTTGAGGGTTGAGGGTTTAGGGTTCAAGGCACAAGGTTGAATGTAGGGTTTAGGGTTAAAGTATAGGGTTAAAGCTTGTGGGTTTATAGTTCTAGCATAATGTTTAGGGTTGAGGGTCAAGATTAAGCATACAAGGTATAGGGATTAGGGTTTAGGATATTGGGTATAGGTTATAGGGTAGAGGGTTGATGGTATAAGGTATAGGGTTAAGGGTTGAGAGTGTAGAGTTTATGGATTAAGTATAGGGTTGAGGGTATAGAGTTGAGGGATAATGTTTAGGGTTTAGGTTATAAGGCTGAGGATATAGGGTATAGGGATGAGGGTTGAGGGTGTAGGGTTTAGGGCTTAAGGTACATGGTTGAGGGATAGTGTTTAAGATTGATGGTACAAGGTTAAGTGTATAGGGTTGAGGGTATTAGGTTTAGGATTGGGGGTTTATTGTTTAAGTTTATGGTTGAGGGATAATTTTTTAGGGTTTAGCTTATAAGGTTGAGGATATAGGGTATAGGGTTGAGGGTTGAGGGTGTAGGGTTTAGGGTTTAGGGTTTTTTATTTTGAGAGAGAGGGTGAAAGGGAGAGAGGAATAGAGGAAGAATTAAAGAGGGAAGGAGAGAGAGGTAATAGAGAGAGTATGGAGTGAAGGAGGAAGATAGAGAGATTGTGAGAGAGAGGAGGGAGGGAGAGAGAGGTAGAGATGGATAGGTTAGATAGAGATAAGTAGAGAGGGAAGGTGGGTGGTAGGAAGGAAGAGAGAGAAAGGGAGAGATAGAGAATATTAGAGAGGGAAGGAGGGAGGGAGGGAGAGAGAGAGAAGTGAGACCCCATTTCTTTTATTCATAAACACATTAACAAGGTAGTGCTTGTTGAATGAAAAATTCCTCAAAGAAATGGGGTCCCATGGTGATGTACATCACCGTGAGACCTCGTTTATTTGAGGCATGTTTTCATACAATGAGCACTACCTTGTCAATGTTACTGCATTGACACATTGACAAGGTAGTGAGCTTCATGCTCACTATATGAAAAGATGCCTCAAAGAAATGGTGTCTCATGGTGATGTACATCATCGTGAGACCCCATTTATTTGAGGCATTTTTCATACAATGAGCACTACCTTGTCAAAGCTACCGCATTGATGCATTGACAAGGTAGTGCTCGTTGTATGAAAAAATTCCTCAAAGAAATGGGGTCTCACAGTGATGTACATCATAACGAGATCCCATTTCTTTGAGGCATTTTTTTCATACAATGAGCACTACCTTGTCAATGCATCAATGTGGTAGCATTGACAAGGTATTGCTTGTTGTATGAAAAAATGCCTCAAGATATTGGGTCTCATAGTGATGTTATTTCATACAATGAGCACTACCTTTCCAATGCCACTATATTGATGTATTGACAAGGAAATGCTCATTGTATGAAAAAATGCCTCAAAGAAATGGGGTCTCATAGTGATGTACATCACCATGAGACCCCATTTCTTTGAGGCATTTTTTCATACAATGAGCACTTCCTTTTCAATGCTACTGCATTGAAGCATTCACAAGGTTGTGCTTATTGTATGAAAAAATGCCTCAAAGAAATGGGGTCTCATGGAGATGTACATCACCATGAGACCCCATTTATTTGATGCATTTTTTCATACAACAAGCACTTCCTTGTCAATGCTACCACATTGATGCATTGACAAGGTAGTGCTCGTTGTATGAAAAAATGCATCAAAGAAATGGGGTCTCATGGTGATGTACATCACATCACTGTGAGACCCCATTTCTTTGAGGCATTTTTTTATACAATGATCACCGTGAGACCCCATTTCTTTGAGGCATTTTTTCATACAATGAGCACCATGAAACCCCATTTCTTTTAGGAATTTTTTAATACAATGAGCACTTCCTTGTAATTGCTACCACATTGATACATTAACAAGGCAGTGCTCGTGTATGAAAAATGCCTCAAATAAATGGGGTCTCACGGTGATGTACATCACCATGAGACCCTATTTCTTTGAAGCATTTTTTCATACAACGAACACTTCCTTGTCAATAACTCATTGTATGAAAAAATTCCTCAAAGAAATGGAGTCTCATGGTGATTACAATGCCTCAAATAAATGGGGTATAACCATGAGACCCCATTTCTTTGAGGCATATTTCATACAACAAGCATTACCATGTAAATGCATCAATGTGGTAGCATTGAAAGGGAAGTGCTCATTGTATAAAAAATGCCTCAAAGAAATGGGTTCTCATGGTGATGTGCGATAGCATTGAGACATTGACAAGGTAGTGCTCGTTGTATGGAAAAATGCCTCAAAGAAATGGGGGCTAACAGTGATATTTCTTCATACAACAAGCACTACTTTGTCAATGCTACCACATTGATGTATTGAAAAGGTAGTGCTCGTTGTATGAAATAATTCCTCAAAGAAATGGGGTTTTATGGTGATTTACTTCACCATGAGACCCCATTTCTTTCAGACATATACCACCGTGAGACCCCATTTCTTTGAGGTATTTTTTCATACAATGAGCACTACCTTGTCAATGCTATTGCATTGACACATTTACAAGGTAGTGCTCATTGTATGAAAAATGCCTCATATTAATGGGGTCTCATGGTGATGTACATCACTCTAAGACCCCATTTCTTTGAGGAATTTTTCATACAATGAGCACTACCTTGTCAATGCTACCGCATTGATGCATTGACAAGGTAGTTAGCTTAATGCTCATTGTATGAAAAATGCCTCGAAGAAATGGGGTCTCATAGTGATGTACATCACCATGAGACCCCATTTATTTGAGGTATTTTTTCATACAACGAGCACTACCTCAAATCACCATGTATATCACCATGATTCCCCTTTTCTTGGACCCATTTTTCAAACAACCCACTAGGTTGCCAAGCTAGTGGGCCCACTAACTTTCCAATTCAGTGAAATTTACAAGGTAACTTGGGTTGTTTGAAATAATGGGTCCAAGAAATGGGGTCACCCAGTGATGTAAATCACCAAAAGACCACATTTCCTAAACAATCTTTTTCAAACAACCCACTAGCTTGCCAATTTAGTGAAATTGGGAATGTAGTGAGCTGTTTGAAAAAATGGGTCCAAGAAATGGGGTCTCTCGGTACCAGGAGACCCTATTTCTTGGACCTATTTTTTTAAACAAGCTAAGTTAGGTCTCCAATTTCACCAAATTGGCAAGCACTAGCTTGCTAATTCAGCAAAATTGGCAATGTAATGACTTGTTTGAAAAAATGGGTCCAAGAAATGTGGTCTCCCGGTACCAAGTTATGTTGCCTGTTTGAAAAAATGGGTCAAAGAAATGGGGTCTCCCAGTGATGCAAATCATTGGAGACCCCATTTCTTGGACCCATTTTTACAAACAAGCCAAGTTAGGTTGCCAATTTCATTGAATTGGCAAGCTAGTGGGCCCACTAGCTTGCTAATTTAGTGAAATTGCAAAACGTAGTGGCCTATTTGGAAAAATGGGTCCAAGAAATGGGGTCTCTCAGTGATGTAAATCATTGGGAGACCCCATTTCTTACCCATAAATAAACAGATAGGTTTCAATTTCCTGACGGCAAGCTAATGGGCCCATTGGTTTGCCAATTCGTGAAGTGAAATATGGGAATGTGGCCTATTTGAAAAATGGGTCCAAGAAATTGGGTCTCCTAGTGATGTAAATCGCAATGAGCCCATTTCTTGGACCTATTTTTTCAAACATCTAGCCAGGTTACTTAATTTCATTGAATTGGCAAGCTAGTGGGCCCACTAGCTTGCTAATTTAGTGATATTGGCAATGTAGTGACCTGTTTGAAAAAATGGGTCCAAGAAATGGGGTCTCCCAGTGATGTAAATCATTGTGAGACCCTATTTCATCATCGAGAGACCCCATTTCTTGGACCCATGTTTTCAAATAGGCCAAGTTAGGTTGCCAATTTCACTGAATTGGCAAGCACTAACTTGCCAATTTGGTGAAATTGGCAACCTAACTTGGCCTATTTGAAAAAATGGTTCGAATAAATTGGGTCTCCTAGTGATGTACCCCATTTCTTGACCCATTTTTTCAAACAGGCCCACTAGCTTGCCAATTCAATGAAATTGGCATTCTTGAATCCATTTTTTCAAATAGACAAAGTTAGGTTGCCAATTTCATCGAACTGGCAAGCTAGTGGGCCCAATAGCTTGCCAATTTGATGAAATTGGGAATGTAGTGGCCTATTTGAAAAAATGGGTCCAAGAAATGGGGTCTCCTGGTGATGTTTTCTCTCTCTCACACACCTCTCTCCATCTCCCTCTCTTCCTCTCTCCCTCTCTGCCTCTCTCTCTCTCTCAACCCTATACCTTATACCCTCAACCCTCATCCCTCAATCCCTCAACCCTTAAACCCTTAATCTCAATAAACCCTCAACCCTTAAACCTTTAAACCCTTAATCTCCCATCCCTTAAACCCTCAACCCTTAATCCCTTAGTCCCTCGACCCCTAAACCCTCAACCCTTAATCTCTCAACCCTCTAACCTATATATTAAACTAGGTCAACCCTCAATTCTCAAACGTCTAGCCTATACATTGGATCCTTAAACCTATACTATAAACCCTATACCCTCAACCCTTTACCTTCAACCTTTTATCCTCAACCTTTATACCCTAAACCTTGAACCCTTAAACCCTCAAACTCTTAACCCCTCAACCCTATAACCTATACATTAAACCAGGTCACTACCAACCCATAATGCGAGTGTGTTTTCCTATAACGTGCTCATGTTTTCACTATTTCGGGATGAAAAAGTAAATTGTCCACTTTTTTGCCCCCCATACTTTTTCACTTACCCTCATGTCCATTTCATTGGTGATAATGGAAAAAGGAATTATTTCTATAGTTTGGAGGTAAAGGCTTAGTAGGATTAGGAGCTCTAACAGGAGGTAAGGAAATTAATTTCGTGTTTAAAAGCTACAACATGGTGTTATGAAGGGTATCAAGTAGAGGGGAAAATTGTCTGTTTCTCCCCCCAAATGTCATGGATTTTTCATATTTATAGAAGCCACTTGGGTGTCAGCATGTTGAGATGGTTGAGAGGGATTACGTTATAAAAATACCTTGTTTTGTTTCTTGAATAGTTGGTAGTTTTTTTGAGGCACAATTCATATTTTTCAAAACAGATAAAGGGAGTTTTAACTTCATGACTACTAACCAAATTTTTGTAATCATGAAGGGAAGTACACAATTGTGTGGAGGAAAATTTACTCATCCCAATCTTATCTTGAAGCTTTTTTTGCAAATTCTCAATGAACATTCATTGAAGATTAGGATCGGGAATCTTAATGTTGATTTGTGAATAAACCAATTGATAATGAGCGATAAAGTCAATGACCCTTTCATTATCATTTTGCTTACATCTCATTAAATCTATTGGGTTCATTTTAGGACCCATGTGCACTTGGAAATAATTAAGAAATGCATCAATAAGTTCATTAAAGGAACGTATTGAGTTATTTGGTAAGGAACAAAACCATTCCAAGACAGTTTCTTTCAAGGATTTAGGGAAGAGCTTGGCCAAGATTTTATCCTAAAAAATAAAGTCACTACATAAGGTTGTGTATGCAGAAACATGGCTAACAAGATCTCCTTTCCCACCATATTTCTCAAATCTACGAATCTCTATACCTTGTGGCATTTGTGTTCTCAATATCTCTAGGGATAAGGGGTTTCTTTTGACATATTGTGAAGGCTGGCCATTTTGATTTTGATTCAATGTAGCAATTTGTTGTTGGAGGGATGAAAGAATTTGTAAGAGTTGGTTAAGGATGGGATCATTTTTTATGTTGTGAGATGGAGGTGAATATGGTGGAGGTGTATACGTATTCAAAGGACAAGTGAATTGTAAGTTTTTGAGGAGATATGGATTAGGAAATATTAGATTTGAATGCACAAAGATAGAGGGATCCCCAGTGGAAATACCTAAGGTAGTTTGGGTATTGCTACTGGGTTTCATGGTTGTAGTAACAATTGGATTTGTGTATGTCAGAATAGAGGTCATCATTGTGGAAGGAGGAATGGAATTTCCACCTTGACTTTGAGTATATCCAAAAGCTTGAGCACAATTAGTAATTGTAGGGACATGGTTGTTAATGATATGAATCAAGACACACACAACTTATATTCCTAGTTCATTATCAATTATTATCCTCATATTATCAATCATAGGAACCACAGTACCAACAATGTATTCAGAACTCAAAAAATTTGCAATTTCTCTAACTCTTCGTCCATTTTTTTTAGGTTCTCTGGAGGGAAATTAACAACCATTGATTCAACATTAGTAAGATTGGTTGTTGGTAAGGATGTCATAGGAAATGAAGTATCAAGGTTATGGTACATAGTGGGTTGACTAACGTCAACACTATGAGTGAAAGAGGGAAAACTCAAGATCCACAATGAATGATGTATCGCGGGATGAAATGAGTCTCGAACTACATCTCAAAATAGTATTGGAAATAGGACTCCAGGTTGTGAAGCTCATACAAGTTTGACCAATCCTAGGTGGACCCAAAATGGAGGATAAGAACTTAGATGTATGCAACTAACAATCAATACAATGCAAATATGTAAAAGGAGATAACAATTTTTTAGATTCTAAACAAGATAATTTATGGATTATAATGTGCAAAAAAATGAAAATGAAGTCATTTTTAAATGCAGTTTTGAATTTAAGAAATGCACTAAATTTGAAAAATTAACCTTAATGTAGATGATTTCAAGAAACATAAATTTTGGAAACTGAAATAGGAAACTAAATGTAGGAACATGATGCAAAAATAGAGATTTTGATGCTTAGAAATGCAGAAAAGGCCCTGATTAGGAACTCATTCACCCATGGGAGAATGGGTCTTTCTTCAAGGTTTTTAAAAATTAATTTATAGATTTCTGAGTTTTTGTTTATGTTTTTAGATTCTAGATGCAAACAGGTAATTACAGATTCACATTCCTGGAAAATTAGATCTAAATGCAAGTGGAAAATGATGCTAAATGACAAGAAAAAAATTTAATTTGAAAAGAAATTTTGATTCAATTTTATGATGTAAATGATTGATCATGCAATGTTATGTAAACACTATGAAAAATTACTATTTTTGAATTTTATAAATTTTAAAGAATGAAAAAATGCAAACCTAAAACCCTAAAAGAGATGCAAACTAATGCTAGTAAACAACCCTAAATAAGATGAAAATCAATGCAATGCAATGCAAAGTAATACAAATCCTAGATATAGGGATGAAATGGACTCCAAAATCATAAATTTATCATGCTCAAAGTTTAGGTTCACCAAAATGAAATAAAGAAAAATAGGGTTTTGGGGTTATGTCAAATATGGAAAGGTAAGTCAAGAGGATGACAATAAACCCTATCTTCCTATTTTCTTAGGAAATGAGATCACCACAAAGAATTGAATAAAAACCCTTAGGTGAATCAACTCAATGTGAGAATCTATTGATTTATTTATGCTTGAGGAAGGGAGTACAAGGATGAACAACATTTTTGGGAGAAAAACTCAAAATAGCAGATCAACCTAATTATGCCAATTCAAACTTGAAACAACAATATAAAGCATATGATAAATAGAAACAACAAAAAAAATCTATAGATTTGAGAAGGTCTAAATGATGTGTACCTATCACCAAAAGGAAGTTTTTGGAGGAAAACTAGGACTCATTCGCCCATGGGTGAATGGGTCTTTTGTCAATATTTTTAGAAAAATTTCAGGAGCCTCTACTACCAATTTGTAGCTTCTATTTGATTTGGGTTTTAGTGTCAGAGTGTTAGAAATTAGATCTACAGGTGAGATTATGTGATTTAACAACAACTTTGACAAATTTTCTAATATTTCTCTTCAAGAGGTCTTCAATCCTTCAATCTAAATCTACAACATAAACACAAGAGGGAAAAATTGTTTGTTTTTGGTGAATGGGGTTTTTCCTTGGTCAAACTTTATTTGGGTAATTAAACCTTGACCTGAAATAATGATAAAAGAAGGAATAATGAATAAAAAATGCTATATTCAACTCACCAAACCCTTGAATAAACCTTTGGACGTCGACAATATTGATCTTGATCTTGCATGAAATGGCTTCAATGGATGTGGATCTTGATGCTTGAATTGATGATTGAATACTTGATTTGATATTGAGACCTACATCACAATGTTAGCTCCAAAAACATGCATGATGCAAGAATACTTTGACATGTTGATTGGATCTTGATTCCTACAAAAAAAATTCTTGATAAATATTCTCTTAAATTCTCTTGATCATAAAATTTTCTATACTTTTTCTCTCTTCAAAATGCTAAGAAAAACTTAGTGAAATAACCTTGTATTTATAGGTATGTATCCTTAACTTCCTGAAATTCAAACATTACAAGCCAACATTGAAATATGGATTCAAAGACCTTAAAATACCACCAAAAATATATTTTAAATTTAGGTTCAAAGGCCTAGGAAGGACCCATTCGCCCATGGGCAAATGGGTCCCAGGTCCCTATTCTTGGAACACACATTGCTCAAGGTAAAGTGTTATGTGTTGGCATTAATTATTGTTGGGATTATCCTTTAGAAAATGTAATTTATTAAGCTTGTAGGTGAATAATAGGTCTTATTAAGTCCTAATTAAGTCCATCTTTTTAGGAGGACCCAAAAAAGTATGAAAATGTAAAGGGATACACTTTTCTATAGTACAATATATAATTATTTTGATATATGTTATATATATTTGATTGGAAATTAATGCATTTAATAATCCTTTGGATATATATATATCATGTTATATTTAATTTTTTTTTGAAATAAACTATAGTGCATTACAAAGTGTTTCCATATGAACATCACATAAAGTATAAGCAAATGATGATTCAAACATTGCTAAGTTTTTCTAAAAGTGATAAATAGAATAAGGTGTGTAATGTATGAATGGTGGTGCCATATTTTGTAGAGCTTGAAAACTGAAAGAAGTCTATTTTCTACGCCATAATTCAACACACAACCTTCTGATAAACATGAGAATTTGTCTTAACCATGATCTGGCTGAGGTAGTTGACTTATATTGCAATAAGGAAACTCATAAGTTGCATTTTCTGATTTTAAATCATTGTTGTCACTAAGATATGGGTGGATCATTCTTAATAAAGAAGCTACACAATATATGTGTTTGCAAACTAGTGTTTTGTTCAACCACCTCTCACCTTTTGAGCCTAGTTGATGCATTTAGAATAGGAAGGTGGTAGGTCTTGTAGCTTATTTGTAGCATTAAGATGCTCAAATTTTAGTATATATAGAGGTATCCTCTCCACCCTTTGTTATTATTATTCATTCTGATTTATTTATCTGTCATTTGGCTGTAGTTTCAATGCAATTATATTTTTGATTTTTTTGGAAGAAAGTGAGTTGTTTGTGAATTTATAAATTGTTGAGAGTTCTTCACAAGAGGCTAGAATTTGGAGATAGGTTGATCTTAGAAGGATTAGTAAGCATGTTTGTGAAAGCAACAATATCAGTTGGAGCTATAATTTCCAGGCATCTTGATTTCTATTTCTCTAATCTCTTTTTTTTGACATGTTATTTAAAAGTCATAGTTTGTGGAAAGATGATTATATGAATGCTTGATAAGCTTTATTTTATGAACTTTCTTTATTTCCTTGTTTGGGATAATCTTGTGTGATTCTTAGTTGAGTCTTGAATTGGTGAAACCCTTTTATTTAGGAATACATATTTATACTATATAGGAGATTACTTGGTTATTATGCTTCTAGAACTATACTTAGTTTTTCAAGACTATATGGATGTTGCATGAAAAGTGAAATGAGAAATATGTTTCTATCTTGTAGTACTTTAATGAATATGTTATTTTGAACATGGGTGGTTAGCTTGGTTATTCCTGGGGTTAGATAATTCATGGGAAAGGGAGTAACCTAGTTGGTCACTTAGTGTGTGTGCATGTATGGCTAGCTTGGTTATACTTGGGGTTAAATAATCCATGGGAAATGGCATAACCTAGTTAGTTAGTTAGTTTTTTATAGCTTGGTTATTCTTGGGGTTAGGATAATCCATGGGTGGTTAGCTTGGTTATTCCTGGGGTTAGATAATCCATGGGGAAGGGAGTAACCTAGTTGGTTACTTAGTGTGTGTGCATGTATGGTTAGCTTGGTTATAGTTGGGGTTAAATAATCCATGGGAAAGCATGTAACCTAGTTAGTTATTTTGTTGTAACTTGGTTATACCTAGGGTTAGAATAACCTAGGGGAAAGGGTGTAACCTAAGTTTTTTTGTTAAGAATTGGCTATTCTTGGGGTTAAGATAGTCCATGGGAAAGGGAGTAACCTTGTTGGGTTGTTTGTTATGTCATCACCTTAAATTGAATGTGTGCTATGATTGTGAATTGGTCAATACCAAATTGAGCTAAAGGGTGGGTGGACAAATGACTTGCATTCAAAGTACATGGTGTTGAATTCTTTGGCCAAATTAGTGTAAGTAGCCATTGTTTACACTATCAATTCACTGTGATCTAGGATTGCATACTAGGTAGGAAATCATACATGTAGGTTGTAGCCAATGTATGGTAGCTCTAGGTATGGAAAAAACACTATGCTCAGGAAGGCTAGGATTATGGGGTTACCAAAACAACTAGAGTCGATCCAGGATTTGCATAGGTGTCTCACATTCATTAGTGTGGATCCAAGAGCAATGCTTACATAAGATTTCCCTTCGATGCAACCAAGTTGTTGCTTAGAATAAGATTCCCCCATGCTAGTATATAGTCATGGGTTGAGTCCTTAGATTCCCCCATGCTTAGAATTTGATGGTCATATCCCCCTTAGAGTCCTTTCCCACCAAATTTTTACCTTTGCACAGAGGCTCCTTCAAACTTTTTCCTTCCTCTTTGCCTTTCTTTTTCAGGGCAGGTTTGCTAGCAATCTTGACAAGGGTTGATTTGAGCTCACAAAGACTAGCTGTCGCACTAGTCTGGGCCGCACCCACATTCCCTTAAGATTTTTAGGAACGGGTTTAGATTTAATCATGTCAGTGGGGACCTGATGGTTTTTCCTGACTAGGCCATTGGACTCGGTCAGAGATAAATTGATCACAATGGGAGGCTCAATCTCTTCAATACAGAAAACATCTATAGGTTTTGGCAGGCATAAATCAAGATGGAAGTGGTAGAGCCTCAAAATGAGGCCCTAGTGGAGCGGTAGGGGAGGAGGGTCATTAGGATTCATACCAACAACCTCAATACATTTTTCAACAGAACTTTCTAAATCCATAAGAGGGAAGAAATGAAAGCATAACAAAACTTTATGCTGAAGGTGATTCAAAAGAGGGAAATGGTAGAAGTAGTAGGTTTTGTATCTACCTTCCAAAGTCACATACTTCATCACCTAGGTAAGGCACACTTGGTTCCATGGCTGAGGGAGGGCCTCCCACTCAAAGCTCGACTAGTTTCACACCGGCTCCTCATTCCCCACAAAAAACTTGTTCATACTTTCATTATCCTGAGTTTTAGTGTTCTTCAAATGCTTCATACCAGTACACTGGAGCTTTGTCGCCTACGTTATCACTTCCTCACTCATCGTAAAGGAAATACCACCCAAAGTCACACAACGATCTTTCCATGAGTTGAAAAACTACACAGATAGATTAGGGTCATGGCCCACCAGACTCTCCATTAGAGGGGAAAGACCACCTTTGACACATATGTGCCAAACCAATGGATCTTTGCAAAAAAAATCGTAGTTGTCCAGTTCAATTTGCACCCTATCACCACCCATAATGTCACATTGCACACAAAATAACTAGAAACCATGAGAAAATAAAATGTTAGATACAATGGAAAGGTGAAGAATCACCCACACATTAAGGATTTTAGGCCAAGAATGGTAGCCTTTGGTAATGAGAGCAATAGACAAGTCACACGCATGAGGAAGTAATTTCCAAAAAGCAATCTTATCGGAATCATAAATGAGGATCTCCAAGGACAATCAGCTAAGTAAGTAGGACATGAAAGGAATGGATGGTTTTCCTACCACGAAGGATATGTACAAAAGCCTAGGGAAGATGGCCGCAGGGCCAAATTTATAAACACCAAAAAGGTTAGCTTTCAGAAGTGGTCCAAATTTAGAAACATCAAGGAGGTTATCTTTCAGAAGTGGAGATAAAAGATCGAACGATATAGGCCCAATTAGGAGCTTGATCTCATAATTATTAGTCACATCAAAATCAAAATCAAAAAACTTGAAAATACGATAGCTTAACATAATCCCCAAAAGGAGATTATTTAAGGTATAGTCCAACTTAGTCTTAATCATCAAGTACCCACTGCAACATCTTATGAAGTCCCATTTCAAAACAGGCTCCATCCCATAGTTTGAATTATGCCACTTGTTATCCACCTCATCTTTAAAACTCGTCCACATAGCCCAAAGGAAAAGCATGTGGACCCCCTAGAAAAACCAACAAAGCACTTGATTAGTTATCATCATGGGTCAAGTAGGGGATTTTTTCCTTCACAATTAAACCCTGAATGTTAGGAGGTAGGTTCCCTAAGGAATTCCAGCATTTGGAGACTTTCTAATGTGTGGAAAAATTGGCTAATGAATCAACAACTTGGTTTCCCTCTTGATAAATATGGGTGGCAACCTTTAATTTTAAATTTGACACGAAGAGCCTTATGTCAAGAAGAATGTCTTTAGTACTCCACCTCGACAATCTATCAAAGTTAATGACATCAATAATAGACTTAGAGTCTCCTTCAATATGAAGGTACTCAATCCCCATGGAAACATCCAACTGTAAGCCCTTCAATAGCACTTTAGCTTCCGCAATCATGGAAGAATGAACACCAATTCCCCCAGAGTAACCAGCCACAAAATTTCCTTTGAAATCCCTGATCACACCTCCTCTACTAGCTCTGCCCAGGTTTCCTTTAGCTACCCCATTAAAATTTAGTTTATACTATCCATTGTCTAGAGGCTTCCAAATAGTGACAATAAGCTAGGGATCTAGAGTTGTCATAAGAATTAGCATCCAGGTTCTGGTGCGAAGATTTGGCCATACTTATTTCCTCCTTAGTCATACCTTTGTCAAGGGTTTTCCCATTGAAGAGCAAGATGTTTTCTGCAATTAGATGAAAACCAATACCAAACACCTCTTTCAAAATCATCTCCATGTTCCTAAAAATACTATTGTTTCTTTCTTTCCATATACACCAGCATATAATAGGGGGTCCTGGTTCCAAATTTCATCGGGTAAAGTGTGGATAAAGGGTCTAGATGAACTCATGATAAATGATCTAATATCCCAACACATAATCCATTGAATCCCCAATCTTCCTAACGCCAGCTCCCACACATCAACAACAAATGGGCAATGTAACAGAAAGTGATCCACTGATTCTTTATTGCATTTACATAAAAAAGCATCTGTTAGGGATCTAGAATTCCCTTTTCCTTAGATTTTTCTAAGTTAGAATCATGTTATGGCAAGTAGTCCACCAAAAGAAGTTAACTTTTAGGATCATGTGTCGATTCCAAACCTTCTTCCATAGATCGAGGGAAACATCCTGGTCTGTCAGCATATTGTAAGCTGATTTAACTGAAAGTCTCCCAGCTTATCATGAGTCTAGAAGAATTCATCCCTCCCGCAGGTTGCAGGAAGTCTAGTGAGAGAGAGCAACTCTTGTAGGTTCTTGGAAAGGAGGCTTAGAATAGGAGATAAGGGGGAGCAAAGGGCCAAGTCATTCCATTTCCTAGCACCCTAAGGGCCGAGGAGGTAATCACTAACATAAATACCAAATAATCATTGAGCCAATCTCATAAGATTCTTAAATATGAGTTTTCTAGGGGGGTATCAAGTAAACAAGGGTCCTCCCATAATTTGATTTTATTACCATTACCAATCTTCCATTTTATCTTGTTCCTCAGAAGACCCTACAAACTACAAATACACCTCCAAATCAAGGACCCCGAAGGGTGAATCTCCGAGAGGCAATCAATCAAAGGTTTGTTTTGAAGGTACTTAGCATTCATGATCCTACACCAATTCTTCCTATCCCTCAGATGGTCCCAACCCACTTTGGCCATTAAATATTTATTGGTATTAGAAACAATCCTAATCCCAAGCCTACCACAACATTTAGGTTGGTAAACCTTGTCCCATTTAACCAAGGAAATTTTCTTTTTTTCCTTGATTCTCAACTATAGGAAATTCCTTTGAATTTTCTCAAATTTTTCAACAATATATCTAGGAATCTTGAAAATGGAGAGAAAATAGGCAGGGATACCTTGAAGAATGGTAGAAAGGAGCTTTAATTTACCTACATGGCTAAGCAAGGAGCCTTTCCACCCAATTAGTTTTCTTTGGATCCTCTCTAGTATAGAATTCTAAAATTCAAAAGTGACTTCCTTGATAGTAAGGGGTAAACCAAGATAGACTGAAGGAAGAGAACCACTCAAATAGCCTAGAATAGTAGTCACTTGAGCTTGCCAATTAGGAGTGTTGTTAAAGAAGTAAATCAATATTTTATTATAGTTAATGCATTTTCCAGAACAAGCAGCATAGTTGTTGAGACAATTTTTCCATTTCCTAGCTTCAATCACATAGGCTTTCCCAAAGAGAAAAGTATCATCTAGAAATTTTTGAATCACAATTGACTCTAAGGAAGAGGCAACCTTAATTCCCTTAATGGACCCTTCTGACAACATATTAGAGAATCTCATGCTCGGGACATCCGCAACCATGATAAATAAATAGGGTGAAAGGGGGTCTCCTTGTCTGATACCCCTCCTAGCAGAGAAAAACCCAAAGGGAGACCCATTTACCAGAACAAAGTACTTTAACATAGTAACACATTCCATAATTAGATTGATCACAAATTAATCAAACCCAAATCTAGCTAGGACTTTAGGGACAAAATCCCAGATCACCTTATCATAGGCTTTAGAAATGTCTGATTTAAGGGCCATACCAACATAGCTACATATATCCATGGAATGGAGTAATTCATGTGTGGTTATGGTAGCATCAAGGATATGATGACCAAGCACAAACCCTTTTTGAGTTGAGCTAATAATTTTGTCAAGGAGAGGTTTGATGCAGTTCACTAGAATTTAAGAGAGGATTTTATAAAAAGTATTGCACAGACTGATGGGACAAAAATCAGCCATAGATTGAGGGTCAACAACCTTGGGAATTAAAGCTATGAAGGTTTGATTTAATTGCTTAAGAATCTTACCAGATTTGAAGAAATCATGAGCAGCTAGGACAAGTTCCTCACCAACAATCTCCCAAAAGATCTAAAAGAAGGCCAAAGGGAAACCATCAGGGCCTAGAGCTTTGTAAGATCTCATACTGAAAGTAGCCAGCTTAACCTCCTTAGGAGTGACAACACTGAGGATCCCAAGGTTATCAATCTAGGATATAATAGTTGGGAGTGGGTCAAGCAACAAGCTATCAAGGGTCAGATTAGGAGCCTCGGTAGGGGCCACATTAGCCATCTGAAAGTAATCCATAGCCACCAAACCATCTAGGGTGGGTGAATTGACAAGATCTCCCTAAGCATTGTGTAACTTAGTTATCTTATTCCTTTTCTTATGTTTAATAGTAGAAACATGAAAGAAAGAGGTGTTCCTGTCACTTTCTTTCAGCCATTAGACCCTGGATTTCTGCTTCTAGAAAATCTCCTCTTTCCTTAGAATTTGTTCCCACCCCTTCAGCTCTCCTTTTCCTGGTTACAAGTAGGAAGACTGACATCCCCCTCCATTTTATTTTGAATCAATTTCAATTTATCCCTAACAATTTTTTTCTTCTGGAAAACATCCCCAAAAACCCTTTTGTTCCAGCCTTTCACCATACATTTAATGTGTTTTAAAAAGATTCTAAACATGGGAGAACCACGAACAAAAATATTCCATGATTCAACAACTTTTTTTTTGAAATTAGGGTGGGAATTCCACATTATCTCAAACTGGAAGGGGAACAGTTTGACATCAGACTGGTCACACAAGGTCATCAACAATGGATTGTGATAAGAAACTATCCTAGGAAGAGCCTAGAGAGTGGCACTAAGCAAGCCATTCTAGTTACTAGAACAAAGTAATCTATCTAATATAACTTGAATCTCAATTTTCAATAGTTCTTCTTTCATATCCTTGATCCAATATTCATTTTTACAACATATTTTATTATTTTCAATACACCTTTGTTCTTATCTCCAATGATCTGATCCTCAAAATGACTCTTTTACACATACTTAGGAGTTCTAGAAGTCCTCTCTAGAGCTTCTTCCTCTTCAATCTAAACTTCTCTTTCTTCATATTTTTCTTCTTCTCTATAGGAAGACTCATTTGATGCATATCCATCTATCAATAAATTCTTCTATAAATATTCATTAACCTTGACACTTGCACAATCAAAAATATTTCTCAATCTCTTGTTGTAGCACTGGCAAGCTTTTCTTCTAGTAGAATATCCAAGGAAGATAACTTCATCAGACCTTGCATCAAAAAATCCTAAGTTATCTTCATCTCTTCTGATATAACATTTTCTTCCAAACACTCTAAAGTACTTGACAATAGGAATTATTCCATAGGGAGTCTTTGTACTATTTTCTCTTGCTTGAACTTTGTTGAGTATATAAATAGAAGTATGAATTGCTTCTCTCTAGTATAATTTCGATATATTTTCCTATTTCATCATTGTTCTTGTAACTTCTTGAAGTCATATTCTTTCTTTCAACTACTCCATTTTGCTGAGGATTCCTAGGGGTAGAAAAGTGCCTTTTTATGCCATGATTCTCACAAAAGATGTTAAACTCATTGGAGGTGAACTCTCCACCTAGACCTTAAGAATTTTATTTTCATATCCATTTCATTTTCAACCATAACTTTGAATGCTTTAAACCTTTCTAGAGCTTCTAATTTTTGTTTAAGAAAAGTAACCCATGTCATTCTAGAATAATCATCAATTAATAGCATGAAATATCTGTCACCTTGAAGAATTCTTACTCTTGTAGGACCACAAATATTTTTGCGTACCAATTCCAACAATTTGATAGTAGATTGTCCTTTGACTTTGAAGCTTCTTCTTGCTTTCTTTCCAATTTGACATTCTTTACAAATAATATTGATATGTTTTGTAATCCTTGGCATATGTCTTACAAATTGAATTGAACTAATTACTAGGTTATTAAAATTGATGTGATACATTCTTCTATACCATACCCAGCTTTCATTAATCTGAGTCATAAAGGAATGACCATTAGCACCCTTAAGTTGATAAACATTTCCATTTTTTTTTTCTAGCAGCAACTACAATTTTGGATCCTTTTATGATCTCACACCATCATCCTAAAACATAATATTGTATCCTTTTCTACACATTTTTCCAACACTCAAGAGGTTATACCTTACACGCTTAACATATTAGACATCATCAGTATTATGCTTTCCATCAAAACTAATAGAAAATTTTCAACATATCTCAGTAGATGTATCATCACCAAATATAACACATCATCCATCATATTTTTCACGTTTAATAAACTTACTCTTTTCACTCGTCATATGATTAGAGTATCCACTATCAATGATCTAGTATTTCTTCTCTTGTCTAGCATGAAAACAAGATACCAAAGTACCTTCAGTCTTATCCTTTGTTCCTCTAGAGGGATTTCCTTCACACATCTCTCAAAGTTAGTAGAAATAGATTCATCTTTTAAATCCATGAACAAACACTCATCATTGTCATCTCCATAATCAGATTCATCATCAGAAATACTTGCATCTTCTCTAACATAATAACTTTTCTCGATCATCTTACCTTTTTTCTCCTTATTTTTGTCCTTCAAAACTCTATTTGGACATCTTGAAGCATAGTGACCTATCTTTTCACAACTAAAACATTTGAAAGGTAACTTAACATTGTACTTACCAATAACCTTCTTCATTATCCTTACAAATTTAGCTTCTATATCATCAAGATCCTCCTAATCTGATTCCGTGATCTCCTTTATTTTCCTAGCCTTAAAAGTAGTCTCAACTTTTTCACCACTATTTATACCAAATTCTCTCATCTCAAAAGTAGTTAAGGAACCATACAACTCATCTTTGGCATATTTATTTAAATTTACAAATTCCTCAATAGCAATAGCTTTATGACTATAGGATTTACGAAGAGTTATGATAATTTCCTTTGCCACTTCTAGTTCTTTGACTTCACCACCAAGACCTATGATGGAGCTAACAACTTCATCTACCCTTTGCATATATCTTGTAACATTTCCTTCTTTAGACATCCACAAGTTCTTAAACATGATCTTCAAATTTTGCATCTTAGCTTCTTTGACCTTATCATCTCCTTCATAAATGCTTTCTAACTTTTCCCAAAAAAAATTAGTATTTTTAAGACTCATAACTTTCACCAATTCAAAGTTTGTAAGAATATTTAAGAGAGAGTACCTTGCTTTACCATTTCTTTCATAAGATTTGATCTCATTAGCAGTACTTGTACCATTTATAGGTTTACTATATCCAATCTTAACAAAATTCTAGACATCATATCCAAGATAAACCAAAAATCCTTCCATCCTTGCCTTCCAAAATGCATAATCTGTTCCATCAAATATAGGGATATTTTTCTTGTGCGCCATCTAGATCAACCTCAAGAGGTTAATATTTCTTCCAAGGAACCTTTCTTTGATACCAACTATTGAATGCATAAGACAACTGAGAGGGGGGGTGAATCATTTGTACCTTAAACCCTCAAAACCATCACAAACATTCAAATCCACATTCATTCAATTATCCCTTAATGATTTAGCATGAAAAGAAAATAACAAAAACTGAATCAAATCAACACCATACACAAGAGAACACCAAATTTACGTGGAAAACCCAAGATGGTAAAAAAGAAAATGAGGATTAGCTCACAATATAAAGTAACTTCAACACTAAATATAATAGGGTTCACTCTTAGAGGGCTCATTGCCCAAAGAAAGAAAGGCTCACTGCTAAAATAGAAAAGAAGATAGAGAATAATGTTACATAGAGAAATCCATCTCAATGCAATAGAGAAATCCACCAAAATATCACCAACACCTTCGAAGCTTGATCGAATAATTGTTGAAACCTTCTACTCACTACATCCAACAATCTAACACATTAAAGCTCGTAGTGCACTTATTAAATTCACACTTTAACACTCTGCAATTCACATCATGTACTTTCCTATCTTAGAATCACTCAATAAATCAAATCATATTTATATCATCTTCAACCTTGAAACCATTCTCCAAGGTCATCTATGCATATCATCCATGCAAATTTAAATTAGGTTAGTAGCAAAACACTTCTATGGCAGATAGAAGTGAATGCGGACCACATCACACCTTATCTAGGACCCAAATCTATAATACCATGCTACAACACACCTCTACAAACAATAAACATCCACCACAATTAGTGTAAACACCAAGGTTGGTCATTACCTATGTAAACACCATTAAAATTTTAAGTAAACACTTCCTTTGATTCAACAACAACTTGCAAACAACAAATGCCACCTGAACATAACCTTGAATATTCTACAAACACCTTGAAATCCAACAAACTCCTTCACAACAACTTTTACCTGAAAAATATACACACCTAGTACACTCAAATAACTCTTCCATATACTGCATCTTAAGAAACTAACTTCTAAAACAATGAAACTCAAATGAATTTGAGTGAATAAAGTTACCAACACTATAAACATCCCTTCAGATCCACAAGACGTGAAACCAAACTATGGAGAAACGTGAAGTAAAAAAATTTCTCCTAGATACCTCTATAATATATTGTTCACACATTAGTGAACACAACTTCTTATGTACAATGATTTAGAACACCAAATTTTGAATACCATACCTCTAAACACCTCTAATCATGAACATATCCAAAACAGGAAGGTAGATATTCAACCTAGAAGAAATGCAGAGCAACACCAGAACACTACTCTTCAACCCAAAACAATCCTACAACTCATTGTTTCCTCTTTTTATCAAATTTTCCCAAAAGAACTTAAAAACCAAGCATCAGAGACACATCCTTACCACCTTCAGTACTATCTCTTCATCACCAAGCCAATTGCAACATAGTAACTCAACCATATACCTATAGAAAAAAGCTTATCAAAGAAGCACTAAAGGTTGACACCAATAGCTTACTAATGATAACATAATACAACTAATCAAAGCATGGATAACACCAACATACTCTTGCAATAATCTTCTACTCATCAATGAAAACACAAGCTTGTTGACATCAATGAAAACACCAATATTCTCATACTTGCAACAAGTTTCACATGTGATTTGATTAAGGATATGACAATTCACCTTTAAAACCTCTTTAGTGTACCCATTGCACACTTATGAGTAAAATAGAAAGAGAGAGAAAGAGAGAAATGGAGAAATAGAAAGGGAGACGAAGAGATAGAAGAGATAAAAAGAGAGAAAGAGATACAAAAATAGAAGTATACATATAAATGAATAAATATAAAGAGGCAAAGAGATAAAGATGGCAAGAGATAAAGAAGCACTACTATATTTGACTACAAATTACGACGAATGTTTGGTGACATATCAACTAAATATTGTCGACTTACCAACACAACATTGATTTAAATTTCATCGCTATAATTTTGTCGCTTTAATGACCAATTTTTATACGTCGAAACCATGACCCAGCATCGTCGATTAGTGCCACAAAAAATTTTGGCAGTGTCTGTCGCAAAATCAATGTAACTTCATCCATCTATCAATGAAAAAAATTGCAAAACCTTGTAGAACACCCATTTGAAATCATCAAAAAAACACTAAACGTTCGTCCATTTTCTGACGAGGTGGAGAATACCGTCATTTCCATTACGGCGAAAACTACGTCGCGCATACAATAACCTCATTGCAAATTTTTGTGGTTCATCAGATTATGTTTGTCGAAATTGTGACGAAACCCTACAATTTAAAAAAAAAAAACTAATGAAAATCGCATAAGCTTAAAAGTGCAGCATAATGAAATATTGAAAAGTGCATTAACTTATTGAGCTTCTCTTTCTTTCGAGAATAGTTTAATATTCTCTACTTAACAGGGCCAACCACGTGATGGTGGAAGCTCATTTGGCCCCTCCCCCCCCACATCACTCTCAATTCCCCATACCCAATTATATAACATTAATAATTCATTCATCCATTAATAACATATAACATTCATTCATTAACATATTCGCATTCATTCATTAACATATAACATTCATTCTTTCAGTTTTTACATATTATCAAAAATATGGATGTCATAATATGATTACAATCACTTTTTTTTTTTTTTTCAAGCTAAAAAAAGAAGTGGACTATCATTTTCTAAATCATCTGTCCCCCCTTCAGTTGTTCTTCCCTCTGCTCATGATCTTCATGTATGCCTAGTCATGTACTCATGACGTGGAGGCCATTGCAAGGGGGGGTCTACTGCAATAACAAAGAAATGTTAAATTGATATGTTTTATTATTATTGTTACAGATATTTCATTAATTAAAGGAACATTAGAGTGGTGCTCTTTACCTAATGGGGCCACATCATTTTCATGATCTTGTATTATAGCCTCACGCTCAACATGTTGAACACCCTCTAAATCCTCTGGAGTTGAAACATGAAAGGTTACATTAATTAATACACCAATTACAATTAAATATGTTTAAAAGAACATTAGAGTGGTCCTCTTTACCTGATGGGGCCACATCATGTTCCTAATCTTGTCTAGCCTGATCATGCTCAACATGTTGATCATGCTCTACATTCTCTAAAGTTGAAACACGAAAGGTTACATTAATTAATACACCAATTACAATTAAAGATGTTTAATTGTATTAATCCATACTGCATTTTGTATAGCACATGAATACATCCAGTACCAAGATGCACACCATGACCTTCATTTGCAGGTTGTGCTCCACCCTCACCGGGTTGCATTCCAATGTCATGTGCAATATTATCATTGCTTACCTATTTAAAACAAATAGGCACATAATTACTTTATGGTGGAAATTAATATTGAATAGATTGCACAAGTATTCAATTTTAAATAAACTTAATTGAGTTTATTTACCTACGTGTCGAATGAAATGGAAGCTTGTGTTTGCCCAGTCAAGAGTCTTAGGCGTTCAGCCACGGCTCCATAGCCTTGATGGAAGGAAATCTTCAAGTCCTCTTTTGTGGGCACTCTATTGAATTCAGAGCCCTACATTTTTGCATAAGATCATGAATTTTGCTTCTATGGTGTGATAAAACCAAAATTGTTTACAATTTATTATTTGGATGCAATATTTCATTTATTGATACTTACAATTCATGGGGCTAATTTCATATAACCACTAGAGCCAAGTTTGTGTTGCTCGTGTTTTTCTAGTCTTGCCTTTGTTTCCTTCAATGTGTCGGGTAGTCTATGAAAAGTTTGAAATACGTTAGATTATGTAAAAAGAAAGAGTAATCAGTATATAATTACATTGTTGATAGTCTCACATACCTTCCTTGGCCCAGTTGTGTCTTTCCTTTTTTTCTTTTTAGCCTTCTCCTTTCCATCTGACACCAGGTCCTTCCACTCCCTCTCCGGAATCATAAGGGGACACTCATACTTTTTGTTCTTCTCTAAATGTGACCTATATTGGTCCCTCACATACTTTAGATAGGTACCAACTTTCTTAAGGACCTTGGTTGGTTGAATGTGTTATTACCGAACAACACAACTAAACGGATAATGAGCTCACCTTTTAAATCTTGATTTTGGGCATTCCACCATGTATGTATGGTGGGCCTAAAGATCTCCAATGTAATATCATTTAGATTTTTATAAAAAAATCATTTCCTACAAAATGATCATGGGATCATTAGTCTAAAAAGAGTGATCAATAAGTAAATTTCAATTGGATTATATATAATAATAATTAAAACATTTTAAATTACCTGGGACCTCTATCTTTATGGGAACGAAATCCTCGGTCACCACAAATGTGACCGGAAATGTTCATGTACTAGTAATATGGGAAGATCTAGGAAATGTTGCTAAAACATCACCAGTACTAGTGGCCTTTGCATCCCTAGGTACATGTCCTGACACATGTTCTAGCATCTGTTTGATGCCAAAGGGTGCACTACCCAATGCTTGCATGCTATGTGTTGCCGACATTTCAGTCGACAATATAGGCACAGATGATGGGATCAGATGATGTGATGTATGTGTAGGAAGATCAAGATCGACACTTGTACTAGCCACTACTCCCTGTGCAGCACCTGCAGTACCTTGATCATGGCTAGCAACATCATGAGGATGTAAAAAATCCTATAAAAACAACACATATTTTAGTTCATGACATAAAAGAGTACAAAATATAAAACCATGAATGAACTTATGTTATAATTAAATATCTCATGACAACTTACTTGCAAGTTCCATGCTCTCTCAGTCAATATTTTAACCCTTTCTCTTATCTCATCTATTTGAGGCACTATGAATAATAACTGAAGGATTTCTTCATTGCATTGTTTTGGGTCTTCCTTATCATATCCAAAGGGTTTGTGGAATATGCAATGTCATCATCGCATAATAGTGACTACACCTCCCTATGGATGCTCCCCTCTACTGCTGGTGCCTTTCCCTGATCATCCGAATGTGACAAGAATATTAAAAACATTATCAAAATTAACCCAATAAAATTATGAAAAAAACGTAATAATAAAACATTTTGCTCGTATCTAATTTGTACAATTACAATGAGGTAAACCTGTTGAGTAGAAGCGCCTGAAGATGCATCACGATCTGTGCTCTGGGCCGGAGCCTTCCCCCTACGATCAATGTCCCGTTGTGACAAAAATTAAATATAAAAAAACATTACTGAAATGAAACCAATAGACTTATGAAAAAAAATATAATAATAAAATGGTATATTGGAGTCATTAATTGGAGGTTGGGTACAATGGTATATAGTACATACCACCTATTTGCAAGTGGTAAATCTAGTGAAAAAGGGAGGAAATAGGCTAATATTAAATGAAGAAACATAAAACATTTATAGGCAACATAACATAATATTCAAAGCATCTACAACTTGATTCCAAGAGTTATTTGTTGTGAGTAAAACGCCAATGGGTAAAGTGTTGCCAATCTTAATTTCTAAAGCCTTTCAATGGCGTCTCTTTATTTTTATTTACATATCAATAATATTGCATTTACACATATAATTATCTCCAAGGAAAATTGGCTATGAAGCCTACCTTCCAAGCATAGAATTTCCTAGTTAGGGAGCTTGGTGATTCAAAAGACCTCCTCAGTTGCCCCAATATCCCTTCAAACCAATTCCTTTTAGTCACTGCCAAATCTCCCAAAAGAAGTCGTTACTACTAAAGTTATTTTATTTTCCTAGATAAGGAAGAGGGGCCCAAAGTAGGGTGGGTAAACTTTGCAGGTCCACGTGGACCTAAAAAAATTAAAAAATAGCTCGCCACGTCACCTTGCCACTTGTGCTATTATTAGTCTAAATTTTGATCATAAATTTTTAGTCTAATAATAGCCCTGTTTTGGAGACTAAAATGAAAGTACAGTATATAATTTTGTTAAATTATCAAGAATAAAGGATGGGAGATGGTTTACATTTGTTTGAAGTGAAATGGAATGGAAATTGTATGGTCTATATTAGCCTAAATACTATTTTGGGTCAAATTACTTTATGTTGAGTTAAAATTGTGAAGTTTAGGATAGTCATAAAGAGAGTTAATGGTAAAATGAAACGGTAGACTGGGTAATTGTTTGTTTTGATCAAGATGAAGTTGAATAAGGTGATTGAAGGTCTGGTAGTGGTTTGGAAATCTAAAGCAAAACTTGAGTGTTTATGTTGAGTTTTGTGAAGGGAAATATAGTTGAATAAGTGTGTCAAAAGAAGGAAAGTTCAAGATTGTTTGTGACTTATCAAATTAGATTGTGTGAGTTTGTTTCCTTCCTCTGACTCTACATTATGTACTTCTATACGTTCTCTTATGGACACGCACTAGGAATTTTTTATTGCACTCATGAACCATGTATTGTTTTCAATCCCTTTGATCATTTGTGGACCTCAATATGTAAATTTATTTCATTGAAGTTTAGAAATTTAAACCCTAGTGAACTTCATGTGCTGTAATGCGATGAGAATTCCTTTCAATCTTATAGTAGAAAAATATGCTAAGACAGATACAAAAACTATAGTTCACAGGCCAAAAATGGCCACCTAATTGATTGAACATCTCAAAGCTTGGTTGTTCAAACTAACCAGACACCAATACTAGGTAGTACTTGGGTTTGTCAATGGGACATTGGATCAAATTGACCAAAATATAGCATACAAAACCTTGATGGGAACAAACAGAGTCTAAATCACTATACTTGCAACAAGATTTCTAAATGTGGGGGGAAAATCACTTACAGTCATTATCCCTTAGTTGATTTTCCCTTTCTAAGTTCCCTCACCTCTCGCTCTAGGTTTCCTCCTGCCAAATGGTTCCTAGTCTTCCTCCTTGACTCAATGGCCTTGTAGCACTCATCTAGTGAATTCTTGTAACTCTCCACTCAGAGGATGGATGCAGTGGTTCTCGGTGCAACTCTCTAGTTAGGGTCTCGGTGCAGTATGCTATGTTGTGCTCCTGCGCGCGCGGGGAAAAAATTCAAAATATATAGTTTATATATATGCTATGTCAACATATAGTTTATTTTATTTTCTATAAAATATAAATTTTGTATTGTGGCTTGTTGAGCTTATATAGTTGGTTTTCTCTTTCTTTATAATTTTTGGTGATTTATTTCCTATGACATGATTGAATATTATCTACAGTCCTAGTGATTGTTAAAAAGGCTTATGATATGTGATGTTTAATCATGATGTATTTCTAAGAATCAGTGATTGAAATATTACTTGACTAAAGATTGAGCTATATGATACTTTTTCATTTAAACATCATGGAAGAAATGCTTGCAATCAATGTCTTATTAATGTAGCCTACAAGGTTTCTTTTCCTAGTTTTTTTTTGTCCTATTCTTGTTATGACTTATTTTTTACACTGGTCTATTATAGTAATGGGGAGCATATCTAGTGAATTGATTCTTTCAATCTCTTTGATTCTTATCCTTGTGCATAACGAGTTTTCTTCTATCCTATGATTCATTGATTGTTGGTTTAAAACACTCATTACAACTAACATCGATATGAATTATGATGTGGGTGTGAGAAGGGATTGTTGAATATGAAGGAATGGTTTAGGAAAGTACTCCTTTATCACACAAATAGCTTGGGAAAAGGGATGATGAAATGGTTAAGTATGGGAATTTGTAAAGATAAATATAGCACCAAGGGAAGAACACTAGAACTAATTTTAACACTATGGATTAATCCAAGACTCAAAATTCCACTAAGAGGCATCCCTTACCTCTTAAATTAATTCCATAGGTGGGTTTATCCTCCAATATAGTGCCATTGGTTAGCTTATCATGTGAACTTCCGCTATAAGTAGGATTACCATACACTTTCATAACATGCATGACCTCATGTTTGAGTCTCAAAACCTTCCCATATCGTCAACACATGCATCTAGGCTAACCATGTAAAGTTTCCCTCCATACAAGCACAAATTGAAAAAAATTCAATGTTGGCCCCATTCACATGTCACAATGCGGGGTCAACATGAGGAAATGATAATTTTTTGGGAATGAAATAACCAAAGATATGATCAAATAATATCTAATCATAAATATTCATAGAGTAAATAGGATTTGATCATATGGAAATTTCTAGGAGAGCTACAATAGTTGTAACATCATGAATTAACTACATTAAAAAGTGCATCATGAATTAATTATGTAATGGCATAAAAATTAAAAAACATCATGAATTAATTATGTAACCATATAAGTCAAATATAATTCTATCAATAAATCAATATCAAATAGATAATATAATCGCATAACTTATACATTTCAATGTCATTGATCCTCTTCTTCATCCAACTCTTTGTCTATATCACCAATCTAGATTCGACATTGTAAGGATTGGTCATATCATCATCATCGTCATTGATATCAGTTTCGATAATGCCATCATCCACATGGATATCATCTTCATGAACATTAAATCCTACATCATCATGATCTAGTTGTAACGCCCCGCCGTGTGAACCCCAAAGGACAAATACATAATAATTACAGCACAATTTTTTTTTTTTAAGTAAACATAACATACATGTATTACACATTAAGTCATGACATGAATTCCATTTAAGTAGATACACTAACACATACATCCCTTGGGGTACACGAAGAGTCATTACGAGACTGAGATCCACACAACAACAATAAAGAATAAAATCCAAAGATATAATCCATAACAAAATAAACATTAACAAATATAACATGTACATGATAATCATTGATAAGAAACCATTTGAGTACATAAATACAACATGTAAATAATTAACTCAACCCAATGAATAACAACTGCCATGGCCAATAACCACACCGAGTTGACACTGCATTACAGTACAATGTTCTAAAGGTACAATGATACAAGAGTGTTTCCAAACATAAATGGAAACCATACATAAGATAACATAATACAAATAAACAGATGAAAACTAGCTCCAAGATGGATACAACTCTGGAGTCGCTGCAACCGCACCAATCCGCACCTCTCGATCCTCGACTGGGGACCCAATGGGGTGCTTAGCACGTTCCACCCGACCATGTGAGTCCGAAGACCCACCCCCCGTGCTAGGAGCTAACAAGAAAGAGTCCTCAACCAAGAACATCCAAACACAGAACCACAAGACTCAACAACATACAAAAGTATCATAAAACTCAAGGATTACAATGACATAATCAACAACAACCAAGATTCATTAAAATAACTTAAAATCATACATCTCATCACATAAATCAAAGCAATGACCAGTAACAAGTAACCAAAGGATGATCATGAAACACTTCCAAATCAACTAAACATAATACAATTCCAAATTGCAATTAAACAACACAATAACATCATATCACAATATCATAAGATACAAGATTGTAAATCAAATATCAATGAGATCCTACAAGACCACAAAGTATACCAAATATGTATCAAGGCAATAATCACAAATCAATATAAATCCAAAAATCAATAATCTAAACCAACTCCCACAACCTACTTCCAGAGGACCACAATAAAGTAAAACACATGGGCAACTAGGGGAGAGTGTCATCGCATAGTCCTACATGGGCTGTCCTGTGCTCTTCCTCCCAACTGGAGGTCCCATCTATGGCTGTCTGTGCTCTTCCTCCCACTGGAGGGGTCCCATCTATGGGTGTCCTGTGCTCTTCCTCCCAATCCATGGGGTGACTCATGCGGGCCGATAACCTCTCATGAGGATGAGGTTACGACCTTGCCAACCACGGCCTTCTCACCTTCCATTAGTGCGGAAGCACTAATGAAGACGAGGCATCCATTTTTTAATCTTATAATGATATTACTACCCCCTCCTAAGTTAATTATTAGGTTTTCACTTGTTTACTAACTCACTCGTGGGTTATCCTGAGCCCTTCCCCTTAAACGGGGCGCCGGCCCCCACGAGGAGCCACTCTCCCTAGAGACCCCACAACATAAAAACCAAGGGTTGTACCATCATAACTTGAACAAAGAATCACATCATAAAAGCATGCGAGGCATTACCCATCTCGCTAACAAGAACAAAATCAGAGTCTCAACAATTCTCGTACAACCCTTTCAAAATCCAGATATCAAAACACTTGCCACCTCAAGGGCACATAAGAGAAAGAACATCAACTGACAATCATCTCAAGCCTCTGGAAGCCAAAAGAATGAAAACCCATAAATGAGGGTAAAGTGAAGCCACATGAGTATTTCTCCAATAATTCCAACACAAGGATAAAATTTCCTCAAATATGAGAGTAAATCAGAAAAAGCCATAACAAGGAAAGATTCATCAAGACCCATCTACAAATTAACAATGGAGTCACCTCAAATAGGAAAACGCAAAAGAAAATCAACCTTTAAATCATGAAATCACTAAATGAAACCAAAAGCCACCAACTAGGCATTCCATGGGAGACCTCAATTTTCTCCTCACAAGAACCCCCTTATGATGGTACACAAATCATTTTCATAAAAACCAACAACATAGCAATGACAACAATAATTGCAAGGCCACCAGATCTAATTTCAATTCAAAAATAAAGAGTGAATACATTAAAATAAGATCAACCACCCCATCCAAACCACATAAACAACTTTGATACAAAATAAATCAGAAATCTAAGAAGATCAACCTCCCACAACTCATCAACAAAATACAAATTCCCAAATACATTGCAACACAAATTTAAAAGGACAAAGGATTCCTTGAATCAAAACTAACCTCCAAAGGCATTCACACCAACATGGAACAATCCTTCAACAACAGAGGTAAAAGCATGCAACCAGACATCCAAGGCAGCAAATTTAAGAACACCTTAAATACTCAATCACTCACAACTCCACAAAAACACTTATATAATAAACATCAACCAACAATTCAATCGAGAACAATATTTATTAACCAATCAATTAACGACCAGAACTAAATAACTTTACAACTTCCCCATACTAAAACAATTCATGATAACCATCACAAGTATTCTAAAAGTCTTATCCATAAAGAGAACTTTCAAATCAACCATTAAATGAATATAAAGGAAATCAGTTTTCAAAAGATTACAATCCCATTTCATCAATAAACTACCCAATTCAAGATTACCCTAATCAAACACTAATCATACCCATACATTTAAATTTCCTCCTTCACCATACTAACTTAACATTCACTTCCAATATTTAAATTAATTGTGAAAACCATTTAAGACCAATTGTCTATACTTTAAAATGACCATAATAACTATATTCTAAATTCTTAAACCACATATTAAAACTTACTACCTTAAAATCTTAAATCTATCTGAATAAATCTACACACATAAATACCTTTTAAAACCACTACAAATCTATATATTTTAATTCTTTTCGAGAAGGGAAGGTAGAAAGAGAATAGATCTTTTCTAAGAATCCAACAAGTCTACAAGACTCAATTTCAAGAATAAAAATGAAAAGATAACTTATTTAATTTCATAATAAATTCTACTTCTAGAATATTCATACTACAGCGAGAATTAAATAAACCATGCTATCATATATTCGTAAATTGATATTTTCTACTAACTTATCCTCTTAAAGTTGTAATTTAACAAATCAATAATAGGGATTAACAAAAGATTTCTTTCTATTTTATTATTTCCACGATGACTAGATTTTGTTTGATTTTACCCAGAAAAAGAAATAGGATATTTACTGATAAAATTAAATGGTTACAGCAACCAGTTAAATAACTGAAATCTGGATAAATACATTCATAAATATATATACAACTATAATATAAATATATATATATATACATATATACATATATATACATATATATATATACATATATATATATATACATATATATATATAAGTAAATTTCGCAATAAATAAAAGAAACATATTTAAAAAGTAAATTTTTGCACAAAAAGATAAAATAGAATTTTGCCCTTATTAAAATTTATATAAATAAAATTGAATGGGCATTTACACCCATACGCCGGCACGGCAATAGACGCCGCCCGGCCGTGGCAGTCTACGGACTGCCACCGCAGTCTACGGACTGTCAGGCAGTGACGGACTGTCATGGTAGCCGTAGTGGGTGGGTACGACCGAGGCCGAACCACCACCCAGTCTGCATTTTATTTTATTTTATTTTATTCTATTTTATTTTATATATTTTATTTATTTTTAATAATTTTCAAAACAATTTAAATATTGCTAAATATAAATCTTAATATAAATATTTTTCTTTATACATTTAAATATATCTACAAATTTTTATAAAATTTATCTACAAATGGAAATTTACACAACCTCGAATTCACAGATATGAGATTATTCTTTTACTGGTTCACTATTATTTTTAACACAAAACTACAGTAACACTGTTCAATTCCAGAATCCCAACAAAATTTCACTTTAAATCAATAACAGTCCCATCCCAGTAAAGCTTTCCTGATTGAAAAACAGTCCAAAGCATTTCTAAAGATTCGAGAATTTTCTACAAGCATTAAATTTCAATCCAGGAGAAAATTTCATTCACAGCAAGGAATTCTTATTTCATTTGATGCTATAAGAAAATAATTTTAAAAGAAGAAGGAGAACCTGGCGTCCTGCGCCTGTAGATAACTATTGAAGCTTTATCCTTCTTGCTGATCCAATCCTTCCAGCAGCAGCTCCAAGATCCTCCCTCAAACTTAAATCTTAATCCTCACATGAATTCTCAGAACAATAAAAGAAAAGAATGCAATACTACAACAGAAAAATGACTGCCAAAATTCCTCCTAAAATCTGTTGGAAAAAGAATGCCACCCCCCTTCCAACACAAAAATCCTCTAAATAAAATCTCACACAAAAGTCTCTTCCCTTTCCTCTTCCAGCGAATACCAAAAGTCACTTCTCCAAAAATGAAATTTAATTACATTCAAATCCACAAAAGATGGAGTTTTATATTTGTTTATTCTTCATATTCTCCAGTGAAAACCCAAAAGTCACAACTCAAGAAATAAATCCAAATAATATTTAATCCCTTTAATTCCTTTTGTTGCCTTTTCAAGTATTTATATTTAATTTTCTTTTATCAAGCATTTTAATTAAACTAAATAAATTTAACTCCACAAAAATGAACTTTTATTTGAATATATATTCATTATCTTCACAATACACTATTCGTTAATTACTTCCACATTAGAATAATTAAAATCAACCATTTGCAAGATTCTAAATAAGTATCCATTAAATTTCTTATTATAATAATTATCTTTACAAGATTATTTGTTCATAACAATTTAAATCAATTTATCTAATAATATCACTTTTACTTTTAACGAATTAATTTGATCATTTGTTCTAAATCATTTGATTTAACTTAATTGATTATGATTTTAATTTCTAATTATATTTCCAATAACCTTGCAATTTCACTTATGATCTAATTAATTATTTAAACATGACTACTAACATATTATATTTTCCACACAATCAAATAACACAGTAATCAATGAAGCACACACAGATACTCACACAAAAGTTCAGAACAACCGACACGGAGGGGTATTACACTAGTTCCTCTTCTTCGACATCTTTGTCAGGCACATCATCAACTAACTGTTGATCCTGATCATCATCTACATCATCTTCCAGCTTTTTTGTATCTTCTTCCACCACATTATACTTTATCAACCTTCCTCTTGGATCATGCCTAAAAAAAATTTTCCAACATGATTTACTTGGAACCTCTGAGTAAAATACCTGCTCACATTGCCTTGGAAGAACATAGGGCTCATTTCCAACTCGCTCAATCGACCTTGTATTAACCATGGTAAATCCATTATCATGTTTAATAACAGTTCTCTTAGGATAATTTTCATTCAATTGTAGCTTGTACCATTAGATGATGAACAAAACTAATTTGAAGGACTTAAAGTAACACTCAAGCATATCATCCAAAATCCTATAGTATCAATTTTTTGAGACTTTTGGACGTATGTCACTTGTAGATGAAACATTAGTCACCTGAAAGACTGCACTTATCCCAGAATCAAAAGTTTTCTTCATGTCATCCAACTTTTTGATTCAAAATTTACGACCATTGCGCCACATAGCCTTGTGGTGTTTCACCTGCAATATGTCAAGCATGTAAAAATTATTGCATCTTCAGTTGATAAACATATTTATTCTTGGCTAAATGTATGCAAAGAAAAAAAACTCAACATATATATACATCAATATAATTGAAAATAATTAAATAATATGGGTGATTAATATATTTATACATACTTGTTTATCTCTTAAACCATATGCTAAATCAATTTCCCTTGGTGTAACATTGGAATCTCCATTACGATGAGCTTCTTTAACCAATGAAGCCACATCTTCCCATGTTAATGCGTGACCAAATTGTTGACATTGTTCAATCCATACCATCATCCAATCAAGATTGTTTGTGATGTACAAATGTAGTGCATCCCACTCTCGACCAACTATATCAAAAAAACTTGAAATTCACAAATGATGTATAATTAATTAATTACCACGGTATACGACCTTAATTTATAATTGATGTACCTAAAAACCTAACATCCCACTATAGATGATCTTATTATCTTTCATAAGAAACCTCTGAACTATATGTATCCAAGACCCATTGTTCACACATTTCAAATTGAAGAGACATAACATATCAGCCAAGTAGTATCTATGTTACCGTGATCATGTGTTATGTTTATATTGGTAGGATACAATATATCGGCACAACAACTAGCAAGCTTCACCAATAAAAACATTGCAGGAATGGCCTACGTGTGTTGGAACTAGAATATTCATTTGAAATGTTGATGGTCCTTTCATATTAAATCAATTTTTCTCCTTAAAAACCATGTTTTTACCATCCACAAGGTCAAAATTGCCTTTTACCACCTTACTGCTACCTCCAATAAAGAAACTCAAAGTAGCGCGGTGCGTAAAGGAAGTAATACACTGTATACCACTATACCACGAAAGGTTGATGTCTTCCCCATGGTAGAGTGGGGTCATGGTTAATACTAACAGAGGGAACCACTATACCACGAGGGGTTGAAATGAAGCTCGTGGTAGGGTGGTAAGCTAAGAATAGAGGTAATAATGCACTTCCATACTGCTAAGGGTTGGAATGGAGCCCGCGGTAGAGCAGTGAAATAAGAATAGAGATAAGGAGGAACCGCTATACTGCGGGGGGATGAAAAATGTCATGCGGTAGTGTGGTAATCTACTATTGGAGCATTAAATGTAGGCCAGTCACATCAATCAACATCGAAGTATGAAATTCAGCTCAGTATGAAATATTTGAATGATGAACTTAAGATATGAAGTTAATGAGGTATGATATCAAAATTTAATAAGGAAAATTGAGAATGTGTGCCCTCGTGCTAGCAGAAGCTTAATACATGCAAGCTCAAAGTATGACAGTGGAAGAATTCTGGAGAGCGAGCAAAATTCTGGGTAAGTCTACTTATCATTCACTAAAATTTAAATAATGGTGCCAAAGAAATGAGAGGCAGGAACTAAAAAGGAAGAAAAATCTAGTAGAATTTCATTGCAATCACCATTACTTTCCCTGTTACTTGGTTCAGTAGATAAGGGTTATAAGAAAGTCTTTAAGGATTTAGCTCAGGGGTGTAGGGACCCAATAATTCCATAGTCTGGTGGAATTTACATTGGTATTTTTATAGGAACAGAGATGAAAGGGTTCCAGTGTCAAACCCATGGAATTTTGACATAGGAAAATTAGTTGTTCCTAGTGTTTTTGTTGATGTCGAGCTAATAAGAGCCTTGGCCAATAGATATCATGGCCCATAAAAAATGGTCAGACTTCCAGATGGTCAATGTCTAGTAGATATCTCGAGGGAAGCTATAATTAGGTGTTTTGACCTAAACAGGCAGACTGTCACTGAAATTGACTTAGGGAAGCTAGAGAAAGAATATAGAAGGTTGAAAAGGACCTATAGAACTGATGAACTCCCCTTACACATGAAAAGGGGTGACAAAAACAGAGTCTTTCCCATTCACTCTTCAAGACTTGAACCCTTTCCAATGTCTAACTTTCAAACCTATTTCAAAAATACCTACTATGCATTATGTCAAATTCTTAGAGTTGATGCAGATGAGAATATGTCGATAGGGTTGATGAGAATGGCCATGATTATCTAGTATCCTGAATCAAATGTGGGGTTTGATTTTGTTTCATTCATTAAGGAACAGATTCATGAAGGTCTTTTACCGGTTAGGGAAGCCAAGGCCCCCATAACTTTTAGAAAGTACTCCTTATTATGTCATTTGATTCTATCTCAAAATGAAACAAAATGGACAAAGAGGATGAAATTGAGAACACATCAGAATGGAGTTATGCTCCCAGTACAAAATTGGTGTTATATTTGGGACAGTAAATGCAATGAAAGTGATTATGTTGTATTTAGGGATTATTTTTTCATCAGACTAATTGCTTAGCTTGGTTTTCCTACACCAAGATTACCACAATCCCTAATGGATGTCATGAGACCCCTACAATACAAAACGAATCAAGGTTTTACACATAATTATGTTGATTGGTTTTTTATGCTACAACACACCATCATCAAGGTATATGGTTGTGATCAGGCAACTTATATTTTACCAAAATTTGTGCCTAGCAGAGTACTGTTTTTAGAATTTATGTGGCAAATGCTCTATATGGAGCATGGTTTGATGAAAAATCAGAAAAAGGCACATTTCTACCTGATTTGATGGTATTTGAAGAATTGTCAATTGTAGAGATTTATAAAAGATAATTTTTCTCTTAGATCAGGGGAAAAGAGAATATGTGATCCAAAAGGCCACATCAACAATATCAGAAGAACCCTACTCACAAAGAGGGCAATAAAACATGAATTTGATCCAGAAGAGGATGTACTAAGAAACCTGGTCCATTTTGCAGATGTGTTTGAAAGAAATAAAAGATGGTTAATGATGATGAGAGGGGAGGATCAAGAGAGAGGAAAAGATAAGAATTTCAAAGGGTTTTCTGATGAGGAGCCAGATTTGTTGAAAAGAATGCAATTAGTCCTTGGTAAATTTGATGAATTATCTAAAAAGGCTCAAGAAGAGAAATCAGTCCCACTTCCTACACCCCAGCCACTAGCATCCACAGCCTCTACATCACATACACCACTTTGATCACCAATTTATCCATCTCCTCCATCTCAAACAGATGAGCCTCCTACTAAGAAACAAAAGATTGGGTCACTAGTGGACTATGAGTCAAGTTATGAAGAACAAGAGGCAATCTTAACTTTTCCTAAGATGAAAGAGGTTGTAGAGAAATAGAAAATCCTTGAGCCTCATGATCCCAAGATGAGAATATCAAAGGAGGCTATTGATGAAATGCAAGATGATGAAAAAATTATTGCTTCCCTAAGATTCATGGAGGATGATGACTTTATCCATACTAGGGAGTTCAAATATTTTTGGATAAAAATGAAGATGAAACAATTTGATGACAGACTAAAAATTAACCTCATTGGAGTTGATGATTTGAAACATGCATAAGTGTAGGCACAAACAATGGTAGAGTTAAATATTGACAATGTCAATATTACTCCTAAAGAAGCAAGAGAATTAGTGTTAAAAAGTAACATGCTCATTATACCAGGAATGGAGCTCTCCAAAGTGTTTCTATTGGATCAAATCGAAGCTCAAGATGATCCCAAATTGGTTGCAAAATTTGATTCGGAAGAAGGAGTATTAGGGATAGGATATAATCCAACCACCCAGGCCCTTGCCCTATGGATGAAACAAAAAAGCACAAGGAAGCCTAGGCTTCTAGATGTGGTGTAGGAAATGAGAGGGTCTACTCTAGTCATAACTATGGAGGACATTAATCCCATAGAAGCAACAACCATGAAAATTCATTCAACAATGTTTACAAGAGATGTAGTGGAAAACATGGAAAAGAAGATGACAGAGTATGAGAAAAGACTCAAACTATCAATTGAGGAGATAAATAAGTTATTCATTGAAAATGTCAGATTGAAACAACAATTGCAACAAGCCACATATGTAAAGGGGAATGAAATGGTTGTATATCATCCACCTTCTTTAATTGAAGATCCATAGATTCAACAATTGAAAGAAGAGGTTGAGAAACTAAAGAATCATAATATGGATGATATCAAACGACACATCTTGAGTACGTTGGAGGAAATACTAAAACACAGATTTGACATTTTAAAAGAGAAAATAAGTGGAGTTCACGAGGGCTTTAGGCATTTGGTAAAAGCTCTAGAAGAGATAAATACTAATTCCCCTATCTTAGAGGAATTGCAGAAAAGATGACAGCCCACTTACCATATCTTAACCACTCTGTGTAAAGCCACACAAAGAGATCTTGATGCACCCCCAAGGTTAAAACCTACTCAAGAAATGGTAAAAGGAATCATTGATGAGCAGAAGTATTTTATTGATATGAAGAAGAAGGTAGAAAACAAAAGGAATTCATTTGATTCAATAAAACACAATTTTAGCCCTCTGATCGTTAAAGGTGATGGTCAACTAAAGCATGTGGATGAATGGAGAAATGAATTTGATCAAATGGTTCCACAATGTTTGACACATATACATGGTGATGGTAATATCAATCTGGACAAATTTCATGCTCTGCTTGATGGATTTATTGCATTGGATAATGGTTATAAAAAGTTTGTTGTAGATGCCAGAAACTTGCTTGATAGGAGATGGAAAAGCCACCTGTCAAACTTCACTATTGCACAGGAATACAAGTGGCCGAATGATTTAACCATAAGCAACTGGCAGGAGAAATACCTTGGTTCAGATGAAGATTAATCACTATCAATGATGATTATTATAAAGTAAAAGCTTTGCATAGGTCTTTGGTGACTTGGGATTTTACTCAGAGATTAATAGAATTGTCATGTGTTAGTTGTTAATTGTTTCAGTAATATTTTACATGTTAGTTAAGTTTTGTTATTAAAAGTCATGTCTTTTGGTCCAAAGCTTGTTGCCTCTCCTATAAATATGAGAGACTAGGACCAAGAAAAAATTATTAAGATATGAGTAGATAGAAGAAGTAGGAGAATAGGGATTGATATAATGTTTACATCATAAAGGACCAAGATGTACGTGTAAATTTTTTTATGAAGTTAATGGAAAATATTTGAATCAATGGCTCTATGTTGGTATCAATTGTTTGTTAAGTTATTTGAAGATATTGCCAGATTGTCTCCATATTTAATATTACTCTGTTGTTTAAATTGATATATCAAGCATATTTTCAATTTATCAGTGCACATTTGTTGTATCTGTGTGGCATAATTAATTGGGTCTTTCAAGTGAAGATTAAATTCCTCTTTATTATTCTCAACCACTTAGGAATATTATTTTGGATTATTAAAGAAGAATATGATAATTGCATCCCTGCTTGTTTATACAAGTTATAAACATAGAAGTTCCAAACAGTTTGAATTATTTCTCGTCATAAGTCACTTGTCTATAATTTCTACTTGACTCCATATATCCAACATAGCATTGGTCTTCACATTTCATCACTTAGTTTCATTTCATTTTAAATGTTTTAAATCTGTTAATTGAACATATTTCTTTGATACTGCTTATACAATTTATGCTAGATTAGTAATACATCTGTTCACTTTCAAATTGCCATTGTGAATAGATTGTTGTTGGAGGAATCACATAGTTCAAGTCTACTTCATTCACATAGGTAGACCCACCTAGGTCTGGCGGCACTTGAAGAGAAGAAGGTCTAAAACCATTTGGCCCTATATGTTACCCTAAAACATACCAATAGTTTGGCAACCTCTTGAGGTATTTTTACCTGCATTTTTGAGAGCTAACAACATGAACGAGGAAGCACATTGTACAATATCAACATAGGCACATTGCATTCATACTGATTGACAAAAGAAATCGGCTTGTATATTTTGATTAAAAGGGAACAAATAGAGAATGTAGCACCATAGGAAATGCATATTGGCATAACTCATGAAATTTTCCCCAGAAAATACTCATCGCCAGCCATTGGAAGCCTAACAAGTGACAATTCTGATCTCATATACTACTCCAATGAAGATAAAAGGCTCGTATCGAGCACACATTCTTTTTGTTATACCAATGGGTTATTCAAGAAAGTAAAATATAGACTTACTCAAGATTTCGGCATGAGGTATATTGATATATTTCATTGGAGGAACACATTGATATTAGAACAACAGAAAATGGACCACCCAACAACACATCTTACACTGATAACATTTAGTCGGGAGAACATATCTCAAGTTACACTGACAAGGGAATAATCAAAGTAAGATGTTGCGATGACATAGTGGATAAAATAGGGCACCAACAATGAAAGACTTATTTTCTGGAGTAATACAATACCAGTACTTTTCTATTTGTGTGTGGAAGATTCTTTCATTTGGACTAGTTCTCTGTTGTTTCTTTTCAAGCAATTGAAGGAAATGTAAAATGCATTCTAATTAATCTCCATGACTATCTTATAATTACCTCTCACTTTCCTCAATCTACCTTCCCCATTAGGTACTCCCCTTCGAATTTTTTAATGGAGTTGGGATCCCAAATGCGATCTACATGGACCTTTCCTATGAACTTAGGAAGATATTCAGGTAATGTATACCATGGTCTGGTATACCATATATCCCTCCACCATAGAACCTTTAGGATGTTCTCTTTGTCTAACCAAAGCCTTCAAAAAATTCAAGTGCCTCTCAACCATCCACATTGACCTTGTGTGTACAGGTCCACACAATTCAATCCCCTCAACTTGGTGTATGAGGTAGGGTTCTTATGCATTGAAAAATGTCAAAGGTAGACACTTTTGCATTTCACACATTAGACGAGGAATTTTCTCTTCCAATAATTTATATCTTCTTTATGGATTTCTTTAGATGACAACCATCTACAAGTGATTCAAGGCACAAATATATTAATGATATTTAACAAAAATATACAATATATTACATAACAAGTAAAAAAATGGAAAATATAAGATCTATACAATGAATTGAACAAATATCACTACTTACCTCATGTATTTTCCAAGATCATATATAACTTGCTTGACATTGTTGTCAAAGTTGTCTGGGAGAGATAGAGGTAGAACATACTACAACAATTATAAAATGATCTTTTCATTATTTTTCCAAAACTAGTAAACATAATACACTGAAAAGTACATGTAGTATACAAATATATATAAAATATACCAGAATAATTACCTTAGTGAAGGTATGCCAATCATGCATTTTCATCCCTGACCCAAATTCACCTTTCTTTGTTATGATATTGTTAATGTTCACAGCGAATCCTGTGGGAAATCAAATTTTTCGTATGACTTCTTTTATAGCAATGCTTTGCTGCTCCATTAATAACCAAGGAAGGGCACTTATATTAATTTGGTCTCCATCGCTATTTAATTGAATGACATTTTTCATTGCATGATTGGCTTCCTAAATGTCACTACAAATTTTGAAAAATTTTTCTTTGTCATGCCCTCCATCCAATATTTTCCATAACATTTCTGTTATATTCTTTTCGATATGCATTGTATCAAACAAATGTACAATTTGTAGCTACTCATAGTAGGGCAACCTACTAAATTGTCTGGGATAACTTTTCAATATTTGTGGAAGCCGACCATTAATGCCTTTACGACCTTCATGAAGCATATAAGTTAAACAAATTAACAACGACAATCATTGTCAATTACAACATGAGTAAACAAAACACAATATAAAAATATAAATTCCAAACATATCATATATGATAGATAAACAATTTGATCCGATGTATAACCTTGACGATTAATTCTATTATATTCCAACTTCCATAGGTGAGGTGTCATTCTTCGTGGTTTTGATGTAGTCTCTTCTTTCCCATTGAAAATCTATTTTTTAGTAGTTGATACTTATGATTTTGTGGAGGAAGTTCCTATACTCATCAAACACTTGCTTTCCTAAACTTGTTGAATGACTAGATTTCATCTTTGGACCACAAATTGGACATGCAAATTTTCCCTTTGTTTGAAGACCTGCAAAATCATATATAATTGGATTAAATATGTCAATTTTTATAATTATATATAATTAATAGATTATTTAAAAAATATGCATGATATCTACTTCATAAAATTAAATATCGTTAAAGTACAGTCGAACATTATAACATACAACAAAAATGTGTTAGCCCTAAGGCATCATGAATTGTCCATACAAGCATTGCATGGAATTGAAATTGTTTTTGTCCTATTGGTCTAGAGACATCATACATAGTGACGCCATTCCATAACTTTAGTAACTTCGTCGATATATACATTCATATATTTAACTTGGTACTTACCTAGTTGAATGAACATAAACATTACATAATTATTATAACCATTTTACTGCAATATATATAAATTAATGTACATGACTATTAAATGAAAAAAAATATAAGTCATGCAACAAATAAGACAAATGAGATGCTACTACGTTAAAGAAAATTGATGTAAACAAATACCTGGAACAATCATTTCCAACATTATGTGCTTGCTCTTTTTTGACATCCGTGGAGGAATGTTATTGTTGATAACAAAAATAAGTCACACCGAGTAAATAGATCTCAGCTCTCCAAATGGATTGACACCATTCATTGCCAATGAAAGCCTAAGATTATGAGGTTCTTCTTTAAAGTGTGGCCATTTTTCCTCCATGACCTTAAATGCATAACCATCCATAGGCATTCAAAGAATGTCATCTTCACTTCTATTCCATACATGGTAACCCATAAATTGCGCTAGGATTTCACACCTAAGTAATCGTTGCATATGTGGAATAATGGGAATATAACGAATAACCTTGTGAGGCACCTTTTTTGTTAGTTGATCTGTTCAATATCTATTGGTATGACATTATAGGCATTCTGTTGCAAAATCATTTTTTTATGATATATAATATGATCATTAGGACATGCATCTATTGCTTGATACTCCATTCCAATATCTTTCATAATGGTAGATAAATCTCGGTATGAGTGAGGTAAAATATTTGATGGTGGTAACAAAAATTCACCTATCAATCTACAAAAAAAAAAATTAATATAAAGAATATTAATGGTACATATTTCATCTTTTATTTACTAGTGATGAACTAACAACAAAAATAGATGAAAAAAGATGACATATATGACATACCTTAACATCCGTGAGATTGCTATGTTTGATAAACCATTCATAACCTTCAAGTTCACCAACAACAATACAACAAAGAGAAGAGTTGTTTGGGAGCCTTCATAAAGGGGCTTGTATGCCTTCTCAAGTATAGGTAAATCATGAACATCATCAAAGTCATCTTGATCATCATGATCAACTATGCCACTAAATGTGTCATGGATCAATGCATTTGTACCATCATCTTCAATTGTGTTTTCTAGCGCATGATCATCTTCTTCAATAGGATCATTAACTTCATCTTCGATATTCACAGCTCCATGTTCCTCCACTTGCAAAACCACATTCTCTAGGCCGTGATAATCCATATAATGTGCCCTAGGGTGCCCCACCTTTATAATAATGATCGACACAAATAAACCATGATCATGTTCAAGTGATTTTTTATATATATAAAAAATGTTAAAACAATATAAACATTTACAAATTCAATCAATATAAAGACATATAATGAACAACTTACCAATGGATGATAATCATGCCCCCCTTGAACATGACCATGTTTCCTACAATGTTTCTCAGTTGTTGTGATTAAAATTCTTCTTGTCTTTAAGCCCTTGCAATTATTGGAAGGAAAATAACATTTCCCATCACCCTTTCTTTTCAATCTCGCCCACAATCTAGCAAGTGTCTCTTCATTTTGTTCTGCACTAATATTATCTGACATGATTTTTCTTTACCAAGCTTGAATATTTAGATCTTCAAAAAATATCAAACTCACACTCCAATAATTTTTAATCATAGATAGGTAACAAAATTTAATAATTATGATATTTTGCACCAAAAAAATTTGGCCTAGAACATCCACAAACTATCACAAATATAGAAAATTCGCAAGTATAGAAAATTTGCAAGTATAGCAAAACACTATCGCAAGTATAGATAAATTGTCGAACTCACTTTTATTTATTAAAAAACATTCATCGGAACCCTAACGAACTCTAACCATATACTCATCATCCCACAAATTAAGGAGTCTAACCATATGTTGGCCCACAAATTGATGGAAGGGGATGGTTGACTTTAAGTGTATGTCAAAATAGAGATGAAAATCATGGAGCATCACAATTTCGATGAACATCGGCATAAATTTTATTTTTTTTTGAAAATTTCACATTAAATACATAGGTACCCGACGATACATCTAATTATACATCTTTCATTAGAACGTTTTGTCGTATTTTTTAGTCAAATGAGTTAGTGAAAGAGAGAGAAAAAGAGAGAAGAGGAGATACATATATAGATATAGTCACATAAAGAGAGAATAGAGAGATGGAGAGATAAAGAGAAATAGGAGACAAAGATATATATAGAGGTACAAATATCAGGAGATAGAGGGAAAGGGGGAGAGAGAGGGGGAGATAAATAGGGATAGAAAAAAACAATAAGGGGAGAAATATATGGAGAGGGAAATAGACAGAGAAAAGAAATGAGAAAAATATAGATAGAGGAAGAGAGAAGGGAAGACAAATATAGAGAGAAATAGGCGAGAGAGGAAGAGAGAGATTAAGAGATAATAAAATATATAAAGATAAAGAGGAAGGAAGAGGTATAAAAAGATCTCTCTCTTTCTCTTTCCATATATCTCCCCATATGAACCTCTCCCTACCTCTCTTTATATCTCCCTCTCTCTAGCTCTCTTATATAACTTCCTATCTCTATCTTTAGATCCTTCCATCTCTCCTTCTCTCATTCTCTCCCTCTCTCTTTGTCTCCCCCTCTTTCTTTCTCTATTTTTCTCTCTCCCTCTCTCTCTCTCTCTCCATTTCCATCTCCATCTCCATATCCATATTCCTCTTCCTCTCTATCTCTCTCTATATCTTTATCTCCTTACCTTTCCTTACATTGTAAAAAAAGACCAAAAATTTCCTAATTGGCTTTCCACACTTCTTCAGTATACCCATTGCCCACTAAGGTGCAATTTCTAGTTATTAATATTATAAATAAATATTGGTATTGGCATTTAATATTGTGCACCTTCCATGGTTCTACACACCCTTATGCTTTGCACAAAATTGTTTATGTGAAAGGACAAGAAAGTAATGGGGACCACATTGCAATAATTTATTTATAACATATGATATAAATATATTGTATCATATTATATTATATAATTAATATATTATAGTATATTGTATTACATAGATTGTAGTAGATATGTATGAATACTATAATGTATAAATTGTTAATAACTATTTTTAATATTATTACCTTTTTTGATATCATATATAAATATTTTTATTATCATTTAATACTTTATTGTATACAAAAAATATAGTGTAAACATAAATATATATTATAGTATATTATAGCTAAATATAGTATATTTAATAATATAGAATAAATTTATTTAAGATATAATAATATATATATTAAATAAATATTATAATATATAAAGTAATATAGATTAAGATATTAACATAAATAACATGTAATATTACTTATTCATATCATATATTAATATTTATATTAATAAACATACTATATTATAATATTATAATATTAACTATAGATATTATTATAATCCATGTTATAATCAAATATAAATAACATTATATTGTTTATATTAATATCACATATTAATATTTATAAAAAAATCATTTGCAACCGTTTAAATTTAAGTAAAGTCAAAATAATTATCACAATGCACTAAGAACAATGAAATAAAAGCATTTCTAAATACAACTATTGTCCATCAATTTCCCTTGTAAGATTCACAACAAATGCCACTTGCAAAGTGTCATGCCCACAATTTTAACACTTGAACATACAACACAACCAACAATTTCTTTTTAAGAATTTTTAAGTTATAACACATTAGAGAGATCCTTTTCTCTGGTATTTACTTGTTGTTCATAATATGTCTTCCAAGAAAGGAATACTATTGCTATTTCAATAATGCTATTACCTAGAAACATTAATATCCGTCAATCATATCAACTGTAATGGTATCACTATTTGCATTGTTACCTTTGATTCATAATACTAATTTTCAATACTCATGATTACTATTATCCCTCATTCCACTTGCTTTTGAAATGTTGGCAACGTTACTAGTTTTAGGGTAAGTTTAGTCACCCTTGATGAATTATACTTCAACATGCATATTATCATTAATAGTATGTAGGTTGGACATTAGTATTAAATTATCTTCACTAGTCCCATTAACATTATTAAACTATTCTCACTAATATTATTGATATTATTCTAAAAGTCAATATTTAATATTTAGTATGAATGATATCAGATTTATAATTTGTCCCCATAATGTTGTAATTCATAATTGAAATTCTCAAAGAATCTAGGTATTGTCTCATGGTATTATTTATGCTCTTAATTAGTGATAGTAATATTTTTATCCATATTGACATAAATTCTAGTACCAACATTATTATTCATTGAGGTTAAAATCAACGTGAAAATTATTATCCTTATTTAACACTAGCATTGTCATTACTACTAATGTTGACTTGGAATTTTAAAATTAATAACTTTATTTATTATATACTAATATTGATGATCAATTTATAATACAAATATAAATTCTGAATTAAGCACAATTATTTATTAAAGTACAATGTTGATATTATTGTAAGGTTTATGTTAATTCCATATTAAGTCACTTCTAGTTAAATATTTTCAATACTACTTATTAAATTCTCATATATGTTCTATAAATGATATTTATATACTAGCATACCTATATTTTGAAAATATATATAAAGTACACCGAGAGATATCCTTCTCAAAACACTTATTTTTAATCAATTGAATCTTAACCCAATTTAAAGCTTAACCCTAACCATAAAGCTATTTGAACCCTAATTGTACCCTATTTGAAGTTGGTTAGGATTACTGGCTCATAGACAAGGAAAAATTCCCTAGAAGAGTGTCTTTCAAGTTTGAAAAAATGTAGATGGAAACCCCAAACTTTGAAATGGTTGTCACTGACTCCTAGCTCACCCAAACAGTTGATCATCGCACTAAGATGTGCATGTTCAATAGAAAGTTAAAATTCATAAAACTTAGACTGAAAGAGTGGAATATCCAAGTCTTTAGAAACCTTTTTAGAGAAAGGATCTCCTTGAAAGTAGAATGGCTAAGATTCAAAAAGACCTCTCAAATGTTTTTTCTTACATCCTAATAGGAGAATAGAGGAATAACATAGTTCAATTGGATGGTGTCTACAGTTTTGAATAAATCTATTGGAGGCAAAAATCAAGGATTAAATGACTTAAATAAAGTGTAAAAGAATTTTTTTTCATTTAACATTCAAAATGAGAAGGCAAAGAATCATAATATGAAGATTGAAGATGCTAATGGATAAAATTTTGATGATCTTGACACCATCAATTAATTATTGATTATTATTTTCTATTATATATTCATATACATCTCATTTTAGGTAAAATAAAATGTAAATATTGTTTATGTGTTATTAAAAAAATAACTTCAACCAATTCATTCATTCTATAATGGATCATAGCATATGATTGAAAATGTTGATGTAAAAAATTGTACAGGCTTTGAATCCAAAAATCTGAAAAACAACTCCAACCAATTTTATTCTCATCCAGAAATATTGCCAAGATTTTTCTCCATATTTTTCACATTAGTAAAATTATTGTGAAAATAATGTCCAAAAACACTATAACAATTTAGAATTTTCATCATGACAGAGCAATGGAGTGAAGAGTAACAATATTATAAAAAGTGCCAAGTAACAAATGTCCACATTTTATGTGGATCCCCTTCCTCTATCTCCATCAATATTTTTAAATACCTACATAAATTAGACTTTCTGTTTCGTTTCCATGGAAGACCGAACAAGAATTTTTTTTTTTTCAATGAAAGCATGTTGTACGTTGAGGAGCTCTGCTTGAGTGGTTGCCAGTTCTGATTGGAGGTGTAATACTTGCTTTTGCAGTCCACAGATTGACCATAGATTGGATACTTGCTTCGAATACCAGTCTGGTTACATCATCTTCTCGCTTCTTAGCCTTTATATCTTGCACAGAAAAAGGGAAACATGAATGAAAACATGCGGATCAACAATTTGAATACATATATAAATTAAAAACTTCCAAACAATAAACTAAAGAAAATAAGGCTAACTAAAATAAAAATTAAGCTAATTTTGAGGTGTGAAACTATAATAAAATACAAATACATTGCAAAATACTTCAAAGTAATCTCTGTAAACAACAAGAAAGATCATCATTAATTTTTAATTTTAAATTTTCCCAAAAAAATAAAATGGATTGAATAGGAAAACTTTGCCACAATCATTGCCAAATGGGGGAAAGATTTTCTTTAATTCTAAATTTAAAAACATGCAAAACACTCAACAACATTGATTTATTAGAGCTGCATTTTTTTCAAATCAGCTTCACCGAAGTCGATTGCTTTCTACTTTTGGTTACACTTTACAAGCATACACACACATAAATGTTGTGTTAATTTATACTCTTTATATGGAAAGCAACACTAAATCCTTATTACAATATTAATACATGACATTCTCTAAAAGTCATTTTCTTATTTTTGAGCATTAAACAAGAACAAAAAGACACAATATAATATCAGAAAACTAACAAACCACTAGCTTTTCTAGTCTCATTTTTTCAAGGCTCTCTACAGTAGTGTTTGACATGTCATTGAGCCCTCTCTCCCACTCCACTCGATTGTGAGATAGATGGCTTTCTACGGAGAGATAACTATTTTGAGGCTAAAGAATCTCCTCTTTTTTCACTAAGGCAAGGTGATGAAGGGTATTGTACAGATTCCAAGGAATGATTTTTTTGAAAGGGAAACCATGCACTGAGTAAATTCCAAAGTTTCTTCAATGTTTTGTTGAAATTTTTCTATTGCTTACGGGTGGTAAGGAGCTCTCCAAGGCATTGTGTCATTACTTTATTTGGGATAAATTTAGGGTTGGCATGAATGAAGTAGTTGATAAAGTCTTAGTGAAACATCTAGCATCTCTTCAAGTCATGGATTTTGAATTCCATGGCCTCGCTTTTGTCAGCTTTGTGAGGATCATTGAAAGGTGTTTGGAGTTGCTCGTTCAAGAGGCTATTGCTATACAAAAGTTTCTCAGCTCTAATATTGGAATTTTTTCCTACAAACTAGTTTTGAATGTGCTTGAGCTCCTCAGGCCAGAGAAATCCTCTCCATGCAAGAGAGATTTAATGTTGCAAAAACCAAGAAAACAACTAAGTTCCTAGTCAAATAGGTTGCACTGGTAAAATTGGAAGATGGATATTATGGCTCGGACTATGGGGGTCCTTTATAGTTTCCTTGGGTCTAAGGTTGGTGTCTTTTGGGGCTTTCTCTATTAGTTTCCCATGTCTCTAGAATTGGTAAACTTTCGATTACTCTTTTGGTATGTGAACTCTATTTCTAGTTCCCTTTTCTTTTGTAGTTGTTCAGGTGTTGTGAGCTCTAGTCTATGCTCTTGGGACAGTCTCCTTGATTGATCATTACTATTCACCACTATGTGGTTAATCTATGTACTCTTTTTGTTTATATATATATATATGGGAGAACCCTAGCCCTCACTTGCTCAATACAAAAAATAGTAATTATGTTTGTCTAATTTTTATACCAAATATACTCTATAAAATTCATTTGTAAGTAGAAATTCTGGTGTGAAGGTACACATGATATGTTAATTCCCTTTCTTTAATAACCTTCAGCTTTTGTGAATTTTTAGAACATAACATGAAGAAACCCTAGAAAATAATATAAATTTCAATTATACTATTAAACAAAACATATGGTCCTATAGCGTCGAATAAAGAGACATGAAATCTTGAATTAAAATCCATGAGAATAAAGAAAAATAATCACCTTATTTATGCATTGATGTAAACTATTTCCATCTTCCAAGTAGAGGCCAACAACATAAGCACAGGCTTTCATGAATTTACACTGTTAGATACACAATATATATACCTTGGATTCAAATATTTGAAGAACATTATAATTAAGAGAAGAAATTGTTCTCAATTTACCTGTCCAAGCATGCAACGCATGACTGTTCCGAGAAGTACATAATCTCCTTTAAGGTGAGGGAATCTGATTCCAGTGAAGGGTTCCTTCACTTTTTCACTTTGTAGCTTTGCTGGAGATTCACACGCACAAAAAGTAATGTGTTTTTTGGATAAAATGAGGGCCACTACTACCGAAAGCGCAGGAATGTCTCTCTTTGACATTGCCATTCGCGGAAACTGGAAAAAAATGTGTGAAATCTTGGATTTTAAGAGCAAATTTTAATTTGAGGAATGATGTGTGAAAATGGTAAAAAGGGAGGATATATAAATTCAAACAGGTTGCATGCAATGTGATGGAATCAAATGGAATTTTGATTATGCATGTCAGTTACATACCTCATTCTCTTCCACTACCGAAGAAAAAGCAAGGACATCAATTTTAATGGGAGCAAAAGCAGCACATGACTTCCACCTACTTGTCATTTTCAATGCAACTTCAAAAACTTTACAAAAAATATTCCTTCATTGCTTTCACTGTAAAATGCCTCTCGATGTAATAAATAATTTAATTGCTATCACAAGGAAATATCATTAACATTTAATCTCAATATTTGTCAACACAATAAAATTTATTTCTTAATATAAATTCAATCCCATTCTACATTTAGTAACTCTTATCTATTTAGCTTTTTAATAGATTAATTAGTTATAAGGATCCAAGTCTAATAAACATTCACAAAATAAGTTGATTAATTTGTAAGACTTCATAAATTGATTTAATTATATTTTTAATAAGCCAAATATTTTATACAAATATTCTAATAAATGATTTAATTTAATTTATTAACCCTCTTAATACACATTCAACTATTATGTAGATGATTTTAAGTTACAAATTAACTTTAAAGTTGAGGGGCCTAGTGTCTTTGCCCACCACCATGGATTAATTAAAATTAAATAAGTTTTATTTAGATAATTAGTTAATTACAGTTAATTGAGTGTGCACTCAATCTCAGCCATAGGATGGGATTTAATCTTGGCCATTAGATTCTAGGGCTTTATTTGCAACCCTAAAACATAAAGATGCTCTTTTAACCTATTTTCTTTACTTTCACATTCATTTGAGTTTTTGTAGTTTGAAAGACGGATGAGAGAAATTCTAATGGAGTTTGTAACCATTGTATCTTCATTTGCATTTGCAGGTTTGAGACTCATATTTTTTTCAATGTGATTCCATATATGACATTTTGCTTCATTTGGGCTCTTTGCATGAAACCTCTTTTTTTGTTTTTTTTTTGTGATTGTTCTAATCTACCCGTTTTAACTGGTTGTTGTGTTGCAGAAAACAAATTTTGTAGGGATCTCCAACTCGACATACATGCTTTGAGTCCTCCTTGTTTGCTTGTGAAACAAAGTTTACTTATTATTGTTTTATTATTATTATTATTTCTACTCTTATATATTTGTTTATCTTATATTTTTCTCTATTTTTTTTGGGCTATTGTATTTTACAACAAAAGGAATTTTATTTTATTGTTGTTTTCTATAGCAAAGATATTCCAAAGGAAAAAACTATTTGTTTTGTTTGGCTACTGTATTTTACAGTAGAAGACATTTTATTTTATTGTTTTTTTTCTTAACAGCAAAGATATTCTCAAAAAAAATATACTAAGATAACATTTACATATATGCAATCTTTTTTTAAGTTTTAAAGCACACAATATATATATATATATATTTCACTTTAAAAAAATGAAAAATGGAAGTGTTGGGAGGGGCGGCAGCCCATGGGTGAGCATCAACTCCCCATAGGGGCCACAAGGGAGGGTTGTGTCCTCCCCATCCCCAGCCATTGTGGCTATGGTTTCGGGAGGGTCGTAGCCCTTCCCTCCCTCTTTTCTTTTTTTTCATTTAATGTTGTCAATATTAATTTATTTGAACTTTCTTTTTTTGTTTAATATGTTATTATATATATATATATTATGAGAAAGATAAAATAAAAATACAACTCTATTTATCATTATTCTCTTTTTTCCAGACACATATATGTAAATATATATTACATATTCACATATATATATTTATATATACTATAAACAACCATATATTTATTAATGATTGTTTCAAAATATGTATTAATTTTCTTATTTTTTTGGATATTATCTAATAATCATTTTAAACAACACACTTATTTTATTTTATGGTATTTTATATATAGATTTTATAATATATATGTAAAGAAAATATTTTTTTTAATAAAAATACTCTTACCCAAATATATATATATTTCCTTACATGTTATAATCTATTTCACATTCAAATTTGCAAATGTGTTGAAAACATACTTTGTTATAGGAATGGTTGAAAAACCCACTTTACATAAATGAGAAGGAAACCAATTTAGTTTGATAAGATACATTTTTCCTCCACAGTACCAATTTTGAATCTATTGACATTTTGCAAACACATTTACTTGTAAATTTCTGGTATTTAATACTATTGTATTCATCCTTTTCTCTTCTAAGCAAGTAGTTGCAAGGTTTTATTTACGAAACTCATTGCAGCAAAAGCTGATTTAAGAATACAAAATTTCTTGTCTTCAACATAATCATTCAAAGTGAGAAGATCACTCTTTTTTTATAAAGAAGCTAAAATATCTTGCATTTTCCATGCTTTAAACTTGAATCTATGTTTGCATCATTGATATTCATGATATGTTTCCATTCCATAAATACATCTATCTCACTCTCACAAGTAACCATTGTATACACCTGAAAACGGTCATCATATCCAATTAATTAAATACAACTATTTGATTAATACTTCAACTACATATAAATAAGGTCTTACTTTTTTTATATTGTTTAATTTCCTTTTAATTCTCCTAATTCACATTCTCCTAAATTAAATAAACAAAAAACCCTAAACATGTTTATTTAATTAATCTTCCCTAATCATGATTAAGAATTAGAGCACATTTCTACAACTTTTTGTGTGCCACCTCATAAAGGTCACATGAAAATAAATAAGCCTAATTATTAATTAGAATTATCCTCACACACTTCCACCAATGAGAAAAGGTACATGGCTTTATTCCCCCACACTTCCAAAAAAATTGGAGCACATGGGTCTTTTTTTCACACACTTGGAATCCCATACATCTGGCATGCTTCCAATTGGCCAAGGGATTCTCTTCACACACATGGCATGTTGTCCTTGGTCAAGGGGACAACATCCTGATTTCTTTCATCTCCACCATCTATCTTGTCTCCTTTGAATTTGAACCGTTGATGGGTGCCACCTCACAAAATGCTTGAGAAACCCTATAAATACACCCTCTTGCCTTAGCATTTACCATCCACCTTTTGAGTAATGTTATAATGCTATTTTGAAATACAAATTGGAATAGTATTATAATTCCATTTTTCATCCACACTTTGAGCATTGTTACCATGCAGGTTTTTTGTAGGAGCTTGGAGCTTTCATGGAGTCTTATACTTAGTTTTCATATCATGTGTTACCTTGCATTCTCATCTTAGATTAATTAATTGCTTCATAGTTACATTTTATAATCCCCATTACATCATAGTTACATTTTAGGTTAGTTTTCTTTTTTGTTGCATTTGAGCATATGCATAATCATGGATAGTTCACTATAGTTGCATATCATCTCACTCATCTCCACTTGTTCATCTATCATCAACATCATCCTTCATTTATCATTGCATCCATTATCCTTTCCATCATTTTGTTTCATTTAGGAGCATACCACTAATCCTTCCACCACACATTTGCACATAGAAATCATCTTAGCTTGCATATTAAGCGTCAAATCTCGTTTTCTAGTTAGTCATTTTAACAACCTTTGTGCCCATAGAAATCTGAGAGCCAAACGGTTTAATAAATCCCTAGAAATAGAGGAGAATGATATGTATTTGAAAGGTTTGAAAGGTTTGATTGTATTACATATAGAGTAGTTTTACTTGCTTCAAACTTTGAATGTAAACCGTCTCATTAAGGTTTGTGTTGACATTAGAATAACTCTCCACACATTTTGACACACGCACAAAATGGCACCCACTGTGGGGCCTTTGCTCACTTATTACTAATTTTTTTTATGATTTCGTGATTGTAGGTTCAAGGTTTATGACTTGGGAATGCTTTACACTGGTTTGGAGGCAATTTTGAGCTATTTTGAGGCATTTCTGAGCTATTTTTAGAGTTTTAGCGCCTCTTGTATTTGTTTTGGCGCCTCTTGCAAGCAGTGCAGAGACCATTTTTAGTTGTTTTGAGACCATTTTGGCTTGTTCTGAGAGTTTTGGCACCTCTTGTACCTATTTTGGTGCCTCTTGCAAGCTTTCCTCAGACTATTTTCACCTGTTCTGGGACCATTCTAGGCCACTTTTAGAGTTTTGGCGCCTCTTGCACCTATTTTGACACCTCTTTTCAGAGTTTTGGTGCCTCTTGCAAGCAGTTCAAAGACTATTTTCACCTGTTTTGGGACCATTTTGAGCCACTTTTAGAGTTTTGGTGCCTCTTGCACCTATTTTAGTGCCTCTTTTCAGAGTTTTGGTGCTTCTTGCATCTTGTTCCATGACCCTTTTCACTATTTTGAGACCATTTTGCATTGTTTTTAGAGTTTTGGTGCCTCTTGTCTCTATTCTAGCGCCTCTTATCTCTATTTCGGCACCTCTTGCAGTTTGTCACCAAAATCAAAAACTCACATTTTATGTTGTGCATTTGTAGGTTTTCCCAGATTCATTGTCAAAGACTCAAAACATAAACTACTAACATATTGCAGGGGCTAGACGTTATTTACTTGTTTCCTTATGTTAAGATACAAACATAGCTTAAGTAAAGGGATAATGAACATCATGTTTCCTTTTGGTTAAGTTAGGAACATAGCTTAATTAAAGGAAAATGAACACCATGTCTTTTGTATGGGATGAATGGTAGGAATATGCTCTCCCCTTAACTGGGTGATCCAAAAAGCTAGACCCATTCTCGTTTATGTACGAGTGTAAGTGGAGTATATGGCATGATTTCTCTCTTTATTCATGTAAAATAAAGATTGATCGAACTATGGGTATACTTGCTTTCTTTTGTTTATCCTAGAGGGCCTGCCTTGTGGGAAAAAGTAATCACCCAAGGGAATGATCCAACCGGTAACTAAAGCCAAGCGACTTCCAACCAGGATATAAACATGGATACTTGAGGAAATTTCAAGTATTACGAGGATAATTTCGATGAGATGGATCGAAAGGGACTCTCACCCTGTGGATTATCCCCCATGAATGGAATGCCCACATTAAAACCCTTGTTGTAGATTTTCCAAAATCCTTTATCTATTCTTTGGTGCAACAACGGTCATTGCCAAGGCATCCACATTATCACAGTTGTTAGTACAGGTGATCAGTTCACCATGGGATTTTCATGGGGACTGGAAGCTTGGTTGGCCTAAGAAGAGAGTGCACTATAAGGGGGAGCTCGTGTAGCCAAGCTTCTGAATTCACTCGCTAAAGATAGTGTGGTTGGGGTAAAACCCACGTGGAATCCAAAAGAATACAGTCTTACACAACCTTAGGAGTGTATATTCTTCTTGATGTGTCTTTAAAATGAAACTCAAACAAAACACCATAAAAAACGTTACATTTTGAAAGTGAAAACCTTGATTCAGAACTACCTTCATTGAGGTAGACAAGTTAGTAACTTAGGTCCATCCATCTTTAGAAAATCAGTCGTTTCAGCAATGTTCGACCATTCCTTAGGAAAAATAGAGTTAGAATATGTGGTTTACACGATGATTTCATGAAAGGTCAAGATTAGAAAACCAAAGATCAAACCTCTTAGTCCAAAACAACATAAAAAATGCTTCTCTATGCTCTATGACTTTAGAGAAATGTTAACCTTTGACTTTTACAAGAGAGCTTGCAAAAATAATCTACAATTATACATGATGTACTATTCTCAAAATCCAATACTTTTCCAATGTTTTGAGTACCTTAATTACACATCTTGAATCAAAACTCCAAATCCAATATTGTTCCTTAGTTTCCTTAGAAGTCTAAACATGTCAAAACTGACCTCTACAAGTGTGATTTTCCAAACTAAACTTAGATCTAAACATTCTAAAGTTCCTAAATCATCACTATCTATCACATATTTGAATGCAAAACCTAGTTTCATCTTCAGGATTTGTCATCCTTCTATCAATGAAATGACGTCATGCAATCAAATCAAGCTTAGTCTTATCAATAGAATTTGTCATTCCATTTTACTTAGTTGTAATCCTTGGCACTATTTCAAACTTAGATCAAAGCTTAGTCTAAACCCTAACACTTGTATGTTCTTCCAAATGAGGTCACAAAAGAGAAGACTCAAGGACAAGGAACTTGGAACACCCAACTTTGAAACGGAAAACATAGGAAGTCTGAGTAGTGAAACTTTCGATATCAAAACTCCCAACATTGAAAATCAAAACATTGAACCTCAAAGCAGTTGAAACTCAAACCATCATGGCTGAAATAGATGAGGATCAATAGAATGCTTTATCTCATCAAATGAAAAATCTTCAACAACAAATCTGGGATATGCAAGGGGAAACAACCACATAAAGACATTTGTGGCCACACATTTTCCCTTCTTTGTTTGACAAAAATCTAGACATGAAACCATCACCAAAAACTACATCCAAATTCAATGTCTTTGAATTCTTGAAAAAGTTAAATTAGAAGCCCAAATCTCAATCCTCAAACAAAAATGATATTGAACAATCTTACCATGTCATGCATCTATCTTCATCTCCCATAAGCCAAAATAAATCTTAGGATTATTTCGCCCAAGTTAACGATTCCATCCAACCACCTTCTTCTATCATACTTTCTACATCCAATGATCCATGTCAATCTCTCATTCTAAACCATGCTATCATAGACCCCTCTGTACCTCAAGATCAAAGCATTCTTTCTACTTCATCCAATGATACCAAAATTCCACAAGTTCTTCCAATCTTTGACCAAGACCGAATCTCTCAAGAATTCTATGATGATCCCCTCCTCTCACTTTTCATCCATGATGACTCCCTTTCATATCAAGAGAAAAGTATCTTTCCAAGTCCTTCTTCCACCCCATCTAATGAATCCATATCATATCATGATTCCATTGCATCCTAGGAGCATTATAATTCTTCCATCCCCTTCTAATGATGCCCTATCACCTGATAATCAAGATATGCTTTCTTCTCAAGATCAAGATATGCTTCCATCTGAGGATA
>VDFB02256132.1:21279238-21327791 GCA_007258455.2 Sequoia sempervirens
TACCTATCTAAAGTATGTGAGGGACCAATATAGGTCACATTTAGAGAAGAACAAAAAGTATGAGTGTCCCCTTATGATTCCGGAGAGGGAGTGGAAGGACCTGGTGTCAGATGGAAAGGAGAAGGCTAAAAAGAAAAAAAGGAAAGACACAACTGGGCCAAGGAAGGTATGTGAGACTATCAACAATGTAATTATATACTGATTACTCTTTCTTTTTACATAATCTAACGTATTTCAAACTTTTCATAGACTACCCGACACATTGAAGGAAACAAAGGCAAGACTAGAAAAACACGAGCAACACAAACTTGGCTCTAGTGGTTATATGAAATTAGCCCCATGAATTGTAAGTATCAATAAATGAAATATTGCATCCAAATAATAAATTGTAAACAATTTTGGTTTTATCACACCATAGAAGCAAAATTCATGATCTTATGCAAAAATGTAGGGCTCTGAATTCAATAGAGTGCCCACAAAAGAGGACTTGAAGATTTCCTTCCATCAAGGCTATGGAGCCGTGGCTGAACGCCTAAGACTCTTGACTGGGCAAACACAAGCTTCCATTTCATTCGACACGTAGGTAAATAAACTCAATTAAGTTTATTTAAAATTGAATACTTGTGCAATCTATTCAATATTAATTTCCACCATAAAGTAATTATGTGCCTATTTGTTTTAAATAGGTAAGCAATGATAATATTGCACATGACATTGGAATGCAACCCGGTGAGGGTGGAGCACAACCTGCAAATGAAGGTCATGGTGTGCATCTTGGTACTGGATGTATTCATGTGCTATACAAAATGCAGTATGGATTAATACAATTAAACATCTTTAATTGTAATTGGTGTATTAATTAATGTAACCTTTCGTGTTTCAACTTTAGAGAATGTAGAGCATGATCAACATGTTGAGCATGATCAGGCTAGACAAGATTAGGAACATGATGTGGCCCCATCAGGTAAAGAGGACCACTCTAATGTTCTTTTAAACATATTTAATTGTAATTGGTGTATTAATTAATGTAACCTTTCATGTTTCAACTCCAGAGGATTTAGAGGGTGTTCAACATGTTGAGCGTGAGGCTATAATACAAGATCATGAAAATGATGTGGCCCCATTAGGTAAAGAGCACCACTCTAATGTTCCTTTAATTAATGAAATATCTGTAACAATAATAATAAAACATATCAATTTAACATTTCTTTGTTATTGCAGTAGACCCCCCCTTGCAATGGCCTCCACGTCATGAGTACATGACTAGGCATACATGAAGATCATGAGCAGAGGGAAGAACAACTGAAGGGGGGACAGATGATTTAGAAAATGATAGTCCACTTCTTTTTTTAGCTTGAAAAAAAAAAAAAAAGTGATTGTAATCATATTATGACATCCATATTTTTGATAATATGTAAAAACTGAAAGAATGAATGTTATATGTTAATGAATGAATGCGAATATGTTAATGAATGAATGTTATATGTTATTAATGGATGAATGAATTATTAATGTTATATAATTGGGTATGGGGAATTGAGAGTGATGTGGGGGGGGAGGGGCCAAATGAGCTTCCACCATCACGTGGTTGGCCCTGTTAAGTAGAGAATATTAAACTATTCTCGAAAGAAAGAGAAGCTCAATAAGTTAATGCTTTTCAATTTTTCATTATGCTGCACTTTTAAGCTTATGCGATTTTCATTAGTTTTTTTTTTTTAAATTGTAGGGTTTCGTCACAATTTCGACAAACATAATCTGATGAACCACAAAAATTTGCAATGAGGTTATTGTATGCGCGACGTAGTTTTCGCCGTAATGGAAATGACGGTATTCTCCACCTCGTCAGAAAATGGACGAACGTTTAGTGTTTTTTTGATGATTTCAAATGGGTGTTCTACAAGGTTTTGCAATTTTTTTCATTGATAGATGGATGAAGTTACATTGATTTTGCGACAGACACTGCCAAAATTTTTTGTGGCACTAATCGACGATGCTGGGTCATGGTTTCGACGTATAAAAATTGGTCATTAAAGCGACAAAATTATAGCGATGAAATTTAAATCAATGTTGTGTTGGTAAGTCGACAATATTTAGTTGATATGTCACCAAACATTCGTCGTAATTTGTAGTCAAATATAGTAGTGCTTCTTTATCTCTTGCCATCTTTATCTCTTTGCCTCTTTATATTTATTCATTTATATGTATACTTCTATTTTTGTATCTCTTTCTCTCTTTTTATCTCTTCTATCTCTTCGTCTCCCTTTCTATTTCTCCATTTCTCTCTTTCTCTCTCTTTCTATTTTACTCATAAGTGTGCAATGGGTACACTAAAGAGGTTTTAAAGGTGAATTGTCATATCCTTAATCAAATCACATGTGAAACTTGTTGCAAGTATGAGAATATTGGTGTTTTCATTGATGTCAACAAGCTTGTGTTTTCATTGATGAGTAGAAGATTATTGCAAGAGTATGTTGGTGTTATCCATGCTTTGATTAGTTGTATTATGTTATCATTAGTAAGCTATTGGTGTCAACCTTTAGTGCTTCTTTGATAAGCTTTTTTCTATAGGTATATGGTTGAGTTACTATGTTGCAATTGGCTTGGTGATGAAGAGATAGTACTGAAGGTGGTAAGGATGTGTCTCTGATGCTTGGTTTTTAAGTTCTTTTGGGAAAATTTGATAAAAAGAGGAAACAATGAGTTGTAGGATTGTTTTGGGTTGAAGAGTAGTGTTCTGGTGTTGCTCTGCATTTCTTCTAGGTTGAATATCTACCTTCCTGTTTTGGATATGTTCATGATTAGAGGTGTTTAGAGGTATGGTATTCAAAATTTGGTGTTCTAAATCATTGTACATAAGAAGTTGTGTTCACTAATGTGTGAACAATATATTATAGAGGTATCTAGGAGAAATTTTTTTACTTCACGTTTCTCCATAGTTTGGTTTCACGTCTTGTGGATCTGAAGGGATGTTTATAGTGTTGGTAACTTTATTCACTCAAATTCATTTGAGTTTCATTGTTTTAGAAGTTAGTTTCTTAAGATGCAGTATATGGAAGAGTTATTTGAGTGTACTAGGTGTGTATATTTTTCAGGTAAAAGTTGTTGTGAAGGAGTTTGTTGGATTTCAAGGTGTTTGTAGAATATTCAAGGTTATGTTCAGGTGGCATTTGTTGTTTGCAAGTTGTTGTTGAATCAAAGGAAGTGTTTACTTAAAATTTTAATGGTGTTTACATAGGTAATGACCAACCTTGGTGTTTACACTAATTGTGGTGGATGTTTATTGTTTGTAGAGGTGTGTTGTAGCATGGTATTATAGATTTGGGTCCTAGATAAGGTGTGATGTGGTCCGCATTCACTTCTATCTGCCATAGAAGTGTTTTGCTACTAACCTAATTTAAATTTGCATGGATGATATGCATAGATGACCTTGGAGAATGGTTTCAAGGTTGAAGATGATATAAATATGATTTGATTTATTGAGTGATTCTAAGATAGGAAAGTACATGATGTGAATTGCAGAGTGTTAAAGTGTGAATTTAATAAGTGCACTACGAGCTTTAATGTGTTAGATTGTTGGATGTAGTGAGTAGAAGGTTTCAACAATTATTCGATCAAGCTTCGAAGGTGTTGGTGATATTTTGGTGGATTTCTCTATTGCATTGAGATGGATTTCTCTATGTAACATTATTCTCTATCTTCTTTTCTATTTTAGCAGTGAGCCTTTCTTTCTTTGGGCAATGAGCCCTCTAAGAGTGAACCCTATTATATTTAGTGTTGAAGTTACTTTATATTGTGAGCTAATCCTCATTTTCTTTTTTACCATCTTGGGTTTTCCACGTAAATTTGGTGTTCTCTTGTGTATGGTGTTGATTTGATTCAGTTTTTGTTATTTTCTTTTCATGCTAAATCATTAAGGGATAATTGAATGAATGTGGATTTGAATGTTTGTGATGGTTTTGAGGGTTTAAGGTACAAATGATTCACCCCCCCTCTCAGTTGTCTTATGCATTCAATAGTTGGTATCAAAGAAAGGTTCCTTGGAAGAAATATTAACCTCTTGAGGTTGATCTAGATGGCGCACAAGAAAAATATCCCTATATTTGATGGAACAGATTATGCATTTTGGAAGGCAAGGATGGAAGGATTTTTGGTTTATCTTGGATATGATGTCTAGAATTTTGTTAAGATTGGATATAGTAAACCTATAAATGGTACAAGTACTGCTAATGAGATCAAATCTTATGAAAGAAATGGTAAAGCAAGGTACTCTCTCTTAAATATTCTTACAAACTTTGAATTGGTGAAAGTTATGAGTCTTAAAAATACTAATTTTTTTTGGGAAAAGTTAGAAAGCATTTATGAAGGAGATGATAAGGTCAAAGAAGCTAAGATGCAAAATTTGAAGATCATGTTTAAGAACTTGTGGATGTCTAAAGAAGGAAATGTTACAAGATATATGCAAAGGGTAGATGAAGTTGTTAGCTCCATCATAGGTCTTGGTGGTGAAGTCAAAGAACTAGAAGTGGCAAAGGAAATTATCATAACTCTTCGTAAATCCTATAGTCATAAAGCTATTGCTATTGAGGAATTTGTAAATTTAAATAAATATGCCAAAGATGAGTTGTATGGTTCCTTAACTACTTTTGAGATGAGAGAATTTGGTATAAATAGTGGTGAAAAAGTTGAGACTACTTTTAAGGCTAGGAAAATAAAGGAGATCACGGAATCAGATTAGGAGGATCTTGATGATATAGAAGCTAAATTTGTAAGGATAATGAAGAAGGTTATTGGTAAGTACAATGTTAAGTTACCTTTCAAATGTTTTAGTTGTGAAAAGATAGGTCACTATGCTTCAAGATGTCCAAATAGAGTTTTGAAGGACAAAAATAAGGAGAAAAAAGGTAAGATGATCGAGAAAAGTTATTATGTTAGAGAAGATGCAAGTATTTCTGATGATGAATCTGATTATGGAGATGACAATGATGAGTGTTTGTTCATGGATTTAAAAGATGAATCTATTTCTACTAACTTTGAGAGATGTGTGAAGGAAATCCCTCTAGAGGAACAAAGGATAAGACTGAAGGTACTTTGGTATCTTGTTTTCATGCTAGACAAGAGAAGAAATACTAGATCATTGATAGTGGATACTCTAATCATATGACGAGTGAAAAGAGTAAGTTTATTAAACGTGAAAAATATGATGGATGATGTGTTATATTTGGTGATGATACATCTACTGAGATATGTTGAAAATTTTCTATTAGTTTTGATGGAAAGCATAATACTGATGATGTCTAATATGTTAAGCGTGTAAGGTATAACCTCTTGAGTGTTGGAAAAATGTGTAGAAAAGGATACAATATTATGTTTTAGGATGATGGTGTGAGATCATAAAAGGATCCAAAATTGTAGTTGCTGCTAGAAAAAAAAAATGGAAATGTTTATCAACTTAAGGGTGCTAATGGTCATTCCTTTATGACTCAGATTAATGAAAGCTGGGTATGGTATAGAAGAATGTATCACATCAATTTTAATAACCTAGTAATTAGTTCAATTCAATTTGTAAGACATATGCCAAGGATTACAAAACATATCAATATTATTTGTAAAGAATGTCAAATTGGAAAGAAAGCAAGAAGAAGCTTCAAAGTCAAAGGACAATCTACTATCAAATTGTTGGAATTGGTACGCAAAAATATTTGTGGTCCTACAAGAGTAAGAATTCTTCAAGGTGACAGATATTTCATGCTATTAATTGATGATTATTCTAGAATGACATGGGTTACTTTTCTTAAACAAAAATTAGAAGCTCTAGAAAGGTTTAAAGCATTCAAAGTTATGGTTGAAAATGAAATGGATATGAAAATCAAATTCTTAAGGTCTAGGTGGAGAGTTCACCTCCAATGAGTTTAACATCTTTTGTGAGAATCATGGCATAAAAAGGCACTTTTCTACCCCTAGGACTCCTCAGCAAAATGGAGTAGTTGAAAGAAAGAATATGACTTCAAGAAGTTACAAGAACAATGATGAAATAGGAAAATATATCGAAATTCTACTAGAGAGAAGCAATTCATACTTCTATTTATATACTCAACAAAGTTCAAGCAAGAGAAAATAGTACAAAGACTCCCTATGGAATAATTCCTATTGTCAAGTACTTTAGAGTGTTTGGAAGAAAATGTTATATCAGAAGAGATGAAGATAACTTAGGATTTTTTGATGCAAGGTCTAATGAAGTTATCTTCTTTGGATATTCTACTAGAAGAAAAGCTTGCCAGTGCTACAACAAGAGATTGAGAAATATTTTTTACTGTGCAAGTGTCAAGGTTAATGAATATTTATAGAAGAATTTATTGATAGATGGATATGCATCAAATGAGTCTTCCTATAGAGAAGAAGAAAAATATGAAGAAAGAGAAGTTTAGATTGAAGAGGAAGAAGCTCTAGAGAGGACTTCTAGAACTCCTAAGTATGTGTAAAAGAGTCATTTTGAGGATCAGATCATTGGAGATAAGAACAAAGGTGTATTGAAAATAATAAAATATGTTGTAAAAATGAATATTGGATCAAGGATATGAAAGAAGAACTATTGAAAATTGAGATTCAAGTTATATTAGATAGATTACTTTGTTCTAGTAACTAGAATGGCTTGCTTAGTGCCACTCTCTAGGCTCTTCCTAGGATAGTTTCTTATCACAATCCATTGTTGATGACCTTGTGTGACCAGTCTGATGTCAAACTGTTCCCCTTCCAGTTTGAGATAATGTGGAATTCCCACCCTAATTTCAAAAAAAAAGTTGTTGAATCATGGAATATTTTTGTTCGTGGTTCTCCCATGTTTAGAATCTTTTTAAAACACATTAAATGTATGGTGAAAGGCTGGAACAAAAGGGTTTTTGGGGATGTTTTCCAGAAGAAAAAAATTGTTAGGGATAAATTGAAATTGATTCAAAATAAAATGGAGGGGGATGTCAGTCTTCCTACTTGTAACCAGGAAAAGGAGAGCTGAAGGGGTGGGAACAAATTCTAAGGAAAGAGGAGATTTTCTAGAAGCAGAAATCCAGGGTCTAATGGCTGAAAGAAAGTGACAGGAACACCTCTTTCTTTCATGTTTCTACTATTAAACATAAGAAAAGGAATAAGATAACTAAGTTACACAATGCTTAGGGAGATCTTGTCAATTCACCCACCCTAGATGGTTTGGTGGCTATGGATTACTTTCAGATGGCTAATGTGGCCCCTACCGAGGCTCCTAATCTGACCCTTGATAGCTTGTTGCTTGACCCACTCCCAACTATTATATCCTAGATTGATAACCTTGGGATCCTCAGTGTTGTCACTCCTAAGGAGGTTAAGCTGGCTACTTTCAGTATGAGATCTTACAAAGCTCTAGGCCCTGATGGTTTCCCTTTGGCCTTCTTTTAGATCTTTTGGGAGATTGTTGGTGAGGAACTTGTCCTAGCTGCTCATGATTTCTTCAAATCTGGTAAGATTCTTAAGCAATTAAATCAAACCTTCATAGCTTTAATTCCCAAGGTTGTTGACCCTCAATCTATGGCTGATTTTTGTCCCATCAGTCTGTGCAATACTTTTTATAAAATCCTCTCTTAAATTCTAGTGAACTGCATCAAACCTCTCCTTGACAAAATTATTAGCTCAACTCAAAAAGGGTTTGTGCTTGGTCATCATATCCTTGATGCTACCATAACCACACATGAATTACTCCATTCCATGGATATATGTAGCTATGTTGGTATGGCCCTTAAATCAGACATTTCTAAAGCCTATGATAAGGTGATCTGGGATTTTGTCCCTAAAGTCCTAGCTAGATTTGGGTTTGATTAATTTGTGATCAATCTAATTATGGAATGTGTTACTATGTTAAAGTACTTTGTTCTGGTAAATGGGTCTCCCTTTGGGTTTTTCTCTGCTAGGAGGGGTATCAGACAAGGAGACCCCCTTTCACCCTATTTATTTATCATGGTTGCGGATGTCCCGAGCATGAGATTCTCTAATATGTTGTCAGAAGGGTCCATTAAGGGAATTAAGGTTGCCTCTTCCTTAGAGTCAATTGTGATTCAAAAATTTCTAGATGATACTTTTCTCTTTGGGAAAGCCTATGTGATTGAAGCTAGGAAATGGAAAAATTGTCTCAACAACTATGCTGCTTGTTCTGGAAAATGCATTAACTATAATAAAATATTGATTTACTTCTTTAACAACACTCCTAATTGGCAAGCTCAAGTGACTACTATTCTAGGCTATTTGAGTGGTTCTCTTCCTTCAGTCTATCTTGGTTTACCCCTTACTATCAAGGAAGTCACTTTTGAATTTTAGAATTCTATACTAGAGAGGATCCAAAGAAAACTAATTGGGTGGAAAGGCTCCTTGCTTAGCCATGTAGGTAAATTAAAGCTCCTTTCTACCATTCTTCAAGGTATCCCTGCCTATTTTCTCTCCATTTTCAAGATTCCTAGATATATTGTTGAAAAATTTGAGAAAATTCAAAGGAATTTCCTATAGTTGAGAATCAAGGAAAAAAAGAAAATTTCCTTGGTTAAATGGGACAAGGTTTACCAACCTAAATGTTGTGGTAGGCTTGGGATTAGGATTGTTTCTAATACCAATAAATATTTAATGGCCAAAGTGGGTTGGGACCATCTGAGGGATAGGAAGAATTGGTGTAGGATCATGAATGCTAAGTACCTTCAAAACAAACCTTTGATTGATTGCCTCTCGGAGATTCACCCTTCGGGGTCCTTGATTTGGAGGTGTATTTGTAGTTTGTAGGGTCTTCTGAGGAACAAGATAAAATGGAAGATTGGTAATGGTAATAAAATCAAATTATGGGAGGACCCTTGTTTACTTGATACCCCCCTAGAAAACTCATATTTAAGAATCTTATGAGATTGGCTCAATGATTATTTGGTATTTATGTTAGTGATTACCTCCTCGGCCCTTAGGGTGCTAGGAAATGGAATGACTTGGCCCTTTGCTCCCCCTTATCTCCTATTCTAAGCCTCCTTTCCAAGAACCTACAAGAGTTGCTCTCTCTCACTAGACTTCCTGCAACCTGCGGGAGGGATGAATTCTTCTAGACTCATGATAAGCTGGGAGACTTTCAGTTAAATCAGCTTACAATATGCTGACAGACCAGGATGTTTCCCTCGATCTATGGAAGAAGGTTTGGAATCGACACATGATCCTAAAAGTTAACTTCTTTTGGTGGACTACTTGCCATAACATGATTCTAACTTAGAAAAATCTAAGGAAAAGGGAATTCTAGATCCCTAACAGATGCTTTTTTATGTAAATGCAATAAAGAATCAGTGGATCACTTTCTGTTACATTGCCCATTTGTTGTTGATGTGTGGGAGCTGGCGTTAGGAAGATTGGGGATTCAATGGATTATGTGTTGGGATATTAGATCATTTATCATGAGTTCATCTAGACCCTTTATCCACACTTTACCCGATGAAATTTGGAACCAGGACCCCCTATTATATGCTGGTGTATATGGAAAGAAAGAAACAATAGTATTTTTAGGAACATGGAGATGATTTTGAAAGAGGTGTTTGGTATTGGTTTTCATCTAATTGCAGAAAACATCTTGCTCTTCAATGGGAAAACCCTTGACAAAGGTATGACTAAGGAGGAAATAAGTATGGCCAAATCTTCGCACCAGAACCTGGATGCTAATTCTTATGACAACTCTAGATCCCTAGCTTATTGTCACTATTTGGAAGCCTCTAGACAATGGATAGTATAAACTAAATTTTAATGGGGTAGCTAAAGGAAACCTGGGCAGAGCTAGTAGAGGAGGTGTGATCAGGGATTTCAAAGGAAATTTTGTGGCTGGTTACTCTGGGGGAATTGGTGTTCATTCTTCCATGATTGCGGAAGCTAAAGTGCTATTGAAGGGCTTACAGTTGGATGTTTCCATGGGGATTGAGTACCTTCATATTGAAGGAGACTCTAAGTCTATTATTGATGTCATTAACTTTGATAGATTGTCGAGGTGGAGTACTAAAGACATTCTTCTTGACATAAGGCTCTTCGTGTCAAATTTAAAATTAAAGGTTGCCACCCATATTTATCAAGAGGGAAACCAAGTTGTTGATTCATTAGCCAATTTTTCCACACATTAGAAAGTCTCCAAATGCTGGAATTCCTTAGGGAACCTACCTCCTAACATTCAGGGTTTAATTGTGAAGGAAAAAATCCCCTACTTGACCCATGATGATAACTAATCAAGTGCTTTGTTGGTTTTTCTAGGGGGTCCACATGCTTTTCCTTTGGGCTATGTGGACGAGTTTTAAAGATGAGGTGGATAACAAGTGGCATAATTCAAACTATGGGATGGAGCCTGTTTTGAAATGGGACTTCATAAGATGTTGCAGTGGGTACTTGATGATTAAGACTAAGTTGGACTATACCTTAAATAATCTCCTTTTGGGGATTATGTTAAGCTATCGTATTTTCAAGTTTTTTGATTTTGATTTTGATGTGACTAATAATTATGAGATCAAGCTCCTAATTGGGCCTATATCGTTCGATCTTTTATCTCCACTTCTGAAAGATAACCTCCTTGATGTTTCTAAATTTGGACCACTTCTGAAAGCTAACCTTTTTGGTGTTTATAAATTTGGCCCTGCGGCCATCTTCCCTAGGCTTTTGTACATATCCTTCGTGGTAGGAAAACCATCCATTCCTTTCATGTCCTACTTACTTAGCTGATTGTCCTTGGAGATCCTCATTTATGATTCCGATAAGATTGCTTTTTGGAAATTACTTCCTCATGCGTGTGACTTGTCTATTGCTCTCATTACCAAAGGCTACCATTCTTGGCCTAAAATCCTTAATGTGTGGGTGATTCTTCACCTTTCCATTGTATCTAACATTTTATTTTCTCATGGTTTCTAGTTATTTTGTGTGCAATGTGACATTATGGGTGGTGATAGGGTGCAAATTGAACTGGACAACTACGATTTTTTTTGCAAAGATCCATTGGTTTGGCACATATGTGTCAAAGGTGGTCTTTCCCCTCTAATGGAGAGTCTGGTGGGCCATGACCCTAATCTATCTGTGTAGTTTTTCAACTCATGGAAAGATCGTTGTGTGACTTTGGGTGGTATTTCCTTTACGATGAGTGAGGAAGTGATAACGTAGGCGACAAAGCTCCAGTGTACTGGTATGAAGCATTTGAAGAACACTAAAACTCAGGATAATGAAAGTATGAACAAGTTTTTTGTGGGGAATGAGGAGCCGGTGTGAAACTAGTCGAGCTTTGAGTGGGAGGCCCTCCCTCAGCCATGGAACCAAGTGTGCCTTACCTAGGTGATGAAGTATGTGACTTTGGAAGGTAGATACAAAACCTACTACTTCTACCATTTCCCTCTTTTGAATCACCTTCAGCATAAAGTTTTGTTATGCTTTCATTTCTTCCCTCTTATGGATTTAGAAAGTTCTGTTGAAAAATGTATTGAGGTTGTTGGTATGAATCCTAATGACCCTCCTCCCCTACCGCTCCACTAGGGCCTCATTTTGAGGCTCTACCACTTCCATCTTGATTTATGCCTGCCAAAACCTATATATGTTGTCTGTATTGAAGAGATTGAGCCTCCCATTGTGACCAATTTATCTCCGACCGAGTCCAATGGCCTAGTCAGGAAAAACCATCAGGTCCCCACTGACATGATTAAATCTAAACCCGTTCCTAAAAATCTTAAGGGAATGTGGGTGCGGCCCAGACTAGTGTGACAGCTAGTCTTTGTGAGCTCAAATCAACCCTTGTCAAGATTGCTAGCAAACCTGCCTTGAAAAAGAAAGGCAAAGAGGAAGGAAAAAGTTTGAAGGAGCCTCTAAGCAAAGGTAAAAACTTGGTGGGAAAGGACTCTAAGGGGGATACGACCATCAAATTCTAAGCATGGGGGAATCTAAGGACTCAACCCATGACTATATACTAGCATGGGGGAATCTTATTCTAAGCAACAACTTGGTTGCATAGAAGGGAAATCTTATGTAAGCATTGCTCTTGGATCCACACTAATGAATGCGAGACACCTATGCAAATCCTGGATCGATTCTAGTTGTTTTGGTTACCCCATAATCCTAGCCTTCCTGAGCATAGTGTTTTTTCCATACCTAGAGCTACCATACATTGGCTACAACCTACATGTATGATTTCCTACCTAGTATGCAATCCTAGATCACAGTGAATTGATAGTGTAAACAATGGCTACTTACACTAATTTGGCCAAAGCACTCAACACCATGTACTTTGAGTGCAAGTCATTTGTCCACCCACCCTTTAGCTCAATTTGGTATTGACCAATTCACAATCATAGCACACATTCAATTTAAGGTGATGACATAACAAACAACCCAACAAGGTTAATCCCTTTCCCATGGACTATCTTAACCCCAAGAATAGGTAATTCTTAACAAAAAAACTAACTAGGTTACACCCTTTCCCCTAGGTTATTCTAACCCTAGGTATAACCAAGTTACAAAAAAATAACTAACTAGGTTACACCCTTTCCCATGGATTATTTAACCCCAACTATAACCAAGCTAACCATACATGCACACACACTAAGTAACCAACTAGGTTACTCCCTTCCCCATGGATTATCTAACCCCAGGAATAACCAAGCTAACCACCCATGGATTATCCTAACCCCAAGAATAACCAAGCTATAAAAAACTAACTAACTAACTAGGTTATGCCATTTCCCATGGATTATTTAACCCCAAGTATAACCAAGCTAGCCATACATGCACACACACTAAGTGACCAACTAGGTTACTCCCTTTCCCATGAATTATCTAACCCCAGGAATAACCAAGCTAACCACCCATGTTCAAAATAACATATTCATTAAAGTACTACAAGATAGAAACATATTTCTCATTTCACTTTTCATGCAACATCCATATAGTCTTGAAAAACTAAGTATAGTTCTAGAAGCATAATAACCAAGTAATCTCCTATATAGTATAAATATGTATTCCTAAATAAAAGGGTTTCACCAATTCAAGACTCAACTAAGAATCACACAAGATTATCCCAAACAAGGAAATAAAGAAAGTTCATAAAATAAAGCTTATCAAGCATTCATATAATCATCTTTCCACAAACTATGACTTTTAAATAACATGTCAAAAAAAAGAGATTAGAGAAATAGAAATCAAGATGCCTGGAAATTATAGCTCCAACTGATATTGTTGCTTTCACAAACATGCTTACTAATCCTTCTAAGATCAACCTATCTCCAAATTCTAGCCTCTTGTGAAGAACTCTCAACAATTTATAAATTCACAAACAACTCACTTTCTTCCAAAAAAATCAAAAATATAATTGCATTGAAACTACAGCCAAATGACAGATAAATAAATCAGAATGAATAATAATAACAAAGGGTGGAGAGGATACCTCTATATATACTAAAATTTGAGCATCTTAATGCTACAAATAAGCTACAAGACCTACCACCTTCCTATTCTAAATGCATCAACTAGGCTCAAAAGGTGAGAGGTGGTTGAACAAAACACTAGTTTGCAAACACATATATTGTGTAGCTTCTTTATTAAGAATGATCCACCCATATCTTAGTGACAACAATGATTTAAAATCAGAAAATGCAACTTATGAGTTTCCTTATTGCAATATAAGTCAACTACCTCAGCCAGATCATGGTTAAGACAAATTCTCATGTTTATCAGAAGGTTGTGTGTTGAATTATGGCGTAGAAAATAGACTTCTTTCAGTTTTCAAGCTCTACAAAATATGGCACCACCATTCATACATTACACACCTTATTCTATTTATCACTTTTAGAAAAACTTAGCAATGTTTGAATCATCATTTGCTTATACTTTATGTGATGTTCATATGGAAACACTTTGTAATGCACTATAGTTTATTTCAAAAAAAAATTAAATATAACATGATATATATATATCCAAAGGATTATTAAATGCATTAATTTCCAATCAAATATATATAACATATATCAAAATAATTATATATTGTACTATAGAAAAGTGTATCCCTTTACATTTTCATACTTTTTTGGGTCCTCCTAAAAAGATGGACTTAATTAGGACTTAATAAGACCTATTATTCACCTACAAGCTTAATAAATTACATTTTCTAAAGGATAATCCCAACAATAATTAATGCCAACACATAACACTTTACCTTGAGCAATGTGTGTTCCAAGAATAGGGACCTGGGACCCATTTGCCCATGGGCGAATGGGTCCTTCCTAGGCCTTTGAACCTAAATTTAAAATATATTTTTGGTGGTATTTTAAGGTCTTTGAATCCATATTTCAATGTTGGCTTGTAATGTTTGAATTTCAGGAAGTTAAGGATACATACCTATAAATACAAGGTTATTTCACTAAGTTTTTCTTAGCATTTTGAAGAGAGAAAAAGTATAGAAAATTTTATGATCAAGAGAATTTAAGAGAATATTTATCAAGAATTTTTTTTGTAGGAATCAAGATCCAATCAACATGTCAAAGTATTCTTGCATCATGCATGTTTTTGGAGCTAACATTGTGATGTAGGTCTCAATATCAAATCAAGTATTCAATCATCAATTCAAGCATCAAGATCCACATCCATTGAAGCCATTTCATGCAAGATCAAGATCAATATTGTCGACGTCCAAAGGTTTATTCAAGGGTTTGGTGAGTTGAATATAGCATTTTTTATTCATTATTCCTTCTTTTATCATTATTTCAGGTCAAGGTTTAATTACCCAAATAAAGTTTGACCAAGGAAAAACCCCATTCACCAAAAACAAACAATTTTTCCCTCTTGTGTTTATGTTGTAGATTTAGATTGAAGGATTGAAGACCTCTTGAAGAGAAATATTAGAAAATTTGTCAAAGTTGTTGTTAAATCACATAATCTCACCTGTAGATCTAATTTCTAACACTCTGACACTAAAACCCAAATCAAATAGAAGCTACAAATTGGTAGTAGAGGCTCCTGAAATTTTTCTAAAAATATTGACAAAAGACCCATTCACCCATGGGCGAATGAGTCCTAGTTTTCCTCCAAAAACTTCCTTTTGGTGATAGGTACACATCATTTAGACCTTCTCAAATCTATAGATTTTTTTTGTTGTTTCTATTTATCATATGCTTTATATTGTTGTTTCAAGTTTGAATTGGCATAATTAGGTTGATCTGCTATTTTGAGTTTTTCTCCCAAAAATGTTGTTCATCCTTGTACTCCCTTCCTCAAGCATAAATAAATCAATAGATTCTCACATTGAGTTGATTCACCTAAGGGTTTTTATTCAATTCTTTGTGGTGATCTCATTTCCTAAGAAAATAGGAAGATAGGGTTTATTGTCATCCTCTTGACTTACCTTTCCATATTTGACATAACCCCAAAACCCTATTTTTCTTTATTTCATTTTGGTGAACCTAAACTTTGAGCATGATAAATTTATGATTTTGGAGTCCATTTCATCCCTATATCTAGGATTTGTATTACTTTGCATTGCATTGCATTGATTTTCATCTTATTTAGGGTTGTTTACTAGCATTAGTTTGCATCTCTTTTAGGGTTTTAGGTTTGCATTTTTTCATTCTTTAAAATTTATAAAATTCAAAAATAGTAATTTTTCATAGTGTTTACATAACATTGCATGATCAATCATTTACATCATAAAATTGAATCAAAATTTCTTTTCAAATTAAATTTTTTTCTTGTCATTTAGCATCATTTTCCACTTGCATTTAGATCTAATTTTCCAGGAATGTGAATCTGTAATTACCTGTTTGCATCTAGAATCTAAAAACATAAACAAAAACTCAGAAATCTATAAATTAATTTTTAAAAACCTTGAAGAAAGACCCATTCTCCCATGGGTGAATGAGTTCCTAATCAGGGCCTTTTCTGCATTTCTAAGCATCAAAATCTCTATTTTTGCATCATGTTCCTACATTTAGTTTCCTATTTCAGTTTCCAAAATTTATGTTTCTTGAAATCATCTACATTAAGGTTAATTTTTCAAATTTAGTGCATTTCTTAAATTCAAAACTGCATTTAAAAATGACTTCATTTTCATTTTTTTGCACATTATAATCCATAAATTATCTTGTTTAGAATCTAAAAAATTGTTATCTCCTTTTACATATTTGCATTGTATTGATTGTTAGTTGCATACATCTAAGTTCTTATCCTCCATTTTGGGTCCACCTAGGATTGGTCAAACTTGTATGAGCTTCACAACCTGGAGTCCTATTTCCAATACTATTTTGAGATGTAGTTCGAGACTCATTTCATCCCGCGATACATCATTCATTGTGGATCTTGAGTTTTCCCTCTTTCACTCATAGTGTTGACGTTAGTCAACCCACTATGTACCATAACCTTGATACTTCATTTCCTATGACATCCTTACCAACAACCAATCTTACTAATGTTGAATCAATGGTTGTTAATTTCCCTCCAGAGAACCTAAAAAAAATGGACGAAGAGTTAGAGAAATTGCAAATTTTTTGAGTTCTGAATACATTGTTGGTACTGTGGTTCCTATGATTGATAATATGAGGATAATAATTGATAATGAACTAGGAATATAAGTTGTGTGTGTCTTGATTCATATCATTAACAACCATGTCCCTACAATTACTAATTGTGCTCAAGCTTTTGGATATACTCAAAGTCAAGGTGGAAATTCCATTCCTCCTTCCACAATGATGACCTCTATTCTGACATACACAAATCCAATTGTTACTACAACCATGAAACCCAGTAGCAATACCCAAACTACCTTAGGTATTTCCACTGGGGATCCCTCTATCTTTGTGCATTCAAATCTAATATTTCCTAATCCATATCTCCTCAAAAACTTACAATTCACTTGTCCTTTGAATACGTATACACCTCCACCATATTCACCTCCATCTCACAACATAAAAAATGATCCCATCCTTAACCAACTCTTACAAATTCTTTCATCCCTCCAACAACAAATTGCTACATTGAATCAAAATCAAAATGGCCAGCCTTCACAATATGTCAAAAGAAACCCCTTATCCCTAGAGATATTGAGAACACAAATGCCACAAGGTATAGAGATTCGTAGATTTGAGAAATATGGTGGGAAAGGAGATCTTGTTAGCCATGTTTCTGCATACACAACCTTATGTAGTGACTTTATTTTTTAGGATAAAATCTTGGCCAAGCTCTTCCCTAAATCCTTGAAAGAAACTGTCTTGGAATGGTTTTGTTCCTTACCAAATAACTCAATACGTTCCTTTAATGAACTTATTGATGCATTTCTTAATTATTTCCAAGTGCACATGGGTCCTAAAATGAACCCAATAGATTTAATGAGATGTAAGCAAAATGATAATGAAAGGGTCATTGACTTTATCGCTCATTATCAATTGGTTTATTCACAAATCAACATTAAGATTCCCGATCCTAATCTTCAATGAATGTTCATTGAGAATTTGCAAAAAAAGCTTCAAGATAAGATTGGGATGAGTAAATTTTCCTCCACACAATTGTGTACTTCCCTTCATGATTACAAAAATTTGGTTAGTAGTCATGAAGTTAAAACTCCCTTTATCTGTTTTGAAAAATATGAATTGTGCCTCAAAAAAACTACCAACTATTCAAGAAACAAAACAAGGTATTTTTATAACGTAATCCCTCTCAACCATCTCAACATGCTGACACCCAAGTGGCTTCTATAAATATGAAAAATCCATGACATTTGGGGGGAGAAACAGACAATTTTCCCCTCTACTTGATACCCTTCATAACACCATGTTGTAGCTTTTAAACACGAAATTAATTTCCTTACCTCCTGTTAGAGCTCCTAATCCTACTAAGCCTTTACCTCCAAACTATAGAAATAATTCCTTTTTCCATTATCACCAATGAAATGGACATGAGGGTAAGTGAAAAAGTATGGGGGGCAAAAAAGTGGACAATTTACTTTTTCATCCCGAAATAGTGAAAACATGAGCACGTTATAGGAAAACACACTCGCATTATGGGTTGGTAGTGACCAAACCTAGGCTTGGTCATTACCAAGCCATAATGCGAGCATGTTATAATACACTCGCATTATGGTTTAAGTTTCAAAAAATGCACTCATTTAGAGTTCAAAAAATGTGCATTTTTTGAAATCAAAAAATCATTTTCCAAAACATGAGTGCATTATAACATGCTCGCGATTTGGTCTACACTAAAAAATTTGTCTTCTCTCTTTCTTGTCTTTTTCTTCTTGTTATCTTTGAGGGAAACTATATACATGAAATAAACATTTACATATGAAAATTTAATTTCTTATACTTTAAGTTATATTTCATGTATATAGTTTCAAGATGTTTGAGAGTGGTTTCAAATCTCTAGGAGTTATAATTTAAATTCTAGTTTTTTGAAGATCTTACAATTTTTTAGACTTAGCCAAATTTCAATAATCAACATGTCAAATATCAGTAAGCAAGAGGTCAATTTTCAGTAATCAACAAGTTGTATCATCTTTCTAACTCTATCTCTCATTGTTTATCCCTTATGCTCTAGACCTCTCTCACACTATCTCCTTCCCTCTATACTTCTATCTATCTCACCTCTCTCTCTCCCTCCATCCCTCCCTTTGTTCCTCCTTTCCTCCTTCCCTCTCTAATTTTCTCTATCTCTCCCTCTCTATATCCCCCCTCTCTCTCTTCTTCCCACCCACCTTCCCTCTCTAATTCACTCTATGTAACCTATCCCTCTACCTCTCTCTCCCTCCCTCCTCTCTCTCTCTCTCTCAATCCCTCCACCTTCCTCCTTCCCTCTCTCTTCCTGCATCCCACCCACCTTCCCTCTCTACTTCTCTTTATCTAACATATCCCTCTCTTCCTATCTCTCACCCTCCCTTCTCTCTCTCTTAATCTCTTCTCCTTCCTTCTTCCCCCCTCTCTCTCTCATCCTCTCTATCACACTTCTCTCTCCCTCTATCCCTCCCTCCCCTTTCTACTTCTCTCTATCTCTCTCCAACCCTCTCTCTCTATCTCACCTCTCTCTCCCTCCCTACCTCTCCCTCTCTCTCTAATCCTCCCTCCCTCCTCCCCCTCTCTATCTCTCCTTCCACATATACTTCTCTCTAGATCTCTCTCTCCATCTCTACCTATCCCTCCCACATTCCATCTCCCTCCCTCCCTCTCTCCCTCTCAATCTCCCAACCTTCCTCCTTCACTTTTTGTTTCTCTCTCACACACTCTCTACCTCCCTCCCCCATCTTGATCTCTAAATCTCTCCTTCCCTCTCTACTCTCTATCTCATCATTCTCTCTCTACATCTCTCTCTCCCTCTCTCTCCTCTCTCTCTACTTATTTATCTCTTACTACCTATATACTTCTCTATCTCTCTCTCCATATCTCCCTCCCCCTCTCTCCTTCCCTCTCTCTCTCTCTCCCTCTCTCTCAATCTCCCCACCTTCCTCCTCTCTCTCTCCTTCCCTATATACTTCTCTCTATCTCACCAATATCTCCCTCCCTCCCTCACCTCTTTAATTCTCTCAATACATATCACCTCTCTCTTCCTTCCTCCCACCCACCTTCCCTCTCTACTTCTCTCTATCTAACCTATCCCTCTCTACCTCACTCTCTCTCCCTCCCTCCCTCCTCTCTCTTAATCTCTCCACATTCCTCCTTACCCCCTCTCTCCATCTCTCATTCTCTCAATCTCACTTCCCTCCCTCCTCTCTATATCTATCTCTCTAATTATCCCCCCTCCTCCCCCTTCTATATCTCTCCTTCCCTATATACACTTATTTCTATCTCTTTCTTTCAATCTCTACATCTCCCTCCCTCCTTTCCTTGCTCTCCCACTCTCTTCTTTCCTCTCTACTCTTTATCTCACCATTCTCTCAGTCTACTCCCTCACTATCTCTCCTTCCCTGTATACTTCTCTCTATATCTATCTCTCCATCTCTTCCTCTCCCTCCCTCCTCCCCTCTTCCCTTTCTCTCCCTCTCTCTCAATCTTGCCACCTTCATCCTCTCTCTCTCCTATCTTTCTCTCTCACTCTCTCCTTCCCTCTCTACTCTCTGTCAAGCACCATTCTCTATCCCTCCCTCCCTCACTCACTCCCTCCTCTCTCTATATCATATCTCTCTCCCTCCCTCCCTCCTTCCCTCTCTAATATTAAGGGTTGACAATATAGGGTTGAGGGATTAGGTTTATGGTTTTTAAGTTTTAAGGGATTAAGGGTTTAAGGCTTGAGGGATTAAGGATTTAAGGGTTGAGGGATTAAGTGTATAAGGGTTGAGGGTTTAATGGTTGAGGGATTAAGGATTTAAGGGTTGAGTGATGAGGGTTGAGGGTATAAGGTTAAGGGTATATGGTTGAGGTATAGGGTTTAGGGTCCAATGTATAGGGAAGAGGTATGAGAATTGAGGTTTGACCTGGTTTAATGTATAGGTTATAGGGTTGAGGGGTTAAGAGTTTGAGGGTTTAAGGGTTCAAGGTTTAGGGTATAAAGGTTGAGGATAAAAGGTTGAAGGTAAAGGGTTGAGGGTATAGGGTTTATAGTATAGGTTTAAGGATCCAATGTATAGGCTAGACGTTTGAGAATTGAGGGTTGACCTAGTTTAATATATAGGTTAGAGGGTTGAGAGATTAAGGGTTGAGGGTTTAGGGGTCGAGGGACTAAGGGATTAAGGGTTGAGGGTTTAAGGGATGGGAGATTAAGGGTTTAAAGGTTTAAGGGTTGAGGGTTTAGGGTTTTGGGATTAAGGGTTTAAGGGTTGAGGGATTAAGGGTTTAAGGATTGAGGATGAGGGTTGAGGAGGTATAAGGTATAGGGTTGAGAGAGAGAGGGGGGAGAGAGGGAGTGAGATAGACCTAAGAGAGAGAGGGGGAGAGGGAGAGAGAGGGAGATGGAGAGAAAGTGTGTGTGTGTGAGAGAGAGAGAGACCAAACATCATGGGGAGTCCCTATTTTTTTGGACCCATTTTTTCAAACAGGCCACTACATTCCCAATTTCATCAAATTGGCAAGCTAGTGGGCCCACTAAGCTTGCTAGTTCAATGATAGTGGCAACCTAACAATGCGACACGAAAAGTAAGATTCAAGAATGCTAATTTCAACCTTGAATTGGCAAGCTAGTGGGCTGTTTGAAAAAAATGGGTCTAAGAAATGGGGTACATCATAGGAGATCAATTTATTAGAACCATTTTTCAAGCAGTGAAGTTAGGTTGCCAATTTCACCAAGATTGGCAGAGTTAGTCTTGCCAATTAGGTGGGAAATTGGCAGCTAACTGGCCTATTTGAAACATGGGTCAAAATGGGGTCTCTCGATGATGAAATAGGGTCTCACAATGATTTACATCACTGGGAGACCCCATTTCTTGGACCCATTTTTTCAAATAGGTCACTACATTGCCAATATCACAAAATTACCAAGCTAGTGGGCCCACTAGCTTGCCAATTCGATGAAATTGGCAACCTAACTTGGCCTATTTGAAAAAATAGGTCCAAGAAATGGGGTCTATTGGTGATTTACATCACTAGGAGACCCAATTTCTTGGACACATTTTTTCAAATAGGTCACTACATTCCCAATTTCACCGAATTGGCAAACTAATGGGCCCATTAGCTTGCCAGTTCAGTGAAATTGGAAACCTAACTTAGCCTATTTGAAAAAATGGGTCCAAGAAATGGGGTCTCCCAATGATTTACATCACTGAGAGACCCCATTTCTTGGACCCATTTTTCCAAATAGGCCACTACATTTGCAATTTCACTAAATTAGCAAGCTAGTGGGCCCACTAGCTTGCCAATTCAATGAAATTGGCAACCTAACTTGGCTTGTTTGTAAAAATGGGTCCAAGAAATGGGGTCTCCACTGATTTGCATCACTGGGAGACCCCATTTCTTTGACCCATTTTTTCAAACAAGCAACATAACTTGGTACCGGGAGACCACATTTCTTGGACCCATTTTTTCAAACAAGTCATTACATTGCCAATTTCACTGAATTAGCAAGCTAGTGCTTGCCAATTTGGTGAAATTGGAGACCTAACTTAGCTTGTTTAAAAAAATAGGTCCAAGAAATGGGGTCTCCTGGTATCGAGAGACCCCATTTCTTGGACCCATTTTTTCAAACAGCTCACTACATTCCCAATTTCACTAAATTGGCAAGCTAGTGGGTTGTTTGAAAAAGATTGTTTAGGAAATGTGGTCTTTTGGTGATTTACATCATTGGGTGACCCCATTTCTTGGACCCATTATTTCAAACAACCCAAGTTAGCTTGTAAATTTCACCAAATTGGAAAGTTAGTGGGCCCACTAGCTTGGCAACCTAGTGGGTTGTTTAAAAATGGGTCCAAGAAAAAGGGAATCATGGTGATATACATGGTGATTTGAGGTAGTGCTCGTTGTATGAAAAAATACCTCAAATAAATGGGGTCTCATGGTGATGTACATCACTATGAGACCCCATTTCTTCGAGGCATTTTTCATACAATGAGCATTAAGCTAACTACCTTGTCAATGCATCAATGCGGTAGCATTGACAAGGTAGTGCTCATTGTATGAAAAATTCCTCAAAGAAATGGGGTCTTAGAGTGATGTACATCACCATGAGACCCCATTAATATGAGGCATTTTTCATACAATGAGCACTACCTTGTAAATGTGTCAATGCAATAGCATTGACAAGGTAGTGCTCATTGTATGAAAAAATACCTCAAAGAAATGGGGTCTCACGGTGGTATATGTCTGAAAGAAATGGGGTCTCATGGTGAAGTAAATCACCATAAAACCCCATTTCTTTGAGGAATTATTTCATACAACGAGCACTACCTTTTCAATACATCAATGTGGTAGCATTGACAAAGTAGTGCTTGTTGTATGAAGAAATATCACTGTTAGCCCCCATTTCTTTGAGGCATTTTTCCATACAACGAGCACTACCTTGTCAATGTCTCAATGCTATCGCACATCACCATGAGAACCCATTTCTTTGAGGCATTTTTTATACAATGAGCACTTCCCTTTCAATGCTACCACATTGATGCATTTACATGGTAATGCTTGTTGTATGAAATATGCCTCAAAGAAATGGGGTCTCATGGTTATACCCCATTTATTTGAGGCATTGTAATCACCATGAGACTCCATTTCTTTGAGGAATTTTTTCATACAATGAGTTATTGACAAGGAAGTGTTCGTTGTATGAAAAAATGCTTCAAAGAAATAGGGTCTCATGGTGATGTACATCACCGTGAGACCCCATTTATTTGAGGCATTTTTCATACACGAGCACTGCCTTGTTAATGTATCAATGTGGTAGCAATTACAAGGAAGTGCTCATTGTATTAAAAAATTCCTAAAAGAAATGGGGTTTCATGGTGCTCATTGTATGAAAAAATGCCTCAAAGAAATGGGGTCTCACGGTGATCATTGTATAAAAAAATGCCTCAAAGAAATGGGGTCTCACAGTGATGTACATCACCATAAAAAAATGCCTCAAAGAAATGGGGTCTCACAGTGATGTACATCACCATGAGACCCCATTTCTTTGATGCATTTTTTCATACAACGAGCACTACCTTTTCAATGCATCAATGTGGTAGCATTGACAAGGAAGTGCTTGTTGTATGAAAAAATGCATCAAATAAATGGGGTCTCATGGTGATGTACATCTCCATGAGACCCCATTTCTTTGAGGCATTTTTTCATACAATAAGCACAACCTTGTGAATGCTTCAATGTAGTAGCATTGACAAGGAAGTGCTCGTTGTATGAAAAAATGCCTCAAAGAAATGGGGTCTCATGGTAATATAGTGGCATTGGAAAGGTAGTGCTCATTGTATGAAAGAACATCACTATGAGACCCAATATCTTGAGGCATTTTTTCATACAACAAGCAATACCTTGTCAATGCTACCACATTGACGCATTGACAAGGTAGTGCTCATTGTATGAAAAAATGCCTCAAAGAAATGGGATCTCATTATGATGTACATCACTGTGAGACCCCATTTCTTTGAGGAATTTTTTCATACAACGAGCACTACCTTGTCAATGCATCAATGTGGTAGCTTTGACAAGGTAGTGCTCATTGTATGAAAAATGCCTCAAATAAATGGGGTCTCACGGTGATGTACATCACCATGAGACACCATTTCTTTGAGGCATCTTTTCATACAGTGAGCATTAAGCTCACTACCTTGTCAATGTGTCAATGCAGTAACATTGACAAGGTAGTGCTCATTGTATGAAAGCATGCCTCAAATAAACGAGGTCTCACGGTGATGTACATCACCATGGGACCCCATTTCTTTGAGGAATTTTTCATTCAACAAGCACTACCTTGTTAATGTGTTTATGCCTAAAAGAAATGGGGTCTCACTTCTCTCTCTCTCCCTCCCTCCCTCCTTCCCTCTCTAATATTCTCTATCTCTCCCTTTCTCTCTCTTCCTTCCTCCCACCCACCTTCCCTCTCTACTTATCTCTATCTAACCTATCCATCTCTACCTCTCTCTCCCTCCCTCCTCTCTCTCACAATCTCTCTATCTTCCTCCTTCACTCTATACTCTCTCTATTACCTCTCTCTCCTCCCCTCTTTAATTCTTCCTCTATTCCTCTCTCCCTTTCACCCTCTCTCTCAAAATAAAAAACCCTATACCCTAAACCCTACACCCTTAACCCTCAACCCTATACCCTATATCCTCAACCTTATAAGCTAAACCCTAAAAAATTATCCCTCAACAATAAACTTAAAAATTAAACCCCCAATCCTAAACCAAATACCCTCAACCCTATACACTTAACCTTGTACCATCAATCTTAAACACTATCCCTCAACCCTGTACCTTAAGCCCTAAACCCTACACCATCAACCCTCATCCCTATACCCTATATCCTCAACCTTATAACCTAAACCCTAAACATTATCCCTCAACTCTATACCCTCAACCCTATACTTAATCCATAAACTCTACACTCTCAACCCTTAACCCTATACCTTATACCATCAACCCTCTACCCTATAACCTATACCCAATATCCTAAACCCTAATCCCTATACCTTGTATGCTTAATCTTGACCCTCAACCCTAAACATTATGCCAGAACTATACACCCACAAGCTTTAACCCTATACTTTAACCCTAAACCCTACATTCAACCTTCTGCCTTGAACCCTAAACCCTCAACCCTCAACCCTAAACCCAATACTCTCAACCATATACCTAATATTCTAAACCATAACCCTAGACCCTATACCTTGAATCCTAAACACTATCCTTCAATCCTCAACCCTATACCTTAAACCCTAAACCCTACACCCTCAACCCTCATACATATCTATCTCTCTCTTTTCCTTCCTCCCATATACCTTCCCTCTCTACTCTCTAACATATCCCTATCTACCTTTCTCTCTACCTCCCTCCTATCTCTCAATCTCTCCACCTTCCTCTCTCTCCCCTTCCCTCTCTACTTTTCTCTATATCACCTTTCTCTCTCTATCTCACCTCTCTCTCTCTCCCTCCATCCTCTTTCTCTTAATTTCTCCACCTTCCTTCCCCCTCTCTCCCTCCTTCCATCCCTCCCTCATTCTCTCTTTGTATATATAACCTATCTCTCTACTTCTCCCTCCCTCCTCCCCATCTTTATCTCTCATTCCTTATATACTTCTCTCTATCTTTCTCCATCTCTACCTCTCCCTCCCTCCTTCTCTCTCTCTCCCTCTCTCTCCCCCATCTTTCTCTACTAGAGAACACACACACACACACACACACACACACTCTCTCTCTCTCTCTCTCTCTCTATCTCTCTCTCTCTCCCTCCCTCCCTCTCTCGTGGTTATCTCCCTCACATCCCCTCACCCTCTCTCTCTCTCACTTCCTCTATCTATCTCCCACTCCATCTCTCCCAAGTTTCTCCCTCCCACCCCCTTTCCCTCTCTTAGGTCTCTCCCTCCCACCCTAACTATAGAACTCTCTCTCTCTCTCTCTCTCAGGCCTATCCCTCCCACCCCCTCCCCCTATCTCAAGTCTTTCCCTCCCACCCTAACAAGATAATACTCTATCTCTCATGTCTCTCCCTCACACCCCCTCACCCTCTCTTAGGTCTCTCTCTCTCTCTCTCACCCTCTCTTAGGTCTATCCCTCTCCCCCTCTCTCAAGTATTTCCCTCCCACCTTAACTAGAGAATACTCTCTCTCTCTCTCATGTATCTCCCTCACACCCCCTAACCCTCTCTCAGGCCTCTCTATCTCTCTCTCTCTCAAACCCTAATCCATATACCCTATAAACTTAACCTTAAACCTTCAACCAAATACCCTCAACCCTATACCCTATAAACTTAACCTTATACCTTCAACCTCCCTCATCTCTCTATCTCACCTCTCTCTCTCTCTCTCTCCCTCCCTCCATCTTTCCCTCTAATTCCTATACCTAATACACTTAACCTTATACCTTCAACCCTATACTTAAACCCTCAACCCTATACCAAATACCCTCAACCTTATGCCAAATATCCTAAACCCTAATCCCTATACCCTATACCCAATATCCTAAACCCTAATGCTTATACCCTATATACTTAACCCTATACCATCAACCCTGAACACTATCACTCAAACCTCAAACATATACCTTAAACCCTAAATACTACACCTTCAACCCTCATCCCTATACCCTATACCATTAACCTTATACCCTAATCCATGAACATTATCCCCTAACTCTATACTTAAACCCTGAATCCTATACTCTGAACCCTTAACCCTATACCTTATACCCTAAACGCTACACCCTAAATCCTATACCCAATATCCTAAACCTTAATCCCTATACCATATACACTTTAACCTTATACCCTCAACCCTAAACCCTATACTTAAACCGTCAACCCTAAACACAATACCCTCAATCCTATACATAATATTCTAAACCCTAATCCCTATACCCTATACACTTAACCCTATACCCTCAACCCTATACCTTAAACCATCAACCCTAAACCTTGATCCCTGATCCCTGATCCCTATAACCTATACCCTCAACCTTATACTGTAAACCTTAAACATTATCCCTCAACCCTATACTAAAACCCTAAACCCTACATTCAACCTTGTACCCTACACCCTAATCCCTAAACCTATTACCCTCAACTCTATAACCAATATCCTAAACCCTAATCCCTATACCTTATGCACTTAACCTTATACCTTCGAAACCATGAACACTATCCCTCAACCCCCAATCCTATACCTTAAGCCCTTAACCCTACACCCTCAACCCTCATCCTTATACCCTATTCTTAAAGTTTATACCCTAAACGATAAACATTATCCCTCAACCCTTAACCCTATAATTAAACCTTAAACCCTACATTAAACCTTGTAGCCTAAACCTTGAACCCTAAACCCTAAACCCTAAACCCTCAACACTCAACCCTATACACAATATCCTAAACCCTAATCCGTATACCCTATACACTTAACCCTATACCCTCAACCCTAAACACTATACTTCAGCCCTCAACGCTATACCTTAAACCCTAAACCCTACACCTTCAACCCTCATCCCTATACCCTATACCCTCCTATAACCTAAACCTTGAACATCATCCCTCAATCCTATACTTCAACCCAAATCCCTACATTAAATGTTGTATGCTAAACCCAATACCCTCAACCCTATACCCAATATTCTAAACCCTAATCCATATACCCTATATAATTAGCCCTATACCCTCAACCTTGAACACTATCCCTCAACCCTCAACCCTATACCTTAAACCCTAAACCCTACACCCTCAACCCTCATCCCTATACCCTAAACCCTAAACCCTAAACATTATCCCTCAACCTTATACTTAAACATAAAACCCTACACTCTCAAGCCTTAACCCTATACCTCATACCCTAAACCCTACATCATAAACCCTATACATAATATCATAAACCATAATCACTATACCCTATACACTTAACCTTATACCCTCAACCCTGAACATTGTACCTCAACCCTCAACCATTAAACTTATACATAAATTCTAAACCCTAAACCATCAACCATAAACCTGATATCCTCAACCTAATACCCTCAACCTTATACCCAATATCCTAGAACATAATCCATATACCCTATACACTTAACCTTATACCCTCAACCCTAAAGAATATCCCTCAACCCTCAACCCTATACCTTAAACCCTAAACCATAAACCATAAACCCTCATCCCTATACCCTAATACCCTCAAATTTATACCTAATATCCTAAACCCTAATACATATACCATATACACTTCACCCTATAACCTCAACCCTATACCTTAAACATTAAACCTTACACCCTCAACCTTCATAGGGGGAGAGAGAAAGAGAGGGAGGGAGGGATTGGGGAGAGAGAGAGAGGTGGGGAGGGAAAGTGGAGATAAATATAAGTAGAGAGGGAAGGAGAGATAGAGATACATGAGATATAAAGAGTAGATAAGGACAGATGGAGGGAGAGAGATGGAGATGGTATAGAAAGAAATAGAGAGTGTGTGGTAGGGAGTGATGGAGGGATATGTGGGAGGAGAGGGATAGGTGAGATAGAGAGAAGTAGAGAGAGATAGAGATAGAGGGAAGGAGGAAGGGTGGGTGAGAGAGGGGGCAAGGGAGAGGTAAAGAGGGATAGGTGCGACAAAGATAAGTAGAGAGATAATGGTGATATATAGAGAAGGAGATAATTACAATGAGGGAAAGAGAGAATGGTGAGATAGATAGGAGAGAGTGAGAGAGAAAGAGGGTGAGGTAGGAGAGAGGGAGAGCAAGAGAGAGAGGTAGAGAGAGGGAGAGGAGAGATAGAGAGTAAATAGGGGAAATGGTAGGGAGGGAGACATCTAGAGAGAGAGAGAGAAGTAGAGAGGGAAGGAGAGGTAGAGAGAAAAGTAGAGAGGGAATGAGGGAGGGAGGGAGAGAAGTGAGATAGAGAGGTGTAGAGAGAGTGGTAGGGAGTGATGGATGGAGAGGTAGGTAGAGAGGGATTAGGGAGATAGAGAGTAGAGAGGGAAGGAGGGGGAGAGGTATGGATGGAGAGAGTGGGAGGTGAAATAGAGAGTAATATAGAGAGAGTGATAGGTTGTGATGGATGGAGAGGTAGGCAGAGAGGGAGAGGGAAGATATAGATAAGTAGAGAGTGAGGGAGAGAGGGAGGGAGATGTAGTGAGGGAGAGAGGTGAGATAGAGAGAAATAGAGAGTGGTGGAAGGAGAGGGAGGTAGAGAGAGGGAGAGAGGAGATAAAAATAAGCAGAGAGGGGAGAGGTAGAGAGAGGAGAGATTGAGAGAAGTAGAGAGGGAATGAGGGAGGGAAGGGATGGAGAGAAAGGTAAGATAGAGAGGTGTAGAGAGAGAGTGGTAGAGTGTGATGGATGTAGAGGTAGGTAGAGGGATTGGGAGATAAAGAGTAGATAGGGAAGAATAGATGGAGTGAGAAGTATGGAGGGAGAGAGACAGAGGTGAGAGAGAGGTGAGGTATAGAGAAATAGAGAGAGTGTTAGGGAGTGATGGAGGGAGAGAGAGAGAGAGAGAGAGAGAGAGAGAGAGAGAGAGAGAGAGAGAGAGAGAGAGAGAGAGAGAGAGAGAGAGAGAGAGAGAGAAGTAGAGAGAGAGAGAGAGAGGGAAGGAGGGAGCGAGAGATAAGTGAGAGAGAGAGAATTAGAGGGAAAAGGAGAGAGAGAGAGAGAGAAACTCAGATAAAGGGATGGAGATAGTTGGATAGAGGTCTAGAGTGTAAGGGATAAAAAATGAGTGAGATAGAGAGAGAAATAATACAACTTGTTGATTACTGAAATTTGACTAAGTTCAAAATTTGTGAGATCTTCCGAAAACTAGAATTTGCATTATAACTCCTAGAGATCCAAAACCACTCTCAAACATCTTGAAACTATATACATGAAATATAACTTAAAGTATAAGAAAGTAAATGTCCATATGTAAATGTTTATTTCATGTATATAGTTTCCCTCAAAGATAACAAGAAGAAAGAAAAATAAAGAGAAGAAAAATAAATTTAATGTAGACCAAAATGCAAGCGTGTTATAATGCGCTCGCATTTTCTCAATGCATTCACAAAATGTAATACCCATCCTCTTACTGTTTGGATTTATTATTTTCCTATACTTTTTTTGCTACTTAGTGATTGTGATGGTAATATTATTGTTTGGTTTGTTGGATTTGGATAGTTAGACTTTTGGTGATGATGTTATTCCATTAGTGGACATGGTTATTTGATATGACATTATGGTTGGTGATGATAGTTGATTTCAAAAATATATTATGATGTAGTGATTTAGTAAATTATGTTATGATATGATCTGTTAGTTTAGAAATGCTATTTCATCATTTATATTATGATTGTTAGAATAGATGTGATGAAAGGACAGTGTAGCATCACTCATTTGCGAGTGCCCTGCTATGCTGCAATTCCTTCTCACAATGTAATGATTTGATTATATATATATATGTACATGTACATGATCTAGTTTGTATGCAGGGATTGCAGGTACAAAGTCTCGATTCCACCTACTTCGGCAGGACAGGGCGGGCATCAAATGACCCAACGGTATGATGTTGAAACATAGATGACAAGGAAGTCACCCTGTCCCATGTTGACAAACCGTCTTGATTGAATGGTATTGTGTGTTCTTGTAATTGTCATTTCTGTATTTTATTATTGTGGTTTGTGTAAGTGTCTTGTTCGTCTTTATGGTACATTGGTATTTTATAAGTTGGGATTTATTTAATTAAATGGTGGTAATAATTGTTTATTATAATGTTAAATTAATTTGTATTTTAATATTTAAAAGTTTTATTTTAAAAGTCATGTGTTTTAGTTAAATGTTAATTAAATATTAAATTGTCTTTGGTTAATTTAATTAAATTACCTTGTTGAAGATAATTATAAATTAAATAAATTAAATTATGTGCATAGCAAGTAAAGCTTGCAAAAGTAGATTTAAAACAAAAAGTATTGATAAAAGGAAACATAAATAAATAAAAGAACAAAAAAGATAAAAGGACGAATGAGAATTAAGTGTTGGTTGAAAAAACTGGAATTAAATTAGATAATTTCTTTTATTTTGGATTTTTTTTAGAAGTTTTCGAAAAAGAAAAGAGGTATCTTTTATTTAATTGAGTTTTTGTGAATTTGGATGAGACAGGAAGATTTAGACAGAAGTGGAAAAAGAATAAAAATAAAAATAATGACTTTGAATGTTAAGATCTTCTGAAGTTTTCTGGAAAGGGGATTTGTCATTCTATTGTTTCATGTTTCTGGGAAGGATTTTCTGAGTGGAATATTAGATTTGAATTTGAGCATGGTATTCTGGAGAGGAGATTCTGAAGAAGGAATGGAAGTTGTTCGAAGAGGTTGTCGGAATCAAGCGAAGCTCCATCAAAAATTTCAACAGCGTAGGACGCCAGGTTCCAATTTCTTGTCCTTAAATTTTCTGTTTCAAAGAAAAATAAAAATAGTTAAATATGATTTTTGTGAGAAAAGATTTTTTTTGAGATTTATGAGTATTGAAAAGAAAAATAATAAATCGATGAGATTAAACTAGTTTTTCTGGAAGTTGATTGTTTGTTTCCAATTTGTAAAAACAAAGGAAAAGAAAAATTTATATCTTCTGGAATGTCCAATTTATCTATGGTTGATATGAAAAGGAAATTGTTTTCCCATTTGAAATTAAATGTGTTTGAAATTATATATTTATATATATACATTCAACCAGTTTCTCTTCTGAGTCGATCTAATTAAATATATATATTGTGTTTATATTTGCATTAAAAATTTATGTATACAGATGTTCTTTGATATTTTACTTGAGAATTGGAAACTGTGATTTTTTGTTTTAAATTTTGGGCCGAATCGAACCCAGTCACATATTTATTTTGTAATGACAAGTTTTTATATAAAAAAATATATTTATAAATTTTAGTAAATTTATGGGGGAAGGGAGGGATGACACAACCGTACCCCTCCCCACTCCCTACGTTGGCCGACTGCGGGTACAACAACCCATGGACTACTACACACAACCATCACATGGATTGTTGTGCACAGTCCTATGGACTGCGTTGCAGTACATCGGGCCCGTGGGTTTAAATTTAAGTTTGTTTTTTTTTATGTGAATTTATATATATATATATATATATATGTACATATATATATATATATATATATATATATATATATATATATATATATATATGTACATATATATATATATAAATATAAAAAATATATATATTTATATATATATATATATAAATTAAATATAAATATATATATACATATAAATAAATATATATAGATATATATATTTTCATTTGATTTTTTTTTTAATAAAAGAAAAGGTTATTTTAACATTGTATTTTAAGAAAAAATTATTTAAAATTAGTTGTATGATATATTTATATATGCACAACTTGAGTATAATTATATTCAGTTTATTTATTTGCATAAGTTTGGGAATTATAAGGAAAGTAAATGTTTGTAGGTATATATTTTATGTTTATATATATATAGATAAATTACAAGTTTAGAATTTATTGATTTGGGTTTTTTATTGTGGAAATTATAAAATTGGATTATATTGGTTTACTAAATGAAACGAATTAAATATGATGGTAAAACCGTTATTGTATGTTTTTTATTTCAATGACATCGAGGTAAATAGAGAATGTGTATGCAATGAAATTAGTTGTTTAATTTTGTGTTACAAAAGCTGTGTGCATGGAATCTCGAGTTTTATGGTCGGGAGGTTTTATTATTACCATTTTATTATTGTTTTGGTTTTCCTTGGATGTGGGAACCCTATTGTAATTTTAAACCCAATTTTAGTTATTGCGAACCTTTGTTCCAGAGGTGTGTTTTATTCATTGAATGTTATTCGTGTTTTGTGTGTACTCTTGGAGTTGAAATTTGTTAGTATTATTGTTTTGGAAGGGTTGTACGAGATTGTTGTAATGAGTTATTGCGAGATGGGTAATGCCTCACATGTCCTTGTTTTGAGTTATATGCTTTATTTGTTATAGTACAACCCTTGCCTTGTTTTGGTTTATATTTTGGGATCTTTTGGGAGAGTGGCTCTGTGTGGGGGCTGGCGCCTTGAAAGGAGGAAGAGCTCAGGATAACCCACATAAGAGTAGTATAACAAGTGAAAACCTAATAATAGAACTTAGGGGGATGGGTAGTAAAACACACAAGATAATAAATATTGGATACCTCGTCTATGCATTAGTTCTATCATAGACTAATGATAGACTAAGAAGGTCGTGGTCGGAAAAGTCGTAACCTCATCCACATGAGGGGTTATCGGCTTCACATGAGCTACCCTATGGTATCGGTGCCTCAAGTAGGAGGAAGGGCCAGGATATCCATAGATGGGGGCAAGCGCCTCAGTTTGGAGGAAGGGCCAGGATAACCCATGTAGGCTATGCGATGACACTCTCCACTAGACACCTGTATGCCTTGTTCTTGTTGGCCTCTGGAATTGTATTATGATTGTTGTTCTGTTTCATCTGGAATTTGTATTTTGAATGTTGTATCATTTATTCTGGAATTGTATTTTGTTCATTGTTTCAATTTCATTTGTAAATTTTTTATGAATGTTCTTTCGTTACCTGGTTAATGGTTATTGCCTTGTTTTGATGTGATGAGATCTATGACTTTAAGTTATTATGTTGACTTGTGAATGTTGTTGGTTATGTCATTGTAATCCTTGATGTTGTACTTGAGTTTTGTACTATATTGTTCTGTTGGAGTCATTTTGGCATTCATGGTCGTGATCTCTTCCTTGTCATCTCTGAACATGGGGGGTGATTTATAATTCACATGGTTGGGTGGAATGTGCTCCGCACCCGTTGGGTTCCCCTTCAGTATTATATCTCCTCAACATCCTGCAGTTGGAGTTGGTACCAGTTGTTCACTTTGTAATTCAAATATTATTGTACTTTGTATCATCCCACATGTATGGGAAACTTATTGTAATTCATTTATCAAGATCATATAATGTAACGTTAAAGCGATGATGTAATAATTAGGATCCTTTGTAACATTATTGTAAGAGATTCTTTATGATTGTAATATGTGATGTAGTGATACTTTCAATCTGGGTTCATGGATGTACTTTTATTAATGGTTATTGTTATGCTATTGGATAAGTTGTTTAGTATTATCTTTTACTTTTGTTAATAGTTGTTTTGCGATGTGACCTCGCGTGCCCCAGAGAATATAACGTTAAGATGTTAATGTGCAATGTAAAGGTATTTAATGTTTAGTTGCATGTTTATGTTGTGTTATTTAAAAAAAAAAAAATTTCTATGGGGTTTGCACGAAGGGCGTTACACAAAACGTGAGAGCATTATAACACACTCATGTTTTGTCAATGCATTCATACAATGTGAGTACATTATAAAATGCTCACGTTTTTCCAATGCATTCAAATAACACAAGCGCGTATAACGCACTCGTTTTATCTTGCTCTAGGAAGTCCCAAGCCTTTGGCTTGGATTTGTGTAATAATTCCCATGTTTCTAGCACTATTTACTACTATTGTTGCTTTTATATGTTAGTGATAATCAATTGTGATGGTGATTGATTCATCGCTTTGGTGTGTGTGGATGCGTAGTTTAGTTAATTGTTGTGTGTGACATTATTAGTATGATTTATGATACTCGGTGTGTTGATTTGGATTATTGTTTATTCAAATAGATTTTCATTAATGTTTTATATGTCGATGTGATGATTCTTTGGTGATCATGTTATTTGGATTCAGTATTATTTTATAATGCAATGTTTAATAATTCTAGTTATGATGCAGTAGTTAAATATCATGTTATCTTATGTCAATTTGGTTAGAAATGTTAGCTCATTATTGATATTATAATTGTTAGAATAGATTAGGTGAGAGGACAGTGTAGCATCACTCGTTCACGAGTGCCCTGCTACACTGCAATTCCTTCTCACGATAGAATGTTTGATTATATATATATACATGTGCTACTTGACGTTTATTTGGATGCAGGATTGCATGATTAAGTCTCGATTCCACCTGCTTCGGCAGGACAAGGCGAGCAATAAGTTAACCCAATGGGTAAAAATGTTGAAAAAGGGAGTAGGTTTGGAAGCATCCCCGTCCCAAGTCCGTCGTGTTATGACTGAAGTTTTCGTTCTCGTTGATTGTGTAGTTTGATCGTTGAGGTATTCATTTGATTTATGGTTCATGTTTATTTAATTAACCTTATTTTATAAGATAATTGATTAAAGTTGTTTAGTTGTTTTGATTTAATTGTGAGTTAGTAGAATGTTAAATTTAAATATATAGTAAATTAAAAAGTGATTTAATTTATTAAAAGAGTAAATAATTATTTTAAATTAATAGTGTTGATAATAATTAAATTAAATAAATATTGTTGAAGATAATTAAATAATATCTTTTTATTAATATTAAATTAGCAAATCTTGCATAGATAATATCTTGATTAAATAAATTATTTTAATTAAAAACTGTAGATAAATTGTGCTTTTAAAAGCTGGAAAAAGAACCAATAGGAGGGAGGCTTTTTGAGAAAAGAAAGCATAAGAGCTTTATTGATCTTTATTTTGATTTATTATTTTTATGAGAAGATTGTTCACACACAGAACTTCTACTCTGTTGTTTCTGGGATCTGGAAAGGAAAAATAAAAAAAGAAAAGAAAAGAAAAGAATTTTTGTTGAAAACTTCTAGAGGAAAATAATTGGATTTCCAAAGATAGGAGCAGATTCAAAAAGAGAGTTGCAGAGGTATCAAGAAGGAACCGCAGGAGGAATCTGCAAGGAGGTTAAGGGATTCTTTTCTTCGCAATGGCTGACTCCAAGTTTTCTTGTTATTTTTTTTTTTTTTGTTGTGCTTTGAATAATACCTGTTGGCTGTGTATTAAAAAATTTATAGAAAGAAATTCTGTGGTTTGAAATTTATTCGAATGAAACCCTCGAATCTTTTGTAGAAACTTCAATAGAATCTTTTTTTAAAATTTCTTCAATATAATTTAGTTGTGCAAATTTATTGTATTTGAAATAAGAATCGTTTTATTGTTGAATCTTCATGCCAAATTTATATTGGATCTATATATATATATATATTTAAACAGGATTAAGTGTGCATATTAGTTGACAATACTACTGGTTTATTTAAATGTATTTTATAATTATTATGTACCTCTATAATTTCATTTTTATGAGAATAGAATAAAAGTCATCAGTATTGTAGATTCTATATAGAAGGTATTGAACATAATATATTTAATTAATTTCATGATTCTTTTCATTTGCTCTTCTGTATTTTCCTGTGAATTATGTTTTAATATAAAATAAGTATATATATATATATATTTTTTTAAAGATTAGGTTATGGACAAAAATAAAATAAAATATATAGATATACACAGTTGTCTGTATGTTAAATCGGACCTCGGTTTCTGTGTATGAAATAAAATATTTATATTCATTTTATTTGTTCGAAACCCGAAATTGTGCTTTTAAAAAAAATAATAATAATAAAAATTCAGATTTAAAATAAATAAATAAATAAAATATAAACAAAAAATAAAGTTATAAAAGATATATTTTTATTTAAAATTTGCTTAGGGGAGGGGAGCGGGTCGGCTGGGCGCCGCATCAATTCCCCCGACCCTGTATCAAGATAGTCTACTAGGTCAAGGCGACAATGTACCGAGTCAGGTGTAATGCACTCAGCTGGGGGCCGCGGCCTCCTTGGGAGGGCACGTTGTTCTCCCCTCACAGGTCAGTGGGGAAAGCATCATTTGTATTTTTACATTAAAAGTTTGCCAATTCCATTTCATATAGTTCGATTTTGTTTTACAAAATAAATTTTATAATTTGATTTTTATTAACTCGAATTTGGTATATAATATAACTTTATATAATAAATATATATATATATATATAATGTTTTCTTGAATCACATTTTATAAATTTTATAATGTATGTTTTGATAAAATGATGTTTATACAAATGTTTTAATTGTAATATATTTTAAAAATAATAATTTTATTTTAATATATATGTGTATAAAGGTGTATATATGTATATTTATATAAATACGGGAGATGTCATTGTTTTGGTGAATTTAAAATATTTATTTTTGTAAGTATTTATACATATAATATCGTGTGTTGTAATGTTGGAAAAATATAGTATAAATTAGGATTATATTAGTGTAATTGTAAAAGTTAGAAATAAACTACGTGTTAGTTAACTGAGTGTTCTTGAGTAGTTGATTTATTTAATTGGTAGAATTTGGTGTTTATTAGAATGAGTTTTATGGCATTATTTATGTATTTGTTGCCTCTCGAGTTCATTTGTTTAATTGTGATTTTTCTTTTGTTTGAGTTATGTCTTGTAGGAAAACTCTAGAATTAGTTTGTTCGGTTATAGGAACCTAAGATGTGTTTAGGACTTCCAGACGAGTGGTTACTGTTATCTTTATTCAATCTTGTGGTTTGATGTTGTTCTTATGATTGTCCTTGGATGTGATGTTAATGTACATTTGGATTGTACCATTTGTGAACGTTATATGTATGACTTTGGGCGAAAGGGTTATGCCTCGCGGTTGATCCATTGTTGGTTCAGTTTTCCTTGTTGATGCAACCCTGTTCAGTCGGAGATTCTTGTGTTGAGTGTTTAGAGAGAGTGGCTCTAGTGGGGGCCGGCACACAAAGGGGCTGTCAGGGTAACCCATGTAGAGTTAGATTAATCAGTGATAACTTAAGTAATAAACCACGGGTGGGAATTAAACACTAATAAGATAATTGTGAAGCCTCATCCACCTGTTAGTGCTATCACAGACTAAAGGGGACTGAGAAGGCCGTGGTTGGCAAGGTCATTGCCTTGTCTTCACGAAAGGTTAATGACTCCGCATGAGTAACCCTATGGAGCGGCGCCTTGAGATAGGTTGTCAGGAGAACCATAGATGGAGGCGGCACCTTAACTTGGTTTTCTCGAGAATCCATGTAGAGATGGAGGCGGCACCTTGTGATAGGTTGTCAGGATAATCCATGTGAAACCATGCGATGACACTCTCGTCTAACATTCTGTTTGTGTTGATTTACTGAAGTCCTCTGGAAGTGATTTATTGATTTGTCTTTGGTCATTGTTGGAAGTAGTATTTGATATTATGTCTTGAGTTTCATTGATGTTGTGAGTGTGACTTGTTGTTATGTTCAGAAGTGATTTGTGTTGTTCTTTTTGGATTTGTCGTTGTTGAGTTTCTAAGTGGTCTTTGATGTTAAGTTGTCTGTCTAGAGTTAGTCTTTGTTTCTATTAGACATGCTTGGTCGGGGACCCTTCCTTGTCTACTCTCAGCACGGGGGTGGTTGGGTGGAACGTGCTTCGCACCCCATTGGGTTTCCCTTTCTGTTTCAGATATATCTTTTATTGCAGGGTTTTGGAGGATGTCGATGATCTAGTGATCCTTGTTCCAGATGTATGTTATACTTCAGATGTAATATATTCATTGATGTATTGTCTCCCACGTGTGTTGGGATGACCTTGTTGTAAATTGTATACATGGTTATTGAGTTGTATTTTTAGTCAATTATATTCTACTATCATTTGGATGTAATGTTTATTCAGGCCATGTAATTATTCAGGATCATTTGTTATAGTCAGTTATGTTGAGTTGTATCTATCGAGATATGTAACACACTTTATATCATTTTAATTACTTGTATTGTCACATGTGCTTATGTTATGAATACATATTGTTTAATATACTCTTAAATGATGAAATGAGAAATGAATAGATTTAATGGAAACTATTTAATTATTGCTTAACTTTGTCTTGGTTGCGGGTTAGAATAGTTAATGTCACCTTGTGTACCCCAATGGAACTAGTCGTAACTTAATACATTGTTAGCTATTGGAATACTTAAGTATGTTTATTATATTCTTTAAAAAATTGTTCCATTGTTGTTAGTTCCTTTGGGTTCGTGACGACGGGCGCTATAAAGCCACTAAGGGTGAGAAGAATGATGGTCCTCAAACCACATAGTTTGAAAACATATGGTCCTGCCACTTATAATAACATTATAGTGGTCTTCAACCACAAAATAATCATATAGTAAATCCGCTATTAGTCCTGACACAACCCAAGACATGCCAACCTAATAGCCATAGACATATATATATCTAAAGTAGCATTAATGTAAAAGGAAGTTATCGGTACACTGAAGCTCACCCAGAAGAACATTATTCAACAACACATATCTCTATAATCATCCCTGTAGTTCTATCATAATCACTATAAATCTTGTAACTTAAGAAATGATGTAATATTTTGTTGTCACAAGCCTTACATTTTTTCATTTTATATTCTTTCAGCAAATATTGGATAATAAGAATTAAACAATTGTATTATTCTCCCTTTGTTTCCAACACTTCTCACAGACCATGACTGGTTAAATAATTACCTATATGTGAATAGACCAATACTGATACCACAAGAACACTGTATCTAATACTCATACCCTTGAATATCAAATATTTGTAACATTTGTAGCCCAAGTGGAAGCTCATCCAAAGTTTGGCACACCAGATCCATCCTCAACCCATGGGATATACTCAAGGAAAAAAAATTTGCACTATGGATCAACAAATGTGGTCCTCAAAGGGGGAGTAGATCCAACTCAATCTTCCAATGGAGAACCAAATTCTTGACATATGTCCATTGGCTAGCATAGGGACACATCAAAAATTACAATGTTCGCATGTTCCAAAGAACGGGGGACTCCCTCAACCCCAAACGAAGGAGGCTCTCAGCCCTCAAGCGATATCCACTCCTTAATCACAAACAAAGAAGACTCCACACTGAACCAAAACACACAACAAAACATGCAATATCATCACACATAATTTAACATGAGGGTATAAGCAAGTAGATCATCCCATATTTCCACCACACCCTTATCCCAAGTTGGATACCGAGTATCACAAACTTGAGTCACAAACATAACATTCACTAGTTTCTCACAACACATATTATAATGCACTTTCATAACTTTAGACACACTTATAAAAAATAACGCTTAGCCACTTTGAAACACATAAATACCACTTAGCACTATCAAAGCATGAATTGGTTTACATTTGAAACAATTACCAACACCCAATTACATCACTCACATTGGATTTCAAAGAAGGAATTCCACATAATTCTCAATCCCCAACATGACTCTCAAACATGAGAACAATAAATAATTTCACCATAGATCAAAACACAATATACCACTAAGGATAAACTCCTTTCTTACAACATGATTCAACTCATAGTCCCATTGCACCAAAATTTAAGCATCATTATTAGAAAGCATCATTATTAGAAACAAGATAATCACTAACAATTGAGGCTAATTCATCTCATTTCCAATCTTCTACTTTAGAAATAAGATAATATTTTGCATATTATTTAGCAATGTTAAAACATAAAACATTTTGAATAGGAAAACTTTTAAACTTCAAATTACTATCATCAATAAAAGAAAGCAAGAGCTTCATCCACAGTTAAACTTTTCACTTTCAAACAATCAACATTAATATTTCCAAATTTTAGGCATGTCATCAACATATGAATAACATTGCATTAAATTCATAGCAAAAATTCACACTTGTCTAAAATCATCAACTCAACTAGATATTTTTCCTAACTAAATTGTAACAATAACAAAATCTAGAGTAAGCGGTATTCCTAATAATCAACCCATGCGTTATGGTGGATAACTAGATTGTATTGAATTTGTAATGCACAACCAAGAGAGCATCCAATTATGATGGACCACTTGACTACAACAATTGTTAAATAATTTCTCAAGGAAATGACCCTACATAGTTAGCATCTATCACTATTATGAAGCAAGTTAAAGTGATGAACATAAGTAACTTTAATTAACTACCTCCAAAATGAAATCACCCATAAACAAGACTATTAATTCTTCAAAATCCAAAAAATCAATTTCATATAAATCCCTTTCCTTCTATTTGATGGTGAGCATTAATAATACAACATTACCTTCTATAATATATTAGAGTTCTATAAGACTATACTGTCAAAGTGTTAGTAAGAGTTGTATACAAAAAGGTGAAAGAGAAACACGAAAGTGAGACAAGAAATTTACTAATTCCCTTAACAATGAAGTATTCCCATTACATAAAATATTCCATTAACATGGTCAATCGAAAGTGGAATAAAAAATAACATTATATACTCATTTAATACAACAAGCTTAATAATCACAAATAAATTAGATGAATACAACTTTTACCTTTATTAAAAACTTGTTTTAGAGGTGTAATTCTATTGAATTATTAAATCACACATCATTTTATTATTTACTTAACTTACCAAAATACAAGCTCTTTTCAAATTTTCTTCTAACCATTAAGCCCAAAAAATATGCTCATACCTAATTAAAGGGAGATTGCTCACAACTATTCAAGTGATCTTATTAATTAATAACTACATCATACAACCATCCTTCAATTGAAGACAACTTTCCAGAATCCAAATTTTTAGTATTCATCATCACTTTCAATCAATCTTATAAATCTTTTATAGTGCCAAATTTATCTAATTAAGGAACAAGTTCTTGAAAAAAAATTGTACTAAGATCTTCTTGCCTAATTTTGGTCACTAATTGTGAAATATATTGGAACATTCCACATCTTCTAAGTTCTTATATCAAATGCTACCTCTAGTTGAGGCTAATATCTATCAAATCAATCTCTAAAGGTCAAATTTCTTACGCAAAAGAGCCAATGAATGATAAGCACTTACATCAATTTCAATAGTTATAATTTGCACCCAAACATCTATATCCTACTTTTCTCATATAATATCATTGAATTAAATGATAAGTGTTACAATGACTACAACTCAATTTGACAGAGCTAGTTTGTGCAAAGATTCATTTTAAGGACATTTTAATTCTACCTCTACATGTTTAACTATTGCAAGTGTTTGAATTGTTGTGGATCTTGAAATGCAATGTGTTTAATTTGTCTAATATCAATTACAACATTAAGTATTGCATTAAATGGAAATCAGATGCTTTCATTATGATATTCAATTACAATGTCCAAACATTGTTATACATAAATGAGAAAGTACATAATTGAACAAGTATTTCACAAATGTTGTATTTATATTCATTGGGTAATAAATAACCAAATGTCCCAAATATGTTGTGACAATGTATCAATTGTAACAATCTACACTATTGAAGATGAAAGAAAAAAAGATACATAAGAAAGAACATAGTGATCATTGTTTGTAAGTCTTCAAGTTGATTCTAGATTGGCGCACCATCCTTGTCCCTGAGCTCTTGATAGACCTACAAGAGATATCAAAAGTTGTTAGAGCTCTGACTATGAATATTCTTATGTGAATTATCAACAATAATGGATAATGTTGCTAATGATACATTGAAACAACTAAGAAGAACAAGAAATGTGCTAGAATCCAAGGAGGAAACATCAAAATAATATATTTTTTTCATCTAACATATTTTGTTTGCATGTGTAGGTATAGGACAAGCTATGTTGTTGATCCAGATAGAAAATCATAAAGAATGTGGTGTAAAATAGGCTCCCATAAGGGTTGAGACCCGACATGCTATTCCCCAAGCATCCAAAGAAGGGATAATGAAGAAACATATCCAGAAAGATGTGAGGAAGGACATCCATTAGATGAGTGCATAATAAAGTGCCAAAAAGACTCAAATAGTTGACCATTCAAGATAGTCAACTCTCAAAGTGCAATGAATTGAACATCATGAGTGATCAACTATTCAAGCGCATGATCTCATAATGTGATAGTGAATAGGAATACATAATGCCTTGTTTGAAAACCATCAATCATAGTTGAAGCAAATGGAAAGCTCGAGAACATCATAATAGAGTGCTTCATATTTCAAAATGTTCCATGCAAACATTGCATTCATATCATAATGTTGTTGTTCAAGAGATAAAAATTCATGAAGATTATAGAAGAGAGGTCGGCCCCATCAGTGACAAAGCGACAAGTGACTATAAGTGATATATTGAAGGCAAACGATGAATGAAAAGAGGGCATGCTAAACCAAAAATGCAAGGTATCAAATATTTGAAGGCTAAATTAAATGTGGAATAACATCATACATGGAGGTAATTTGCAAATTTTGAACTCATTTATGTATTCTGGTATATCAGTATGAGAGGAAAAGTATGATTTCATTATTCAATGTTAATATGAAACACAAGTAAAGCATAAGACTATGAAAATAAATGAAATGTATATGTTTTGATGCATGAAATACATTGAGGTCATGAAAAATGGCCACAAATGGGCCACTGAATACATCATTAAAGGAAGAAAAGTGTAGAGTTTAAATCAGTTACAACACATGTTGATTCAGTGTTTTCAATAATATGAGCTAAAAGGAGATAATAATACATTGTACCATTTTAAATGGCAAGTTGGAAGTGCATTTTCTAGGCATCAAATGCATGATAAAACAAGTATCCTACAAGAGCATCATAGTGGCTAAGTGAAAGTTTTGTGTCGAGTAAATGAAACATTGTGGTGATCTAAAAAAGTAAACAATGCTTAAACTTCCTAGGGTCTCAAGCAAATGGGATAGTGATGCTAAGTCTACCATGTAATAAGGTGCATCTATAGGAATAGAGGAAATGAGACATCTTTCACATTTTGGATACAAGGGCATGGATTCCATCAGGTGTTTCAACATAAGTGTTCATGAACAAAATTTTGTTCTCAACAAATGTAGAGGCAAAGAACAAATGATGATTATTTAATACATGCAAAGAAAATATAAATTTTATTTAAGTCAAGCTATAACAATGATAAGAGTAGTATGAAGTCATATCATCTTAAAATCATGTATTCAAGCTATAGGAAGCCCAAGCATAAAGCTATGTTTTCAAAAGTTGAAATACAATGGTATCATTTAGGGTTTAGAGAAAACCCCATTGTTTTATTTCTCATGATGATAGTTCTAGAATGTAAAGTGGTGTAAATTTTGCAATTCAATAAATCCACAATGAAACAAAATGAAAAATGGAGAAAATTCCCAAGTTCAAAATGAAGAAAAACCAGTTCATAGTTATAGGCCCGCGGCCTGGAGGGGCCAAAGTTTTGCTTCCAGGAACCACAATACCCTTTTAGGGGCTTTGAGAAGTACAATGCAAAAGGTGTCAAGGGTTTAAGCCTTAATTGAATGCACTCAAAATAGTGAAAAGGAAGCTACAGGCCCATGGCCTTGGAGGTACTGAAGACAGATAGATAAAGAAATACTTTCATCCTTATGTGTTGCATCTACATAAGGGAGGCCAAGCCTTCTTTATTACCAAAACCAAAGAAGAATAAAGAGAAAAATTTCTTCATAAGTCACAATACATGTTAGGATTTATAATCAAAATGAAAATACCAAGCAAAGGAACAATGGTTTGAACCTTAGTTAAGTGTTTTCAAGATGGAGAAATGAAAGCAATAGGCCCATGACCATAAGGGTTCGAGAAACCCACAAAATTGAGAAAATTCACTATAAAAATGTTTTCATTTAACATTGGAATCATTCCATATCATAGGCCAAACTCAGAAGAAGATTGTGTTCTATAGAAAATAAAGACAATACATGGTGGTAGCCATGACCTATATATGGCAAAACACAAAATCTTCATTCTTCTTTGTAAAGAAAAGATCGAGCAAGCTTTATTTAAGAGGGAAATTATGTGTTAAAAAATGGAAGCTTACCTTCAATATTTCTAAGGATGAGCTCAACAAAGCTCATGGTTAAGCCTTCACAAATGCCCAACAAAGTCTCTCATAGTGGCCATGAGGAGTGGAAGAGAAAGAAGACATAGAAGAAAGAAAATATACATGAAAACCATAATCAAATTTGTAGCCTAAATGCCATTTTCTCTCATTAAATGGAGAAAAAATTGCATCAAAATGCATGTAAAATAACTTACCACTGAATGTTGAAGAAAATGCATCAAGGAATCGAAGGAGAGAGCTCGAATGGTGGTGTTGAAATCTTTAAACCCTAGCTCTTCCATGTCTGTGGTGTGTAGAGAGTTTTCCAAGTGACCAAGTGTGAAATGATGCTGAGTGATGCAAAAGTTGAGCCCTTTTTGTGTTTATGGTTTCACCCTAAACAAAATGTGACTTTTGTCACATTAGGGTGAGCTTACCTCCAGTGCCTTAGAAAAGTTGAACAATGACTTTAAGCCCTCCAATTTTTCCTAGGTCCTAAATGTGATAGGATTCCCCTTATATTTTGAATCAATATATGTGATGGGGGGCCTATTTTCTTTTATGAATTTTTTAGAAAATCAAATAGAGAGTCCTATATAATATTTTGATTTTTGCAAATATTGATGCAAAATCAAAATATTTGAGATAGGTAAAGAAAAATTAGAACATCTAAAAGTGAATTGTCAAAAATCTGATGTAACAAGGGAAACTTTCAATTTTGTAATTTTGAAACTGCAAGTTGTAAAACACTGATGAAGCAATGTTTCTATAAATTCCTTAGACAATTATTATTTAAAATGAAAAACTATATGATGCACTTGAGTGACAACAAAACATTCCATTTTGATTTTAGTTCCTAGGTGGATTTGGAAAAGAGGTGGCAGCTTGAGCTTTCTATTTTTTAGTTGTGGATAGCTGGAACCTAATTTTTTGGGGGTTTTTTGGATCAACCCTGGGGAGATGACAACTTTCTATATTTTTTTATGTCATTTCAAGTTGTTTTGGAGAATATTATTTAGGATTTTTGAGGGAGCTCAAAAATGTAGAATGGGTTGCTTTTTTTGATGATGCAGTGGATCTGATTTTTCTATTTTTGCACTGTGGAGATCACTTGATGCCTTTATGTTGGAGAAAATTTGAATTTCTCAGTGTTCAGATTTTAGTTTCTTGCTCTCCTATGCATTGCAGAGAGAGTTTTGTAAACTTTTGATCATATTTTGACATCTTTCTCCTTCAATTTCAATACAAGTTGTAGAGTCTCCTTTCTCTTTCCTTTTCATACATTTACAGTGATAATTTGATGATTGTTGTGATTTAGATTTGTGAGTCCTTTTGTCTTATTGTTGTAAGTTGTCGATGAGGAGTGTAGATTAGTCTAGGTTGCATATTGTGTTCAATGATTCTTGAAGCTCTACGCAAAATACTTTTGAGCTACTTGTCCTAAAGTGGATTGTGAGAACTATTGTTTAAAAGAGACTAATGTGAGTTAATTTTTTATCAAAATCTCAAACATCTAGTTGATCATCCTTAGCTATTATTTTCATTTTTCAGTTTCCTCTCTCTCTTTTCTTTAGAAAGTTCATAGTTTAGGTGATTACCTAGAGGGAACCAACCTTGATATGGATATTCGCTCTCTTTCACAAACTCACCCACAAGTCTGAGAGTGTTTCCATGTTGGGGCAGGATGAACAAGCTTAGGTCATTTAAGGGTGCAATACTGATCTCCAATAATAAGATCAATAAATAATTAAGGAACTCATCAATATTGAATTGAAAACTAGTAATTGATAATGCTTTGACTAAGGATATCACAACATGTACTATTATCCTACTTAACATTAACAACTTCATGATAACCTTTGATTTTCCTTTAATAGGAATCTACATCATTCTTCAATCCAAAATGAGTTTCTTTAGCTTCTTACAAAAGCAATTATAATTAAATCATTTTGAACTATTCTAGAAATTTAAACATCTACTTGGGCTAAACTCTAGTAAAAGTGTAAAGCACCTCACAATTTTGCATTTGAAGTAAAGGTCAACAATATCCTTTGAAGAAAAAGTTTTGAAATTACCTCAAGAAAATGAAACTATCGATATGTTAGTAGCAAAGCACACATTATTTATATAGTAGAAGAGGTGATCATAGAAAAGGATCAAGCTATGGAAGTATTAAAAAAGGAGAATAATTTCTAATCAATAAGTCTACATCAATATTTGAAGCACAAGTTATAATTGAATATATTATTACTTGAAAAATGAACAAATTATTTCAAAATAGCAATTAGTTGAGGAAGAACAATATGAAATATTTTCTTAGTAATCAAAAGGAGATCAACCTATTTATGAATTACTATCTATTATACTTTTAGTAACAAAAAGGATATAGAGATATAAGATGTAAATCAATTTGTTGGGATTCAGAGTTAAATATCTTTAATTAAGCTTTGTGAAGCAAGTTTACATACCCATTTATATTCTATTCACTAGTTTGAGGATGAACTCAACTTTTGTGGCCTAGAATGTAATCAAATTTGTATTCTCATGTCCATGCTCTTTTTTCTTCCTACCTTTTTCCCAAAAGCTCCCAAAGCATCACAACTTGGTGCTCGAATACCTATGTAATGAACTCCCCAAGATTAAGCTAATAAAATGCTACAAAGTAGACTAAATAAGAGGTGTAAGTAATAGAATAGAGTTTAATTAAAGATAAACTACTAAATTTAAAAAATGTGTCTAATGTTATGAATTAATAAAAATAATGATGAAGTCTTGTACACTCCAAAAGAAATATATTTTTTTCCTTTATAAAATCAAACAATACTATTCAAACTTTACACCAATTGACAACATCATTTGCATTAATTTAAATGATACATAAACATGGAACATATTACTAATAAGGTTAGCGTTAAATCTCCATAGTAACATAATCTTCGAGAAAATCCATATTAGAATTAGGAATACCTTTATTCCTTACCATTACTATGGGTATGAAAATTACAATAATACTATAACACTTTATATTAGTCTACCACCCCCTATTGAATACCCATTTAATATTATCCCTATTTATTTATTAAAGATAGCATTACCAAATCCACACTTAACATTATCGTGTATATATATATATATATATATATAACCAACAATTTGGAACCAATTTTTCTAAGCACTATTCAATTAAGGCTCTTAATGGATAACTAGAAACTAATTTTTTTAAAACTAACTTAAGAATCTAGGTAAGGGATTTTACTCATTTTTCTATCTTTCTAAATGAAGAGTTCCTTTAGATTTCTCCTTCTTCACCTAACTTGGTTTAACTCAATTTGTTGTTCTATTTTTAAAGTAGAAGATAGTAATGTTTTAGCCATGAGTTTTATTTCGTTTACTGGGTTTTTTTGATTTTATGATATGTTCTACAAATATTGGATTTATAGAAACCATTTAAATTTTATAATCTAAATCTTTGTCTTTCATTTTGCGTGAACATATTTGTGAGACTCTTTTATGGAAAATTATTATTGATTATAAGGATGTTAATGGTTTCTTAATAAATCATAATTGGTGGTCTAGGTTAATGGAAGTTTTTGATATGCTTTTCTAAGATTAAAAATTGAAAAACCCATTAAATTATATTTCAATGGTATATTTTGAGTCCTTATGATTAAATATGTGAAACTACTATAAAGTAGATTATTGTTTGGCAT
>VDFB02256132.1:21327891-21391927 GCA_007258455.2 Sequoia sempervirens
AAGTCTAACAAGCCTAAAGAGGCCCTATGACTGGAGAAGGAGGAGATTTAGGAGGATAATCATCATCCTTTGAAGATGAACTATGTGCATTCTCATGATCACTATCATCATCTGAAATGGAGGAAGAAGACTCCTCATCATGATCTGAAGTATTATGAGCCTCTGAAGAATTATCATCATGATATAGGGACTCCAAAATGATGGTGGTAGGAGAAGTGTCGAGAGAAGGACTAGAAGTACTCTCCTCAAATTGAACACTCCTCTCAATGAACAACTCATGTGTAGTAGGATGAAGAATCCTATAGCCTTTGACATCATTTGTGTAACCAAAAAATATGCAAGGCTTACTTCGCGGATCCATAGCCTTGTGTTTCTCTACTGGAATGTGAACCCATGCATTAGATCCAAACACTTGAAAGTGCTTAACTAATGGTTTCTAACAAGTTCAAGCTTGAAAATGAGTTACCCCCTTCATAACTTTATGGGGAACACACTTTTAGATATAACATGCACAGTTAATGACTTCTACCCAAAAAGATGCTACCAAAGACTTGAAGTGAATCATAAAATTAGACATCTCTTTCAATGACTAATTCTTCCATTGTGAAACTCCATTCTGTTGAGGACTGTAGGGGATAATATGTTGCAAATTAATTCCCTCTAAAGCATAATATTGCACAAATTTGTGGTTGACATATTCCCCCCACTATCTATACACAAAAAGTTAATATATTTTCTAGTTTGTTTCTCTGTAAAAGCCTTATACTCCAAGAATGAATCAAAGACTTCAAACTTCTATTTGAAAAAGTACATAATGGTGTACTTGGAGAAATCATTAATGAATGTCAAAACATATTGGGCGCTATGAAAGATGGTTGTGGAAATGTCCATGCCAAATCACTATGTACCAAATCCAAAAGATGTGATGCTCTCCAAGCTTTTCCTTTGTCAAAGTTCTCTTTAGGATGCTTCCCAAGAATGCAACCATGTCAATCACCTTTAGAAAAGTGAACTATAGGAAATCTTGTAACCATGTCCTATTTGCTGAGCTACTACAAGTTGCAGTAGTTTAAGTGGCCAAACCGTTGATTCCAAAAATTACTCACATCATCTGAATGAGTGAGTAGAATAGCCGAAGGAGGATCATGAACAAAGTGAGAGAACAAATAAATCTAAGACTGATAATCTACTCTCCCAATTGCAATTGTAGAATCATTTTGCATCTCACGAATCACCACTGAATCAGGAGTAAACTCAACTCTCTTTCTTGTACCTGTATGAGTGATTTGATAGATAGATAGGAGATTAGTTGATAATGAGGGAACACAAAGAACATCCTAAAATGTTCCATCCCTCATATCAATAGACCCTTTCCCACACACCTCAAGTGGAGTGTCATCACCCATCAAAATGGAAGACATAGAACATGGCTCCATAAGTTCAAGTTCATCTTCAATTAAAGCCATGTGGTGTGAAGCACCCAAATTAAGAACCCATGTGGATGGTGGAGAAGCAACTACTACAAGGGCCTTACCCTTTCCTTTCCCCTTGCAACTGTATTTTCCCTTGTGAGAACCCTCTTTTGAACTTAGTTTGATGGAATTAGGAACACTGATATTATTCTTCTCGAGAATGTGTGTCAAATGATCAACCCGTTTCTTCAAAATTTTTTGCTCATCATGACCTGGTTTCTTACAATAGACACATTTGACCCTCTCTTTCTTAGGCTTGTCACCTTTTGAAGATGAGGTCTCGTTACTTGCTTTTGGAGTAGTTGATTTTTTATTCTTCTTCTCTTTTCTATTATTTTGTTTCTTATCCTTATTACTACTTTGTCCTCTTTGTTCATTCGTGCAAAGGTTGGCAACCAAGGCATGTGACATAGAATACTTAAGAGTGCCCATCTAAATTAGCTTTTCCTAATCCTATGTGAGAGAAGTAGCAAAATCATCCAAAGATGGCATCTTGAATTGAAACCCAAGTGTATCCTTAGTACCATAGAAGGTAGAAACAAACAATGAATATTCAAAACTTAGCTTTGAGAGAATACTTAGAATCAATTTTTTATCTTTCTTAGTGATTCCACAGTGTTGCAACTGTAGCCTTAGTGATTTCAATTTGGTGAATAAATCCTGAATTGTGTTGAAGTTTCCTAGATTTAAACTAATTAGTTAATTCTCCAACATATGAACCCTCATAGAATCTTGTGTGCCAAAAAGAGATTATTGGATTATTCAAAGATTTAATATGAAAGAGTAAATTAGGAGATACAAACACACACAATTCTCCATATGCTTTATCACATTTGTTAAACCACTTAGGCTTATCTTCATTTTTAGTCGGTTTAGTTTCTAGTCCCACTACTACTCTATGCAAACCAAGTCTTCTTAAGTGAATATCTATTTTTTATTTCCATTCAAAATAGTTGTATGTAATTAGAGTAGGAATTTTTATTGATGCATTGATAAAAAAATGCAAAAGGAATACAGAAAGAAAATGAACATAAGAACACCAAGAACACACCCACTCTTTTCACTAGTATCAAGGATCACCCCCCCAAATAGTATAAGGTTGGCACTTTATAATTTAGTGCATTTACAAATCCTTTTCTAAGATACAATGCTTAATAGGCTCAAAATAGAAAAAAATACAAATTATGATACAAAATGAACCTAAGATAAAATATGAAAAAATAGCCTTATGTCTATGTACTGCTCTCTAAGAGCTTTCCAATTCATATTTGTTTACAAAAATCAAAGCATCAGGGTGAAAGTTATGGCCTATTGAAGAAATTAGGACAAAACAACTTCAACTTGAAATATCTGGTACAAAATAGCAAAAAAACTTATCATTACCTCTATGGATGGAAAGTGCGCGTCTCTAGATTTTCGAAAATATCTCATTTTCACAAAATGGACACCATGGAAAAAAGTTATGCAAAATTGAAAAAAAGACATTATTTAGGCAATTGGCAGGCTAAGCTGGTGCAAAATTTCAGCACCTAGGGGATAATTATTGGCCATCCATATGACCACAACTTAGATTGTGCAGAAAAAAATGTACCACCCACAAGTGGCAGTGGAACTATGTTTTGGTGGAGTTGCGGTGAAGGACGGGCGATGGTCTTAACTTAACCATTGGTGGTTTTCTTTATAGCACCAATGGTTAAAGTTTATATTAGTGGTTTAAATATCCTACAGGTTGTTTGTTTAACTGTGTAGTGGGCAGTTTATTTAATCGCACCACTGGTGGTTTATCTGAAAAGTCTGCAGCCTTTTTAAATCTGTGGGAGGGTTTAAACCTTCTATGCTTATATGCTTAGTGCTTTAAGCGCTAGCACTTATAAGCACAATGCTTAGGTGCTTAGTGCCTTAAGTGCTAGCGCTTATAAGTGCAATGCTTAGGCACTTAGTGCCTTAACCGCTAGCACTTATAATCACTAATTTTTTTGAAATTTTTTACAAAAACTGCCGAATAAAAAATTTCTAATATTTTTTTTAATGACGTCATACCCGTGCAAGCTAGGGGGACGTACAACCCTTCAACTATTTTTTTTCCCTTGAAAACAACTCTTTCCAAATATAGAAAAATTATATATATCAAAATTCATGGAATTGACCACCTGAACACAATGGAAAGGTTATTTTTTTCCAAAAAAGCTCTTGGAAAAACTTGTTCACCAGATTGAGCTTCAAACCCCCATTTGCAACTTTGTCAAATGATCTCCAATTTGGATGAAACAAAAGCCAAATTTGACTTTCTCGAGCCTTCTGGAAGTGTTGGAATAGTAAAAAATACTGCCAGTATAACCAAAAATGTTGCAATCACCCAGATCTTACAAAACACATATACAATATGAAGAGGTTATTAGATCTTTGTAAACCCTTTTTTATTCTCTAGATCATTTAAAATGCAAGAGAAGAGAATACAAGAATTTACAAGATCTCTACATGAAAACTCAATCTCTCAATCAAGAATATATGAACTTAGATTTCTCAAAACAAAAGCTCTGATACCATGTTAGAAATCTGAAATAGATTGAATAACCCAAGGAACATTTTAAGAGAAAATCAAAGTTACATAAATTGGAAAACATAAGAATGCAAACCAGGACTCTGAGAGATTATGCAACAATGATGTGAAAATATTGCATTAAGAGCTTCCAAGCTGAAAAGATACAATGCAAAAGATTGCAAGAAGATGCAAATACAAGCTAGGTAGCGAGTTTATATATAACTTAGGAGAGGATGTAGGTGGAAAATCCAACTAATAGGAATCAACCACAAAAAGTAGAGATGGACCACCAAAAGTGGAAAGTGTTTCACTCTTTAAGGAAGGGGACACCACATCACTTATCTCCTAGTAATAAACTCAATTTATTATCCTAAGCAAGATTAATTAAGTGTAGGAAAAACCTAGGACTAAGGGAAAATAAATTAACCCACTAGGAAGATAAAAAACTACACCAACACTTTTACTTAGCCCATACCTAGTTAGGAGTAGTACATTCATCAATATGGAAGAACAAACTATCAAACACACACAGTACAATCAAGCTCATAACTTCATAACATTTGTTCCTATGAGAAAATCTTTCATATTCTCTAGAAAAATCAAGTTACTCGTCATCCAAGGTGGAATACAAACCCCTAGACCAAAGTAATTTCCTCATTTTCTCCTTCCATGTATGATAATTATGAGGAGTTAGAACCTCAAACCCTAATTCAACTATTAGGACAATGAGTGCCAATAAATAAAAAATAGAAAAATAATTGAAACAAACTAATGTGATACCTCCCAAATCTGAAGTACAACTGAAAATGAAGCCTCCCCACAAACATAACTTCTCTAGGAGACAATATGTCCAAGTAATAAGTGAAGATGAAAAATATGCAAAATATGAATTAATACTTAGGACTAAATCTAGAAATGGTGCATAAACCAAATGATAGAGCTCCTAAATAGCTTTCAATTATGTTGGAATCACAAAAATCAAATAAAATGGCAAAAATTTAAGAACTTAGAGGTCCAAAATGGAAAATGTAGAACCAATATGAATTATGCAGAACCATGACCTATACCACTATGAATTATGCAAAACTAGTTTTTTGTCAATATCTCATTTGCAACATTTTGATATCTAGGTGAAAAGTTATGCTCTGAGGAAAAAAGGGCCCTATTGTCACCTAGAAATGCACCCTATGTGAAGTTATGAAACTAGAATTTCTGGTGAAACATGGGATCATTTCAAGGCTGTGGGTCACCTGAATTTGAAATGAACCTCCAGAGAAGGCCGACTTCCTTTGGGTATCACCTAAACTAATTATCTTGTAAAGGGAAAAGGGAGAAGGAGTACATGAAAATGGAACTAAATTGTGGTGACACACCGTATTGATAGGAAATCATGAAATGAAACAAGAGAAAGATACACTGGGAAACTTAATCGCTACTGTTTCACCTACTCAGAACAACTACTTTTAGACTTATGCATCATTCTTAACAAGTTTGATCTACATACACATCTTAGGGAGGAAAGATAAATTTCACAGCTTTAAGGTCTGAGTGCAGACTTATAAAACACAGTTAAAGACTTGCATAATTGAAAGAAAGATATAGAAATGAGAGCAGTACAAACATGAACACTAGCTTCCGAGGTAAACTCTGTGTTGCATTCCAGATTCTAGTTGAGTTACAAAACATACATTTAGTCGAGAAAGGATTGATTAAAAATCACTAACTCTTCAGAGTGTATAATCCAAACTCCTTACAAAAAGGAAAAAAATGCCTTATATATCAAACTGTGTCAGCCCTTTAGGGCTTACAAAATATCAGTCCTCAGGATAGATCTCCCCCTAGATCTTTTGATTGAAATTAATGCTGCACCCCTGCGTGTCCCTGTTGTGTGTGTCGGTGAAGAGTTACTACATGGAGAAGTTCTTCTTTAGATATTTTGCAGCTACCGCATTCACTTCCTGGCATCGTGTCCATCTTTGAATCCTCTACCGAAGAGCTGCATTGAATGTCCCCGAGTTCAGAATAGATACATATTGCTTTTTATTCTGTTGATCTTTCTTGCCGAAGTATCAGTTAGTAAAGACGTCAATGGCTCATCTTGGCTCCTTCTAGTTGGCTAGTTCACATTCCACATGGATCCCTTGATGGTCAAACTCGTTCAGTTAGAATCACATCTCGACAAGACACTGTAAGTGTCTCACTGATGCGATTATGTCCCCCTGCAGCTATCGGCAAGACGTGGATATATCAATGAGTCTTATCGAGCCTCAAATCTCATACCGATGTTTCCTCTGTGGTTGCCAAGACAATCACCATTGGGAAGACCCTTTACCTTGCACATCTACTCTGTCAGGGAGACATTTCTATCTCGGAAAGAGGTTGTGTCGAGGGCACCTTGCTTTGGCGAGGGCTCATTTCGTTGCACTTCTGCAAGACTTCCTTTGATCACCGAGACATCCTACTAACCTCCACATCTTTCTCTGAGTCCACCTCGACACCTTCTCAAGCTTCCTCCTCATCAACAAGAGTCAATTAATGTCACCCTGAACATACTCCACTTTACCGAGCTCCGCATTCCATTCATCGAGACATCCTCAAGTCGGGAAGACATCATGCCATTGGTGAGACATCTTGTCGTTCTCTCTTTTTCTGCTCCGGCTCATTCCGCATTAGCAAGACCCTTGGGCATCGCTGAGACTTCACAGCGACCCCTCCATCCTTTGTCGAAACCAACATCTTCTATTGGTGAAACTTTGTCCTGTTGGCCAGACCCTTTTCCGAGCATACCACAATCTCCCTGAACTTTTTCCTTTTGGCCAGACTGGTGTCTGTTGTCGAGACTCACGCCGAACTCCTCCATTCACTGAGACTCCCACTGGTCAGTGAGACGTTTCACCGAGCTTCCCATCCTTTTGGCAATGAGTTCACTTTTCTTCTGTCAGGGAGACATCACATGGTCGGGGAGACCTTACCCTGAGCCTGTTTCCTTTCACCGACACCACCTCATGAACAATTGTCGGTGAGACCTTCATCCTCGGTAAGACCTCCTAGCGAAGCCCACCTACATACTCCGAAAACATTCTTTCGGTGAGACCTTTTTCCTTTGCCGAGACTTCATTCCAAAGGAAAAATCCTCCGTCGATATGCATAACCCTTTGTCGCTGGGACGGTGATCAAAGTCTTGCCGATAGGAACCTGCAGGTGAATTCCATTCACTATGACATTTCTGGGGTCTTGCCGAATTTCTCCTTAGATGATTTTCATGCTGAACCTGAATAAGGCAGGCTTCCAAACTGAGTTTCTTGTAACCTAGCATCAGATTCATGACTTTTTCCCTTGTGCGAATGCTCCATTTGGCCTCTCAAAGATCTATCAGATGATTATCTTGCCTGACTGAGCCTGCGGGTGAAAATTAGGTAACATTTATGGAGACCTTTGCTAGATGTTTGCCTGCTAAACATGAGAACCAATAGCTACAACTTGTCCATTAGGTATGGAGTCATTAGAAGGATTAGGAAACAAATAAAAATGCTAGCCTTACACATGGCTACAACCCGCATAAGATCCACAAGACACAACAAGTTGCTGAAAGGAAAATAAAACAGGGGAAAACGAAAAAGAAAATACCATGCCATCACAACACCCAGGAAATAGAAAATAATTAACCTGAAGTGCAGAAGCACTTATTGAAAACATAAACCTAAACTAATATGTACAAAAGAGGAAATCCATCAGACTTGAAAATAGGGCTTAAGGTGTATCCCATTGACTGGGATAGGGAGTACTTCCCCTTCTGTTGTAGCCAGCTGATAAGCATTGTGCTCCTTACAGTATCTGATAAGGAATGGTCCTGTCCACATGTTGTCAAACTTGGTGTGATGGCCAGGCCTGCTTTTCAGAAGATCCCATTTGAGCATGGGGTCTCCCACCTTAAATGATTTTGCTGTAGCCTTCCTGTCAAATGTTTTCTTTGTTTGGAGCTGATGATACTCCAAAACCTTCATTGCTTTATACCTTGATTCTTCAAGCTCCATGAGCTCTGCATATCTGATGGACATGGGGTCCTGTTCCTCAAACATTTCCAACTAATGTATAATGTCAAGAGCCGGAAGCTCTACAGATAGAGGCAATCTAGCCTCTTTGCCATAGACTAACATATATGGAAAATTTCCAATAGACCTCTTAGGGGTCACTCTGTCTGCCCAAAGTGCATACTTTAATTTGATGTGCCAAGTCCTTTGATTATCCTCCATTGTTCTTTTGATAATCCTGATGAGATTCTTATTGGTGCTTTCAGCTAAGCCATTACCTTGAGGGTAATAATTTGACGATGTATTCAAATGAATGCCATGTTTAACAACCCAATCAGTTAGCTTCAATCCCACAAATTCAAGGGTATTATTAATAGAGTCAGGAACTCCAAATATGGTGACTATATCTTCATAGAAGCTCAAAACTGAAGACTCTTTTGCTTCTTTCAAAGCTATTGCTTCTATCCATCGTGTGAAATAGTCTGTAGCAGCCAACACCCACTTATGACTAGTACTCGATGGTGGATTTATTGGTCCAATGAAATCAATGCCCCATCTCATGAAGGGCTGCTCCACTTGAATTGGATGTAGAGGCATAGCTGGCAACTTTTCCTTCCCTGAAAATAGAGCACACTTAACACACTTTCTTGACCAAGCATATGCATCATTGAAGAAGCTGGGCCAATAGTAACCAGCTCTCATGATTTTCTAGGCAGTAGTTCTTGGGGCAAAGTGACCTCCCACAGTTCCATCATGAAACTCATGAAGTACCTTCTTAATTTGATGACTGTGAATGCATCTTAATAGGACACCATTCAGATCCTTTTTGAAAAGAACATTATTTACCAGCACATACGGTATGGACTGCAGTCTGAAGTATCTTCTTTTAGCTTTGTTCAATCCTAATGGGAACTCACCAGTTTGTAAAAATTGGGTCATATCTTAAACCCAATTATTTCTCCCCACATGCACATCATCTTGAGCATTCTGAAGTTCATTTGTATTAGCAAGCACAACATCTTTTTCTAATTCAGTTTCACTGCTTGACCCTGTAGCAAGTTGCTCACAAAGACCTTTACCTCTAACCAGTTTGGTAATCTTAATATCTACATCATACTCCATGACCTTGGTGATCCACCCTGCTCTTTTTTCATTTAGATCTTTGTTCAATAAAAATTCCTTCACACTTGAGTGTGCAACTAGAATATGAATCTTATTGTTCGAGATTAAAGGCTTGAATTTCTTTAGACTTCTAATCACAGAGAGGACATGCTTCTCAAAAAATGTATACCTCTCTTTGTAATCAACAGGTGCTTGGCTGAAGAAGGAAATGGGCTGCTCTAAATTATCCCTATTCTTCTGAACCAGCATAGCAGAGATTGAACAACTACTGCCAAAAGCATATAAAAAGAAGTCTTTAGCAAAATCTGGATTTACCAATGTTGGGGCATATGCTAGAGCTTCCTTGAATTATTCAAAACTACACCTTGCCTCCTTTGTCCAACTAAAAACTATGTTCTTTTTGAGCATGGCAGTCCAAGGCTATAGAAAATTTGCAACATCAGGGATAAATCTTCTCAAAAAGTTGATTTGGCCCAAAAAGCTTTGCAGACCCTTCTTGTGATTTGGCAATGGCAACTCAAGTATGGCTCTAACTCTTTCAGGGTCAATAGTAATTCCTTGCTTTGACACTATGTGTCCTAATAATTTCCCTTCATGGACAACAAAGATGCTCTTTTTTGGATTGAGAGAGATACCAAACTCTCTGCATTTTTCAAAAACTTGCCTAAGGTGTGACAAATGTTCATCAACATTCTTAGAATAGATTGTAATATCATCTAAATAAATCAACATAATCTTGTTGATCAAATTTTGAAATGCCATGTCCATGGCCCTCTAAAACGTGGCACCAACATTGGATAGACCAAAAGGCATCTTTTTATATGCCATGATGCACCACTTAGTTGTGAAAGTAGTTTTGAACTGATCCTCTTCTTTAACCAACACTTGATTATAGCCTGAAAAGCCATATAACAAGGAAAATCTTTCAGAACCGACAACTACTTGTAGGATTTATTCCATGGAAGTCAATGGGTAATGATCTTTCAAAGATGCTTGGTTAAGATCCCTAAAATCTATGCAAAGCCTTATTTCACCACTTTTCTTCCTAACTGGAACAAGATTAGAGACCCAAGAGGTGTGTTTAATTGGAAAGATGATACCCCCATCAACTAATTTGGTCAGCTCCTTAATCATTAAGGGCTCAAGCTTAGGATTCAAGGGCCTTTGTTTTTGTCTTACTGGCTTAGCATTAGGTTCTAACTCAATTGTGTGCTGGGCAATATGGGGATCAAAACCTTTCAAATCTGAGTACTCCCAAGAAAAGACATCATAAAATTCTTGACATAAAGCAACAAAGGATTGTTTATCTTCATATGAACAAATTTTTCCTATCTTAAGAAGTTTACCTTTGAAAATCTCCAGTTCTTCATAATGTTCTTCTTTGATTTGCAAGCCAACTTTACCCTTTTTAAGCTGATCATCAGTACTGAAAATTGAATCTAAGGTAACAAGGCCTTTGGGTAACTTATTTGTCCTCAACTGTATGACTTGATCATCATACTGTTCCTTGAGTTTTTCTTGATTCACCATGGAGAACTGATCTTCTTCGAGCAAGAAAGAAAGAATCTATTCATCACTGTCAAAAACTTGCCAGTGAATGTTGTTATCAAGAATTGATGGTCTGACTACAACCTTCACATACTGCTATACTTTCTCTTTTCTAATGTCACCTAGGATATCAAACTGTGCCCCAATTGCTGCAAGCCTATCAACATGCTTGTTCTGGTTCCTTGAAATAGATACTAGGTTAAAGGCATCAAAATCCTCAAGCATGTTCCACACTCTGTTTCTATAAGACTTTAGTGTATCATTTCTAGCAACATTCAGGCCTCTTATTTGATTGACAATTAATTCACTGTCCCCATGAACTTTCAAGCGGGTTATTCCTCTCTTCTTTGCCCACTCAAGACCTTGGACAAGGCCCTCATATTCAGTAGTGTTATTGGAGCATGCAAAAGAAAAATGGAATGTAGAGTAATACCTATCCCCTTGTGGAAAAATCAACATTGCACCTCATCCTGCTCCATTCTTGCTTCTAGAATCATCGAAGAACATCTCCCACAATCCACTTAATGGTTGCAGCAACTGGTCTGTATCTTTCTCTAGATTTGGAATCTCTATGTCAGGCTCAAGAATGACATAGTTACCCATACCAACATCTTGAATGAGTTCCTCAGGACTGTCCAACACATTTTCAACCACCCACTCATGTAACAACAAATCAGGAATAGCTTTTGATTGAAGCTCTTGACCGACAACCAGCTCACTGTCAATTGAAACAACACAATTTGTGTCTGGAGTAATGGGGACAACATTGATAGGACTTGGACTATATGGTTCAATGTGATCTTTAGCCAACCTTTCAGACTTGATGGTAACCTTAGTCCCATATCTTGTTCTAAACAACATGTGTGACCAATCAGCTGATACATAACCACCTATCTTGGTTGTAAAGTCTCTTGATAAGCACAAGGAAAAGAAAGGTGGAAGGTCTATGACACATATGTCTTGGGGAACTAAAAAAAAGGACAAGCATGAAGGGTAAGACTCAAATATTTAATGATGCCCAAAGTATTAACTAAAGTACCATCCAACTGGATCACTCCCTTCTCTAAAGGCTGATATTTTAGTCCAAGTTTGTCAGCAATCTGTTTTGGCATCACAGAGCTACTAGCCCCACTATCTACCATACAGTTATGAACTAACTTGTCACCTATGATCACTGACACATAAAATGGAGGTGGTTTAACTCTTTTTTCTATTTCTTTTCTAGGCTGTTGATCATTTCCCTGAAGACTGTTTGTTAACACAGCTCTAACTTGACCTATTGGGGACTCAGATTCATCAGACATCTTCAAACTTGACAAGGCTGACTGTAACATATCCTTCTGACCTGGGATGGCTAATGAATCCCACATAGACATTGTAACATTCATTTTCTTCATACTATCAAGGATATTATAAGGTACTGTTGGGTTTACTTTAGAATGTACCTTTATGCTGGCATGATCAGCCTGCAAGTGTGGCTGCTCCTTGGTCAGGAGTTGTTGATCTCTTTGCGAACCACAAATTGCTTGAGATGTAGATGGTTCCATAGTTGCTGCCTTTCCTCTATCAGCTACTTGGTCAAGCTCAAATGCTCTTTTCTTTGCTCTTGTGTTAGCTGCAACTGGAGAATTGTCCACATTCAACCCACATAATTCCTCACCTTGCCAATTAAGTAGAGTAGTGTCATTGGTAGGCTGATCTTGGCGTTGTGGAGGTGCATCATTGAATTCATTATGCTGTGAACTTGAGGCAGTCTGTACCATCAGTGCTTGATTAATAAGTCCATTTGAGCAAGTGGCTTGATTGTGGGGCTGGTTGCAAGGGTAACACCACTCATAGTCTGCTGCTAATTTGTTTTGGATAGGAACCAGCTCCTTGGTCACACTAACAAGGGCGGGAGCATAGGCCTGAAAAGGTCTTGTATTCACATTTTGTCTTGTACCTTGGTAATTACCTTGATACTGTTGTCTATTCCCCTAGAACTGCTATTGTTGACCTTGAAAAGGCTCACTTGGAGCTTGATTCAGCTGCTGATAAGGCCTAGAATAGGACTGTTGTTTTTCCAAGTTCACCAACTTGTTACCAAAAGTCTGTAAAAGACTTTTGATCTCTTGTAACTCATTTGGAGAACTTGAAGCCGTATTTTCCTGTGTTACAACAGCTAGAACAGATGGTAACAGTGCAAAAGGAGGTATCTACAAGGGAATATTTGCATGAATCTCTAGGAATATTGGCATTGGTGGCCTCGGAGCAAGTTTACTAGCTTGTATTAAGCTGTTTTCAGTTTTGATGGCCATTTCAAAGGCGTTTGGTAGAGAAACCCCTCCCATTGATTGGATCATGACAGCTATATCACTGTTCAAAGCCCTCAAAAAGTATAAAAATGCATATTCCGGAGGTGGCCTCATCGTTGCAGGGATTCTATCCCAGGTTCTCTAAAATCTAAAGTTGAAGTCATTCATCTGCTCTTGTGGAGCCCTCTTAATTGTAGTCAATTGTTCCAATAGAGACAAGTTATCAGACCTGTCTTGAAACTGTTTATGCAACTTGTCTCCAAATTTGTCCTGAGTTGCAATTGAACTGACTGGTAGGCTCCTATACCATTGCACAACTCTTCCTTTTAGTGAAGCAACTAGTAATCTCACTACAACATCTTCTTGGGTTATGTGATGGACTCCACATAACGAAGCCACATCTCGCATGTGTTCAATTGGGGTAGTTTGATCTTCCCCAGTGAAAGTTGGCAGACTCTTCAAGGCTGCCATTGGAATGTCATTGTGTTGTGCCAAATTCAAGGGGCTTCCTCTATTAAAAGCAACAAAGGGTTGATTCCTTGGAGCGACCATTGGAGGTGGCTAAGGTGGATTTGCTGGTACACTAGATGAAGCCAAAGACGGAACAACAATGTGTGACCCCACAGATGGAGGAGTGGATTGAGTTCTTCTAGAATAGATAATCATTGTTCCTCACCTTTCCTCTACTCTGCCTTGTCTTCTTGGTGGTGACAACTGCAAGTATTCAAAAGGGCCTGAGCTGCTTCTTGTCCGAACTCTTCTCATAAACTGTAGAAGGCATTGATTTCTGGAGTTCTTCCTCTTTATGGAGTCGCCAAGTATGCCAAATGACTTCTACAAAGTCTAGGACAAGCTGGTTGCATACTAAACCAATAGTTCAATCTAATTTGTGTCCCACCAGGCGTGCTAGAAACTGTTGTCACCTAGAAATGCACCCTATGTGAAGTTATGAAACTAGGATTTCTAGTGAAACATGGGATCATTTCAAGACTGTGGGTCACCTGAATTTGAAATGAACCTCCAGAGAAGGCTGGCTTCCTTTGGGTATCACCTAAACTAATTATCTTGTAAGGGGAAAAGGGAGAAGGAGTACATGAAAATGGAACTAAACTGTGGTGACACACTGTATTGATAGGAAATCATGAAATGAAACAAGAGAAAGATACATTGGGAAACTTAATTGCTACTGTTTCACCTACTCAGAACAACTACTTTTAGACTTATGCATCATTCTTAACAGGTTTGATCTACATACACATCTTAGGGAGGAAAGATAAATTTCATAGCTTTAAGGTATGAGTGCAGACTTATAAAACACAGTTAAAGACTTGCAAAATTGAATGCAAGATAGAAATGAGAGAAGTACAAACATGAACACTAGCTTCCGAGGTAAACTTTGTGTTGCATTCCGGATTCTAGTTGAGTTACAAAACATACATTTAGTCGAGAAAGGATTGATTAAAAATCACTAACTCTTCATAGTGTATAATCCAAACTCTTTACAAAAAGGAAAAAAATGCCTTATATATCAAACTGTGTCGGCCCCTTAGGGCTTACAAAATATCTGTCCTCGGGATAGATCTCTGCCCCAGATCTTTTGATTGAAATTATTGTTGCACCCCTGCGTGTCCCTGCTGTGTGTGTCAATGAAGAGTTACTACTTGGAGAAGTTCTTCTTTAGATATTTTGCAGCTACCACATTCACTTCCTGGCATTGTGTCCATCTTCGAATCCTCTACCGAAGAGCTGCATTGAATGTCCCCAAGTTTAGAACAGATACATATTACTTTTTATTCGATTGATCTTTCTTGCCAAAGTATCAGTCAGTAAAGATGTCAATGGCTCATCTTGGCTCCTTCTGGTTGGCTGGTTCACATTCCACATGGATCCCTCGATGGTCAAACCTGTTCAGTCAGAATTACATCTCGGTGAGACATTGTAAGTGTCTCACCGATGTGATTATGTCCCCCTGCAGCTATCAACAAGACATGGATATATTGATGAGAGTCTTATCAAGCCTCAAAACTCATACCGATGTTGCCTCTGTGGTCACTAAGAAAATCGCCATCGGGAAGACCCTTTACCTTGTGCATCTGCTCTGTCAGGGAGACATTTCTATCTCGACAAGAGGTTGTGCCGAGGGCACCTTGCTTTGGCAAGGGCTCATTTCATTGCACTTCAGCAAGACTTCCTCTTATCATTGAGACATCCTACCAACCTCCTCATCTTTCTCTGAGTCCACCTCAACACCTTCCCAAGCTTCCTCCTCATCAGCAAGAGTCAATTAATGTCACCCCGAATGTACTCCACTTTACCGAGCTCCGCATTCCATTCGCCGAGACATCCTCAAGTCAGGAAGACATCATGCCATTGACAAGACATCTTGTCGTTCTCTCTTTTTCTGCTCTGGTGCATTTCACATCGGCAAGACCCTTGGGTATCACTAAGACTTCATGAAGACCCCTCCATCCTTTGTCAAAACCAACATCTTCTATCGACGAAACTTTGGCCTGTCGGCTAGACCCTCTACCGAGCATACCACAATCTCCCCGAACTTTTTCCTTTCAGCCATACTGGTGTCTGTCGCCGAGACTCACGCCAAACTCCTCCATTCCCTGAGACTCCCACCAGTCGGTGAGATGTTTCACCGAGCTTCCCATCCTTTTGGCGATGAGTTCAATTTTCTTCTATCGGGGAGACATCGCGTGGTCGGGGAGACCTTACCCCTAGCCTGTTTCCTTTCGTCGACGCCACCTCATGAACAATTGTTGGCGAGACCTTCGTCCTTGGCAAGACCTCCTAGTGAAGCCCGCCTACATACTCCAAAAATATTCTTTCGGTGAGACCTTCTGCCTTCATCAAGACTTCATCCTGAAGGAAAAATCCTCCGCTGATATGCATAACCCTTTGTCACCGGGACGGTGGTCGAAGTCTTGCCGATAGGAACGTGCAGGTGAATTCCACTCAGCGTGACATTTCTGGGGTCTTGCCGACTTTCTCCTTAGAGGATTTTCATGCCGACCTGAACAAGGCAGGCTTCCAAACCGAGTTTCCTATAACCTAGCATCAGATTCATGACTTTTTCCCTTATGCGAATGCTCCATTTGGCCTCTCAAAGATCTATCACATGATTATCTTGCCTAACTGAGCCTGTGGGTGAAAATTAGGTAACAGGCCCAATTTGGGTACTTAGAGGGCCAAAATAAAGCTCCTAGTAGGATAGCTGATGGTCACCACATGACCTTGCACATATAAATTGGGTGCTGTGGCTTTAAATTTTTTGTGTTGCTTGCTGAGCAATAGGTAGGTGGTGATATGGGGTGACATTTCCCGTGCTAGTGGTGGGTGCCTTGCGTTGCTTGTTGGATGTAGCACTTGAGGTGTTAGCACAAAACCAACTACATGACCTAGGGCACCAAAAAAATATTAAAGGAGAAAATTAATATTAAAATAATAAAAATTGCTGATTGTACCTTCCATGACAAAAGTACGATTGGCACAAACTCGACACAGGACAATACACATACATGCAAATTTTATGCAGATGTTGACGTAGGTAAGAATATTCCATCAAATATTCATGTACCCTACAAAATGGATCTTTAACAGATGCACAAACTATACAGGCCATACGATACCATACTATATGGAATTTGTATAGTCATACAAACAAATTTGGTGACCAAAATTTGAAAAAAACCTCAAAGGCCTTGAGGAATTTTTTTTATTTTGATGATTTGATAGGTGAACTTGAGGTTTTTGGGCCTCCTGGATGCAATGATAGGGTTTGTTTTGGCCCAAAGTGCTCTAAAAAATTAGGTACCTCCTAGATCTGGTAACCACTTCCCACCTTGAAACCCTTGTAGATCTAAAAAAATATATTGGATTTTGACAAAATGAAAGCCAATATTTACTTTCTTAGATACCATAGAATCAACGGTGAGCTTAGATTACCTCCAACACATGCCAAAATTAGCCTACAATAAAACCCACAGAGAGGAACCCTCTAAAATTGTTGTTTTTTTCAAGTTTTCTTGATTCCCTAGATCACCATAGGGTGTAAGGGAAGAGCATACTAAACCTTACTAAAATTCACCAAGATCTCTCACTGGAAATAACTCTACCCTCAAATCTAAGAAGGAATTTCCAAGGCCGTTCTTTGATACCATGTAAGAGCTGAAAATTAGCTCTATCCTATGACCACCTATGAAAATAATGAAAACCTTCCACAAGAGAGTATGCAAAAATGAGCTTGTTTTATATTAAGATATATCAAATACGATGATGAGGTGTGCTGACAAGAAGAAAAGTTGTTGTGACAGAGGAGAAAGTAAATTTCTTTTCACTTTTTGAGGTGGAACCAAAAATAGTGACTTAGGCATGCAAAGATGAGAATTGGATCAAAGCAATGAAGGAAGAGTTAAAAAAAATAGAGAAGAATCTGACTTGGGAATTGGTCCCAAGACTGAAAAATAAGAATGTGATTGGTAGTAAGTGGGTATTTTGGAACAAGTTGAATGAAGATGGAAAATTTGTTAGGAACAAGGCTAGAATTGTGTGTAAGGGTTACTCACAGGTTGACGGTGTAGATTTTGAGGAAAATTTTGCTCCAGTTGCAAGAATGGGAGCTATTAGGATGTTTTAAATTGTGTAGCACATAAATATTTCAAAGTATATCAGATGCATGCGAAGTCTGCATTCTTGAATGGTGAATTGGAAGAAGAGGTATACAATGAACAACTAGAAGGTTTTCAGTTGTCAGAAGATGCTAATATGGTCTATAGATTGAAGAAAGCATTGTATGGATTGAAGTAAGCTCCTAGAGATTGGTATGCAAGGTTAGATAAGTACTTGTTGCAACAAGGATTCATAAAATGTACTACAAATAGCAATATATCTTTCAAAGTTGAAGGAGAATAAATCTCAATTGTGGAGGTATATGTTGATGACATAATATTCAAAGAAAATGAAGGCATGTGAAAATGTTTGTAGAGAAAATGTAGAAAGAATTTGTGATGTCAATGTGTGGGAGATGAATTTATTCCTTGGTTTGCAAATCAATCAATCAAAGAAAGGTATATTCATATCACAATCTAAGTATGTTAAGGAAATGTTGAAGAAGTTTGGAATGGATGACTCTAAACTAGTAAGTACTCCTATGATTATTGGTTGTAAGATGAGCAAGAATGATGAATCTCCTAAGACAAATTAGAGCAAGTATAGATCAATGAATAATGGAATGTCATACCTTAATACTACCTGACTAGATATCATGCATTTAGTTTGTCTTGTGGCTATATTTCAAGAAGATCCCAGAGAATCCCATGTTGTATCAGTGAAGAGGATATTCAATATTTGAAGGGCACTCCAAAGTATGGTTTATGGTATCCTAAGGATATTGAATTCTCTTTGAGTGCTTATACAGATGCAAATTGGGTTGGATGTACAGATGACAAGAAAAGTACAAGTGGTGGTGCTTTCTTTCTTGGAAGTAGGTTAGTTTCATGGGTAAGTAAGATGCAAGATTCAATGTCATTATCTATAGAAGAAGAAAAATATATTGTAACAACATCATGTTGTACACAAGTGTTGTGGATGAAGAAAACATTGAAAGATATTAGAGTTTCATATGATGAACCTATTCCTATCATGTGTGACAATACAAGTGCAATCAATATTTACAAGAACCCGATAATACATTCAAGAATAAAACATATCTCAATCTGATAAAACTTCTTGAAAGAGAAAGTTGCAAAAAATGAGGTGAAGCTAGAGTATGTGCCTACTAAGGATTAGATTGCTGATATTTCCACAAAGGCTCTTCCAAAAGATACTTTTGAGTATCTCCAGGAGAAGTTATGGGTTGTTGCCCCTCCTTCTTTCAACTAGATGCATAAGTGTGTGCATCTATTTGGGAAGCATTTCAAGATACATTCATGGTCTTGAACTAATGTTGAAGGATACCTCTCTTGGGGAGTAGATAGTAATGGTTGCTAGTGTAGAAAAGTGAGTGCATTTGCTTGTTGGTGTTACAAGTGGTGAATTTAGATAAGGTATAGGTTTTTCTCTTTGAATGTTGTCAAAGAGGAAGAGAAAAAGAATACAATAAGGAGAGTTACATGCATCTATGACCCTTTTCCATTGATGTCAAAGGAGGAGAGAGATTCCAAAAAATATGGAGTGTTAAAGTGGTTGAAAAAGAAAAACATGGAGAGAGTTATAGAAGTGAATATGGTTTGAAGACCATAGGGGGAGAAAGTATGGAAAAGTATTGTTTGAGGATCAAAGGAGGAGAGTGATCTAGAAGAGCAAGTGTTGTTGGTGTTGTAGGAGAAGTCTGTGAAGATAGAGGATGAAGAGTAAAAAAGTTTCCTAGTTAGAGGGAGTACTGCTTATTGGAGTATTGATGTTGGTTGCTTTTGTTGTTGATGGTTTTTCAGAAAGTAGGTGTTGCCATCAATGACAAAGGGGGAGATTGTTGGAAGCTTTAATTTTTTGTGAATTGCTTGGGTGTTGTCATTGATGTCAAACCCTTGTATGAAGAGAGTGTTGGAATGATACTGGTGTTGATGATGTCAACCCCTTGCATTGGAGTTGTTGGTATTAATGTCAACAAAAGTTGGTGTTGTCATTGATGTCTTACTTTAGTATAGTTATAGAGGTTGTTGGTCTGAATTGTGTTTGGGAATATTGTTGTAGTTGGAAAGTGTTGCATGTTGCAGATGTTGTAGATATGTTACAAAGATGCTAGTAATGTTGTTGATGAAGTTGGTTCACTTGGTTTCCACGTGATTTTGAGAAAATTTGAATAAAAGAGAGTTCAATGTGACAAAGTGGTGTTCAGTGTTTTTCTCCGCATTTCTTCATGCTTGAAGCTATGCTCATGCAGTTTGGACATGATAATCAAAGGTGTTCAAAGATGCCATATCCAGAGTTTTAGGTTTTGGATCATAGTATAGTGGAAGATATGTTTGACAGTATGTCTATTTGGTGAAACAAGGTGTTTGGGAGAAATGAGATTGCTCCACATTTCTCCATAGTGAAGGTTCTAGTGTTGTGGATCTGGGAACATGCTTATAATATGTGTATCTACCTTCCCTTAAATTTTTTGGTACTGAGTTGTTCTACAAAGTTTTTTGGTGTGTTGGATGTTTGTGCTAGTATGTCTAGTTACATAGAATGAAGGCGTTCTTGAGTTTCAAGTGGTTGGAGTAGCTATGCAAAATATTATGATGATGTTGGAATATTTTGATATATTATATGGATGTTGTGGAGTTTTTCTTTGTGGTCCACAAGATGTTTTTAGACTTTGAAAGGTGTGTTTGGAGTCACTTGTTAGTGTTAGTGTAGGTTTGGCCAACATGATGTGCTAGAACTAATTATAGAGCACAATTGTTGTTTAAGAAAGTGTTGAGAAGTATGTTGGTGTAGATTTGGGTCCCAATTAAGTAATGTCATGGTTTGGATTCACTTATTTATATTGTGTAAGTGTTTGGCACTGGTCTATTTGATGTTGTATGGTTGAGGTGTATATGTTTCCTTAAGGCGAACCTAATTGATATTTTTTTAGTTCGTAGAGGGTATAAATACAAGGAGATTTTTTTTGTGGATGTAGATCAGAGTGTGTGATGTGAAAGATACAAAAGTGATCAAGTGCATTGATCTGAGTGTGAACCTTAATGCCTATGAATTCCTAATGTAGTGAACAAAAGGTGTCTACATTTCAGTCTGTTTAATGAGTTGTTTGTGCTTTAGTGGAACTATATCTTCAAAATATGTGTTAAAACACAATAATGTACTAGGGGGTGAATCAATAGATAAATTAAAACTTATTCTTTTAACCCTTTTAATGTAGATTAAAAAAACATGTAGAGATCACACATAAATACTCATAACACCAGATATATGTGGAAAACCTGATATGGGAAAAACCATGGTGAGAATAGCTATTAGGATCTCCTATCATAATCCAACCTCAGAATAAAACCTCACTGGTTACAAGTTTAAGGGAACCAACCCTAAGGAGACACCAATCCCCTAATTTAGGAGCATCAACTCCAAGGAAGCACCCACTCCCTACACTAAGCACCAAATCAACTATCTAATGACACCAACTAATCAGATTTACAATGTAAGAGTTATGGAGCTATAACTCCAAATGATTCAAATGAATCCAGTTCCAGTTTTGTGTTATAAACTTATTTTGTAACTTCTCAATCTCTAATTTTCTTCCATGCAAGCATACACTCTATCTCTGTTGCTGCTAATTCAACAAGTCATACCTCTACTCTACTCTTCTCTTCTCTCCAATCTATACTTTAGAACATCCTTTGTTCTAACTCTCTCCTTCTTTGTTCAATAGTCTCTCTACATTGCTTCACATTTGATGCATACCATAGATGATTTTATAAGTAACAGTATAGGTTTTCTTCTGATCGCATATGCATATTGAGCTCTCTCACACTCATCTCCCTCTTTCATTCAACTTCACATACTTTCCTTGACTGATAAGTTCTTTCTGCACCTCGAGCCTAACACCATCGACAACGTTCAATGTATTTTCTATATTTCACATCAATCAAATCTAGGGTTTCATGCTTGATTGACTTGTTCTTGATTTCATAGCCACCTGTGCATTAATGGTGTCACTCATTTCTTCCAATCACCAACAAGAATGTATCTGGGGTGGTTACTCTATTTTCTATGCCATAAATCCATTCATCTAAATTGGGAGTTTCACCATTTTTCCACCTAGCCATTGACATAATCAAATATTTAATCACCAACCATTCACCTCTATTTTTTTTCCATGATCAAATGTTTATCATAGTTTAGCCATCTCACTTTAAATCATCACCATCTGATTAAACAAGATTTAAATGATGGTCGTAGATCTTTAATGAGTCACAACAATGATGTGAATCAGGTCAAACAATCGATCTTGCCATGTGTCTCATTCCCAAAAATCCACACTGGTCAACCCAAGTCAATGCAAGCTTCCCATAGAATTACTCCTTCATTTTTAGTGATCTTATTCTTTCTTTCCATAAGGGGTCGGGAGTCACTAATCCCTCTTACCTCTTGCTTGTTGTGTATACTAGAGCTTAACAAGCAAGACCGAATACCAATGTTTGATGTTTCTTCATACCCATCGAGGTTCGACCATTGGTCCTACCCTTTACCTTCTACATTCCTTCGCATCTATCACTAGCCAACACATTGACCTCCGAACTATCGAAGTGCGAAATATCAATTTTTTTATTAAGCTATCAAATGTTGGTGTTCACCCTTTCACTTTACCACTTACTTTCCTTTCAACATTGTTGGGAAAATGTGTCTCAACCTTGCAATTACATAATGTATTATTGCTACATGAGGTACTATTTATACATTAGCGATGATGGGGGGGGGCATGGGGGGTTTTCCCCCTACGAGGGGTCCAAGGGCAGTGCCCTCGAAAGGAAAATTTAATTCATATTTTATTATTGTAAATCTGGGCTGTTCATCATTAGGTCTTAGATCTGACAACCAATATTTTATTAGCTTGACTTGCCTTAGAAGGAAACCCTATTTTATAAGGGTATTGTATTATGGTTGTGTATTGTGATGTTTCTTAAGAGTCTAATAGTGGTCATGTTGCATCTGTATCTCTGGTTGGTGATAATTCTATGAGAAGCTTGCTCTACAAGTATATTGTAATATTTGTGATTTTTGAATAATATACTAGGAAACCTTGGGAGTGTGGGGTTTTTCTCCCAAAAGGGTTTTCCCCACATAAATCACTGTGTTGTGGTATGCATGATATTTATGTTTAAGTTTTTGTAACTATTAAAGATCTACAAAAGTTTTGCATTATCCTCCTCTCATGATTAGTGTAGGAAGTTGTTTCACTACCTTAGCTTCCTTTCAAGTGGTATTAGAGCTTGATCACCTTTTGTTTTAGTTGTGAGTTGTTGGGTTTATTGAACTAATCAAGATTTGAGTGGGAGCTTGTGCAGAAGATACTTTGTGATCTTGTTGCAAGAATTTTTAGATGGTAAGTTCATTAAGGAGAATAGTGGTGGATAATTTTTTTGGAAATAATTTTGAAATTTGGAAGTTGAAGATGGAGGATCTGTTGATAGATCGATATTTATGTGATGATGTTGATGAGAATGTTTCAAGGCCTATAGATCCTACTTAGGATGCTCAATATGATGTTATTAACTGTAAAGCCAAGGGTCTAATTAGATTATGCTTGGCATAATCTATTTTAATCAATGTCCACGAAGAGACCTCTACACATAAACTATGGAAGAAGCTTGTGAGATGTATCAAGCCAAATATTTAGTGAACAAAATTTTCTTGAGGAATAAATTATATTCCTTGAGAATGGAAGAGGGTGGATGAATTATAGAATATTTGGAAGCATTCAATATATTGGTGGCTCAATTGACATCACTTGGTGTCAAAATGGATGAAGAGGAAATTTTTTGGATCTTTCTTTGTTCTTTGCCTAATTCGTGGGATCCTCTTGTTATGGCTATTGGGAGTACTTCTGTTATATTGAAGACTGAAGATGTGGTGGGTTCTTTTCTTTTTGAAGAGATGAGGAGGAAGGTATCCATAAATTTCAAGGAGGCCCTAAATGTTCATGGAAGACCTAAGGAAAAAGGAAAGAAGAACGAGAAGCATGATAAATCCAAGTCCAAGGGGATATCCAAATCTCCTAGAAAGTCCAAAGTTACTTGCTAGAACTGCATTAATCCTAGACATGCTCGTAAGGATTGCAAAGAATAAAAGAAGAAGAAAAATAAGAAATTTGATTATGACTCTGAGTTTGAGAAGGAAGATGGTGATGTCTTCATTATAGCTTTGGCAACTCATGTAGGTAATGATGCATGGTTAATTGACTTAGGTGCATCTTTCCATATGACCTTTAATAGAGATTGGTTTTCTGAATATGAAAAATTTGATGGAGATAAGATGTACTTGGGTGATGATTCTTATTTAAACATTGTTTGTCATGGTAAAGTTTAAATGGGGTTTCCTAATGGTATAATAAAAATGATTAATGGTGTGTTGCATATTCCTAGTTTAGCACAATTTTTTTTATCTGTGAGAAAACTAATAGATGTAGGTGTGTAGGTAGTATTTTCTAATGTAGGATGCAAGATGGTTAAAGGTGTTATGGTGATTGGTAGAGGTGTCGGATATGGCACATTGTATAAGCTTGATGTATGCACTGTTGAGTGCAATAGTACTTCTATGAAAAACAATTTTGTGGAAGAAGTGATGGTTTCACCTTCAACAGATGGCCATGGATTTTTGGTAACCAAGGGTGCTCTTTCTTTTGAGTCAAAGTTACCTTTAGAGAAAACTATGTTATGGCACCAAAGACTTGGCCACATTGGAGAAAAGGGTCTAAGGACCTTTAAAAATAAAAACCTTATTGAAGGGTTGTCCGATTGTAATCTTGAATTTGATTTCTATGAGCATTGCATTTATGGAAAATAATATCGTGTTTAGTTTACTCGAGTTCTCATAAATCTTGTGGTGTATTGGATCTTATTCATTTTGATGTGTTTGGTCTTGTAGATGTTCCTTCAATTAAAAAATCCACATATTATGTTTCATTAATTGATGATTATAGTAGGACATGGGTATACTTTCTAAAGATTAAATCTAAAGTTTTCAGTTGATTTAAAGAATTTAAAGCAATTCTTGAGTTGTAGCATGGAAATAATTTTTTTTTTTGAGGATTGATAATGGTAGTGAATTTTTATCTAATGATTTTGACATATTCAATAAAGATTTTGGTATTCATAGATAGAAGACAACTCTGTATTCTCTACAATAGAATGGAGTTGTAGAAAGAATGAACATGACATTGATGGAGAAGGCTAGGAGTATGTTGAGTGGTGCTGGTCTAGAACAAAGGTTTTGGGTTGAAGCTGTTGCCATTGCTTGTTAGTTGATTAATAGATCTCCTACATCAACTCTTGTTGATAAGAAACCTATAATGGCATGGTCCGTCCATAGGACTTCATTAAGACATCTTAGAGTTTTTGGTTGTGAGGAATATGCACATGTGCCAAAGGAGAAGTGAACACAGTTGGAGAACAAGGTTGTGAAATGTATCTTCATCAGATACAATTATGGTGTGAAAGGATACAACCTTTGGGATATTTTTGCATATAGGGTAATACATAGTAGAAGTGTTATTTAGAGAAACTAAGCCTTCTATTATATTGAAGCCATAACAAAGTAAATAGGAATATGTGATTCAATTTCCTTCTACACCTGAGAAAGTTGAATTGAGGCCCATGGATAGACAAGAAGTTGAGGAGAACTCATCTAGCTCCAAATCTTTAGAAGAGGAGGAAGAACCTCCAACTCAACTTATTCGTAGGTCTACAAGGAATAGACAACCACTTGAAATGTATTCACTTGATGATTGGAGATGTATTTTTGCTTTGAATACTAACATGGATGAACCTAGATGAATAGAAGAGGCATTAGGTATGAATGATGCATAATCCTGGAAGATTGTTATGGATGAATAAATGATAGCTTTGAAAAAGAATGAAACATGGGATATTGTATTGTTTCCTGAAGGAAAAAAACCTATTGGTTGCTGTAAGATAGGGGGCCAACCACACCAAGGCTCCAGGTCATGGAGAGATGAGAGTAGAGGGCTGCCCTAACTTACCTCAAGCTAACATATGTTTTAGGATGTGAATTGAGAATGAAGAGAATTTTCAAGCACTTCTATCACTCTACAAATTCAAGAGTTTGAATGGGGCTAGATGAGCTAGTCTATGGAGTCCAAATTGCACCTCAGACAACTCTCTATTTGAGGACGATATCACAGGTCTGGGATGACAACACAATGCACTATCATCTCTCTGGTGCACTAGTGTCTGTATGACCATAAACTACAAAAATGCAGTAAGAAATTTGCCAAAAACCTACTAAACTACCTAGCTAATTAATTTTAATGAAATTAATAGAATGATAAGGTACAAAAAGTAAGTGTGTAAATGATAAAATAGGTAGATGAATATAAGGGTGACAAATATCAACTCACAAAAACACCAGTTCGCCAATGAGTTCCACACACATGTTCACCTACACACAAGAAAGAGAGGGAAAAATGTTGGGTTGTATAGGGTTTTTCCTTAGTCAAACCCCTGCTTTGGTGTTTCACCTCCATAGACAACCAAAAAAGCCACGAATAAAAAAATACAATAGAAGAAGTGAAAAGGGAAGTATTGAACACTACAAGAGATGCTACACTACTCTATCAAACCACAAAATGAAAAGTGAAGTGTTACCACCTCCACCCAAAGGCTCTCAAGGCCAATGAAGGGATAATGCAAGCAACAAGCTTGGAAAAGTCGCCACAACTACAACAATGATGAGGGAGGTCTTGCAAGACTCAAAACTCACAACTTCTATGGTATCACTACATGTATAAAGATGAAACATGAATAAAGTAACAAGCTACTACAATGCTCAATAGAGTTGTGAAAACTCCTAGAATTGTGAGAAGATGGAATGAAAATGCTCAAGGATGTGAAAAAGATGAAGTGAGTGTGAAATGAATACCTTTGAAGATCAAAATGAGAGGGAAAGAAGTCATTTTCTGGTCGGTTGGTCACACAGAGGTGTTACAATTCGACCCGAATGAGGAGTGTAACATCCATGTGTACTCCAGAGGTAGAAATTTTTCAGGGATGGTAGCATGCCATGCGGTCATTTGTGCACCGCGCTTTCGTCCCTGACGAAAATTCCCACCAAAAAACACTCCAAGTGGATGCATTTCAGATGGGCAATGTGGAATTTTTCCTTCGGATTTGATTTTCTAAGGTGAGAATATGCAAAAGGGGAATCTACACAAGGGGTCCAAATTCACTCATACATTTTCCCACCACTTTAGCGAGCATGAGTATCGATGAGTGTTCAGTATAGTAGATCGAAGAGTTAGAAATGTATACCTAAACCATCAAGGAAGCAGAACACAATCTGGAAAGCTTGAAAGGGTAGGGTAGGCAAAGGACTCCACAGGTACGATCTCCTGAGGAGGTTTAAACAAAAGGACTCTGTAGCTCCGTGGAACTATGAAGTTGAGTAAAGTACACTGAAGGCCCACAGACCAACGATGGAAAAATCCCATAGGATGCAATTGCTTCACAAGCCCTTGAACTTGCAGAGAAGGCGTTCCCCCATGTTCTGTCTCATGAAGGAAGCCCAATGAAAGGGGACTTCGTAGAGTCAGACTGGAAAGCAACTTTACAGGCACAGCTGCAAAGTGACATGTTGATCCATAGATAAAACATGTTAGAAATTAAAAATCATCCATGCTAGAAAACATATAGAATATAAAAAAGTTGAAGGAAGATCTTTCAAAGGGCTCCCTCAGGAACCCTTCAAAAGAAGAGGGGTCTACTCAAGGGACATACTATTTGAAAGTGCAATAATATTTTTAATAAATTAACTCAATATCAAGGAATCCTTTCGAAAGACGTTCACTTCATCAAGGAATTCAAAAGGAAGAAAATGCCCCCTCATGAGGGGAAGGTCGAGGCTTCTCCCATAGGAAAAGATGCTCCCTCCTTGGAGGAAATTTCTTCAAGTTCTTTCTTTACAAACCCATTATGAAGGAAACAAATTCTATTAGGGGGTCCTTGTTAAGAATACAATTTTAAAAAAAAGTTTGCAAAGATTTTTGAGAAAATACTCATTGGCAATGAATGCGTTTTCTAAAAATCAAAGTTGACATGGTGGTGGTGTTGTTGCACACACAAGGGACAACACATGAACACCACAACATTACAACCCAAGCAAAGAAGAGAGAAAGATATAAAGGAGGTAAAAAGAGACAATAACATCACAGACAGAGGGCACATGGGAAATCTGATATTTCAGGATCAGAGCTACTCATAAATATATATAAGTATAGTAAAAGTATATAGATGAACTGTCATCTATTGGATATTGATGATATGTGGTTGTCTTTGATGTCAACACTATTTCCATTTATGTCAACACTATTGCTATTGAAGACATGGAAAATATACCGATATACTTGATCCCAATTACTAACACCATTTCGTCCTAAATCACCTTCTCAACTTATCGTCACTCTTCATCCCTTAATTAAATAAATAATCATTTATCTGATTAAGTCATTATCTCTTGGTAATTAAATCAATCAATCTGATCTAATTAACCCTAGGTTTCTATTTAATTTAATAATTCATTTTATTTGATTAAATCTCTAAAGTCATCTTATTAAATTAAATAAATTAAACCTTGTTTAATTTAATCTAACATCATCCCCTTTAGTTAAATAAATCAAATCCTTTATTTAATTAAATCTAAATCACATTCTTCTCACCCTTTGATTTAAATCAACCCATAAATATAAATCAAATAGTCACATAATCTAATCCCTCATTAAATTTATTAAACCTTGATTAATTTACTCCTAATCTCCAAATTCCTCTAGCTTTTTCCACTTGCACATGAAAACACATTTAATGGATTTATTAAATCCCTATTTTCTTTCAACTTGGCATCTTTAGGGGAATATTCCTCCAAGTTTAAAAATCCCTCCAAGTGGATTTGTCCTTCCAACAAGACATTCATTCCTTCTTACATGTCCTTGTGAATTGATCCAAGTGGCATTTAATTCATTGTTTTTCCCTCTTGCATGCCATTTCACTATTTTCAAATTCCACCTAATTTCATTTATTGTGCACATTCATCAAAATGTGCTCAAGCTTCCTCCATTCACATCTTGACAAGTGGCACTTGCCCATTAGGTGTTGAATGATCCCACATTCATCCCATTTTCATTTCTCCATCTTGTCTTTCTATAAATAAGAGGCTTCTCTCCTCATTTTGATCATCCACAATTTGAGCAAGTTTACTATACTCAATTTTATCCTCAAGCATATATATTTTCATCAATTTTATCAAGGTCTTAGCTAGGTTATGCAGATTTTTCATCATGGAGCTCAAGTGAATCTTCAACAAAGTGGATCAATCTTTATCACTCATCAACATTGCATCATAGGAGTTGGGAAAGGGCCAATTTTCACATCAAATTGGCACCAATTCCCCCATGGGATCAAGAGTTTGCTTGCTTAATTAGGATTTCATTGCTTTCTCATTGTGTTCTTCAATTTTATTTCCTATTTTGAGCATTGCTAATGGATTTCATAGGGAATCTTGATTCTTACTTGCATTTGGACCTAACTATGTGTTTGTTTATTGTGTTTATGCAAGTCTAGGATTGGAGTTCTACATTTGGCACTAGGAGGGAAAATCTCAAGTTTAAATCACATTTTTTAATAAATTTCTATGCTTTTCTCTGTTTTTGTGTGTCTACAGGGAATTGTGCCGCTAGCAGTCCAGCGTCACCATACAACACCGCTACCAATCCAGTGTTGCCATACAACACTGCTTCAAACTTCAAACCATGCTGCTTTGTCTTTCCTACCCAAAATTCAAATCTTCTAACTCCACCGCTGGGTTAGTTTACGGGCATTGGAATTTCCAAACTTCAAACAACACCACTGGGTGAAACTCCACCGTAATCAAACTCTCTGGTTTTACTATAGAGTGTCGCTGTCTAACAAGTGGTGCCATATAACACCATTGAACCTCCTCAAACTACACCACCTATGCAGACTACGCCACTAGAGTCAAGTAAAACGTTTAAATTAGTTTAATTTCGACATGTGCTTTTTCATTTTGATTGCTTTAGGTTGCTAATTGGTTTTTCTAACCTTTGTTTTGTAGTTCTAATTAGTTTTTGTAGGTTGGTCTAATCAAGGTGAAGGAGGAAAACGAGGTTGAAGGTGAAACTATGGCATCATTGTCTCATTACATCAAGTGTTTTTAAACAATTTAGTGTTTTCTTAATACTTTGGGAGAACTCATAATTTCTCTTAAGGATTTGTTACCTTTCATGCTCTTAGGACATACTAAATTTCTTTTGGGCTCTAAAAAGAACACTACAATTTTTTTCAATTTTTGCTAGAAAGGGCTTAAAAATAACATTAGACAAATCCACTGGATTTTGTTTAAAGGTTAACAATTGAACAATCAAAATCTCACATTTCCTTTGGTGCTTAAAAAGAAGTCACTCTTGCTTTGAAAGGATAAAATGAACATGTGCTACTTTTTCTTGTAATTACTTACCCAAAGTAATACCATCGAAAAGATGTATGCGCTTCTCTCGTGCCTCACAGTGATCTTGAGAATCAAAAGGATTTTTGGTGATCTTAAGTTGGGTAAAGTGATTGCCTCCACATTTCATTTGGGATTAAAATTAAACACATCTTGCGAGTGTGAGTGGAACATATTGCATGTGTTCTCTCTTTGTTTCTCAACAAAGATCGATCAAACTACATATATGTTTGCTCACTTTTGTTTATCTTAGAGGACCTACCTTGTGGGAAAAAGTAATCACCCAAGGGAATGACCCAACCGACAACACGCTAAAGCCAAGTGACTTCCAACTGGTATATAAGTGTGGGTACTTGTTGAAACACAAGTATCATGATGGTCATTTCGATGAGAAGGGCAGCAATGGTCTCTCGCCGCATGGATTATCCCCCACGAATGAAATTCCCAAATTAAAACCCTTGTTTAGAAAAGGCCAAAATCCTTGATCTATTTGTTGGTGCAAGAATGGTCATTCTAAATCCGCCCCACACTTTTACGACTTTTAGTAGAAATGAAAAGTATGCCATGGGAGTTTCATGGGTACTGATGCTTGGCTGCCCCGTATAAGTGAGTGCCATGGAGGGGAGCCAGTGGGGTCAAGCATCTAACCATTCACTAAAAGTAGGCATACCTGGACTTGTCCAAGTGGGGATTCAACAAATATAGTCTTTCATATCCATAGGGTTGTGCATGATCTTGGAAACAAAACAATTTGCTTGTTTGTAAACATTGGAAAAAAAACAAACATTCAACATTATCATCAAACTTCAAACCCTTTAGGAAGAAAATATCTTTGACAAAATTCATGTGTTATTTCTTCCCCTTGGGATTTTATCCTTAGAGGTTTCTAAACACTTTGATTTATATCTCAATTTTCTTACTAAAGTCAATAATAGGAAACTTTTTCCTTAATTTCCTTGATTTCCACATAACACACTTTGTGGGATGATAAGAAATTAGGATATTAGACATTTAGTTTGAAGAAACCTAATCAAGAATTGTTTGTGGTAAAAATATGTCACTAAGAAAAGCTAAGAACAATTGAACCCCACAAATGTGTCTCAAATGATTTCATGCAAGATCAAAATCCAAAAACCAAAGTCAAAAGCTCTTAGTCCAAAAGAAAATCAAAAGCGTCTCTCAATGCTCTACGAATTCAAACAAAGATTGCTTTTCAAATTTTACAGAAGAGCTTCAAGAAACAATCCCAATTTGTACTCGTTCTATTTTTGCTAAAATCCAAATATTTTTTAGGAATTTGAGCATCTTGTTTAGAGTAAAGTGTGTTCTTCAAAACCGAGGTCATGTAAAAAAGAGTCATTTTAGGTACACATAGGATCAAATCAAAACATTCATCCATCTTTCAAACATCAAACCAAAATGATCTCACCAAGAACTCTTGAAAATATTGAAATAATCCTTCATGTTAGACTTTTTAGCAAATCCATGAATCAAAATCCTTGAAACAAATCAAAATCCTTGAATCAAATATCAAATCAATTTTGTTTAGCTAGGTATATGTAGATGCATACTTCTCCATATGCTTAGTTGAATTATCATCTTGTTTGGTTAGGTGTGGGTAGATGCATCATTCTCCCTACACTTAGTCAAATTATCATCTTATGAGAAAATCTATCCCATAGATAACATCCAACATCTTGGGATCTATTTGTTCATCATCCAAAATCAAAGCAATCCAAAACCAAATCAAGGTCGAATAAAAAAATCAAAGAATCCAAAATCAAAATCCAAAACAAATCCAAGAAAGTACCAAAAGTCTAGCATCCCCTCAAGATCTTCTAAGTGTTCCACCATCCATATCATCCATCTTTCACACATTTCATTATCACACATTTTGATCCTTAAATCATCATAGATCTTCTCTTTTGAACCTCATTTTATGGTTCAAACAAGATCTCAACACAAGAAGAACATGGAAGCCAATAAAGAAACATCCACTTCAAGTGACCTAAGTCAAACCAATTCTGAAATGAATCTCGTTGGATCAAGCAATGCCCTAACTAACTTTCCTTCATCATCATAAAATCCTCAAGAAGAAGGTCAAGTAGAGGATATCACTAATAATTCCTTTGGAATGACACAAGATGAGATCATCGAAATGGTCCAAAATCCTGAGAATCATAGAATTATCAAAATCATGATGAGACTCAATCAATCACAATACATGCTTGAATTAGCAAAACAAAGGGTTAAACTCCCTTCTGATTTTGATGTGAGCACCATTGTGGAATCACCGTTTGGGGTCATGCGTCCAATTTCATCCATGCCCCCAATTTCATCCACACCTCCATTCCAAAACATCACTCAACCCATCCCCCAAGTTACATAATCCATTTCTCCAACACAACCTATTGTTAACAAAGGAAGCACATTTCTCAATGCACTACAAAGACACCCCCTCGTGAACAATCAAGATTTGAACACAAACATGATCTTAGGGAAATATGTACCCCAAAATCCATCACATACATATGTCCCACTCACCTTTCATAATCCTAATGACCCATCATCATCATTTCATGCAACACCTCAAACCTCTCTCCCTATGATCTCGCAAGGAGAAGGAGACTTATTTGGACTAGGGGGCATCTTTGACCCTACATCTTCATCATTTCCTCAAGGAAGCATGCCACTCACTTTTCCACCACTTCCACCCTTGCCATCAATAACCACATCACCTCTTAGTTTAGGGCTTACCCCTTTACCAAATATCAATCAACAAAATCAAATCAACCCCTCGATCATCAATCAAAATATCATACCAAATCCTTCCATCTTGTCATTGACATCACAACAACAGATGGAAACCATCCCGATAACATAAGACACCACCATCACATCATCAAACATACCCTAGATATCTAAAAACACGGTCTGTCAAGGACCAAGCATATCGATCGCACCATCCACCACCCAAACCCCAATCATTAATACAACAGTGCCTCTCATCACCACAAAAAATACCATTCCAAATCCACCACCACCACCACTGCCACCCAATTCAAACACATCAAACAAATACAACATTATGTTGCAAGCTGCTCAACAAGCTACCTATCAAAAGACACTCCAACAAATCCAAAACCAACAAGTTGCACAACTAGCCGCTCAAGAAGCACAAACACAATTAGCTGCACAACAAGCCGCTCAAGCCGCTCAAGCTGCTCAAGATGCTGAAGATACTCAAGCTGCACAAGCCACAAAAGCTACCCAACAAGCACAAGCCTAGGCTCAGGCCCAAGCACAAGCTCAAGCCCAATACCAAGTTCAACAAGCACAAGCATAGGCACAAGTGCAAGCACATGCACAAGCACAGTACCTTGCACAACAAGCAACCCATCAACAGGCATATCAACAAGCGCTGAAGCAATACCAAGAGTAGAAAGAAGCAACCTAATTAGTAACCCAACAACAAGCATTTTTGGCATAACAACAAGAAGAAGCTCAACAACAGGCACTATTAGTGCAACAACAGGACCAACATCAAGCATTGTTGGTACAACAACAATTACAATCATACTTGGCGCAACAAAATGTGCAAGCACCATCCACCAATACACCAACCAAGCCACCCATCCCACCAACAATTGAACCATAACAAAACATCTTCACTCCACCCCATGATCCGAAAAATGATGTGACATCACAAATCAAGTTGCTTTCACAACAAGTGCTTGATCTTATGTCAGGGAAAACCATGAAGAAACCCAACAACTTGTGTCCTTATCTGTTTGACAAGAGTCTTGAAATGAAACCATTCCCAAAGGGATTATAAATGCCCAAATTTGATAAATACCGTGGGACTGGAAACCTTGAAGATCACATCAGTGAATTCTAGGTGCATTGCATGGAAGTTGCATATGACGATACATATCTAATGTGGCTATTTCCTAGAAGTTTGGCTAGCCAAGCCATGGAGTGGTTCTCTCACCTTCCTCCTAGCATCAAAAAGTTCCAAGAAATAGTAGATGCATTCATAAAGAAATACACATTTAATATCGGTATGGATGTCAGTCTAGAGGAACTATTAGCTCTGAAACAAGGTAAGAATGAATCATTTGCTTCCTTCCTGCAATGATGGTGATCCAAGGCCAATTAGAGCAAATGGGCCATGGCTGAAGAATAACAAGTTTGCAATATCATCTCAAATCTAGAGGGAACCTTGGCATTTCACCTCAATGTGCAAGGTATCACCACATATGATCAATTGATCTCCAAGGTGCTTAACATTGAATGAGCCCTTATTTCACAAGGGGGGACACTGTATATCCTAAACAACACAACAATCACCCATCCACCAGCTATAATGACAAATCTCACACATGGGTGAAGAACATAAACATTACCAATGATGGTGTTGTCAATGCCAAATTTGTCATTAGTGCCCCTTGAAAAAACATGCACCCCAACAACAACAACCCCAAAACAACCATCAGAACAATCATCAAGCTAACATTGTGACTTAGTAGCCAAATAATCAAACAATCAACAATGTGAACAATCAAATGGGGCCACCCCAATGAAATAAAAAATCCCCCAAGTGAAAGTACATAGCCCTTGGGGAATGAGTTGAATCCATCATGAAGAGGCTAGTGGTGGAAAAACTCATCACAATCCCCACCTATGAAAATTATCAAGAACCCTTGGTAAAACCACTGTGGTACAATGAAAATCACCTTTTTGATTTCCATAAGATCAAGGGACACACCACTGCCAGTTGTATGAGGTTAAAAGACCTGATTCAAGACCTTGTTGATGATAAAATAATAAATGTGGAACAATCGGCAGGAAATCAAAACCTCAATATCTACACGAATTCGATGCCCAATCATAACAACAAAGGGAAAAATAACAATGATAAGGGAAAGGGTACCTTCAAGAGCGTGAATCATGTATACGACCATGTCGTCGCATCCCTAGATGAGTATTGCACTGTTATCACCATCAAAGGAGCCTAGGCTGATTGTGGATTCACCACAAGAGGTGGAAAAATCACCATCGCAGGGTCATCTCAGCCTCCTAGACCACCTACTTCCAACCCAAGATCCATTCCCAATGGCTATAATGTCCTTGATTAGCTGAAAAGAACCCCAACTCAAATATCCATCATGGAGTTGCTAAAAATTTCATCAGCCCGTAGGAAGATCCTTGAAGAAGCATTGGCTTCATCCACCATCTCCATAGATCTTGATGTTGAACAATTCCAAGCAATGGTCAGAAACATCATTACCCCAAATATTCTTACATTCTTCAATCAATATTTTCTGGCTCAACCATCTCACAATCGTGCACTCCATCTATAAGTCCTAGTGCATAAGAACAAAGTCAAGAGAGTCTTGGTGGATGGAGGTGTAGGTTTAAACATTTGTTCCCTCAAGCTCATAAAGAATCTGAAAATCTCTGAGGATTCCATTGAAAAAGGAAAAGGCATCACAATCAGGGCTTACATCAAGAAAGAGTGTCTCGGGGCACAATCCAACTCCGTATTTAAGTAGGGTCAACAATTATGGAAACCACCTGTCAGGTCCTTGACCTCAATTTTCCTAACAATATTCTCCTGGGGTGTCCATGGATCCATGCAATGCAAGCAGTAGCATCAACTTTCCACCAATGTGTCAAGTTCACATACCAAGGCCAAGATGTCACTATCCATGGGGATGTCGAACCCTTCTCTTACTACAAAATCCTAGAGGCAAAATATTACAAAATCCCCCAAGTGCCTAAAAATGATGAAGGCCCATCAACTCCATACATTGACCCGACTACTCTCACCTTCACTTCTACGACAGAGATACCTGCCATCCCTACCATCTCCGATATCAAGGTCATAATCCAGGACAATGGGTGTGGACACTATACAATTCCAAAAAATGATTTTGTGGTAGGAGAGTTACTACAATGTCCTAGGTCATGAGGACGACCACAATCAAATGATGCTTCCTTATCCCAAACCTTCACAATAGGTTCCTCCAACTTCAAAATTTGGGGAGATCTTGGCCAAGAAGTAATAGAAGAGGACCCATCCTATCTCCTATACCAAGACAATAAACCAATACTCGATCTACCTATGGATGATAGTAGTAAAGGATTACAAATGATGCTTGCCATGGGCTATGATAGAAATAGAAAGCTTGGAAAAATGATAATAGTCTTCTAATACCCATCATTCCTGAGACGCGAATGAAAATTCTTGGCCTTGGATGTACCCCTCTGAGTATAACCATACATGGCCAAAATTCCCCGGTTAAGAAGGTCAAAACTCCTTAGCAAACAACAACCACCCTTCAATTGCTCGTATCCACTGGTATGCCCTTAGACAATTTCACGTTTGACATAATTGTCATCTGCAGCAGTAGTGATGAGGAAGATGCCATAACTAACTTACCTAGGATTTTTGAGAATTCCTCTATCCTCATGATTAGTACCGTGTCATTTGAGTCAACCAGCCAAACCCATGAAATCAACCTAGTATACACCCAGCTGATCGATTACAACCAACAAGGACCACCAGTTTTAGACACTTTCAAAAATGATGAAGCACTCTTAGAATTCATGGGATTGTGGAGCACGATAACATGCGGAGATCACAAGGCTAGGTTTGATATCATTCTGGACACACAAGCTTACTATGGAGAGACGATTGAATCCTTTAGTTGCAAAAGTGAAAACTTGAGAATAATCTCAAGGTCTTTGAGTGAAAACCACACTGTGGCACTCTCTGTCCCTAAAAAGAGTAAAAACAAATGACGTATCCAATGGTGAAAACCTCTTTGAGGTGCTTGAGGATGAAGGATTCAATCTTCCCCTTAGTGCTCTACATCAGGAAAAGTCAGCAGTTCTAGCCAAAAAATGCAATCCAGTCAACTTGGGAATAGAGGACACTCCGCATATCACATTTTATGCTGAATCATTAATGTTAGAAGAACAGGAGCTCCTAGTTTCTTTCTTAAGGGAGAGAAAAGTCAACTTTGCATGGAGCTATGCCAACATTCTTGGGCTTGATCCGAAGATAATGGTCCACCATCTAGTAGTCTACCCTGAAGAAAAGGATGTTAGATAGAAACTTAGAAAAATGCATCCCTAGATAGCCTTGTTGGTTAAAATGGAGTTGAAGAAGCTACTTGATGTAGGGTTCATATGACCAATTGACTATCTCTAGTGGGTATCAAATCTGGTACTTGTTTCAAAGCCCGATGGGGGCATCTATATATACACAAACTTTAGAGACCTAAACAAGGCATAAATCCAAAAGACAACTTCCTGCTTCCCAACATTGATATGATTGTAGACATGACCGTGGGACATGAGATGCTTTCACTGATGGAAAAATTCTCTAGGTATAACCAAATCATGATAGCCAAAGAGGATCAACATAAAACAACTTTTACTTGTCCATGGGGGACATATTGCTAGAAAATGATGTCGTTTGGCCTAAAGAACGCTGGAGCAACATATCAAAGGGCCATGACCTTAATCTTTCATGACATGATCCATAAGGTTGTGGAAGCTTATGTCGATGATATATTGGAAAAATCCAGAAAAAGAAGGGACCACATAGTAGCATTAAGTGCCATATTTGATAGATTGGAGGAATACAAGGTCCACCTTAATCCAAAGAAGTGCTTCTTTGATGTACAATTAGGGAAGCTGTTGGGATACATTTTTTCTATGAGAGGAATTGAAATAGATCCTGCTAAGGTAAAGGAAATCCTAGAGATGGAGGCACCCAAGACTTTGAAGCAGCTAAGAGGCTTACAAGGCAGGCTCCAATCAATCCACCAATTCACAGCTCAGCTAGTAGATAAGTCAATCCCATATTCTCACCTACTCCACAAGGGGAGGGTGTAAAAGTGGTATGACAAGTGCGATCAAGCCTTTAACAAAATCAAAGAGTATTTTCTCACACCTCCAGTGCTTATTCTACCAATCCCAAGAAAGCCTCTAATACTCTACATATCAGCAATAGCAGCAGCTCTCGATGCTCTCCCAGCTCAACACGATGAAAACAGAATAGAGAGAGCCATCTACTACATCAGTCAAACCAAGGTAGGGCATGAGTTAAACTATTCCTTCATTGAAAAAGCTTGTCTAGTAGTGGTGTTTACCTCACAAAAGTGCAAACACTACATGTTAACACATAAAATCAAACTCATTGCCAAGATTGACCCACTCAAGTATCTACTTTCCAAGGCAGTGCTCACAGGAAGGATGGCCAAGTGGGTCGTGATCCTATCAAAATATGACATCGAGTATGTGGAACTGAAGGCTATCAATGGGAAAGCTATTGCAGACCAATTGGCAGAATCACCAATGTACTCAGAGAATCCACTAATTTCAGAGTTCCTCAATGAATCCATCTTCAACTTGACCATAATAGACCACTGAAAGTTGTAATTTGATGTCTCCTACACAATATTCATTAGGAGCCAGGGTATTTTTCATCACTCCATAGGGAGACTGCATACCAAGGTCCTACAAGTTGGCATTTCCCTGCATAAACAATATCATAGAATATGAGGCTCTAACCATAGGACTCAGAATAGCAGTGCAGTGGCATATCATGGCTCACAAGGTATATGGGGATTCATAGCTAATAATCAATCAAGTGAATGATGAGTATAAGACTAAAGATGACAAGCTCACTCCATACAAGAAATTGGTAGAAAGTCTTAAGGAGTCCTTCATTGAGATCACATTCGAGTAGATACCTAGAGTAAACGACAGAGTGGAAGACACCATGGCAACAATTGGATCCCTACTGGATATCCCTTGCAATGTCCCAAAGCATGAATTCCTAGTAGAGCAACTTCTCGTGCCTACATTCGAGGTACCATAGTTAGAATTCATGTGCAAAATCGTTGGTCCTAGTGATCCTTAGTACCATGACATATACACTTATCTAACAATAGGAGTCCTCCCAGCTGACATAACCTCAAACCTTAAGAAAACCTTTGTCAAGAAAGCATCCCTATTTGTCATCCTAGGAGGAACCCTTTACCATAGCAGCATAGAAGGAACCTTGTTACGCTGCTTAAACACTGAGGAGGCATTGACCACCTTAACTGAGGTATATAACGGTATTTGTGGTTCGCACTCAAGCAAAATGACCTTGCCCAAGAAATTGCTGAGGATGGGGTATTATTGGCCTACTATGGAAAGAGAAGCACATGACTATGTCAGAAGGTGTCTACAATGTCAGCAGTATGGGGACCTCATCCATGCTCCAGCTCAAGAGCTTCATCCTATTGTCACACCATGGCCTTTTTCACAGTGGGGGCTTGATCTCATTGGAAAAATCACCCCCATCTCATCCAATGGCCACAAGTTTATCATCACTGCTATTGAGTATTTCACCAAGTGGGTGGAAGCCATACCCATGACATACATTACTGGAAAGTAGATATCAAAGTTCATCCTAAACTACTTAATATGCCGTTACGGTGTCCCACAAGCCATTATCTTAGATAATGGGACACCATTCAAGAATCAAGAGTTAGACTCAAGAGGAGCTATAACAAGAAGATCAAGAGTCAGACATTCCAGGTAGGAGAATTGGTGCTGAAGGAAAATCAGAAGAACATTCCAAATCCAAATGGCAAAGGAAAATTTGTACCCAACTGGTTGGGACCATTTGTCATCATAGCAAGCTATAAGTTAGGGGAATATCAGTTATCAACACCCACAGGGGAACCACTGCAAGAGCCCATGAATAAATCCCATCTCAAAAAGTTTTCTACCTAGTCTTGCAGGGTGTAAAACCAAAAAATACAAAAAAAATAGAAAATGTCTTGAAAAAATGGTCACCTTGATGAAAACCCGACAAATAGGCGTCATGGTGACAACAAAAAAATTAAAAAAAAAATTAAAAAAAAGGATTAAAAAAATAGTAAAGAGAAAAAATCATCCTCTAGTGAAAACCACTTCGGTGGTGCTTTGGGCAAGTACCTTAGTGAAAACTTGGCAAACAGGCACCTTGTGTAAATAAGAACTTTCCATCCACCAGGATCTTCACAACTTATTCTACATCATCCATCCATCACATTCCACATCTCTATCCATCACCCATCTGTTCGACATCCACATCATAGCTTGGTCATGTGTTAGTGTCATGATCCCTCCTAGTACTACTTGACCCATTCAAGGCCAGTTTGTCTTGCCTATATTGGAGTAGTCTATTGCATCATGCTAGGGGCATGTTCTCATTGGATCAGATTCATGTATGTTCTTGAAGTCCCCAAAATTAGAAAATCCAAAAACATCAAAAAATAAGAAAATCCAAAAACATAAAAAAATTAGAAAATCCAAAAACATCAAAAAATCATATCAAAATCCCAAAACATTCAAAATAGTCAAAATCCAAAAATAGGTCAAAAATTCAAAAAATAGAGTCATCTTGTTGAACTATGGGTCTCTAAGCCTTGAACATAGGCAAGGTTGATCTTTGATCATCCCCTGAGACACTTAGGTCAGTCCTTTAGGAGTCCACCATAATAAACTGGCAATCCATCTGTTCATATCTCATCAATAATCGAGTCTATGTTAGTTGAACTACGTGGTCTCTGCGTGTATAACGTGGGCAAGGCTAATCTATTGATCAGCCCCTGAGGCCCCTAGGATAGGTCTTTAGGTTAGGTCTTGGTCAAAATCTCAAAAAACCCCAAAAAGATTAGAAAATTTGAAAAGAAAAACATTTGTAAAATCTCAAAAATACCAAAAAAAGCCTCATAACAGTTCATAAAACTTCAAAAACATCCAAATATTTGAAAAATCCATCTGTCTCATCTCACTTTCACCTGTAATAAACATCACTCATAATAAACAATCGTCATCCTCAACCTTTGGTAAAACAGTTGGAAACAAGTCTATTGGTTCAAAAGTGAACTCAAATGTCAAAGTCTCAAGTCTAGGTCAGCATGTAAACAAGTTGGTCAAATCTTTGTGTGAATATCCTTTCATCCAATCAGTTCCATATCAATCATCTGATATCATCATGTCCTAGGATGCATCCTTCCTACAATGGACATCAACATTAGGCATCACCGTAGTTTAGTCTTGGCTAGCGGTATTGAAGAACATTAGCTTGTTTGTTTACTTTATCTTTGTCTTTTGACTTATCTTTTTGTGCCCATTGCAATGACCTCTCGATGATGTCCCAAAACAAAGGGATTTAGAGAGAAAGGAATGGGGAAATGATCATGATCTTTTTATCTGTTGCACTTGTCGGATATTCTTGTAATATAACCTTGGTCATGTGTGCTTTGTTTGAGTGAAGGGAAGGTATTTTAGATATCTTGTTGACCACATAGGAAGGCTTGCTTTTCTATGTTTTGGTCTAGGATGTCTAAAATATCTGAACTGCATTCTGAATAAGGTTCCGTATATCAAGTGTGAATAGGAGTACTCCTATCTGATTGTCAAGTCAAAGTCCATCACACTAAGTACAATGCCATCCTGGTTCTTTATACCTTGATGCATCGTACCCTATGTGTAATCAAACATAAGGTAATTGGACCTTTTAAAATCCCAACTCCTCAGTATGCATCATCATCATCATCATCATCATCACCTCATTTCTTGTTGGAATCTCTTGCTTTCTTCTATCCTCTTTCGTGCTAACATGGTACCATGACAATTAATCACAAATCATTATTGTCGTTGCATTAATCCTGCATCCACAAACCGTTAGCATATTGCATATTTCATATCATATAACATAGAAAACATAATCATACCATATGCATTGCATCTCCATCATTTCATAATATAGATTGGTTATTCTAAGCATCTCATAAACCATAACATAAACATTTCATTAATCATCCCATATAATCCATATCACGCATCTCATAAACATCCATTGCATAATCATATGAGCATACCATGAACACTAGAATTATTAACAATCCATCACATCACATGCATATGTATCATCCATTTCCATAATCATATGGACAGGTCATAAAAGAATCCATTACGTCATCATATATACATCACATATCATATATCAAAATATCCATTTTGCATAAACATCATATCATAACACATGCATATATTGTTTCATAAAACATCATTTCATCATGTTATCATCATAACATCATAAGTGCATATCATACATGAGAAAATTACACACATATTATCATCCATCAAGTGCATAATATAGATATGTTAGTCTAAACATTTGCATACCAGAACATTTTGCATACATCATAAAAAGTGCATAAGAAAAGGTATGGGAAAAGAAATGCATCCATACACCATCACATAAGGATCATATAGTATCATCATCATAGCATCATAACATAGAACATCATTGCATCACATTGCACATCATATAGAAATAAGATCCATCCATAATGCATAGAAGTAGAATAGGACACATCATATCGGATAAATATCATCTCATCTCATATATCATCAAAATAAATATACTATCATGGTACAAAAAGAATTGGACCAAGTTTGTATCAAATATATAAGTACAAAGCCCCACTGGGCTATCAAAAACAAGCCTATGGGGCACAAAAAGAATCCCGTCTCTAAATAAAAATGAAGGTTAGCCCTACTGGTTGTTGCCCTCGCCACCTGCTCTCTCTCCGTGATCCTCTGCGGGTCTATGGCCTATCCTCTATGAAAAATCTAGCACTCGGGCTGCCCTTGGCATGACCTGATAATAGTGCATCTTGTAGTAATCAGCCTCCTGAATGGCCTCCCTATACAAACGAAGTGGCACCATGCTCCAGGAGGAGGATGGAGACATACTCTCTATTTTCTGCCATCTGCCCATCTATGCTATTGCTTGTAGCTCCATAGCCTATCTCTGCTGGACTTGGTCCCGCTCTTCCCACAACTGATCTCTCTTAGCCATAAGTGTTTGTACCTATGCCTATAGTTGGAGAATATGTCCATCCCTAGGGTCTGGCTAGAGAGGTGGCTGCACGGGTGGCTGATCTTGATCCCCATCTTTGGGCGGTGTCAGAACCCTATCTTGGTGCCCATCTAGTCATCCCTGGTCTTGATCTTGTCTAAGGACATCCTATCTCTGCTCACCTACCTATTGATCTGGGAGTGGCTGATCCTATGGACCCCTATCTTGATCTAGCTGATGTGGTGGTGGTCCTCCCCCTCCTTGACCCTCGTCTCCATCCCCTCGACCCTGTCTTGCTCCCCTGCCTCTGGCTCTGCATTGGGAAAATGGTGTCCCTAGCACTATAAATCGAAGAGGTGGCTGAAACCAATCTCTGTATGCCTATATCATGCTTGTGTCTACTTGAACCCTAATCATATGACCATGGCTTGGCCACCAGCTACATAAAACTTTGCACTGCCTCATGTGCAAGTATATTATAGCCCTAGGAGCTCTAGCTCATCATCCGTGCAAAAATGGCCACACACTGATCATCTGGCCTATCTCGTGGCTCACCGAATTTCCTTTGAACCCTACCTGGTAGGTACATCTCGAGCATCGTGTGCTCCCTGCCATGCATTAGTCTGTCCTAGCGGGGAAGAAAAGATGTTGTACGTCATCATACCATGCAGGCCATCCAAGGTATGGACACCATGTGAACACTTGCATATCATCCAAAACTCTCCTCCAATGAGGAATCTCGTGTTTTCTTGTGGGTGAAATAAACACCTCCTCTATATCGCCAGACAATTGGATCATTTGGATCCATAGTAACTAGAACGACCCTCAAACAAAGCACAACAATGTGCTACCAAGCCTAGATGTGTAGTAGTGTAATGCCAGCCCCAAGAGCTCGACCGTCTAGGTATGCAAACTTGTGCAAATCTTTGTACAGTGAGGCTAGAAGAACTGGCCCCCATGCAAAGCATGTCCATCGCCAAACCATGCACTCCCAAGTGAGCCCCCATCTAGGATTAAAGTATCAGCCCCATTGATCTGGTGCGATGAGACCTGATATGATAACTGCAATAATAAGGTGGAAGGGTGACACAAAGAGCCTATAACTCTCTAACTCAATCTGACCCTCATAGAAAACAAGCTCATCCTGGCCCATGACATCGTAGTAGGCCTCCCTCCCGACATCCACGTCATATATCACATGCTCTCCGTGGATGGAAAATTTATGGATCCCCCACACATCCTCTAGGGTGATCGTCGCCTCACATATCGGGAGGTGGAAGGAGGATGTCTCACTGTGCCATCTCTCAGTGAGTGTCATCATCATACCCAAGTGTGTCCAAACGGGCCAAGCATAAGCAATATACCAAAGATCGATGGCCTATAGATGCTCTTGCTATCGATCGGGCATATCATCCAAAGTGCCAAATAGTACCTGGGACCTGTGCTCATGTGAATATAGTATCATCGCCTCCTCTTGCATTAGGAAAGTCACCGTGTTAAAATTATCAAAAATTGTGATCCTAATTTGTCTTAGCATACCCAAAGCAACCTCAACGTCATTGTTTGTGGGTGCAGTGCAGTTTGAAAGTTTCAAACTGCACCACTAGGAGTCTTTGACCCTCAAAACTCCACTGTGGCGTCGCAGTCTATGTGTGCGGCCCAGTTTGACCTAAACCCTAAATTGAAAAAGGGACCGTCGTGTTGCACTTTTCATATTCGACTGGGTTTTGAATTTAAACCCTAATTCCAAACTGTGCCATAGCGTTGCTACTCATGACTGCGACATAGTTTGAGGCTGCGCGGTGCTGAATTAAACTTTCCAGTGGTGCAATACAAGACCACTCCTAAACACTAAGTTTCCTAGCATAATAAATGCGCCAAAAATTGAAAAACAAAGTTGGTTCAAGTTGACTCACCCGTGGTCTAGTGCCAGGTAGCCTATGGTGTGTGCGTACTCTATCCGAGATGTGTCAGGGAAGCTATCATTGTGCCATCTTGCAAAGGGGTCAAAGCTCAAAATTTCAAAATCTCTGAAGGCTGAATGTGAAAATGAATTGGAAGTGGCCCCTCAAGGCCTATTTAAGCTTAAAAATTAGGGTTTTTTGACCCTGTTTAGCCATCAAGCTAGGGTCTTTGACCCCCGATCCCGGTTTCGCTTGACCGAGGGCTGTTTTGCACCATTTTTTGCATTCTAGAGCCTTTTTGGACCCGTTAGAAACCTTGTCCCTCTTTTTTTGTGAGATCACCCAAAAATATGAATTTTCATCTGATCTCTCAAGGGGGCAGTATATCGGCATGTTTTCTCTTGCCGGGGCAATAGTGGGGCAAATTTTGAAATAATTTTTTTTTGACTTTTGATCGAGACAGTTTATTCTTTGAACTAATGTAATGAGTACTTTGATTCAAAGAGGGGCAAAATGTAGACATGGAAGATATACCGACATACTTGATCCCGATTACTAACACCATTTCATCCCGAATCACCTTATCAGCTTATCATCACTCTTCATCCCTTAATTAAATAAATAATCATTTATCTGATTAAGTCATTCTCTCTTGTTAATTAAATCAATCAATTTGATCTAATTAACCATAGGTCTCTATTTAATTAAATAATTCATTTTATTTGATTAAATCTCTAAAGTCATCTTATTAAATTAAATAAATTAAACCTTGTTTAATTTAATCTAACATCATCCCCTTTAGTTAAATAAATTAAATCCTTTATTTAATTAAATCTAAATCACATTCTTCTCATCCTTTGATTTAAATCAACCCATAAATCTAAATCAAATATTCACATCATCTAATCCCTCATTAAATTAATTAGACCTTGATTAATTTAGTCCTAATCTCCAAATTCCTCTGGCTTTTGCATCTTGCACATTAAAATGCATTTAATGGATTTATTAAATCCCTATTTTCTTTCAACTTGGAATCTTAAGGGGAACATTCCTCCAAGTTTAAAAATCCCTCCAAGTGGATTTGTCCTTCCAACAAGAAATTCATTCCTTCTTACATATCCTTGTGCATTGATCCAAGTGGCATTTAATTCATTCTTTTTCCCTCTTGAATCTCATTTCACTATTTTCAAATTCCACCTAATTTCATTTATTTTGCACATTCATCAAAATGTGCTCAAGCTTCCTCCATTCACATCTTGACAAGTGGCACTTTCCCATTGGGTGTTGAATGATCACACATTCATCCCATTTTGCATTTCTCCATCTTGTCTTTCTATAAATAAGAGGCTTCTCTCCTCATTTTGATCATCCACAACTTGAGAAAGTTTACTATACTCAATTTTATCCTCAAGCATATATATTTTCATCAATTTTATCAAGGTATTAGCTAGGTTATGCAGATTTTCATTATGGAGCTCAAGTGAATCTTCAAAAAAGTGGATCAATCTTCATCACTCATCAACATTGCATCATAGGAGTTGGGAAAGGGCCAATTTTCATATCAAATTGGCACCAATTCCCCCATGCGATCAAGAGTTTTCTTGCTTAATTAGGATTTCATTTCTTTCTCATTGTGTTCTTCAATTTTATTTCCTATTTTGAGCATTGCTAATGGATTTCGTGGGAAATATTGATTCTTACTTGCATTGGACCTAACTATGTGTTTGTTTATTGTGCTTATACAGGTCTAGGATTAGGGTTCTACAACTATTAATGTCTTTAAGGTTGTATATGTTGAGGATATTGAGAAAATTGTAATAAAATAAGTTACAGGTTGGTGGTGCAGTGAAGTTCAGTATGGCAGCTAGCTCAGTATATTGATGATAAGAGGTTATGGATCAAATGGTTTTTTGTCTAGTATATCTAGTTTATCCACATGAAGTTTCAGAGGTTCGCATGAAGATTTAATTGAGTTATGAGTATCTGTGTTCTGATAGTTGTTCTGTTGCTTCAGCTGGTGTTCCTGAAAGAAGATGATGTGATTCTAGTAATGTGAAGTGTTGTAGATACTTCTATAGTAATTCATGATGCTTGTGGATGTTTCTAGATCATGCTCTATCTGTGTTGTTGATACGCCTTGATCGTTGTGCTCGCGATTGGTGATTTTCTTTTGTGAGTTCATATTTTTCATGTTCATGGCCGACAAGGTGATTGTAGCGTGTTGTGGATCTTTGAGGAATAATTTTTGAAGGTGTTCTAAATTTGAGGATGTTTTTTTGGGTCCTTATTATGTTTTGGTTGACATTGTAAATTTTTCATTATTTTGGGCTGAAAATTTGTACACATTTCATATTTTATTAAAGCCGACATCTAATTGATGTTATCCCTAGTTGCAGATATATATGATTGATTGTTTATACCATTTGGAGGAATGGTGAGCGAAGGTATGTGAAGTATGCTCTATGCTAAGTGTGAATAATGTTGTAATCTTTCAAAAGTAGAAGTAAAGTGTGAAGAAGAGTGAGAAGATGAAAGTGTGCTTAACTGGAATTGTAATCAGGCATTAGCAAATGCTATTTTCTCATTTCAAAATCTTTCAAATGTATCTGTAAGACAATGTGTCTTATTTGGGTAGTAAGCCTTTTGTATTTGAGAAGTGTGCTCTAGGTAGTGTGCTTGAATGTATGTGCATTCCCCATTTATCATACTTTTAACAGAGTATAATCTTGTGACATATAAGAAGGATAGTCTGAGATTTGATGGAACTAATTATTCTCTATGGAAGGATCAAATGGAGTGTCATCCGAGATGTATTGGTGAACCTTACTAGACAATTACAAAGAATAGGTATATCATCCCACAAAATGGTACTTCTACTATAGGAGAGATTAAAGATGCCGAATACAATATCAGGGCTAAGGAAGCATTGTTGAGTGCTGTGACCGATACCAAGATGCCAAATGTAATGGAGCTGAAGATTGCTTATGATATCTGAATCAAATGTGCTGGTGGAACATTGGATGAATTATAAATTGTTGCTAAAGTGCTCAGATTCTTGCTTGTTGCATACAAACACAAAGCTGCTACTATTGAGGAGATATGGATTGTGACAAATGTAAGCAGAGTCATGCTGATTGGTAAGCTTGCTGCTTTTGAGTTAAGTGAGTTTGGTGAATCTCTTCTTAAGAAAGAATTTGCATTCAAAGCTACTATCTCTAGAAAATATAAGCAGAGATATGATCTAGGAGAAAGTTCTAGAAAAATTTCCAAGTATGAGCAAGAAATGAGAGAGATTGAAGAAGAAGAGAGAAAACTAGATGATCTTGAAGCATTTTTTGTCAAGAGGGTACCTAGAGGAGAAGGTAAGTATAAAGGGAAATTTCCTCTTAAATGTTTTTATTGCACTAAGATAAGTCATTTTTCCTCAAGGTGTCCTGAAAGAGTTCCTAATGTTGGAAACAAGCAACACTGAGAGGGGGGATGAATCAATGTTCTGCAAAAATTAACTTTAATATTTTTATCTTTAATCCACATAGAACACTCAATCAAGAATAATTTGTAGAAATTGAAAGCAAGAAACCACAACAACATAACACAAATATTTTTATGTGGAAACCCTGTTAGGGGAAAAACCACAGTGGATGGCCAATCCATAATATGTTCTGAGTATACCCAAAAGAAAAATTACAATATGGGAATGCACTTGCATTCAGGCCCACTGCCTAGAGCTCACTGTTCAAATTAGAAAGGAACAATTCCTTACAGAGTTTTGGATTAGATCCAAGAAAATGAATTGAGAGAATAGCATATACAAATTCTTGATTACAGTTCTGGTTAGGCTCAACAGTCGATCTTCTATCCTTTAGACTGATTCTGCACTTTGCTTTGCTCTGCTTTGACTCACACCACAAAAACTTTAATGCACAAGTAAAACTATGCATAATCACTTAATCTCCCTTCTAATATTCACAACACACATCGAAAAATCTTCTACATACATCAAAATGATATATTCAATCTCATATATATATCCGTGACTACATATTTAATCACTATAAGTCGACTCTAACAAAATAGAAAAACATTTGCAATTGTTGGATCAAATCATGAGAAATATTAAATGCACATCCAAAATGGTTGGCCAAAACATAGATTGGACCAAAAAAAAATGCACAAACACAAAACCACTTGACCAAACACTCCTCAAATATCCACGACACTTGAAATCATCCGAGTCCGCTAACAAACATAGATAATCAGAAAAATATCCAATCAGATCTCCAAACTTGCACACAACTTGATACAAGGAATTGAGATTTTTGAACAACACAAGACATGCATTGATCAACCTCTCCTGAGATCCACAACTCAAAATATCAACAAAAAATTTGTACATGAGTTGATGAACACAAAACAACCAAATGCTCTGTTCTTCCTGATTGTCTTCAAACTGTCTACCGGTATGAGCAATTTATGACATGCGGATCCAATTACTGACTAGGGTTTCCATCAATGAAAACACCAGATAACATTTGCGGTGTCTCTTGCCAACAATATCCCCCTTTGGCATTGATGGCAGCACTTAGTGAAAAATGACTAAGTGTCAGATCAGTACCAACATGAATTACACTGCCACTTCAAAACTTCAAAAATAATCTTCAATCTCAGCTCTGAAAATGCAACACCCCTAATATGAATATACATTTTTCATTATATAACTCTCCCCCTTTGACATCAATGGAAAAAAATGGGGAAACCAAAAAATTTCAAAATTTTAGATTGTACAAAACTTACACAAATTTGAAAACATCCACAAAATCCTTCTTCAGCATGCTTAGATTTGTGTCCCAAACCCTTTTGAAAATCTCTAGAATTGTTATGTGACCACAAAGTAAATAGGATTGAGTTTCTATAGACTCAATATTCATTGGGTCATTGGATGCCATATCATCTTGGGCTTCCTTTAAAGCACTTGCCATTATTTCAATTTTTGGACCAATTAGTCCTCTTAGCTCACTTACTCTTGCTACAATCTTGTCATTTTCGTGCTTCAAGCTTCTTATTTTGTCAAGTAGAGATATTACCTGAACTTCTTGCTTACCAATATCACTAGGTAATGAATCTAAAGTGTCAGAAATAGTAGCCAATTTTTTTTCAAGATCCTTCACCTACTTCTCATTGACTTCAGTAAATTTAGACAAAAAAAACATGACTTATAAGATTTTCCACCTTCAGTTAGAGAACCTTGAATATTCTTCATACAGGTGGCTAACAGAGTTTTATCATTTTCAATCATTTGCTTCAACCTACTAAACCTTCTTCCATCAAACTCTTTTTGTACTTTAACAATGGCTGATCTCTCAAGACACTCGAAGTGAGTACTTAAATAATTTATGAGCTTCTTTAGTTCACTAGAAGGGGAATTTGATGGATCCTTAGCATGGGTTGGCATAATTTTCTCCAGAACTCCAGAAGCAAGACCCAAAAGTTCATTGTCCTCAATGTGGGACTTCAAAAATTCTTCTTTGGCTTTTGCCTGGGCAAAAGAAGCAACTTTCATTTTCTGAATTGGGGACATGGTGGATAGATTGATCAGACCTTCAACCAATTTAGGATCGAATTATTCCTATTGATCCACCAGAAATTTCTTCACTGCCTCGACAGTGTCTCTTGCATCCACTGGAATTTCCTTAACCTAAACCTTTTCTTCTTCATCACTAGGTTCTTCAACAAATGTTTCTTGATTTCCTTTAGGATTTTCAACTTCTTCATTTAGCATCTCCTTTCCTTCATCTGAAACAACCTTAGGAGCTTCAGTCTCCATAGGCATTTCTGCATTACCCACATAAGGAGGAATCTGATTGTCCTTAGTACCTGTATTCACCTCCTCATGCACTGGATTAGATACAACATCTTCATCATTCACTTCCTTAACATTAACCTTATTCCTTGACATGAATGCTTCCAGAATCTTCTTTGTTTCATCAACAACAACACCAGTTTCACTGATCATTAGTTTATTTACCCTTGTTTTGATTTTGAACTCCTTAGCTTTTTCCAAGAGTGAATTCATCTCCTCAATAGACATTTTAGGACACAATTCTACAAGGACTCTCTTTCTCATATTTTCTTCTTCTGTCCTAGCAGCTACTCTTCTCATCTCCAAAACATCATACAAACTCTTGGGTAAACTAGAAATATTTTCAACAAGAACTTTATTGAAAATATTCAAATGTTTAATTGTTTTTTCCTCAAGAATTCTTTGACTTGATTCATCAAAACTTCCATACCATTTGTAGAGAGGCTTGAGGTTTCCATCCTTACAAATAGCATTATCAACTTCTTCTATTGAAATACCTGGCTTGTCAGTCTTTACCTTCTTCTTTTCCTTTTCCTCTTCATTGGAGGATTTACCCTTGGATAGCTTTGTAGCCTGAGTTCCGGTAGCCTTCATTTGTATCATATAATGGTCTGTATCAGTCTCCTCATCTTTTGAGACAACTTCATAGGTTCTTGTGCTCTTTTTCTTCTTCCTCTTACTGGAAGCCTTGTATTCAGTTTGCATAGGAATTGAATTGGATGTAGGAGTGGATGGGGATGGAGAATTCCTTGTAGATCTAGTGTGGGAAGAGGATGCTCCCAAATTAGTAGATTGAGTTTTTGCTGGCTTTTATCCTACTTCTGCTTCATCTCTCTTCCTTCTGGCTTCTTTCAATGCATTTGTAGATATCCCAAAGCTTTCTACAATGACTTCTACTTATTTTCTTACTCTTTTGATAAGCTTAGGATTTTTCAGCTCATCATGCACCTACATAGTCTTTTCAGCATAGGTGCCAAACCTCTCCTCTTCCAGATCCTAAGGTTTTCCCAACAAATGTTCTGCATACATCTCCAAGATGTTCTCCTTGACTTCATATCCCATAGGAATAATCCATACCATTCTGGGATCAACAACTTCCATTAGGCATTGATCAATATCCACCACGAAGCAAATTGTATCTTTGTACTTCTCTACAATTGAGATCAGAATTATTTCTCTAGCATGCATCATATTATGATTTTTTTTGAAATACCCCCAGAGAGCAGTTGCTCTAGTTTGTCTATCACTAGATCCATATAGAATATCCCTTATTTGAAAAACTATAGGCTGGTCAATCTTCCAATGAAATTTTCCAACACTTGGAACCTCACCCATGAAGTAAAAGAATAGACATAGAAACAAATTACCATACTTAAAAGTATTCTTTTTGTCTTTCTTGATCTTAGCCAGATTCTCCATCAGCTGACCTTTGAGTAGCTCACACAAGTCGTAATCTGCATTTGCTTTCACCATCTGATAAGCTGCATAAATGGCAGTACCAGATACTGAATTGTCCTGGCTGGAGTGGTAAATATTGTACCCAATGACCATAGATGAAAATTTCACATCCACTTCGACAATGTCCTCAATTGTCATTTCCCTTCTATCAAAATGTGCACCTATTGCATTAGTGACCTTTTGATTCTTTACAAATTTCAAAATTGGTAGTCCACCGAAGGAATTTAGACCTGTGACTGTGCTTATAGCCTCATTCATAATCTTGAAAGGTATATTTAGCCACATGAACTCGGCATGAACTTGGATCAAAATATATTTGACCCATTCGCTTTCCTCAAATATGGGGAATTTCCCCATCTACATGAACTTCTTCTCTTCTATGGTTTTGTATTCCATCTTAACAGTGAAATCTTCTCCAATTATGTGGTTGGAATACAAATTCAATAGTTGTGAGCTTCCTAACTCTTCAATATTGGCATGAATGTAAGCTCTAATGTCTTCAGTATGCAAGAAACCATACGATACAAAAGAAAACACATTGAGGGGCTTGGTTTCAATAGACTTATAAGGATGGAATTTGAACTTCGGATAGGGTCTATCCTTGACTTCTACTACCAATGGAGTGGCCATTTTACAAATTCAAAAATTCACAGGTTTTTCTGATAAATACCTTTTTGTCAGATCAGGGTTTGGTTGCTGAATCTTCTTCACACTTGAATCTTGCCACAACTCAGCAAAGTTCACCTCAGGGCTCTTCAAACTTTCAAAATGCAAAGTGAAAAATGAGGGATAAAATGTCCTTTTATCATTCACACACCTACCCCTTTTTGTCGCAATAAATGCTTTAACCTAGCACATCCAGTTACCCTGTTCCATGCATAGTGACATATAATTCTTGTGCGGATTGCCAATACTATATGATACTTTCTCCAATTGAATTAGCAATATCTAAAAGACATCTGAGCACATACTGAACTTATCCACATTTCGGTGTTACCAACAAGGGGTTAATAGATTTTCTTGATAGCTCCCCCTAGGCCAAAGGCCTAAGACTAATTCCCAAAGGAATTACTAGAAGCAGATTCTGGTGTTGGCACATTTTATTCAATAGTGGGATTATCTTCACCCATTTCTTTTGCATTTTCCTCCTAATCACATCAGTAGCGACTTTATCTTTTCCCTTAACATCTTGCTATATGTTTTGATTTGCTAGACCTCTTCTGCTCCAACAAAATCTAGCAGTGTGACCAAATTTGTTGCATTTGTAACACACAACATTTCTCTATCCAAACCTACTATTCCATTGATTTTTCCTTATTCTGCATTGGTTAGCAATATGCCCAAGTCTATTGCATGCATAGCATTTGACATCTCTATGGAAATTGTTCATCACATTTTTGCATTCATTTGCTTTATGACAAAACTTATTACAATTGAAGCACTGAGTTGAGAATGATGGTCAACTTGAATTCATCTTGCTTCTACACTGAGAAGCCATATGACCAAACCTATTGCAAGTAAAATAGTAACCATTGAATCTTTGAGCATTTGGCTATCTTAACGGATTTCTTCTTGCTCCATTCATCTGATTTCCTTGCCTAAATCTTCTTTGTCTAGATTTGGAACTTTCTCCTTCTTCATAGCCAAGACCTCACTTGTCACCATCAATCCTCTATCCTTTGATCAGTTCATCAAGCTTGGCTGATCTAGCTTTGAATTTTTCCTTGTACTCATTTGCAGCAATAAGTTCATTTCAGAGATCATCAAGCTACTTTTCAAGCACTTCCTCATTGTTTTTAGATTGTTCCAATTCATTGTCTAATTAGATGCATTCATCAGATTTGTCTTTCAATAATTGAGCAAGCTTTTCCCCATTCTTCTTTCTATCTTCAATATCCTTAGTCATTCTCATCATCATAGATTCCATCTCATGCTTCAAGACAATATTTTCTTTGGAAATTTTTTCACATTCTTCTGTTTTCTCTTTCAAGGTATGACTCAATTGTTCATCTTCCATGATTCTATTCTTCTGCTTAAGATGATCACACAATTCCTTTTTTTTATCTCTTGATTCATTGATTTTGTCTTTCAATGACTGAATAAATTTCTCTGCATTTTCAAGATTTTGACTGGTCAAGGTCATCCAGGGCCACCAAAAGTTGTTGTTGAAGACTGCTTGTATCCATTAAAAATTCTTTCCAAGATATCCCAAGCTATTAGACTTCTTTCAAGGAACTAGATTTGATACCAATTGTTGGAAACAAGCAACACTGAGAGGGGGGGTGAATCAGTGTTCTGCAAAAATTAACTTTAATATTCTAATCTTTAATTCACTTAGAACATTCAATCAAGAATAATATGCACAAATTGAAAGCAAGCAACCACCACACCATAACACATAGATTTTTACATGGAAACCCTATTAGGGGAAAAACCATGGTGGATGGCCAATCCACAACATGTTCTGAGTATACCCAAAAGAAAGATTACAATATGGGAATGCACTTGCATTTACCGCACTGCCTAGAGCTCACTGCTCAAAATAGAAAGGAACACTGCCTTACAAAGTTTTGGATTAGATCCAAGAAAATGAACTAAGAGCATAACATCTAAAAATTCTTGATTACAATTCTGGCTAGGCTCAGCAGTCGATCTTTTGTCCTTCAGAATGATTTTGCACTTCTGCTTTGCTCTACTCTGACTCACACAACAAAAAAATTAATGCACAAGTGAAACTATGCATAATTGCTTAATCTCCCTTCTGATACTCACAACACACATCAACACACCTTCTACATACATCACAATGATATATTCGATCTCATATATATCCGTGACTAAATATTTAATCGCTATAAGTTGACTCCGAAAAAATAGAAAAACATTTGCAACTTTTGGCTCAAATCATGAGAAATATTCAATGTGCGTCCACAACAATCAGCCAAAACTTAGCTCGGACCAAAAAAAATGCACAAACACAAAAACACTTGAACAAACACTCCTCAAATATCCACGACACTTGAAAACATTCGAGTCGGCTAACAAACATAGATAATCAGAAAAATATCCAACCAAATCTCCAAACTTACACACAACTTGATATGAGGCACTGAGATTTTCGAACAACACAAGACATGCATTGATCAACCTATCCTAAGATCCACATCTCAAAATATCAACAAAAAATCTGTACGTGAGTTGATGAACACAAAACTGCCGCATGCTCTGTTCTTCCTGACTGTCTGCCGGTATGAGAAATTTATGACATGCTGATCCAATTACTGACTAGGGTTTCCATTAATGACAACACCAGATAATGTTTGTAGTGTCTCTTACCAACACCTAAGCCAAAACCTAACAATCCTAGATTCCAAAGAAAGTGTTATTCTACTGCTGATGAAGGTGTGACAGATGATGTATCTGATAAAGGGAATTTAAGCAAGGATGAATGGGTATTTATTGCTATCAAAGAAAATGATCTGGTACCTACTAAATCTGCTAGTTGCATGGATTTGGAGAAAGCTCTAGCTGCCATAATTGAAGAAAAAGATGAATGGGTGATTGACAGTGGATGCTCTCATCACATGATAGGTGATAAAAGTAAATTTGTGAGATTTGAAAAGTATGATGGTGGTGTTGTAAGATTTGGTGTAAACAAAGCTGGTGTAATCCATGGCAGAGGATCCATTTCTCTTGATGGTAAGAATAATATTGATGATGTTCTATATGTGGAAAGTTTGAAGCATAATATCTTAAATGTTGGAAAAATGGTTGACAAGGGATACAATCTTCAATTCAAGGATGGAAAGTGTTGAATATTGGGGAATTCAGGAAATGTGATTTCATCTGGTACAAAAACATAAGGTAATATCTTTCACTTAAGTGCCACTAGTAAAATTTTTCTAACTGCTCAAGTTGATGAAAGTTGGTTGTGGCATAGGAGATTGTGTCATGTAAACTTTGAAAATATTATCAAGATAAGTTCTACTCAGGCAGTGAGAGATCTTATTAAGTTGGTAAAGCCTACTAATAATATATGCAAGGAATGTCAGCTAGGGAAGCAAACTAGAGTTTCATTTTAGAGCAAACAACATTGTTTTAATGAAGTGTTGGAGCTTGTGCATACTGATTTGTGTCATCCTTCTAGAGTTAGAAGTTTACAAGGAGGCAGGTATTTCATGTTACTTATTGATGATTATTCTACATTGATGTGCGTTTCTTTCTTAAGGGAAAAATCTGAAGCTCTAGAGAAATTCAAGATCTTTAAGGCTATGGTTGAGATAGAGACAGGTCTGAAGATTAAATGTATGAGATCAGATAGAGGTGGCGAATTCACCTCCCATGAGTTTAATTCTTTTTGTGAAGAGCATGGGATAAAGAGATAATTATCTACCCCATGGACCCCTCAACAAAATGGAGTTGTGAAAAGGAAGAACAAGACAATTCAAGAAGCTTCTAGGACTATGATGCTGGAAGGAAATGTTCCTCATATCTACTGGAGAGAAGTTATGAGTACTTCCGTTTACACTCTCAATCGGGTACATATCAAAGGTGATACCAGTAAGACTCCTCATGAGCTATGGTTTGGTCATAAGCCTACTATTAGATATTTCAAAATCTTTGGGAGTAAATGGTATATCAAAAGAGATGAAGATATAGGAAAGTTTGATGCTAGAAGTGATGAAGGAATCTTTCTTGGTTATTCTACTAAAAGTAAAGCCTACCATTGCTTCAATAAGAGATTGAGGAAAGTAGTTGAAAGTGCTAATGTCAAGGTTGATGAAGACATAGTTAGACCATCTAGAACCCATGGATATGATTCATATGATCAGAATGACAGTTTAGTTCAGACTCAGAATCAAGTGCAGATCATTCCAGAGGAAGAAACTAGTGAAAGTGCAAAGTGAGATCACAAGAGCCTGGAGTTCAAGAACATCCTAAGACTTCAAGGTATGTATGTAAGACTAAATCATTTAGAAGATCAGATTATAGGTGATAAGAACAAAGGTGTTAAAACTAGGAGAAGAATTGCAGAAGAATATTGTTTGATCTCAAAGACTAAGCCTAATAGTGTCAATGAAGCATGCAAAGATGAACATTGGGTGGAAGCAATGAAAGAAGAACTACTACAAATTGAGAAGAATGATACATGGATTCTTATTCCTAGACCTAAGGACAAAAATGTAATTGGAACTAAATGGGTCTTTCAGAACAAATTGAATGAGCAAGGTGAAGTTGTTAGAAACAAAACAATACTTGTGTGTAAAGGATATTCTTAGACGGAAGGAATTAAATTTGAAGAAACTTTTGCCCCTGTTGCTAGGATTGAAGTTTTGAGACTATTTCTTGCTTATGCTATTTACAAAAACTTCAAGGTTTATTAGATGGATGTAAAGTCAACATTTCTAAATGGTGAACTGGAAGAAGAAGTGTATATTGAGCAACTTGATGGATTTAAATTGAATGATTAGGGAGATATGGTTTTCTAGTTGAAGAAAGAATTGTATGGACTTAAGCAAGCCCCAAGAGCATGGTATGCCAGATTGGAAAAGTATTTGTTGAAGCTTGGATTTAATAAAGGTATGACTAATAGTAACTTGTATTTCAAGATTGATCATGGTAAAGATTTGATTGTTGAAGTTTTTGTTGATGATATCACTTTTGGAGGAGATGATAGTTTGTGCATGAAGTTTGTTGATGAGATTCAAAGTGAGTTTGATATGTCTACGATTGGAGAAATGAAATTATTTTTGGGATTGCAAATTACTTAGCTAGATAAAGGGATCTTTATATCTCAGTCCAAGTATGTGAAATAATTGCTAAAGAAGTTTGGTATGGAAGATTCAAAGCCAGCTGGTACACCTATGGTGACTAGATGTAAGTTGACACAAGATGATGATTCTCCTAAAGAAAATCAGACTAGATACAAATTCATGACTGGTGGATTGCTCTATTTGACTCAAACTAGACCTGATATCATGAATGATGTATGCATTGTTGCAAGATTTCAAGCTCATCCTAAGGAATCTCATGTGACAGCTGTGAAGAGGATTTTCATATACTTGAAGGGGAAAATTGATTTTGGCCTTTGGTATCCTAAACAAGATGACCTTACTTTGAGTGCCTTTACTGATGTTGATTAGGAAGGAGATGTGAATGATAGAAAGAGTGTAACACCATAGAAAGTGCACAAGACAACAAAGAAGATTAGAAGCAAACATGCAATACTAAAATCTAAGACGCAAATCTAAATGTTAAGCAATAAAGAACAAAGGAAAGTAAAACGTAAACAAACTAAAACAATCTCACCAATTTCAAATGTATTTCCATGATTCATCTCGATTTCCCTTCTCCATTTTGCTTGTGTAGTATAATTGCCCTTAGATTTCTTGTAATTCGTGCAAATATAGCCTAAGATAATGACTAGCAAAATATCAAAGATTTAGGACAAAGTGCTCTCAAAAGTCATAAGAATTCGCGAGAGAGATTGGAATGAAGAATGAAAAATCAATTTATAGAAAATTGATTATTCGAACGACAGGACAAGATCAAAAGATCAATGTGTGTGATCAAAAATAATATGCATAAATGAATTAAAATAAATACTATTCAAGCACACCAATAAGACATTGTATCAAAACAAAACATAAAAAGTAAATAAATACAAACTCAGTATTCTGTTCCGATTGTCGTCCTATTGTCCTCTATCTTCAGTGTTTTTGTCGATTCCAGCTTTTGCTCTTAGATTTGTAGGCTAGGCTCAACAAAATGTCTTCCTAAAGAGCAAGATTTTAAATGTGATGCATGATGCAAGATTTAAGCTATGATATTGAATTGAACTAATATTCTTGAAGTAAACATGAGGCTATGATATGAGAATACTAAATGAATTAAATGCATGAAATCTAATTAATTGCCTATTACCAATGCTTGGATTCACACAGGTATTTATAGAGTTTTTCGAATGATTCTGATTGGCTGTCTTGATTAACGGTTTTGATAATTCCTAGCAGATTGAATGGCTGAAGAAGGATGAAAATGAAGAGAAAATAGAAGAAAACTTGAGAACAAGATTTTTCTATTTTTATGATAGAGAAGAAGATAAGAAGATAAGAAATCATCTTTCTTTAAAAGAATAAAAGAAAGATTTAAAAGCTGATAAATAATGAATTAAAAATTCAACTATTTATTTGTGGAGGAGATTCAGCTTTTTCTTAATTAAATAAAATATTTAATTAAGCCTTTAAAAGCAGAAGAAAGTTTGTGATAAGAAGAAAGCTTTATTTAGGATTTTTAAAAAAAGTAGAAGATCTCATAATTAAATAAAATATTTAATATGATATGAGAAGATTTCAGAAGATTTTACAATTAAATAAAATATCTAATTGTTATTTAGAAAGAAAGCAAAAGATATTTAATTAAATAAGGTTTATTTAATTAAATCACATTTATGAAATTAATTAAATGAAATATTTAATTAATTAGAAGAAGAATTTAAAATAGAAGAAAGAGAAATATTTAAACTTAATTAAATCAAAAGATTTAATTTAAATTCAAACAATGATAATTAATTTAAATAAATAAAATGTATTTATTTAATTAATTAAGTGGACGTATAAAATAATTAAATAAAATAAATTTATTTAATTACGAAAGAAGAATAAGATGAATGAACAATATAATTAAATTAATTAAATTTAATCATATGTAGAGGATTTTTAGATAAGTTAATTAAATAATAAATATTTAATTAATTGCCAGGATTATAGACATGACCATTTTTATGTGTATACATTTTTCCCCTCTTTGAAGTGATGTGTGAAACGCATTGCTTCAAAGAAAATAATTTTTTTTTTTGCCCCTGATATGTTTCTGATTTTTGATGTCAATGATGCCCCCTCGGGAGGTAAATTACGGAAGATGATATCGAGAATGATAGGGAAACAGTGATTTAGCTCCCGATAGATGATGTTTGTGATGGCCCGGTGAAAAATAATATGAAAAGAAATGGAAAATGCCATTAACTTCCACCCTAAAAGACCCTTATAAGTAAAAGGGGTAAAATGAAGTGTCATTTTCACCTTGCTGCTACAGTAAAAAGTGAGCTCTGATAGTGACCTGGCGAGATGGAGATCCCGTTGCACAGACATAGATTCAAGTGAGCACGCCGATACCAGAGACCAGCTGCGTATGGACCCCCGGTGAGTGATTCCAACTGCTTAAGATTTCAAATTTCGCATTTTTAATCGATTTTTCAAATGTTTGAGATCGGATTTAGTTTTTTTCGCACATTTTAGCGCATCTAAGAAAAGTTTTAGCGCATTCGACAAATTTCTTAGCGCATATAGAAAATTTTGTAGCGCATATAGGAGTAGGGTAAACATTGATCCTTTAGCGCATCCAATAGATAGTGTAGCACATCTAGGTTAGAATCGGCTAGGTTGATCTTGTAGCGCATCTAGGCTAGGGTTTGCAATTGATAGAGTTGCGCATATGAGAGTTAGAGTGGCGCATCCGTAGGATAGAATAGCGCATCCTGAGTTTTAGCGCATTGAGGAAACAGTTTAGCGCATATGAGAAAAACTTTAGCACATTTGTGTTTTAGCGCATATGGGCAACATAATAGCGCATTTAAGAAATTTTTCACATAACGCTTGTGTGATGAAAAATGATGTTTTAAATTGCTTCCTTAGTCAATAGATAGATGAATTGTAGTACCATCATGCTGATATAATAGAAAATCCGATAGAGAACTGATAAATTTGCTTCCAAGATAGAAAACAAAGAGTAGATAGCTGACAACTTTATGACGAATCAACAAAGAGTAATTTGATTAATTGATTGATTTTGTGGTTGATAACTTTGCTTCTCACGATTGAAAAACAAAGAGTAGATAGTTGATAAATTTGATTTCTGCGATAGAAACCAAATAGTAAAATGAGGATACAAATTTGCATTCATGATTGAAGTAGAAATAGAAAAGGATTTGCTGTGTTGATAAATTTGTTTTCCTAAAAAGAAAAACAAATAGTAAATGATGATAGAGTAGATTGATTTGATATTTAGATAGATTGATGTAGCATTTGATATGGGTCAGTGATAGGATTGGGTGATTGTGTTGATATGGGTCATTGATTGAATTTGTTGGATAGATAGATCACATGATATGAGTCTGATTAATGTGTCTGTTGTGATGGTCAAACAAAATATGAGGCTTTTAAAAGCCTCCAGATTAGAGAGCGGTTCCCACTATGTTGGGAGCGGATAGGAGAGCTTACCCTTGTCGAGTTACAGTTGATAGCGGATTATGGATTGGGACCTTTGTTGGCGATGCCGCGAGGCATTCGGGCCAATAGGGGACTGTTGACCGCCTTGGCAGAGAGATGGCACTCGGAGCATAACACCTTTCACCTGCCGACTGGTGAGATGAGTGTGACACCCAAGGATGTGTACAGGATTCTTGGGATCCCAGTTGTTGGTGCCCTTGTGGTTTATGACCACAAGGAGATTGGTGGGACTGAGGCGCTGCGACAGATATGTGGCGATCCGAGCATATGTGGTTACTAGATAGACTGGGAGGATTTCAGTAGGTATCCATCTTTAGTTTCTGTATTGGCTGCATTTATCGGAGGGTTCCTTGGACCGGACCATTGGTCGAAGGGATTCGCCATTGGATGGGGTAGGATGCTGGAGTGGTTGGTGACATAGCCATGGAGGTTTGCCTGGGGGAGCTATGTATTAGCTGATATGTATCATGATCTCCATCAGGTTGTCTACAGAGGATCTACTAGCTTGGCGAGTGGAGTGATGCTTCTACAGATCTGGGCGTGGGAGCACATTGCAGTCACGAGACCACTTTGCACGAGAGATAGGCTAGTAGGGAGGCCTTATGTGTATGCATATTCTAGTGCCGTTGTCTAGCAAAAGCTGGGCAAGGTAGAGTATTGGCGACGGGTTTTGGATGACATTGATGCAGTGATATAGAGACCCTACACGGATTGTGAGGCGTGGGTGACTGATCACCTAGAGATGCCTTTTGTTTGTAGACCACGATATCTGATAGGGTGGACGCCCTTTATTATTGAGAGATTTCTGGCATTACGGGTCCTTAGATAGTTTGGATTTACATAGGTGATGCCCCAGGGCGTTGCTCATTATGGGCGGCGCAAGGGTGATCTATGATGGGGGCCATGCATTGGATACTAGGCAGCATATACAGAGTATTCTTCCTTACAACCAAAGGTATGGACGGACAGGCTAGAGGTGTAGGATGCAGGGATGACAGATGATTATGCACAGTACTTTCATACGCATCCATTCCCATGATTTACAGTGCCAGATGAGCCACGGGTGATTGGGGTAGTGCCACAGCCAGGGGCAGGGATATAGGGGGATGTGGCTGGTGGAGAGTAGGCTATGGGTGGAGGAGAGGAGGAGGGAGAGGAGAGTGAGGAGAGCGGAGATGGAGGGGAGGAGAGCGGAGATGGAGGGGAGGAGGATAGTTCAGATGACGGGGATGATGGGGATGATGGGGATGAGGAGAGTCAGCAGAGGTTGGATAGTCTGGGCAGAGAACAGATTCTACAGTGAGCCAGATCCGGTGGTAGACCACAGACAGTGATTAGGGTGTCATCCTCATCTCAGCAGGCACAGATAGATGCATTGCAGGGTCAGGTGCAGACTTTTCAGGGACAACAGGCACAGCTACAGAGTTAGCTAGCTCAGGCTTAGAGTGTGATAGTGTAGTTACAGGCACAGCTTGCACATGCCTAGACACAGATGCAGGCTCAGGCACAAGCATAGGTTCAGGCTCAGGCATAGGTACAGGCTCAGGCATAGGTACAGGCTCAGATGCCTGCCCTTGATTCCCAGGTGACACAGTTGGTAGCAGAGAGGGATGCCCTTAGACGGTGGGCACTGGAGGCGGAGGGTGTGGCACAAAGACTTATGGGTACCGTAGAGAGTACCTCATTACGAGAGGCCATTATAGAGGGATTTGAGGCAGCCAGAGAGGCCAAGTACTATAGAGTTCGATATGAGGAGTTATACCCTCCCGAGCGGCGAGAGGCTTATCCCTGATCACATAGTAGGACGAGGACCCGATCACGGACGTTGACACATGGCAGAGAGGTTACAGGGCCTCGACGAGATCCTGATGCAGGGACTAGTGGCAGGCCACCTCCTTCTGGACCAGCTCCTTCAGGTGCATCTACCAGCTAGTGTTTGGGACTGATATAGTTTTGCACATTTGCAGGGCATGTATATTGAGTTTTGATCATATCTCATGTATCATGTTTTAAACTTTGTAGTTTCATTGGACATTGGATATTTGTATTATTTTGATGAGCGATGATATACATCGGTGATGATTTTGATGATGATATGTTTGTGCATTTTTGATGTTATATGGATGTTACTTTTATGCATGTATGACATGAGATGGATTTTGATATGTGTTTATTGTTTTTGTGGACTAATCTTATGATGCAGGATGATCTAATGATATGATGCAAATGGATGATCTAGGATGTAGATGCAATGATTTGTGAGAATGTGAATATGAGTTGTTGATTTTTTTATATTTTTGTTGCAAATGTAGAAATGAATAGTGTGTGTATGAAATGCATCATGAAATTATGATATGGAAATGGTAGATAATGAATGTGATACTGATAATGATACTTGATGAAAAGATAAAT
>VDFB02256132.1:21392027-21553138 GCA_007258455.2 Sequoia sempervirens
TATAGTGACAAAAAGGGATAGTTGTGCAAAGTAATAAAAATCTATTTTTATCCTTCATTTTTCACTTTGCATTTTGAAGGAAAGTAGTTTGAAGAGCCTTGGAGTAAACTGTGTTGAATTGTGAAGAAATTCAAAGCATGGAGAAGAATCTGTGAACGAACTTTGATTCGATGAAAAGGTAATTTTTGAAAATCCTATGAATTTTTGAATTTGCAATCATGGCCACTTTGTTGGTAGTAGAGGTCAAGGATAGACCTTGTCTTAAGTTTAAATGGAGCCCTTCTAAGTCTATTGAGACTAAACCCTTAGGATAATCTTCATATATGTCCTACAGAGTTTTGCACACTGAGGATATTAGGGCATATATTCATGCAAAAATTGAAGAGTTAGGCACCTCTCAAATAATGAATATGTACTCACATCATATAGTTGGAGAAGATTTTATTGTAAAACTGGAATTTCAAACCTTAGAAGAGAAGAAGTTTGCAGAGTTTGTGAGATTTCTCATATTTGAGGAAAATTAATGGGTGAGATACATTTTGATCCATGTTCATGAAAAATTCATGTGGTCAAATACACCCTTCAAAATCACAAAAGAGGCTATATGTGTAGTAATAGGTCTGAATTCCACTGGTAGACTTCCAATCTTGAAATCCATGAAGAATGACAAGATTACTGGGGCAACAAGTGTGCAATGGGATAGAAGGGAAATGACAATAGAAGACATTGTTGAAGTAGATGTGAAATTCGCATCAATGGTCATTGGTTACAAGATATATTATTCTAGTCAGGACAATTCTATATTCGATATGACCATCTATGCATCCTATGAAATGGTAAAGTAGAATGCAGAGTATGACTTGTGTGAGCTACTCAGAAGTCAGTTGTTGGAGAATCTAGGCAAAATCAAGAAAGAAAAGAAGAATGCTTTCAAATATGGTAATCTTCCATTGTGCTTATTTTTCTATTTCATGAATGAAGTTCCGAGCATTGGAAAAGTACATTGGAAAAATGATGAGCCTATAGTTGTTCAGATAAGGAACAAGTTGTTTGGAATGGGTGATCGTCAGGTCAAGAACACTACTCTGTGGGGTTACTTTAAAAATTTCTAGGACATGATGCATGCCAGGGAAAGAATTCCCACTTCAATTGTGGAATAGTACAAAGATACTATCTACTTCATGGTGGATATTGACCAATGTCATATGGAAGTTGTTGATCCTAGAACAATTTGGATCATGCCAATGGGATACAAAGTAGAGGAAAAAATTCTAAAGATGTATGAAGAACACTTGCTGAATTCACCTTTAGATCCAGGAGAAGAGAGGTTTGGAACATATGTAGAGAAAAGTATGCAAGTTCATGAGGAATTGAGAAAACCAATGATAGTTAGAAAAGTTGAGAGAAGCAAGAAAGAGGAGAGAAGAGGCAGAAGTAGCAGAAGTGAAAAGAAAATAGATTCTTCTAGTCCTAGTGCATACTCTACTTGCACTAGATCTACAAGGAATTCCCCTGCATCCAAGCCAACTCAAGACAAGCCTTCCAGTAAAAGGAAGAAGAATAAAAGTACAAGAAAATATAAGCCTATTTCAAAAGATGAGGAAACAAAATCAGAAGAAGTTTTGAAAGAAGTAAGAGCTATCGGAACTCATGTTGTCGAGTTAAACAAAAGAAAATCTTCTAGAAAAGAAGGCTAAAATTGATAAACCTAGTATGTTTGTTGATGAAGTTGTGAATGTACTTGTCAATGACAGTAATCTCAAGCCCCTTTATGAATTGTATGAAACTTTTGATGAATCTGGTCAAAGAATTATAGAAGAAGCTACAAAAAAACATATAAAAATTTTCAATAAAATTCTTGTTGAGATTATGTCTAGTCTACCCAAGAATTTGTATGATACTTTGGAGTCGAGAAGGTTAAGTGCTAGAACATAAGAAGAGAATCTAAGGAAGAGAGTTCTTGAAGATTTGTGTCCAGAAATTTCAATTGAAGAGATGGATTCACTCCTTCAAAAAGTTAAAAAGGAATTTAAGAGCAAGGAAAGGGTGAATAAACTCATGATTGGTGAAACTGATGCTATTGTTGGTGGAACTAAGGAAATTATGGAAGAGTTTCTGTCAAAAAATAAGATTAGCAATGAGGAAATAAATACTGAAAATGTTCTGGAAAATGAGATAGTGAATGAGGAGGTAAATGTAAATGAAGAAGAGAATGTGAATGAGGAGAAAATGAATATATCTGATCCTCCAGAAGTTGAGGATGTTCTGATTTCTCCTAATGTGGAAAATAGAGAGACACTTATGGAAACTAAAGTTCCTAAGGTGGTATTAGCTAAGGAGAAGGTAGTGCAAAATAAAAAGGTTGAGGCACTCAAAGTCAATCTGGAAGCAATCTTAGAAGAACCCAAGGCTGAAGGTGAAAAAGTTTAGGAAATCATAATGGAGGCAAGACACACTGCCAAGGCAGTGAAGAGATCTCTGATGGAGCAATAGGAAGATTTTGATCCTGAATTGGATGAAATTTTAATCAATCTATCTACTCTATCCCGAATTCAGATGATGAAGGTTGCATCAATTGCTCAAGCTAAGGCCAGTGAGAATATTTTGAAGTCTCACATAGAGGACAATGAATTGTTGAATCTTGCATCCGGAGTTTTGCAGAAATTAATGCCTACTCATGTCATGGATCCTTTAAGTTCCTCTTTTGGTGAGCTAAAGAAGCTCATAAATTTTGTAAGTACTCAATTTGAGTTTCTTGAGAAATCTACTAAGGATAAAGTGTGAAAGGGGTTTAATAGAAAAAGACTTAGTTAGTTGAAGGTAGTGATTGCAAAGGATAAGATTCTATTAGCTACTTGCATGAAGAACACTCAAGGTTTTGTATCTAAAGTTGGAAAAGCCTACAAGTCTTGTTTAGATCTGTCCAAGTTTATTGAAGGTAATGAGAAAAAGGTGAAGGATCTAGAAAATAAATTAGCTACCATCTCTGCTACTTTTGATCCTTTATTTGGTGATGTGGTTCAGCAAGAAGGTCAAGTAATAGCTCTACTTGACAAAATAAGATGTTTAAAGAATGAAAATGACAAAATTGTTGGGAGAGTATGTGAACTCAAGGGACAAATTTATCTGAAGATTGAGATAATGGTAAGTGTGTTGAGGGAAGCGAAAGCTCTTGTAGCAATTAGTGACCTAGAGAATATTGAAACTACAGAAGCTCAATCCTATTTAATGTGTGGTCATGTAACAGTGTTGGAAAGTCTGAAAAAGGTTTGTGATGACAATTTAAGATTCTTGAACAAAATTTTGCAGATATTTTCAAACTTTTGTAAGTTACAAGCTCATGCATGTACATTTTTGGAATTTTGTTCGGTTTCCCCAATTTTTTCCATTGATGTCAAAGGGGGAGAAGTGTACAGTGAAAAATGTACAGTCATCATAGGGGGAGTTGTTTTTCCAAGATTGAAGTTTTGTAATGGCAGTGTAACTCATGTTGGTTTTGATCTGACACTTAGTCATTTTTCACTAAGTGTTGCCATCAATTCCAAAGGGGGAGATTGTTGGCAAGAGACACTGTGAATGATTTTCGGTGTTGTCATTGATGGAAACCCTAGTTAGTGATAGATCCACATAACATCATTTGCTTATATTGGTAGTCAAATTGAGGACAGTCAAGAAGAACAAAGCATCTAGTAGTTTTGTGATCATCGATTCACTTACAAATTTCCAGTTGTTATTTTGAGTTGTGGACCTCATGGGAGGTTTTTCAGTACATCTAAATTGTTGTCTGAAAATCTTAGGGCCTTGTATTAATTCTTGTGTGAGTTTGGAGATCTAGTTGATACTTCTCTTTTTATCAGTATTTTGGGGTCGACTCAGTTGGTGTAATATGTTGCGGATATTCAGGAAATGTTTACTTGAATATTTTTGTGTTTTCTCATCTTGTTTTGGGTCCGAGCTAAGTTGTGGCTGACCATTGTGAATGCATTGCTAAAAGTTGCTAATATTTTAAAGTTTTATTTAAAACTGACTTATTGTGATTAAATTGCTAGTCGCAGATATATATGCATGATCTCTTATATCATTTTAATATGTGTGTGTGGTGTTTCGATGTGTATTTCAAATACCAGAAGAGTGTTGGAGTGATTTCATGCATAGTTTCACTTGCACATAAATATTTTGTGAAGTGAGTTAGAGCAGAGTAGATCAGAAGTTTTGTATCAGTTAGAAGGACAAAAGATTGACATATGAGCCTAGCCAAACTATAATCAAGCATTTGTAGATATTATTTTTTTAGTTCATTCTTTTGGATTTAATCCAAATCTTTGTAAGGTAGTGAGCTCTAGGTAGTGTGCTTGAATGCAAGTGCATTCCCATTTTGTAATCTTTCTTTTGGGTATACTTAGAACATATTGTGGATTGGCCATCCATCATGGTTTTTCCCTTAACATGGTTTCCAAGTAAAAATCCTTGTGTTGTGGTGTTGTGGTTGTTTTCTTTCTATTTCTACATATTACTTTTGATTGAATGGTCTAAATGGATTAAATATTAGAATAATAAAGTTATTTTTTGTAGAACACTAATTCACCCCCCCTCTTAGTGTTGCTTGTTTCAAACAGTTACACTCCTCATTGGGGCTAAATTGTAATGCCTCTATGTGACCAACTGACCTGAAACCGACTTCTTTCCCTCTCATTTTGATCTTCAAAGGCATTCATTTCATAGTCACTTCATCTTTTTCACATCCTTGATAATTTTCATTCCATTTTCTCACAAGTCTAATAATTTTCACAACTCCATTGAGCATTGCAGCAACTTGTTACTTTATTCATGTTTCATCTTTATACGTGTGGTGATACCATAGAAGTTGTGAGTTTGGAGTCTTGCAATAACTCCCTTCATCATTGTTGTGGTTGTGGTGACTTTTCGAAGCTCATTGCTTGCATTCTACCTTCATTGGCCTTGAGAGCCTTTAGGTGGAGGTGGTAACACTTCACTTTTCCTTTTGTGGTTTGATAGAGTAGCGTAGCATCTCTTGTAGTGTTCAACACTTTCCTTTTCTTCTTCATGGATTTTGTGGTTGTTTGTGGAGGTGGAAACACCAAAGTAAGGGTTTGACTAAGGCAAAACCCTATACAACCCAACATTTTTCCCTCTCTTGCTTGTGTGTAGGTGAACATGTGCATGGAACTCGCTAGCGAACTTGTGATTTTTTGAGTTGATAGTTGTCACCCTTGTATTCATCTACCTATTTTATCATTTACACACTTACTTTTGTACCTTATCATTTTGTTCATTTCATTAAAATTAGTTATCTAGGAAATTTAGTAGGTTTTTGGCAATTTCTTACTCCATTTTTGCATTTGTTGGTCATACAAACGCTAGCGTGCCAAAGAGATTCCAGTGTGTTGAAATGTTGTCCCAGACCCGTGATGTCATCCTAAGACAAAGAGTTGTCTAAGGTGCAGTTTGGACTCCATAGACCAGCTCATCTAGCCCCATTCAAACTCTTGAATCTGTAGAGTGATAGAAGTGCTTGAAAGTGATCTTCATTCTCAACTTGTATCCTAAAACATACATTGGCTTGAGGTAAGTTAGGGTAGACCTATGCTCTTAGCTCTCCATGACCTAGAGCCTTGGTGTGGTTGGTCCCCCTCTCTTACAGCAACCAATAGGTTTTTGTCCTTCAGGCAATAGTACAATATCCCATGTATCATTCTTTTTCAAAGTTGTCATTTCTTCATCCATAACAATCTTCCAAGATTCAGAAGCATTCATACCTAATGCCTCTTCTACCGATCTGGGTTCATCCAATTAGTATTCAAAGAAAAAATACATCTCTAATCATCAGGTGAATACCTTTAAGGTGGTTTTCTATTCCTTGTAGACCTACGAATAAGCTAAGTTGGAGGTTCTTCCTCCTCTTCTGAAGATTCGGAGCTATATGAGTTCTCCTCAATTTCTTGTCTATCCATGGACCTCGATTCAACTTTCTTAGGTGTAGAAGGAAATTGAATCACATCTTCCTATTTACTTTGTTTTGGCTGCAATATAATAGAAGGCTTAGTTTCTCTAAAAATAAAACTTCTACTATGTATTACCCTCTATGCAACAGTATCCCAAAGCTTGTATCCTTTCACACCGTAACTGTATCCGATGAAGATACATTTCACAGCCTTGTTCTCCAAATTTGTTCACTTCTCCTTTGGAACATGTGCATATTCCTCACAACCAAAAACTCTAAGATGTCTTAATGAAGGCCTATGGCTGAACCATGCCTTTATAGGTTTCTTATCAACAAGAGTTGATGTAAGAGATCTGTTAATCAGGTAACAAGCAATGGCAATAGCTTCAACCCAAAACCTTTGTTCTAGACTAGCACCACTCAACATACTCCTAACCTTCTCCATCAGTGTCATGTTCATTCTTTTTACAACTCCATTCTATTGTGGAGAATACAGAGTTGTCTTCTATCTATGAATACCAAAATCTTTATAGAATATGTCAAAATCATTAATTAAAAAATTCACTACCATTACCAATCCTCAAACATTTTATTTTCTTTCCAGTCTACAACTGAAGAATTTCTTTAAACTCTTTAAATAGACTAAAAACTTTAGATTTAATCTTTAGAAATTATACCCATGTCCTTCTACTATAATCAAACATAATATGTGGATTTTCCAATTGAAGGAACATATGCAGAGCCAAACACATCAGAATGAATAAGATCCAATACACCACAAGATTTATGAGAACTCAAGTAAAACTGGACATGATATTATTTTCCATAAATACAATGCTCACATAAATCAAATTCAAGATTACAATTAGACAACCCTTCAATAATGTTTTTATTTTTAAAGGTCCTTAGACCCTTTTCTCCAATGTGGCCAAGTCTTCGGTGCCATAACATAGTTTTCTCTTAAGGTAACTTTGATTCAAAAGAAAGAGCACCCTTGGTTACCAAAAAGCCATGGCCATCTATTGAAGGTGAAACCATCACTTCTTCCATAGAACTGCTTTTCATAGAAGTACTATTGCACTCAACATTGCATGCATCAAGCTTATACAATGTGCCATATCTGACACCTCTACCAATCACCATAGCACCTCTAACTAGCTTGCATCCTACATTAGAAAATACTACCTGCACACCTACATCTATTGGTTTTCTCACAGATAATTTTTTTTTGGCTAAACTAGGGATATGCAACACAGCATTAATCATTTTTATTATATCATTAGGAAACCTCATTTAAACTTTACCATGACCAACAATGTTTAAATAATAATCATCACCCAAGTAAATCTTACCTCCATCAAATTCTTCATATTCAAAAAACCAATCTCTATTAAAGGTCATATGGAAATATGCACCTAAGTCAATTAACCATGCATCATTGCTTGCACAAGTTGCCAAAGCTATAATGAATGCATCACCATCTTCCTTCATAGACTCATAACCATAGTCAAATTTCTTATTTTTCTTCTTCTTTTATTCTTTGTAGCCCTTACAAGCATGTCTAGGATTACTGTAGTTCTAGCAAATAACTTTGAACTTTCCAAGACATTTGGATATCCCCTTGGACTTGGATTTATCATGCTTCTCGTTCTTCTTTCCTTTTTGCTTAGGTATTCCACGAAAATTTGGGGCCTCCTTGGAATTGATGGATACCTTCCTCCTCATCTCTTCAAAAAGAAAAGAACCCACCACATCTTCAGTCTTCAATATAATAGAAGTACTCCCAATAGCCATAACAAGAGGATCCCGTGAATTAGGCAAAGAGAAAAGAAAGATCTAACATTTTTCCTCTTCATCCATTTTGACACCAATGGATGAAATGTGTACAAACTGTCTGCCCAAAAGAATAAACAATTTACAATGTGAACCAAAAGAATTTCAGCCAAAACATAATAAGGACCCAAAATAACATCCTCAAATTTTGAATGCCTTCAAAAATTATTCCTTGAAGATCCACAACACCCTACAATCACCCTGTTGGCCATGAACATGAAAAATATGAACTCACAAAAGAAAAACACCAATCGCAAGCACAACGATCAACGCGGATCAACAACACAGATAGAGTATGATCTAGAAACATCCACAAGCATCATGAATTACTACAGAAGTATCCACAATACTTCACATTACTAGAATCACGTCATCTTCTTTTAGGAACACTAGTTGAAGCAACAGAACAACTGTCAAAACACAGATACTCATAACTTAATCAAATCTTCATGTGAACCTCTAAAAATTCATGTGAATAAACTAGATATACTAGACAAAAAACCCTTTGATCCACAACCTCTTATCATCAATATACTGAGCTAGCTACAATACTCAACTTCACTGCACCACTGAAAAACCTATAACTTATTTTATTACAATTTTCTCAATATCCTCAACATATACAGCCTTAAAGACATTAAAAGCAATAGTGTTGGCATCAATGGAAACAGTGTTGACATCAATGACAACCACATATCAACAATATCCAACAATCTCTCACTTTGGCATTGATGGCAACACATGATGTGAAAAATGCCATCAACGACACTTTCTCTTAGCACTTTCTCCCCATTAGATTTTGACTATTTTTCTCCTTAAATCTTTCACATTTTTTCACATGACTCTTCTCCCCCTTCAAAATCAATGACAAAGATACACATTATCTTTCTCCACACAAGCTCTGAACCACATTTCTAAACATCTTACTACTCCCCCTAAGTAGCAACCACCTTAACATCAATATGGATCACAAGATATGACTATGAAATGCACGGATTGATGCAAGTCAATGCATCTTAATTCTAATTAGGAGGGGTATCACCTCTAGCTTCCCTTTGAGATACTCAAAAGTATCCTTAGGCAAAGGCTTGGTAAATATATCTACAATTTGTTCCTTGGTGGGCACATACTCCAATCTGACTTCCTTCTCACCTTCTCTCTCAAAAAGTGAAACTTGATAGATATATGCTTGGTTTTTCAATGCAGCATTGGATTCTTAGAAATGTTAATTGCACTTGAATTATCACAAAATATAGCAATAGGTTCATCATACAAAACTCTAATATCTTTCAACATTTGCTTCATCCACAATACTTGAGTACAATTGTTAGCAACAGCAATGTATTCTGCCTCTGCAGTAGATAAAGAAATGGCATTCTACTTCTTACTTGGCCATGAAATCAGCTTCTTTCCCAAGAAAAATGCACCACCACTAGTACTCTTTGTAGACACCGAAATCTGGTTTAGGCCTGCGACTTCCATATTCTTCGTAACTTGTATTCTTCATGGTCTTGATTAAATAATCTTATTTATTTAATTAATTCATCTTAACATTAATTCTTCTATTAATTAAATAATCTTAATTATTTAATTAATTCACACTTTTCTTTATTCTATCTGATTAATTAAATAAACATTTTTTATTTAATTATGTTACTAATTAACCTTATCCTTCTTGTCAAATTAAATAAATTCTTGTTTAATTTACTCTTTATCATACTTCAACTATAATTAAATAAATTCTTTATTTATTGAATTATTCATTTAAATCCCTTCATCATTTAATTAAATAAATCTTATTTATTTAATTATTCTTCAAATGTGAGTCTTGAATTAAATGAATTATTTAATTCATTAATTCTATTTTAACGCATTCCTCTATATTTTAGATAATTATGTGAGTTATCTAAGTATTCACTTTTACTCGACTCAACATCTATTTTAATCGTTCAGTTAACTCTTCATTTGATGTCGAGTGGTGTTCTCGAGTAATTTCTTCGTCAGATCATGCAATCATCCAGTTATAACTTATTTGCGTGTATGCGGATTAATTAAATATTTTTATTTAATTAATTAAACCTTGTGCATGCATTCGAACAGAGAGTCGTTATAATCAATCTTCATATTTGTCATGCAAAGATATTTCTTATGTTCGAATGCCGAACTAAAGATTAAATCATTTATTTAATCTTTAATCCTATTTCTAGTTTGTATCACTCATGTCAATACTAACAGTTATCTGAATGCATGTCTAATCTGTCGATCTCAACCATCCGTTGATCTTTCGATCTTGTCCTGTCGTTCGAATAATCAATTTTCTATAAATTGATTTGTCATTCTTCATTCCAATCTCTCTCGTGGATTCTTATGACTTTTGAGAGCACTTTGTCCTTAATCTTCGATATTTTGCTAATCATTATCTTAGGCTATATTTGCACAAATTACAAGAAATCTGAGGGCAATTATACTACACAAGCAAAATGGAGAAGGGCAATCAAGATGAATCATGGAAATACGTTTGAAATTGGTGAGATTGTTTTAGTTTGTTTACATTTTACTTTCCTTTGTTCTTTGTTGCTTAACATTTAGATTTGCATCCTAGATTTTAGTATTGCATGTTTGCTTCTAATCTTCTTTGTTGTCTTGTGCACTTTCTATGGCGTTACATTTGGTGAACTTGACATGAAGATACCATCTTCGTGGATCCGTAGATCTTTTATTTTTGGTTTTTGTAGGTTTTTCATATGGAACGACGCATCTGAAGTTTCTTGAACCGCAATTGATTTCACGAACCGCATCTGACATAAGAAACAACGCATCTGTATTTTCCTGAACTGCAATTGAATTCCCGCGCCACAATTGAAGAAGAAACGACGCATCTGATTGGTAATACAGCAATGCAATTGACTGGTAAAACTTTATTTCTATTTTCGGAAATCTAAAATTTTCAATCAATTTGTGTGTTACTAATATCTTATCTTCAGTGTGTGGCCCTTTGGAGTTAACAAGCTTTTGAAGGACAATTGATGAAGGCAATATTGAAAACTACTAACAAGTTTTTCTACAGGATGCTTGTCGAAGACCCTAGTTAATTTTGAAATAGATTGTTTGGTAGCGTAGCAAATCTTTCCTTTGGTTAAAATTAACGAGTGTCTATTGTGTTTGGTGTGAAAGCACAAGTCTGGTTACCCTTACAACTTGGTACATCGAAGTATCCTCTCCCCTTGCGCATCTGTGCGATCCTGGGTGTAATAGAAATGGTTACCAACTCTAGAACTTGGGCCTGTCTTGGTGGGAAAAAGTACTCACCCCAAGACAACTTAGACCGGTAGCACCCTGAACCTGAGGGACTTCCAGCTGGTATATAAAAGTGGGTTCTTGGGGAAACCCCAAGAATCACGAGTGTGGTTCCAACAAGATGGATCCGAAAGGGGACTCGCACCGTATGGATCACACCCCACGAACGGAATGCCCATACTAAATACCTTTTGTTTTAGAGACCAACCTATTTGTGGTCATTACTTGGTATAGTGCAGGGTATAGTATCATGCCCGAAGATTACTCACTATTGATCCCCTTGAGTAGAGATAGCAGTTCTTCGAAGGTCATTTCCCAAAGAATTTAAAATTGGTGTGCTCGAAAGATGTTAATGAGCCATGGAGGGGAGCCAATGCCACCAAATTTCTAAGCTATCCGCTCTCGAGAAGGAAAGGTGTTCATCACCAATCCGCGGTATTTCGGTGGGCTATACCAAGTATACAAACCCTAGGCTTTTGGCCTATTAGGATGTGCTTGTTTGTTATCAACTTAAACGTTCTTTGAGTCCAAAATCAAAACTAAAAACACTTTGTCTTACGATTGTCTTTGATTGTCAGAATTTGATCACGGAAAACGAAGTTAGTTTAAAATTTATGTCACTGAAAATTCACAGAGAGTCGCAACTATTCACCAGAAACTCGCAACTATTATTTTGAGTCGCATCTGTTAAATCTTGAGTCGCATTTGTTAAAATCTGAGTCACAACTATTATTTTAGGTCACATTTGTTTAGTCTTGAGTCGCATATGCCAGTTTAGCTCGCAATTGCTTTGGAAAAACTGCATGCGTTATATTCTGAGTCACAACTGTCAGTACGAGTTGCATCTATTAAAAGGCTAACCGCATCTGTCAGGGTCAAACTAAACTTTACCAGAGAAACACAACTAATTACTGGAAAACCACAACTGATAAACTTGACCGCATATGTTAGATCCTGCAACGCATCTGTCTGATTATCAAAAAACTAGAATTCGTAGTCACTGTCCAGTCAACACCATTATACTAGTTTCAGTTGTCTTTACACAAATGGTCCTTGAATAGAAACCTAAAATTATTTACTCAATTTTGAATTCTTTAGGTTCATTTGTTCATTACCCTAGTTGTCTCAGTTCAAAGTGTAGTTGCATCTTAGGATACATATTACCTTGCATTAGACTTCTAGAAAGGTCACTTTTACAAACTTTAGGAGTAGTCTACCATCTATACTCTAGAAAAATCATAGTGTCAACAAAATTTGTCATTGAACCTAGTCTTATCATCTTATACTTTGTCCTACAGAGAGTCCTCCTAGCTCATCAGTCTAGTTAGGAAACTCAACTTGTCTTTGATCCTCGTCCTACATTGGTTCCTTGACTTAACTAAATTGACACCTTGGTTTGACTTTAGGTAGTTGGTCCCTTCGTCTTGGGTTTACAAAATTGATCACTTTAGGATCTTGCGTAGACTTGGCATCTTTAGAGTCTAGACTAGTGTCATCCTAGGACATCCCTTATTTTGCATACGAAAATCCCAAAAACATAGACTAGGGTCATACTATTTGTAGATATAGTCTTGCATTTCCCGCATATTGAGCTTGTCTTACATGGTTGAAACTAGGTCTAAGAGAAGAGAGAGAGAGAAAACATGTCAAACCCAAACGAGTTCATCAATCCATTTTCTTCAAGACCTCATAAGACACTATTAGACAAATTCACCACTAGAAACACTCAAGGACATATTGTAGTAGAGGACATAGAGGCTGCTGCATAGGACCCTGAGTTTGCCTCTTTTGTAGATGAGTACCTAGCAAATGATCGTCAATGATTTTTAGGCAAATTGCTAGCTGAAGGTGCTACTTTACCTCCAAGATTTGATATCAGCACCTTACAAACTCAACCTACACAAGGGACAAATACCACGACTGCTAGTACTACTATACCTCAGATCAGCACAACAATGCCATCTACCACATCTACACAGAGTACAATAGTCCATACATCCCCATTTGGTACATCTAGCACGACATCAGGATTTAACTTCACTGTAGGGCTTCATCGTCCACTCCCTTTGGTCCTCTTGTTGGGAGTAAAAGACCTAAAATTTTAGCCTCTACACCTTATGTCGGTGTCCCAAGTCCGCAATCAACAACCACCCCTACTACTAGTATCACGAGTACCATACCACAGTCGGTGGCCATACCTAGTGCTCAAGTCACTAGAGCTATACCAAGGATTACACAAACAGGAGGCATTCCCTCCTTCCAATATGGTAATCAAAATCCTTTTTCACAGATTGGTAGTTGGAATCCATCCACACAGATTCCAAGTCAAAACCAATTTACATCAATTCCAAATTAGAATCCTTTTGCACAGATTGGCACTCAGAATCCGTTTACACAGATCTCAGGTCAACATCAATTTATGTCGATTCCAGACCAGAACACATTTACCAATATTCTGAATCCAAACCCACCTTAGGTGCCAACATTTAATCGAAACCCATCATGAGACTTTGGATTTCAGAACACATACACGGATCCACATAATCCTCCTAGCACATCTTTGACCCAAGTTGATGTCCTACAAACACAAATGCATGCATTACAAATGCAAATGGATAACATGTCGGTGTCAACTAAAAAATCATTTTCCATAAAGGACATATGCCCATTCCCCTTTGATAGATCATTGTACATGACACATTTCCCTAATAGATATGTCATACCGAATCTTCCTAAGTACAATGGAAAATGAAATCCAATCGAACATATTAGGGAATTTTCTACCATATGCATAGGTGTCGCTTATGACCCCATGTATCTTATGAGGCTATTTCCAAGAAGTCTTGTAGGAATTGCACTAGAATGGTTTTCGGGTCTAGATTCTGGCATTAGATCTTGGGGTGAACTAGTTGAGAAATTTGTGGAGCAATTTTCCTTCAACATTGACCACGAGATAAATATAGCAACCTTGTGCCACACAACGCAAGACAAAGGGGAAACATTCATTACTTTCTTCCAGAGATGGAGAACTATTGCTAGTAGGTGTCCTGTTGAAATACCCAAAAAACAAAAGGTTACAATGTTTCAAGAAAACCTTCATCCAAAACTCAGGAGTAACTTAAGGGTACATTGTTGTACATCTTTTTCGAAACTAGTGGAAAAAGGGGTGATAATAGAGAAGGATCTCATTGAAAAGGGCGAACTCAAGACAACAACGTCTAATCAAAACCTGATCGTACAAAACACCCCCATGGATAGAAACAGATTTTGGTCTCGCAACAAAAATGTCACAAATGATGGGGTGGTTGATGCTAAAACACTACAAGCGGGAACCCCTTCTCACATTACAAGGACCTCATAACTTTTCTAACACGCTTAACGTTGTCAATCAACCTCCTAACATGACCCAAAATACTCAACGTCCACAACAAAGGAGATTCCAAAAGCGTGAATTCACTCCCTTAGGGGAACCAATTGAGTCGGTCTTCAAACAACTGTTACAACATAACCTCATACAGTTGCAAGAACCAAGACAATACGATCCAGGACAATTTAAACCAGCTTGGTGGGATGACAATACCTTTTGTGATTATCACAGGACTAAGGGACATAACTTACAAAACTGTCGACAACTGAAGAATATCATACAGGATCTTGTCGAAAGGAGAATTATTGAAGTTAGTGGACACAAATAAAAGACATCGAACACTGATCATCAAGTCTTTTCAGACCCACTACATGACCATGGGAAAGGAACTGTTCCCAGCTCAAGTATTAAGACCAATATGTCAGCCAACTATGCGAGTATCAAACATGATTATGATAGTGGTAAAAGCATTCATTTCCTTCGCGTCGCTGATGAAAACATCAATACCATTACTATCAATGCTAATCCTGAGTGTGTGGTCAATACTCATTGTACTAAGTTCACTATCCAGGGCCCTCAATCACAGCAAATATCACAATCTTCCAATTTACAATATAACCTACTTGACCAGTTGGGGAAGACCCCAGCCCAAATTTCAATCTTGGAATTGTTGCGTATTTCCCCTAAGCATCGATCTATCCTCGATAAGGCTTTACAGAACACCATGGTCCCTAATGACCTTGATGTCAATCGTTTCCAGGAAATGGTGGGCTACTTGACCAATAATCACCATGCCACATTTTCTGAACAAGACTATGCAACAGAAAAGACGAACCACAATGACCCTTTACATCTAGAAGTCCTTGTTGATGACACCAAAGTTAGATGAGTTTTGGTAGACGGAGGAGCAGGGTTAAATATATGCACTTTAAAACTAATTAAGGCATTAGGTATTTCAGAAGCATGCGTAGACACCACCAAGAGTATTGTCATTAAGGCTTATGATGATGAAGAATGAAAATCAAAGGGGGTGGTAACACTTCCTATCAGAATTGGTCCTACGGTGATGGAGACAAAGATCCAGGTCTTGGATCTCACCCTCCCTTATAACCTTCTACTAGGTAGACCATGGATTCATGCCATGAAGGTGGTCCCTTCCACGTATCATCAGTGTCTTAAATTCCCTTACAATGGCACCAAAATAACTATAGATGGTGATCCCGATCCTTTTCAGTATTGCACCAATCTAAAGGAAATCCCTCAACTCCAAGTGCCAGTAAACCATGAGGCCTCATCGTCCAATCCATCTTCTTATGTTGATCCATCCACACTCACTCGAACATTTGTTCTACCCTCAATTCCTATCACTCCTAGGGTTGAGATCCAAGACAAGGGTTGTGGAGAGTATTACATGAAGACTTCTTATTGTGTTAGCCATTTGGTTCCTCCTAAGTCATATGGTTTACCTACAACAGGTAGGGGGTAGTCTATGATCACTATACATGTTCCCCCCACAACAACTTTCACTAAAAGGGGTGAATTAAGCAAAGAGGTTGTAGATGTAGAAGATGTCACTTCCTGGCTATATAGGGAAGATGATGAGAAAGCACTCTTACTTGCTCATATTCCTACAAATCTATATGGAAAGGGTTTCAAAATTATGCAAAGCAAAGGATATGATGGACAGAGTGGTTTAGGCTTAAACCAAGATGGTAGAATTGAACCAATATTTGTTTCTCAGTGGCCAAAAGGAGTAGGGCTAGGGTTTCAACTGATTCATATTGGCGTTCCTAGTACCCCATTACCCTTACTTGAGGATGTACATGCTTCAGAAGATATTAAGACATCTCATCAACCAGTGGACCAATATCATTGTAACTCCCCTGACTCTAATGATTATGAGTGGGAATCGCTATCCTCTACTTCTTCCATGGACCTTGACAAGTTATTTGGAGAACTTGACTTGATGTTAAGTTCCTCACCCAATCCCTTAAATTCCTATCCACCAAAGAAAATGACAAAAGAGGAATGGTTTAAACACTACTATTGGGAATCACTTGATCCTACCTCTTGGCAACCTGAGCCACCTATTTCCGATAGTCAAACCTTGGCATTAGGCCCACCTATTCATCCACCTAGACCCAAACCTAAGAGCAAAGAGGAACTGGTATAAGACTTTTGTAACCACATGAATAATTCAATCTTTACCTTGACCCCATTAGACTTTGATAACTCCGACGATGACATGCCCTTAGTCTATCCCCAACTCATTGATTGGGACCAACAAGACGCACCCGTCTTAGACACTTTTGAGAATGATGAAGCAATTGTTGAGTTCCTAGGATTACGCGAAGGTATACCTAATGGGGATCATAAGGCTAGTTTTACCATTGACTTGGACAACAAAGCATATTTTGGGGAATCTGTTCAACCCTCCAGTCGCAAAAATGAGAAAAAGAATAAACAAAATAAAAAGGATGAGTCTTTAGGTGAAAACCGAAAGGCACCTTTAGACAATGAAAAAGTAAAAAGAAAGGATGCATCCGAAGGTGAAAACCTCTCTGAGGCACCTAAGGATGGAGGTTTGAACATTCTCCCCATTGCACAGGAAAATTCACCCATGCTCGTTGAAGAATTAGTAGAAGTCAACATAGGCACAAAAGAGAATCCTCAACTAGTTTATTTTGCAGCGTCATTGACAACAGAAGAGAAATCAGAGTTCCACGACTTCTTTGCACAGAGACAAATAAATTTTGCTTGGTCATATGTAGACATGCCAGGGTTGGACCCTGAACTTGTTCTACATCACTTGCCTTTACAACCAGGTGCCAAACCAGTAAAACAGAAGTTGAGAAAAATGCATCCACAAATTGTGTTATTAGTCAAAGCAAAACTCAAGAAACTGTTAGACGTTGGTTTCATCAAACCTATCGACTATATCAATTGGATCTCCAATCTTGTACCAGTCACTAAACCAACTGGGGGCATCCGCATCTACAGTGATTTTAGAGATATCAACAAATCTTGTCCTAATCCCTTTGCCTAACATAGACATGATAGTTGACATGACAACAAGATATGAGATGTTGTCCCTTATGGATAGATTTTCAGGATATAACTAGATCAGAATTGCAACTGAAGACCAACCTAAGATAGCTTTCACTTGTCCTTGGGGAACGTATTGTTGGAATGTTATGCCCTTCGGACTCAAGAATGCAGGAGCAACCTATCAGTGTGCCATGACTACTATCTTTCATGATCTAGTACACACTTGTATAGAGGATTATGTCGATGACCTTATTGTAAAATCCAAGACAAGGGTAGAACATCTACAGGTTTTAGACAAGATATTTTAGAGGCTGGAAATGTATAAAGTGAGAATCAATCCAAAGAAATGTGTGTTTGGATTCAAGTCAGGAAAGCTGTTAGGTAATATCATTTCTAGACGAGGTATTGAAGTGGATCCGGCTAAGGTAAAAGCAATCATGGACATGCCTCCACCCACTAATCTTAGTCAACTAAGGACACTACAGGGAAGGTTGCAATCTATCAGAAGATTTATAGTGTAGCTAGCAGACAAGACACATCATTTTCAACATCTACTTAAGAAAGGTGTACCCTTTGCATGGACAGCTAGGTGTGGAGAGGCTTTTTAACTGATTAAAGAGTATTTACTCACACCACCTGTCTTAATGCCACCTATTGAAGGAAGACCATTGATTCTTTATATTACGGAAACCCATTCATCACTCAGAGCATTTCTTGCACAGAATGACAATGAAGGTCATGAAAGGGCAGTTTATTATATCAGTCAGACTTTGGTAGGTTATGAGCTCAACTATAGTAACATTGAACGTGCCTGTCTTGCAGTAGTATTTGCTACCCAAAAACTAAGCCACTACATGCTAAACCATCAAACAATGCTGATTGCTAAAATAGACCCTCTAAACTATCTTCTCAGCAAGGCAGCATTAACAGGGCGACTGGCCAAATGGGTTATGATACTTAGCGAGTATGATATCCAGTATGTAGAAAGAAAGGCTATTAAAGGACAGGTCATTGTTGATCAGTTAGTTGATGCACCCATACAGGCAGATCACCCATTAGTTGCAGACTTTCCTGATGATTTCATATTCACATTTGACACAAACATAACATGGAAATTATACTTTGATGGCTCACATACAAATCATGGTTCAGGGGCTGGTATACTGTTTATCACACCACAAGGTGATTCCATCCCTAAGTCATTCAGGATTGCATTCCCATGCACTAACAAAGGGGCAGAATATGAAGCTCTAGTCACAGGGTTACGCATGGCAGTCAAGTGGAAAATTAAGAACCTACAAGTATATGGTGATTCCTAACTAGTAATTAGACAGGTAAATGATGATTATGAGACTAAGGATGAGAAGCTTGCTCCATACAAGTGCATGGCTGATAGCTTTAAAGAGTACTTTGACAAAGTTGAGTTTCATCAAATACCTTGTGTATTAAATAGGGCAGCAGATGCTATGGCTACAATTGCATCACTTCTTGACATTCCTAACAACGTGCCTAAGTTTGAGTTCTTGGTAGAACAGCATTTGGTCCCAACCTACGATATCCCATATTCTAAAATGGTGTGTGATATTGTTGGTCCCGATTCCCCATGGTACAAAGAAATCTATGATTACCTTCATGCTGAAGTCATACCCATTGGCCTATCTAATAACCAACGTAGGACATTCCTCCGCAAATCAGCCAAATACACCATTGTCGGAGACACCCTATATAGACGCGCCTTAGATAATGCCCTACTGAGATGTCTTGATTCTACTGAAGCACAAGCAACCTTGCATGGGGTGCATGAGGGTATATGTGGTTCCCATTCCAGCGGTCCTACCTTAGCCAAAAATATTATGAGACTGGGTTATTACTGGCCTACTATGGAAAAAGACTCATATGTCTTTGTAATGAAATGCCGCCAATTCCAAGTTCATGGAGACTTGATACATGCCCCAGCGCAGGAGCTCCGCCCTATCATGTCACCATGGCCCTTTGCCCAATGGGGACTTGACCTCATAGGTAAGATCCACCCCACCTCATCTAACGGACACAAGTTCATTATCACTGCCACTGAGTACTTTACAAAGTGGATTGAAGCAATTCTTATGACATACATTATCGGCACATAGATTTCTAGATTTATCCTGAACTATATCATCTGTCGGTATGGTGTCCCTAGGTCCATCATCATGGATAATGGCCACCCATTTAAGAACCAAGAAGTCCACCACCTGTGTGAAGAATTTCATATCCAACATCACTTCTCCACTCCATACTACCCACAAGGTAATGGCCAAGCAAAGGCATCTAACAAGACCATCATTAGAATCCTCAAGAAGATTGTCAATGATGTTGGTCGTGACTGGCATTTATAGCTTAACCCTGCCTTATGGACTTATTGCACAAGTATCCGTACTCCCACTGGTGCTACCCCATATTCACTTGTTTTTGGGTCTGAATCCATTTTTCCTATTGAGGTTGAGATTCCTTCCCTAAAGGTATCCCTGAAAGGCCACATTGATGATGAAGAGTACCGAGTGTCAAGACTCCATGAGCTAGAATTCCTAGATGAGCGAAGACAGAAGGCACTAGACCATCTCCAAGCATATCATAATCGCCTTCATCGTAGCTATAATAGGAAGGTTTTGAACAGAAACTTTGACATTGGTGACCTAGTATTAATGGAGAATTCAAAGAATCAAGTAGAAAGAGACAAACCAGGAAAGTTTGAACCTAATTGGTTAGGACCTTATATTGTTACAGAAGCTTTTGGATCAGGAGCGTACCAACTCTCTACTCCTAAAGGGGAACCATTGTCCTCACCAATTAATAGTCTGCATTTGAAGAGGTTCTACGCATAGCTTCTGCGAGCCTTTGTCTTAATTAGCAAAAATACAAAAAAATCAAAAAATCACCAAAAAAAAAATCGTTATCAAGGTGAAAACCTGGAAAATAGGCGTCTTGGTAACACCAAAAAAAAATTAGATAATATAGAAAATAGTAAAGACAAATCATTTGTCCAATGGTGAAAACTAGTTCGGTGGCGCTTTGGATAGGTACCCTGGTGAAAACCTGGCAAACAGGCGCCATGTGTACTCAACTCTGCTCCTTTGTCTACTATTATTCTAATCTACCTTGTACATAGTCCCTATCATTGTATATAGTCCATGACCCTGTACATACTGACTATCCTTGTACATATCCCTTATCTTTCATATCCATCACTCGTATAAACCATTCATAATAAGTGGTAGTCTTTCCCATAACTCGAAATGATTGACATCGAGTGCATTTCATATCCTCCATTTTACCCTATTCATAATCAATTGGTCTTATACTCGACTGGGGGCAAACACTTGACATGTGTCATATTGGTTTTTACATTGGCTATGTTGAAGACTTAAAACCACAGAAAAATCCATGAACATTGCAAAATGACCTGAGAAAACACAAAAACATCGGAAAACTTCAAAAAGACAAAAAAAAAATTGAAAACATTTCAAAAATCCAAAAACAGAGTCAGAGTCAGTCACACTTGTCAGTCTTTGTCATTTTTCGAACTACGTTGCCTCTACGACTGGACGTAGGCAAGGCCATCTGTCGATGTGCCCCCGAGGCATTAGGTCAGCCCGTTTAAGTTTGTCTGTATAAAATCATGATTTAATCCATATGTCTACATGACAAGGTCATTGGTCATGTCGAACTACAAGGTCTTTGCGTGTACAACGTAGGCAAGGCCATCAATCGATGAGCCCCCGAGGCCGCACTAGGTCAATCCATTAGGGTTCGTTGCATTCACTTTCACACACATCTTCTATTTGTAGTCAGTCTTGTTAGTCCAATTCAAGTCAAACTACGAGGTCTTTGCGTGTATAACGTAGGCAAGGCCATCAATCGATGAGCCCCCGAGGCCGCACTAGGTCAGTCCTTTAGGGTTTGTCATCACACACAGTCAATTGTCAATGTATCATCTCTAGTCATGCATTAATCTGGTGAACAAGTCAGCAATGTCTCTAAGTCAAATCATACAACTTTCCAAACAAAACAACCAAAACAGATCAACTAATGTCTGCTACAGGATGTGCCCTTCTTGGAAACAGATATTATCAAAACAATCAACCTATGTCTTATTCAGGATGAGTCATTCCTGCATAATTGACAAGGTCAAACATAGCCTTACACAGGTTATCACATCAACAACATCTGACTCAAAGTCTTATACAATACATGTCTTTTTGAAACCAGGCTTTGTCATGCCTTATACAGATAGTCATAACATCGAAACTAGACTCACAGTCTTATCCAGTATGTGTATCTCCTAAAACCAGGCTCTATCAATCAACAAATCAAACAAACAAATCATGTTTTGGCAAAAATTTTACTGGCTTTTTGACTTTATGGTTTATTTATCTTATCATTTATCTTGAATTGATGACTGGGATTCATGTTACTAGCTTTCTCAAGGATGTCCCATGAAGGATTTAGAGAAGCAACGATGTATCAGAATTCTATTTTCTTTGACTATTGTCTGTCAACTGTCTTTTAACTTTGATTTTTTGAGTCATGTTACTAGTTTCCTCAAGGATGTCCCATGAAGGATTTAGAGGAGCAATGACGTCTCATGACCCGTCTTTTACTTTGTTTGTTGTCTGTGGTTTGTCTTGACAAAAAGACTGGGGCAACTTGTGCCCTTAGTATGAGTTAATGACAATTCTTGTCTGCGACTGTCTATTATTAGCAAGTGGATGACCTTGCACACCTTGATCTATGTCATATCATGGTGTTTTTCTCCATTTGTATTATTCCCGCCCAATGATGATAAAGTGCAATACCTTTTGTGATACAGCAAAATATCGAAGATTGCTAATACTAACATCTATCTCCTATCTTTTGTTCTTTCTCAATCTCTCTTTCTGCACTGACAGTTCTTCTTTCTTGCATTATGACGGAGTCCTGTGACACAAAACATTATACATCATCCTACATCAACATACATGTTAGAAACATACATACATATAGGCATATTTCACATCTAGCTCATCATGGCATAATAGACAATCATCATCAAACAATACATATCATAAGCATTCCATGTACAAAGCAACTGTAAATACATGCATCACATTACATTGGTATAACATCACATGTCGTCTGCATCATACAAATAACATCATATTGCATCTCATAATCATATAGGATCAACATCATATAGAATTATACATCACATAGAATTAACATTATCTCATTAGCTGCATAACCATCATAAAATTCATATACTCATCCATCACATAGGCATGTCATATAAATATCACATGTACAAATAAAGACTGCATAATCAATAAATAGAAATGCATATCATGAGAATCACCACCAAAATCATATATATATATATATATATATATATATATTGCTCAAATGTGTCACATCACAATATCATAATGTATCAATCATACATGAAAGCCCGCAGGTTATAAGGTCAAAATACAGTGTCTCGACAAATGGTACCCCTATCCTGAGCTGCCACTGCCATCGTGTCAGGAGTGTGCGGGGGAATGCTGATGAGAACCCGCTAATCTCAAATCTAAGGGAGGTCTGTCATATGGCTCTGCTCTACGTGGCTGATCCACCCCCTCTATACTAACTGTCCGTGTGTGGGTCCTAGTCTGGGACCTACTACTGTGTACTGTTGAGAAATTGGGAGCTTGTCTCTCTAAGGGAACCTCTACCTCATATAGGTCTTGATAGTACCTCTCCCTCTCCCCAGCTCTGACTAACTCTCTGGTGAACGCAGCTGATGGTCCTATGCACAAAGCCCTGAGCTCTATGAATATCTGCTTAGTCTCTTATCGCCGAGCTATAGCCTGATCCCTGTCCATCAAAGCTTTGTCTCTCTCCATCTGATAGGTGTCTCTCTCAGCCATCAACACTCTCATTTGCTCCTCTAGGGATGCAACCTGTGCGCGTAGTGTATCTGTGTCTGGATCCTCGGCCCCTGTATTATCTTGTCTAGCCCTGTCTATCCCATCCTCCTCCTCATCTAGCTCCTCCAGGATCTTATCTCGAATCTCTCTCTCATGATCATCATCCTCATCATCGTCCTCCTGGTAGGCACCTAGCAACCCCAGGGCATCAACCTCAGCCTCATCTTTTCCTGCCTCCTCTCTGCCTACCTCCTCCTCTGCTGAGATATCTAGGATCACTGCCTCTACCGGTTGTGCATCTTGTCCTCCTCTCCCAACATCTGGCATAGCAACATCCTCCTCTCCTCTTCCCTCCTCCTGGATCAATGACAAAGGTGGTCCTCATCCTCTCCGCCCACGTCTCCCTCTCATGCCTCCACGCCATCCACCTCGGCCATCATCCCCTCCATCACCACAGCCTCCTCTGCCTCCTCAGCCTCTCCCTCTACCTTGCCTACCTCGTGGACCTGTATCATGCCGCTCTACTGGCGCTAGCTACTCTAGATCTATCAAGGGGATTAGCCTGTGTGTTGCCCACCACTGATCATAAGCTGCTATGGTCCCTGGGTCTGCTGGTCCTGCTCTCCATCCCCATGGAAGAGCCTGTAGTGCATCAATATTTGCCTCTGCTATAGCTACTGAAATCTCTAGCCCCCATAATGGGACCTCTCGTGAGGATCTCGCAAACTCTGCTCTACCTCGAGGTACATCTTGCACCTCTCCAAACTGCCGCAGGACCCGATCTGGCAACTACCACTCTATGATGTGCACATGAGACACTGTTCGTCCAACCAAGTACTGTGCCTGTCTACAAAATGGCAAGTGTTCATCCTCATCTGACCACACCTCACAACCCAGGTATGGTCTCCATGTGAACTACTGCATGGTATCTATGGCGTGTCTGAAATAGCTTGTATCCCCAATATGATGATGTGTGGTCACTCTCGCATAACAGAAGGCGTATGGAGCTCCATGAGGTAGGTCAACTATAACAGGTGGCTGAAATATCACTATATGCTCCCACGCCCATATCATCAGGAGTGTGGTACCGTAGCTCATTGACTATGCCTCTCGGTAGGCAATATCATGCAGATGGAAATATAACATCCCGAGTACACAAGAACCCCAGGCATACAAAACTCGCCGCTCGAGCATGCCCACTAGCATCTCCCCCCATCCCATAGGAAAACCATGACCTCGGGAGTCAGGCAGTACTATACCGCCTATCAATGTAGCCAATAGACAGTCCAACTGTCTATATATCTGGGCCAACACCCACCACCTAATCTCATAATCATCAAATCCTAACTGTCTAATATCAGCATGAGGGTAATATCTACACATCTCAGCAACACCCCTTTGAGTATCATATGCCACCCGTGTGCCTCTAATAGGCAGTCTAAGGATCCTATACACATCCTCTAATGTAACTGTGGCCTCTCCAGTCGGTAGGTGGAAGGACGATGTCTCCGAGTGCCACCTCTCACATAACATTGTCAACAGTCCCCGATTTGCCCGAATCTAGGGCATATCGATCACATGCAATAATCCAAGATGCCATAGAGTCCGTCGCTTGGCCGGTTGCAAGCTATCTCTGAATCAAAACGTCGTGGGTCTCGACTCCCATGTATAAATCATGTCCAACACAACCTGCAATGGCATTATACATGTCTCATGTCAGCCTCAATCATCTATTCTAGTGCAAAATGGCTATACTACATAAAATGCAAATGCGTCGTTATTTTGCATATGCGTCATTCTTTTTCACATGCGTCGCTTTTTATCAAATGTGGTTCATAAAATTCAAATGCGTTGCTTTTTCACAAATACGGCTCATTATATCCTATGCGTTACACTACAGACATATGCGTTGCAACATTACAAATGCGGTGCATAAAATTCAAATGCGTTTCTAAATATACTTATGCGGTTTATCTAAATGCAAATGCGTTTCACAAAGTCACATGCGTTTCCAAAATAAACAAATGCTTTTAACCGCAGAAAACTATTCTAAATGACCGACATAAACATTCAAATGCAATTTTCTGCATACACATGCGTCGTTCGCGCACACATATGCAGTTCCTAATTAAAGTAACGCATACATAAAATCTAAAACATGAATTAAATGCATTAAAATGCGCACAAATCACAAATTTCAAAAAAGCAAGTTTTAGGTCCATACCAAGGGGTCTGCGTCGGCTGGTCTCTAGTATGTCTAGATCCTATATGCACAATGATGAGTGGCTGGAACTGGAGATATCCTCGCTAGAAAGTCAGAGCAAAATCTCAATTTCTCAACTAGGTGGGTGCAAATGAATAGTTTTTTACCCCTCTTTCATATATATACCTAGGGCCTAGGTGTCATTTCTCTCCTACTGGCCATGTTAACTTCCATTTTCAATCATCCTGTACCTGTCCCTCCCATTTCCAAACTCCATGCCATCAACTCCACTGTATTTTTGCCTATCCAGCGGACTAATCAGGAGCATTTCCAATTTTTTTTGAACTTTTCAAAAATTTGTCAATTTTCCCGAGGGGGCATACCTTCACCTATTCTAATCTGGGGCATTACTGGGGCATGTTTTTATCGATTTTCTTTGACACAACGCCAAAATGACATTGTATCAAAGAGGGGCAAATGTAGACACCGAAATTTGGTTTAGGCCTGCGACTTCCATATTCTTCATAACTTGTATTCTTCATGGTCTTGATTAAATAATCTTAATTATTTAATTAATTCATCTTAACATTAATTCTTCTATTAATTAAATAATCTTAATTATTTAATTAATTCACACTTTTCTTTATTCTATCTGATTAATTAAATAAACGCTTTTTATTTAATTATGTTACTAATTAACCTTATCCTTCTTATCAAATTAAATAAATTCTTGTTTAATTTACTCTTTATCATACTTCAACTATAATTCTTTATTTATTTAATTATTCATTTAAATCCCTTCATTTAATTAAAAAAATCTTATTTATTTAATTATTCTTCGAATATCAAGTCTTGAATTAAATGAATTATTTAATTCATTAATTTTATTTTAACGCATTCCTCTATATTTTAGATAATTATGTGAGTTATCTAAGTATTCACTTTTACTCGACTCAACATCTATTTTAACTGTTCAGTTAACTCTTCATTTGATGTTTGAGTGGTGTTCTCGAGTAATCTCTTCGTCAGATCATGCAATCATCCAGTTATAACTTATTTGTGTGTTCTAACTTATTTACGTGTACATGCGGATTAATTAAATATTTTTATTTCATTAATTAAACCTCGTGCATGCATTCGAACAGAGAGTCGTTATAATCAATCTTCATCTTTGTCATGCAAAGATATTTCTTATGTTTTTCGAATGCCAAACTGAAGATTAAATCATTTATTTAATCTTTAATCATATTTCTAGTTTGTATCACTCATGTCAATACTAACAGTTATCTGAATGCATGTCTAATCTATCGATCTCAACCGTTCATTGTGTATACACATAAAAATGGTCATGTCTATAATCCTGGCAATTAATTAAATATTTATTATTTAATTAACTTATCTAAAAATCCTCTACATATGATTAAATTTAATTAATTTAATTATATTGTTCATTCATCTTATTCTTCTTTCGTAATTAAATAAATTTATTTTATTTAATTATTTTCATACGTCCACTTAATTAATTAAATAAATACATTTTATTTATTTAAATTAATTATCATTGTTTGAATTTAAATTAAATCTTTTGATTTAATTAAGTTTAAATATTTCTCTTTCTTCTATTTTAAATTCTTCTTCTAATTAATTAAATATTTCATTTAATTGATTTCATAAATGTGATTTAATTAAATAAACCTTAATTAATTAAATATCTTTTGCTTTCTTTCTAAATCACAATTAGATATTTTATTTAATTGTAAAATCTTCTGAAATCTTCTCATATCATAATTAAATATTTTATTTAATTATGAGATCTGTTTTTTTTCAAAAATCCTAAATAAAGTTTTCTTCTTATCACAAACTTTCTTCTGCTTTTAAAGGCTTAATTAAATATTTTATTTAATTAAGAAAAAGTTGAATCTCCTCCACAAATAAATAATTGAATTTTTAATTCATTATTTATCAGCTTTTAAATCTTTCTTTTATTCTTTTAAAGAAAGATGATTTCTTATCTTCTTATCTTCTTCTCTATCATAAAAATAGAAAAATCTTGTTCTCAAGTTTTCTTCTATTTTCTCTTCAGTTTCATCCTTCTTCAACCATTTGATTTGCCAGGAATTATCACAACCGTCAATCAAGACAGCCAATCAGAATCATTCAAAAAACTCTATAAATACATGTGTGAATCCAAGCATTGGTAATAGGCAATTAATTAGATTTCATGCATTTAATTCATTTAGTATTCTCATATCATAGCCTCATGTTTACTTCAAGCATATTAGTTCAATTCAATATCATAGCTTAAATCTTGCATCATGCATCACATTTAAAATCTCATTCTTTAGGAAGACATTTTGTTGAGCCTAGCCTACAAATCTGAGAGCAAAAGCTGGAATCGACAAAAATACTGAAGATAGAGGACAATAGGACGACAATCAGAACAGAATACTGAGTTTGTATTTATTTACTTTTTATGTTATGTTTTGATACAATGTCTTATTGGTGTGCTTGAATAGTATTTATTTTAATTCATTTATGCATATTATTTTTTATCACATTTCTGGCGCCCACCGTGGGGCCTATGCCCCCATTTTAGACTTCTTTCTTGCAGGTTTTTCTTGCAGGTTTTTGTGCAGGTTTTCTGACATCTGACAGTGCATCTAGGAGATCCAAAAAAAATTCTTTTTGTAGGTACTTTGGCGCATCTAAAGATTGTTTCGCCGCATCTGGGCATTTCTGCAGCGCATCTAGGAAACAAAGTGGTGCATATGGGCATTTCTGAAGAGCATATAGGAGTTTAATTATCGCATATAGGACACCATTTAGTACATTCAAATATGTTTCGAGAAAATTTAAAAAAATTAGATTAGCGCATATAGGTTCTATTTTTGCGCATATAAGTTCTATTTTTGCGCATTTAGGTTCTATTTTTACGCATTTGAGTTTTGTTACTGTGCATCTATGTTCTATTTTCGCGCATCTGGGTAACAGAGTTGCGCATCTGGGTTGTAACAGAGATTCTGAGTCTGACGCCTTCCGCAGACAGAATTTCTTTCCATTTTCTTGCTGGATTTAAAATGGATCAATCTAGGGTAGCCACCACATCTTTATCATGTAGTTAAAATGAACCCCATGTCTATTGTGAAGCAAAATCTTCACTTAGATTAAATCATTTGTGATTTTGGAACACCTAAAATGAATCTGTCTACTCTTCTTAACTGTGTTTGAAAGTGGTAGGTGATTATGCTCTCACCCTGTGCAAACTAGGTGATCAGAAAACTAGACCCACTTTTCCCTGTGTAACCTTGACTTGATAATCGAAGTATCCTCTCCCCTTGTGCACTTGTGCGATCCTGGGTGCAAGAGAAATGGTTATTGACTTTAGAAATTGGGCCTGCCTGGGGATTTCATCACCTCAACGTGACTCAAACCGACAATGGAGCTAAGGCCAAGCTACCCACAACTGGTATATAAATGTAAATCTTAAGGGAAAACCTAAGGTTGCTTGTGCGGATGTGTCATACGGACGGAGTTGTACTCCCTTAAACCCTGTTGAGCTTAACTTCTTTAGGCTGGAGTGCCACCTTAATGGTGATTAATCTCTTGCCCCATGTATGGCCACTCAAACGGGGGTCCCGAACTAAAAACTCTTGTGTAGTAAGCCAAAATCCTTCTATTTGCTAGCGCAGCACCGGTCGGTGTGAAGGCATCCACACTTTCGTAGTTTGTAGTAGAGGTGATCAACTCGCCATGGGAGTTTCATGGGGGTTGGAAGCTTGGTTGGCCTAAGAAGAGAGTGCACTATAAGGGGGAGCCCGTGTAGCCAAGCTTCTGAATTCACACGCTATAGATATGCGGCTACGTGGAATCTAGCGGATATTGTCTTGGCCTAACCTAGGTTTTGCTTGTCTTATTCTGTGCTTGGTTACGATCAACTTAAATCAGACTGTTTGCTATGTTTTCAAAAACATTAATTCAGATAAAGGATCATCCAAAATGAACATGAAAAACTTTAGCTGAAAATTTTCAAAACTGGTCAAAAACTGTCTTTGAAACTGTTTTAGCGCATCTAGGAAAAACTGTAGCACATATACAATTTGTTATGGCGCATCAACTTCCTGGTTCAGCGCATCTGAGTAATCTTCCATCACATTTTGGGACTGTTTTAGCGCATATACTTCTTGGTTTAGCACATCTAAGCTCTATTTCTATGCATTCAAGGTGTTCTGTAGCGCATTTGACTCTTTCTCTAGCGCATATACCTCTTTTTGTAGCCCATTTAGGAAACAGAATAGCGCTTTTGGGTTTCTGTCAAAAATTTTACAAACCCAAATTTTTTACATTTCTCTCCCATGTTGAGGAAGTGGAAATCAACCAAGTTCGTTAAGAAATCAGTCTCCAATAGGATCAAGAAACCCAAAACGAACTTAAGTTACAAAGAAACCTTAGACCGCAAAGAATTTTTGTATAAGAGTTGACACGTCTTGCTACATTATTGTAAATTTCTCCATAGATACCAAGACTACATTAAAGGATTCACTGACGATTATGCTGTAGAACCTTTAGCTACTCAAGCTTATTATCAAAGATTAGTGTTATCTCAACATCACAATCTTAATCAACCTCTTGAGTTTGAGAATATACCACAACCTTCGATTGAATATTCAACACATCCTAGTCAAATCCTTCAGTGACCTTTTTGATCATATCATAAGATTTCTTTCATATGCCTATTTTTACAAGATCTCAGTACAACAAAATAGAAGAAGAGTCTCAACGAGAGAGTCCTACCCTTAACATTCAAGAACAAGGTGAACGTGGTAATCCTCATTTTAGTGTGAATCACAATCCTCTTTTCAGTGACGACAATATGGCTGATAGAGAGAAAAATCCATCTCATAAGTACAAAGACATGAACAAAACTCCCGTAGATAGTGACAATGAGCAAGAGGAAGAACTTCACATTAGAGAGGCTGAACAAGACCCCAATTTTCTTAAAGCCATAGAAAAGATCCTGCAACGTGACAAAGAAAAGTATTTTCTCTTCCTAGCCGATCAAGGAGCTAAACTGCCTAAGAATTTTGATACTGAGAAATTAAAGAGCAAAGAAGAAGAAACATCCCCATCTAATCTTACTGCTCTTACTCAACAATTTAAGGAACTCCAAGGACAAATCAAAGAGTTACAAGGGGGAACCACAACAAAGAAATACACTCTTGATGACATATGTCCTTATCCTTTTGATAGAAGTCTCAACATGATTCCATTTCCTAAACATTGTGAAATTCCCAATTTCGATCGTTATAATGGGAAATCAGATCCAATTGACCACGTTAGAGACTTATGAAACATGACTTTAGAGTTTGCACATGAAGACACTTACTTACTACGATTATTCCCTCGGAGCCTTGGAGTTAACTCTATGGAATGGTTATCTAAGATTACACCTCTTGTTCAAACATTTGAGGAATTGATCAATTTTTTCATAACACAATACGCCTACAACATCCAACACCAAATCACCATGATTGATCTTTGCAAAGTTGCACAAAAACCTGGTGAACCCTTCACTACCTTTCTTCAAAGATGGAGAAGAATGTTTGCTAGGTATCCACATCATGTTCCTGAAAAGGAAAAAATGGTTACTTTCATCAATAGCCTAAACTCAGAAATGAGCTATCACTTAAATCTACATTGTCCACCCTCCTTTGAGAAATTGATTGAGGATGCCATCACCATCAAAAGTGCTTTGGTCAAAAGAGGGACAATAAAACTTGACAGGGACAACCCTAGCTCATCTAACCATTACAACAATCAAGACAAGTCTAAATTTTGGACTCGCAACAAAAACATTATAAACGATGGTGTTGTAGATGCAAATCATGTCACGTCTAAGCTGTTTGTTTTGAGTACACCAAATACTACTCGTAACAATAATTACAACAATGTCAATTCAGTCGCGAATCAAGGAAACAATCTTCCCCCTCCAACGAACAACAATCAAGGGACTGTCAACAACCAAAACTACTATGGAAACAACAACAACAACACCTTAGGGAATACCTCAAACACAAACCCACAATGTTTTTCATTTCTCTAATAAGAGAACTTTCACTTCACTAGGACAATCCTTGGAATCTACTTTCAAAGAGGTTATGGAAAAAAATGTCCTTACTTTGCCACCTCAACGCAATTATGAACCTAGTATAAAACCTCCATCATGGAATGAAGCTTATTATTGTGATTATCATAGGTGCAGAGGTCATCGTACAAACAATTGTCAAGCTTTGAAGCATGCTATTCAAGACCTAATTGACAAAGGCATTATCACAGTAGAAGGACAACAAAAATCCAATGAAGATCACCAAGCATTTCGCAACCCTCTACCAAATTATCAAAAAGGAGAGTCTTCCGACAAAAATGTGAACCAAATCAATGACACTGTAATCTGTCACCTCTATACGGACGATGAGCGAGTCAACGTTATAAAAATCAAGGAAAAGATAGACAATGGAAAGTTAATGTCACAACAAGAGCACAAGCTAAAGTTGTCTTGAAGGGTGCTTCTTCGAAATCCACTGAGATCTTCCCTCCACATCGATATGACTTAGTTAACCAACTTCAAAAAACCCCAGCCCAAATTTCCATTTTAGAACTCCTAAAGATTTCTCCTGCACATAAGGAAATTTTAGACAAGGCCCTTTTTGAAACAACTGTATCCACGGATTTGAATGTGAATTGATTTCAAGCCATGGTAGGACATTTGTCCTCACCCACATGTCTTTCATTCTCTGACAAAGATGATGTTTACATGACTCATCCCCACAATTAATCATTATACTTAGAGGTCATGATCCACAAGTTCTGTGTAAAACGTGTCCTAATAGATGGAGGGGCTGGTTTGAATATATGTACCTTGAAGTTAGTCCAAGCTTTAGGATTTTTTGAGGACTCCATTGATCCTAGAAGAAAGATTACTATTAAATCCTATGATGATGAGGAAAGAATGTCTAAAGGTCTAATCATGCTACCAATCAGAGTGGGACCTGTTATCAAAAATACCTTTTGTCAAGTATTAGAATGGGATCTGGCATATAACATCTTGTTGGGTCGTCCTTGAATCCATGAGATGCAAGCTGTTCCGTCCATGTACCATCAATGTCTTAAGTTTCCATATGATGGAAAGGAAATCACTATATTAGCTGATAATTCAAACACCCAAACTTGTGCTAACATCAAAGCTAGTCAGGATAATTTGGTTCCAAACAATCGAGAAGCGCTTGCTAATACTTCTCCTAAGAATGATACACAAATCAGTCAATTAGCCAAAATCTTTGATAAGAAACTGCAGTTCAAGGAAAGTGGAGTTGGGGAATATTCTCTCTGTCTTGCTAATCTACCTACATCACCTCGATCACATGGACAACCTTCTATTACATAACAACAGATATCAGTAGCATCAACATCAGCACAACTACAAATAGTACCAACTACCAAGTTCAATGGACAATTTATCAAAGAAAAATTCCCTCTGGGGGATCCTGAAGATACAGCAATACTGAATTGGCTTTATAAGGATGAAGATGAAATAGTTCTAAATGTCACCTTACCAACTGACAGATATGGGAAAGGATATTCCATCATGCAAAAGATGGGATATGACAATGGTCCTCTTGGAAAAAGAAAATAAGGCGTAGTTGAGCCTATCCATCTTCTAGGGCTTGCTGCATATGATAAAACTGGACTAGGCTATGACGCTACCCCATCCAACCAATCACAGGGTAATGTTTTTACACTACAAGAAGGTTCTAATAAGAAAGAAGCATGTTTGGCATCAATCCTGAAGTTCATAGAAAATAACTCTGATACAGATTCTGCTGAATATGAATGGGATACCATCCATGATGATGAATTTTGGAGAGACAAAGAGGTAGATGTCATACACAAATATACACCAACTTTAATCAAAGGAGAAGGTTCAGGGTCCCAACCACAAGAATCTGGACTATAAAGCAGCTATGAGTCTAGTGATACTGAGTCAGATCTTAACAAACAAGACTATCAGGAGAATAGTACCATCATTGATCTACCTCATACCTTGGATCCTACCGATAACTCTGTTTTGACCCTAACCATCGCCGATTTCATATGACCAAATGACTTGTTACCTTTAATCCATCCTGATCTCATTGATTGGGATCTAACTGAACCTATTGATATACCTATTTTTCCAAATGATAAAGCTATCATAAACTTCCTTTCCGCAGATGATGTAAATAATTGTTCCACTAGCAATTTTCAGTATGAAGTCTTTAATCAGGAGAGTGTCAAGTCTCCTAGCTACAAAAATAAAAATAAATAAAAATGATCTAGTGGTGAAAAATAGAATCTGGCAGTACTAGATCAGACAAAAGATAAAATAAAGAGTGTATCAGATGGTGAAAACCTTTTTAAGGCACCAGTTGATGGGAAACTTGACACTCTCCCGGAGCATTATCATGAGCGATCGCCCATCTTGGTCGAGCCTACAAAGGAAATCAATATTGCAACTACAGATAATCCAAGGATTCTACAGCTAGCTGAATCAATGACAGATAAAGAAATCCCAAAGTTCATGAACTTTCTCAAAGAAAAGCAAGTCAATTTTGCTTGGTCATATGCAGACATGCCAGGTCTTGATCCGGATCTCATAATGCATCATTTGTCTATTAAACCATGAGCTAAACTAGTGAAACAAAAACTCAGAAAGATGCATCCTCATGTTGCACTGCTAGTTAAAGAAGAACTCAAGAAACTCCTAGATGCGGGATTTATAAGATCAATTGCCTATGCAGAATGGATTTCCAATATTGTCCCAATAGCAAAACTGGATAAACGCATTAGAGTGTGCACTAATTTCAGAGATCTTAACAAAGCTTTCCCTAAGGATGACTTTCTGCTTCCAAGCATTGACACTATAGTTGATTTAACAGCTGGCCATGCCATGTATTCATTAATGGATGGTTTCTTCGGTTACAACCAAATTAATATTGCACCAGAAGACCAAGAGAAAACAGCTTTCACTTGCCCATGGGGAACATACTATTGGAATGTCATGCCTTTCGGCCTAAAGAATGTTGGGGCTACTTACCAAAGAGTTATGACTATGATCTTTCATGACATGATGCACACATTCATGGAAGATTATGTGGATGACATATTGGAAAAATCATACACCAGAGAAGGACACCTAGAGATACTGTCAAAAATATTTACCAAATTGGAAAAATTCAAAGTTCGCCTAAATCCTAAGAAATGTGTGTTTGGGGTCACATCTGGAAAACTTTTAGGATATATAGTTTCAAAAAAGGGAATTGAAGTAGATCCTGCTAAAGTTTAGGCAATCATGGAGATGCCTCCCCCAAAGAACATCGTCAATTGAGATCATTACAAGGGCGACTTCAGTCCATCAAAAGATTCATTTCGCAATTGGCTGACAAAAGTCTACCATTCACACATCTCCTGCATAAGAATGTTCCTTTTAGATGGGATGACAAATGTGAAATGGAATTTCAACAAATCAAGCAGTACCTGATGAACCCACCAGTTCTAGTACCAGCAAATCCAGATAAACCATTGATCATGTATGTTGCCGCAACCGAGACATCCTTGGGAGCATTATTAGCACAAGAAGACTGTGAAGGGAAAGAATGTGCAATCTATTATATCAGCAGAACACTAACAAGTCATGAACTCAACTATATTTTTATTGAGAAGGCTTGTTTAGCAGTAGTCTTTGCTTCACAGAAATTTTGACATTACATGCTAACTCATACAATCAATCTTATTTCAAAAATTGATCCACTCAAGTATCTACTAAGTAAAGCATCACTAACAGGAAGGTTAGCAAAATGGGTTATGATTTTGAGTGAGTTTGACATCCACTACATTGATTGCAAAGCAATCAAGGGACAAGTTATTGCTGATCAACTAGCAGACGCTCCTCTACAAATAGAGCACCCCTTACACATTGAATTTCTAGATGCTGATGTTTTCACTGCATAATCTAAGCAGCTATGGTCCTTATACTTTGATGGTTCTTTTACTCAACATGGATCGGGGGAGGCATTCTCTTTGTCACCCCTCAAGGAAATACCATTCCTCGGTCATATAGGCTAATGTTTCCATGCACCAATAACATAGCTGAATATGAAGCACTAATCACCAAACTAAAGACAACATTGGAATGGAGGATTACCAAGCTACAAGTTTATGGTGACTCACAGTTAGTCATTAACCAAATCAATAATGATTATCAGACTAAAGATGATAAATTGTTGCCGTACAAGAAGATGGTCGATGACTTCAAGAAGTACTTTGTGGACATCCAGTTCACACAAATTCTAAGGCTCGATAACAAAGTAGCTGACGCTATGGCTATGATTGCATCATTGGTACAACTCCTAGTAAAACAGACTCGCTATGAATTTATGGTGGAACAATTATTTACACCTGCTTATGACACACCCGAAAGCCAAGTTATCTGCCATTTGGTAGGATCCGATTCACCCTGGTATGGTAAGATTTATACCTACCTAAAAGATGACATTTTACCACCTGACTTATCCGTAACCAAAAATGTAACTTTATTTGACAATCCTCTCGCTATACCCTTATCGATGATACCCTTTATCGTCGTGGTCTTGATGGTACTTTACTACGATGTCTTGAACGTGATGAATCTGACAAAGCTTTACAAGAATTTCATGGGGGCATTTGTGGTACTCATTCGAGTGGACTAACCTTATCCAAGAAATTGATTAGAATGGGTTACTACTGGCCTACAATGGAGAGGGAATCATTCACTTTTGTTAAAACATGCCCAAAATGTCAGATTCATGGGAATCTTATTCATGCTCCTGCACAAGAACTTCATTCGTTCACACCAACCTGGCCATTTTCTCAATGGGGGTTAGATCTAATAGGGAAAATTCATCCTTCATCCTCAAATGGGCATAAGTTCATCATCACGGTGACAGAATATTTCACTAAGTGGATTGAGGCAGTACCTCTATCTAAAGTCACCAGAAAACAAATTTCATCCTTCATACTCAACTACATTATTTGTTGATATGGTATTCCTAATGCCATTATTATAGATAATGGTCGACCTTTTAAGAATCAAGATGTTGATGAACTTTGTGAAAAATTCCATATTCAGCACAGATATTCCACACCTTACTATCCATAAGGGAATGGCCAAGCAGAGGCCTCCAACAAGACTATACTAAAGATTTTGAAGAAGACCGTCAATGATTCAGGGAAAGATTGGCATGTTCAACTCAATCCCGCCTTGTGGGCTTACAAAACTAGTGTCCGAACGCCAATAGGAGCAACACCTTTTGCCCTTGTCTATGGAGTAGAAGCCATATTGCCTTTAGAGGTTGAAATACCTTCATTAAGAGTATCACTGAAAGGTCTCATAACAGATGATGAATACAAAGTTTTCTGACTACAAGAGTTAGAACTTCTAGATGAAAAGAGATAGAGAGCAGCTGACCATTTGAAAGCATATCAAAAGATGATGTCTCACAGCTATAATCACAAATTAAAGTCACGTACCTTTCAGTTGGGTGATCTAGTTCTGAAAGAGAACCCACGCAATCAACAAGACAGAGAAAAGAAAGGAAAGTTTGAACCAAATTGGCTAGGCCCTTACGTGGTTATTGCAGTGTGCAGTTCGGGAGCATACAAGTTATCAACGCCAAAAGGAGACCTGTTTGATGAACCCATCAACAGCATGCATCTCAAGAAATATTATGTTTAAGTCAGCTATCATCATTCAGAAAAAGTCCTGAAGAAATACAAAAACAGTAGAAAAAGTCCTGAAGAAATACAAAAATAACAGAAAAAGTCCTGAAGAAATACAAAAATAGTAGAAAAAGTCTTGAAGAAATACAAAAATAGCAAAAAAAGTCCTGAAGAAATACAAAAATAGCAGAAAAAGTCCTGAAGAAATACAAAAATAGTAGAAAAAGTCCTGAAGAAATACAAAAAAAAGTAGAAAAAGTCCTGAGGAAATACAAAAATAGTAGAAAAATGCAAAAAATAAAAAATATGTCATAGGGTGAAAACCGGCAAACGGCAGTCTATTGACAGAAAAATGCAAAAAAATCAAAAAAATGTCATAGGGTGAAAACCTGGCAAACAGGCAGTCTATTGACAGAAAAAATACAAAAAAATCAAAAAGAATTCAGAAAAATGTAATAAAAATAGATAGTGAAAATCTGGCAAACAGACGCTATTTGTACCTCTCCATCTATTAATTCCTGTTTTGCACTTTGGCTTTTTAGCTTTCCTTTTTCCGCATTTTTTTCACATCTTAGGGTTATTATCACATCATCCTGTTGTCATTTTCCTAGAGTGATAAAACGTCTTACCATGGCTTGATCATTGTACATATTCCTTTTCACAAGTTGTGTCAATAAACGGGGCAAACACTCAACTGGGGGAACTTAACTTTCATAGCATGCTAAGACAGCTGAACAATGTCATAAGATCCGATCATGCAAACAAACAACCAACTCATGCAAAACTTTATCCGATCATGAAATACTTTGCAGCAGATATCCTATCATTGTCTATTGGATGATCCAAAAAATCTGAATAATGTATGAAATAACAATATTACACTTTGAACAAAGGTTGCTTGATTTTCAATATCATTACTCTGGAGCACACTCGATGATGTACTGAACTACAGTGGCAAGGAACGAGAATGATTTTTCTTTGTCTGTTGTCTTGAGGTTAACGGTCAATCTGATGCAAATATGTCATAAGACATGATGAACAAAGCAATATCATCAATGACAGTTCCACATTTGCATCAGAAGGGTGGTTAATCTTTGTCTGTTTATGCAATAAATGCTCAGGTCATCTTGGTTCAATTATACCTCGATGCTTGTGTTCACTTGCTATATCAAAAATCATGAAAGTTGTACTCAGGTCATCATTGGCGCTAATTCCCCCTCTGATGCTTGTACATACTTCCAACATTTTAAATGCTCTATGATGATTCAAGAAGGCTTATAACAGGCTCAACAAATTGGTTAATTTCATTTAGTTGCATATTTGTTAGATCATTGTATATATCTGCATATTGGATTCACACCAGTGTTTTGAAAGGCTGAATGAAAACATTGACGGTTGTCATGTAGTTTTGAACTCTTTGTGGACATTTGGACATCTCATTCATTCATTATCATTTTATCATTACCATCATCATTCTCATTTATCATTCATTCATTTTATCATGTCATTACCATCATCATTCTCATTTATCATTCATTCATTTTATCATTTTATCCTTATCATCATCTTTCTCATTTATCATTCATTCATTTTATCATTTTATCCTTATCATCATCTTTCTCATTTATCATTCATTCATTTTATCATTTTATCCTTATCATCATCTTTCTCATTTATCATTCATTCATTTTATGAAATATTCCGAGCCAATTTTTTCATTTTTTTAATTTACAAATTACAAGCAGTGCACCCGTTAAGGTTAGAGGAGTAAACCAAAACGTGCAAGAAAGCAACTCTAACCAGAATGGCGCCGATGATGGCGAGCATTGGTCAGAGGATCTTCCTATTCTAAATGCAGGAAAGAACTTAACGTCAAGTATGTGCTACCCAATCCAATAAGGAGTGAGGGGCGACCATATGACGGAGTGAATACAAAAAGCAATGCTTGAAAGGAACTACTGAAAGTTGAAACACTCAACACCCAAAATGTGCTTGCTGACCCAAAGTGGGTAAGTAGCGACCATAGGGCGGAGATGGATTACAATACAATATCAAATGTTGAAAGAGGAAGGAACATTACAATCTGATAAGCAAGAACCTAAATGGCTGCCAGTACTACTGCCAGCATACAATTTGAAAGATGACAACTTGCTATCAATTATAAATCAGTGTATGTGTAGTTTGCAACAATATTATTAATCCCTTTGCTAAGAAATGAAACTTAAATGGAGATAGTAATTGACAGATCCAACCTTGTCCAAGCTTAGCAAATCCTTAATGAAGTCTCCACAACGCTTGAAGGATTCCCACCACCATCCGATGAAGAAGTTGCAGATTTCTCCCCACTGTAAATCAGACCTGCACCTTACAGTGAATAACCAGCAACATATAGAACTCTTGAATTTCTTGGAACTCCCTTAATACCCATTCAAACAACCTAAGACTGAATGCAAAACATACATATGAAGGAGGCGCCCAAAACCAAACTAAAGAACTAAAATGCAAGGATTGTTTAATGCACAAATTTCAAGAGACTAAAAAGTACGGCCCAGCCAGGAAGGGCGATTTCTTATTTAAAAATCCAGATCTGCTTCAAAAAATCTATAAACTTACAAACATGGGCGCTTGGCCAATACGGAAGGAATGAGACAATACCCACAACCTAATTTTTTGTCTTCTTTGAGTTACAAGTAAAAAGGTGAATCTATTGTAATAAACAAGCAATTCTAAAACATGGCTAATATGCAGAACAGAAATCTAATATGCAATATGCAGATTACAATGCTCAATAATCAATGATCACAAACTAGACTAAGAATCATCACTAGTCGTTGTCTTACAAATGAGAAGAGATGCCCAAGCTAGGAGACCTTCATTCCTCGAAGCAGTTCCAGAGCCAATTCGGCAGCATAACAGTATAGTCATCAAAAGATGATCAAATGATGCACCAAGACTCCTCTTTATAATTCTTCAGTTGACTTCGCAAAACCCTAAAATCTACTTTTAGGTCAAAACCCACTCTCCTCAAGGATGGGCGTACTTTTCCTTCAAAGCTTAAGATTTGATATTTTAATTAAATATCATACTTTAATAAATGTGCCCCACATTAGCTTGCTCAGACTTTAGAAATAATTAAAATATTCCTTAATGAGGCGCCACCCTCAAAAGACCCCTTTTTTAAAACATCATTAAGTCATTAATCTAGGCCCATGGTCAACGTTAAAATATAATATTTAAAACGTGACTTTTTTAATTACATGACTTAACTTATCCCTCTGAATGTGCCCTGAAGCCAATACTGAGCAAAACATCTGACCAACTGAAGCAGGAAGTCAACCAGGCTGAACTCATCTGGAAAGCTGCCAAAAATAGAATTTACTAAAAATAGTAAATTCCAAAAAGTGCTCTGATTGCCGAGATGAACATACCATTGTGAAGCCCTCTGAAAACCCAGAAGGAATCCGCCATTGAATCCACCATCTCTGAGCAAAGACCTCCTCAAAATTTGGAAACCCTAATTCATCCTCCGACTAGCCTTCAGGTTCCCAAAGAAAGGCCAACGGTCACTGAAAATGTCAGGTTTGAGAAGGGGACATTACATTTTATCATTTTATCCTTATCATTATCTTTCTCATTTATCATTCATTCATTTTATCATTTTATCCTTATCATTATCTTTCTCATTTCTCATTCATTATCATTTTATCATCATTTATCATTTATCATTCATTATCATTTTATCATCATTATCATTTATCATTCATTATCATTTTATTATCATTATCATTTATCCATTATTATCATTATCATTATAATTTTCATTTTTCATTTATCATTTATCATTATCGTTACCATTACCATTCTCATTTCTCATTCAATCATTTTTATCATTATCATTTTATCATTTACTATTATTTATCATCATCATCTCATATCTTTTCATCATTTCATCACATTGCCATTTTCATTACATAAGCATTACCAAAAATATCATTTATCTTTTCATCAAGTATCATTATCAGTATCACATTCATTATCTACCATTTCCATATCATAATTTCATGATGCATTTCATACACACACTATTCATTTCTACATTTGCAACAAAAATATAAAAAAATCAACAACTCATATTCACATTCTCACAAATCATTGCATCTACATCCTAGATCATCCATTTGCATCATATCATTAGATCATCCTGCATCATAAGATTAGTCCACAAAAACAATAAACACATATCAAAATCCATCTCATGTCATACATGCATAAAAGTAACATCCATATAACATCAAAAATGCACAAACATATCATCATCAAAATCATCACCGATGTATATCATCGCTCATCAAAATAATACAAATATCCAATGTCCAATGAAACTACAAAGTTTAAAACATGATACATGAGATATGATCAAAACTCAATATACATGCCCTGCAAATGTGCAAAACTATATCAGTCCCAAACACTAGCTGGTAGATGCACCTGAAGGAGCTGGTCCAGAAGGAGGTGGCCTGCCACTAGTCCCTGCATCAGGATCTCGTCGAGGCCCTGTAACCTCTCTGCCATGTGTCAACGTCCGTGATCGGGTCCTCGTCCTACTATGTGATCAGGGATAAGCCTCTCGCCGCTCGGGAGGGTATAACTCCTCATATCGAACTCTATAGTACTTGGCCTCTCTGGCTGCCTCAAATCCCTCTATAATGGCCTCTCGTAATGAGGTACTCTCTACGGTACCCATAAGTCTTTGTGCCACACCCTCCGCCTCCAGTGCCCACCGTCTAAGGGCATCCCTCTCTGCTACCAACTGTGTCACCTGGGAATCAAGGGCAGGCATCTGAGCCTGTACCTATGCCTGAGCCTGTACCTATGCCTGAGCCTGAACCTATGCTTGTGCCTGAGCCTGCATCTGTGTCTAGGCATGTGCAAGCTGTGCCTGTAACTACACTATCACACTCTAAGCCTGAGCTAGCTAACTCTGTAGCTGTGCCTGTTGTCCCTGAAAAGTCTGCACCTGACCCTGCAATGCATCTATCTGTGCCTGCTGAGATGAGGATGACACCCTAATCACTGTCTGTGGTCTACCACCGGATCTGGCTCACTGTAGAATCTGTTCTCTGCCCAGACTATCCAACCTCTGCTGACTCTCCTCATCCCCATCATCCCCATCATCCCCGTCATCTGAACTATCCTCCTCCCCTCCATCTCCGCTCTCCTCCCCTCCATCTCCGCTCTCCTCACTCTCCTCTCCCTCCTCCTCTCCTCCACCCATAGCCTACTCTCCACCAGCCACATCCCCCTATATCCCTGCCCCTGGCTGTGGCACTACCCCAATCACCCGTGGCTCATCTGGCACTGTAAATCATGGGAATGGATGCGTATGAAAGTACTGTGCATAATCATCTGTCATCCCTGCATCCTACACCTCTAGCCTGTCCGTCCATACCTTTGGTTGTAAGGAAGAATACTCTGTATATGCTGCCTAGTATCCAATGCATGGCCCCCATCATAGATCACCCTTGCGCCGCCCATAATGAGCAACGCCCTGGGGCATCACCTATGTAAATCCAAACTATCTAAGGACCCGTAATGCCAGAAATCTCTCAATAATAAAGGGCGTCCACCCTATCAGATATCGTGGTCTACAAACAAAAGGCATCTCTAGGTGATCAGTCACCCACGCCTCACAATCCGTGTAGGGTCTCTATATCACTGCATCAATGTCATCCAAAACCCGTCGCCAATACTCTACCTTGCCCAGCTTTTGCTAGACAACGGCACTAGAATATGCATACACATAAGGCCTCCCTACTAGCCTATCTCTCGTGCAAAGTGGTCTCGTGACTGCAATGTGCTCCCACGCCCAGATCTGTAGAAGCATCACTCCACTCGCCAAGCTAGTAGATCCTCTGTAGACAACCTGATGGAGATCATGATACATATCAGCTAATACATAGCTCCCCCAGGCAAACCTCCATGGCTATGTCACCAACCACTCCAGCATCCTACCCCATCCAATGGCGAATCCCTTCGACCAATGGTCCGGTCCAAGGAACCCTCCGATAAATGCAGCCAATACAGAAACTAAAGATGGATACCTACTGAAATCCTCCCAGTCTATCTAGTAACCACATATGCTCGGATCGCCACATATCTGTCGCAGCGCCTCAGTCCCACCAATCTCCTTGTGGTCATAAACCACAAGGGCACCAACAACTGGGATCCCAAGAATCCTGTACACATCCTTGGGTGTCACACTCATCTCACCAGTCGGCAGGTGAAAGGTGTTATGCTCCGAGTGCCATCTCTCTGCCAAGGCGGTCAACAGTCCCCTATTGGCCCGAATGCCTCGCGGCATCGCCAACAAAGGTCCCAATCCATAATCCGCTATCAACTGTAACTCGACAAGGGTAAGCTCTCCTATCCGCTCCCAACATAGTGGGAACCGCTCTCTAATCTGGAGGCTTTTGAAAGCCTCTATTTTGTTTGACCATCACAACGGACACATTAATCAGACTCATATCATGTGATCTATCTATCCAACAAATTCAATCAATGACCCATATCAACACAATCACCCAATCCTATCACTGACCCATATCAAATGCTACATCAATCTATCTGAATATCAAATCAATTTACTCTATCATCATTTACTATTTGTTTTTCTTTTCAGGAAAGCAAATTTATCAACACAACAAATCATTTTTTATTTGTACTTCAATCATGAATGCAAATTTATATCCTCATTTTACTATTTGGTTTCTATCATAGAAAGCAAATTTATCAACTATCTACTCTTTGTTTTTCAATTGCAAGAAGCAAAGTTATCAACCACACACATCAATCAATCAATCAAATTACTCTTTGTTGATTCGTCACAAAGATATCAGCTATCTACTCTTTGTTTTCTATTGTGGAAGCAAAGTTATCAATTCTCTATCAGATTTTTCTATCATAACAGCATGATGGTACTACAATTCATCTATCTATTGACTAAGGAAGCAATTTAAAACATCATTTTTCATCACACAAGCATTCTATGAAAAATTTTCTAAATGCACTATTCTGTTGCCCATATGCGCTAAAACATAAATGCGCTAAATTTTTTCTCATATGTGCTAAACTGTTTCCTCAATGCGCTAAAACTCGAGATGCGCTATTCTATCCTACGGATGCGCCACTCTAACTCTCATATGCACAACTCTATCAATTGAAAACCCTAGCCCTAGATGCGCAATTCTATGCCCTAGATGCGCTACAAGATCAACCTAGCCGATTCTAACCTAGATGCGCTACTCTATCTATCGGATGCGCTAAAGGATCAATTTTTACCCTACTCCTATATGCGCTATGGAATTTTCTATATGCGCTAAGAAATTTGTTGAATGCGCTAAAACTTTTCTTAGATGTGCTAAAACTTTTCTTAGATGCGCTAAAACATGCGAAAAAAACTAAATCCGATCTCAAACATTTGAAAAATTGATTAAAAATGCGAAATTTGAAATCTTAAGCGGTTGGAATCACTCACCGGGGGTCCATACGCAGCTGGTCTCTGGTATCGGTGCGCTCGCTTGAATCTATGCCTGTGTAATGGGATCTCCATCTCGCCAAGTCACTATCAGAGCTCACTTTTTACTGTAGCAGCAGGGTGAAAATGACACTTCATTTTACCCCTTTTACCTTATAAGGGTCTTTTAGGGTGGAAGTTAATGGCATTTTCCATTTCTTTTCATATTATTTTTCACCGGGCCATCACAAACATCATCTATTGGGAGCTAAATCACTGTTTCCCTATCATTCTCGATATCATCTTCCGTAATTTACCTCCCCGAATATCATCGACATCAAAAATTAGAAACATAGCAGGGGCAATTTTTTTATTTTCTTTGAAGCAATCGTTTCACACATCACTTCAAGAGGGAAAATGTATACACATAAAAATGGTCATGTCTATAATCGGCAATTAATTAAATATTTATTATTTAATTATTTTCTAAAATCCTACATATGATTAAATTTAATTAATTTAATTATATTGTTCATTCATCTTATTCTTTCTTCATGATTAAATAAATTTATTTTTTAATTATTTTCATCACGATCCATAATTAATTAAATAAATACATTTTATTTATTTAAAATAATTATCATTGTTTAATTTAAATTAAATGGTTTGATTGGATTTTAAATGTTTTTCTTATTTCTATTTTTCTTCTCTAATTAATTAAATATTTCATTTAATTAATTTCATAAAAGTGGTTTAATTAAATAAACCTTATTTAATTAAATATCTTTTGCTTTCTTTCTAAATCACAATTAGATATTTTATTTAATTGTAAAATCTTCTGAAATCTTCTCATATCATAATTAAATATTTTATTTAATTATGAGATCTTTCTGCTTTTCAAAAATCCTAAATTAAAGCTTTCTTCTTATCACAAACTTTCTTCTGCTTTAAAAGCTTAATTAAAATATTTCATTTAATTAAGAAAAGCTGAATGTCACCCACAAATAAATAATTGAATTTTTAATTCATTATTTAAACAGCTTTTAAATCTTTCTTTTATCTTTTTAAAGAAAGATGATTTCTTATCTTCTTATCTTTTCCTCTTTCATAAAAATGGAAAAATCTTGTTTTCAAGTTTTCTTCTATTTTCTCTTCAGTTTCATCCTTCTTCAACCATTCGATCTGTCAGGAATTATCACAACCGTCAATCAAGACAGCCAATCAGAATCATTCGAAAAACTCTATAAATACCTGTGTGAATCCAAGCATTGGTAATAGGCAATTAATTAGAGTTCATGCATTTAATTCATTTAGTATTCTCATATCATAGCATCATGTTTATTTCAAGCATATTATTTCAATTCAATATCATAGCTTAATCTTGCATCATGCATCACATTTAAAATCTTGTTCTTTAGGAAGACATTTTGTTGAGCCTAGCCTACAAATCTGAGAGCAAAAGCTGGAATCGACAAAAACACTGAAGATAGAGGACAAATAGGATGACAATCGAAGCAGAATACTGAGTTTGCATTTATTTACTTTTTATGTTCTGTTTTGATACAATGTTTTATTGGTGTGCTTGAATAGTATTTATTTAATTCATTATGCATATTATTTTCGATCACACACCATGAAAGGTTGATGTCTTCCCCGTGGTAGAGTGGGGTCATGGTTAATACTAACAGAGGGAACCGCTATACCACGAGGGGTTGAAATGAAGCCCGTGGTAGGGTGGTAAGCTAAGAATAGAGGTAATAATGCACTGCCATACTACTGAGGGTTGGAATGGAGCCCGCGGTAGAGCAGTGAAATAAGAATAGAGATAAGGAGGAACTGCTATACTATGGGGGGATGAAAAATGTCATGCGGTAGTGTGGTAATCTACTATTGGAGCATTAAACGTAGGCCAGTCACATCAATCAACATTGAAGTATGAAATTCAGCTCAGTATGAAATATTTGAATGATGAACTTAAGATATGAAATTAATGTGGTATGCTATCAAAATTTAATAAGGAAAATTGAGAATTTGTGCCCTCGTGCTAGCAGAAGCTTAATACATGCAAGCTCAAAGTATGATAGTGGAAGAATTCTGGAGAGCGAGCAAAATTCTGGGTAAGTCTACTTATCATTCACTAAAATTTAAACAATGGTGCCAAAGAAATCAGAAGCAGGAAATAAAAAGGAAGAAAAATCTAGTAGAATTTCATTGCAATCGCCATTACTTGCCCTATTACTTGGTTCAGTAGATAAGGGTTATAAGAAAGTCTTTAAGGATTTAGCTCAGGGGTGTAGGGACCCAATAATTCCATAGTCTGGTGGAATTTACATTGGTATTTTTATAGGAACGGAGATGAAAGGGTTCCAGTGTCAAACCCATGGAATTTTGACATAGGAAAATTAGTTGTTCCTAATGTTTTTGTTGATGTCGAGCTAATAAGATCCTTGGCCAATAGATATCATGGCCCATAAAAAATGGTCAGACTTCCAGATGGTCAATGTCTAGTAGATATCTCGAGGGAAGCTATAATTAGGTGTTTTGACCTAAACAGGCAGACTGTCACTGAAATTGACTTAGGGAAGCTAGAGAAAGAATATAGAAGGTTGAAAAGGACCTATAGAACTGATGAACTCCCCTTACACATGAAAAGGGGTGACAAAAATAGAGTCTTTCCCATTCACTCTTCAAGACTTGAACCCTTTCCAATGTCTAACTTTCAGACCTATTTCAAAAATACCTACTATGCATTATGTCAAATTCTTAGGGTTGATGTAGATGAGAATATGTTGATAGGGTTGATGAGAATGGCCATGATTATCCAGCATCCTGAATCAAATGTGGGGTTTGATTTTGTTTCATTCATTAAGGAATAGATTCATGAAGGTCTGTTACAAGTTAGGGAAGCCAAGGCCCCCATAACTTTTAGAAAGTACTCCTTATTATGTCATTTGATTCTATCTCAAAATGAAACAAAATGGACAAAGAGGATGAAATTGAGAACGCATCAGAATGGAGCTATGCTCCCAGTACAAAATTGGTGTTATATTTGGGACAGTAAATGTAATGAAAGTGATTATTTTGTATTTAGGGATTATTTTTTCATCAGACTGATTGCTTAGCTTGGTTTTCCTACACCAAGATTACCACAATGCCTAATGGATGTCATGAGACCCCTACAATACAAAACGGATCAAGGTTTTACACATAATTATGTTGATTGGTTTTTGATGCCACAACACACCATCATCAAGGTATATGGTTGTGATCAGGAAACTTATATTTTACCAAAATTTGTGCCTAGAAGAGTACTGTTTTTAGAATTTATGTGGCAAATGCTCTATATGGAGCATGGTTTGATGAAAAATCAAAAAAAGGCACATTTCTACTTGATTTGATGGTATTTGAAGAATTGTCAATTGGATCAGATATGTTGGAGGAATTGTAGAGATTTATAAAAGATATTTTTTCTCTTAGATCAGGGAAAAAGAGAATATGTGATCCAAAAGGCCACATCAACAATATCAGAAGAACCCTACTCACAAAGAGGGCAATAAAACATGAATTTGATCCAGAAGAGGATGTACTAAGAAACCTGGTCCATTTGGCAGATGTGTTTGAAAGAAATAAAAGATGGTTAATGATGATGAGAGGGGAGGATCAAGAGAGAGGAAAATATAAGAATTTCAAAGGGTTTTCTAATGAGGAGCCAGATTTGTTGAAAAGAATGCAATTAGTCCTTCGTAAATTTGATGAATTATCTAAAAAGGCTCAAGAAGAGAAATCAGTCCCACTTCCTACACCCCAGCCACTAGCATCCACAGCCTCTACATCACATACACCACTTTGATCACCAATTTATCCATCTCCTCCATCTCAAATAGATGAGCCTCCTACTAAGAAACAAAAGATTGGGTCACTAGTGGACTATGAGTCAAGTTATGAAGAACAAGAGGTAGTCTTAACTTTTCCTGAGATGAAAGAGGTTGCAGAGAAATAGAAAATCCTTGAGCCTCATGATCCCAAGATGAGAATATCAAAGGAGGCTATTGATGCAAGATGATGAAAAAATTATTGCTTCCCTAAGATTCATGGAGGATGATGACTTTATCCATACTAGGGAGTTCAAATATTTTTGGATAAAAATGAAGATGAAACAATTTGATGACAGACTAAAAATTAACCTCATTGGAGTTGATGATTTGAAACATGCATAAGTGTAGGCACAAACAATGGCAGAGTTAAATATTGACAATGCAAATATTACTCCTAAAGAAGCAAGAGAATTAGTGTTAAAAAGTAACATGCTCATTATACCAGGAATGGAGCTCTCCAAAGTGTTTCTATTGGATCAAATCAGAACTCAAGATGATCCCAAATTGGTTGCAAAATTTGATTCGGAAGAAGGAGTATTAGGGATAGGATATAATCCAACCACCCAGACCCTTGCCCTATGGATGAAACAGAAAAGCACAAGGAAGCCTAGGCTTCTAGATGTGGTGTAGGAAATGAGAGGGTCTACTCTAGTCATAACTATGGAGGAAATTAATCCCATAGAAGCAACAACCATGAAAATTCATTCAGCAATGTTTACAAGAGATGTAGTGGAAAACATGGAAAAGAAGATGACAGAGTATGAGAAAAGACTCAAACTATCAATTGAGGAGATAAATAAGTTATTCATTGAAAATGTCAGATTGAAACAACAATTATAACAAGCCACATATGTAAAGGGGAATGAAATGGTTGTATATCATCCACCTGCTTTAATTCAAGATCCATAGATTCAACAATTGAAAGAAGAGGTTGAGAAACTAAAGAATCATAATATGGATGATATCAAACGACACATCTTGAGTACGTTGGAGGAAATACTAAAACACAGATTTGACATTTTAAAAGAGAAAATAAGTGGAGTTCACGAGGGCTTTAGTTATTTGGTAAAAGCTCTAGAAGAGATAAATACTAATTCCCCTATCTTAGAGGAATTGCAGAAAAGATGACAGCCCACTTACCATATCTTAACCACTCTGTGTAAAGCCACACAAAGAGATCCTGATGCACCCCCAAGGTTAAAACCTACTCAAGAAATGGTAAAAGGAATCATTGATGAGCATAAGTATTTTATTGATATGAAGAAGAAGGTAGAAAACAAAAGGAATTCATTTGATTCAATAAAACACAATTTTAGCCCTCTGATCGTTAAAGGTGATGGTCAACTAAAGCATGTGGATGAATGGAGAAATGAATTTGATCAAATGGTTCCACAACGTTTGACACATACATGTTGATGGTAATATCAATATGGAAAAATTTCATGCTCTGCTTGATGGATTTATTGCATTGGATAATGGTTATACAATGTTTGTTGTAGATGCCAGAAACTTGCTTGATAGGAGATGGAAAAGCCACCTGTCAAACTTCACTATTGCATAGGAATACAAGTGGCCGAATGATTTAACCATAAGCAACTGATAGGAGAAATACCTTGGTTCAGATGAAGATTAATCACTATCAATGATGATTATTATAAAGTAAAAGCTTTGCATAGGTCTTTGGTGACTTGGGATTTTACTCAGAGATTAATAGAATTGTCATGTGTTAGTTGTTAATTGTTTCAGTAATATTTTACATGTTAGTTAAGTTTTGTTGTCAAAAGTAATGTCTTTTGGTCCAAAGCTTGTTGCCTCTCCTATAAATATGAGAGACTAGGACCAAGAAAAAATTATTAAGATATGAGTAGATAGAAGAAGTAGGAGAATAGGGATTGATATAATGTTTACATCATAAAGGACCAAGATGTACGTGTAAATTTTTTTATGAAGTTAATGGAAAATCTTTGAATCAATGGCTCTATGTTGGTATCAATTGTTTGTTAAGTTATTTGAAGATATTTCCAGATTGTCTCCATATTTAATATTACTCTATTGTTTAAATTGATATATCAAGCATATTTTCAATTTATCAGTGCACATTTGTTGTATCTGTGTGGCATAATTAATTGGGTCTTTCAAGTGAAGATTAAATTCCTCTTGATTATTCACAACCACTTAGGAATATTATTTTGGATTATTAAAGAAGAATCTGATAATTGCATCCCTGCTTGTTTATACAAGTTATAAACATAGAAGTTCCAAACAGTTTGAATTATTTCTCGTCATAAGTCACTTGTCTCTAATTTCTACTTGACTCCATATATCCAGCATAGCATTGGTCTTCACATTTCATCACTTAGTTTCATTTCATTTTAAATGTTTTAAATCTGTTAATTGAACATATTTATTTGATACTGCTTATACAATTTATGCTAGATTAGTAGTACATCTGTTCACTTTCAAATTTCCATTGTGAATAGATTATTGTTGGAGGAATCACATAGTTCAAGTCTACTTCATTCACATAGGTAGACCCACCTAGGTCTGGTGGCACTTGAAGAGAAGGTCTAAAACCATTTGGCCTTATATGTTACCCTGAAATGTACCAATAGTTTGGCAACCTCTTGAGGTATTTTTACCTGGATTTTTGAGAGCTAACAACATGAACGAGGAAGCACATTGTACAATATCGACATAGGCACATTGCATTCATACTGATCGACAAAAGAAATCGGGTTGTATATTTTGATTAAAAGGGAACAAATAGAGAATGTAGCACCATAGGAAATGCATATTGGCATAACTCATGAAAGTTTCCCCAGAAAATACTCATCGCCAGCCATCGGAAGCCTAACAAGTGACAATTCCGATCTCATATACTACTCCAATGAAGATAAAAGGCTCGTATCGAGGACACATTCTTTTTGTTCTACCAATGGGTTATTCAAGAAAGTAAAATATAGACTCACTCAAGATTTCAGCATGAGGTATATCGATATATTTCATTGGAGGAACACATTGATATCAGAACAATAGAAAATGGACCACCCAACGACACATCTTACACTGATAACATTTATTCGGGAGAACATATCTCAAGTTACACTGACAAGGGAATAATCAAAGGAAGATGTTGTGATGACATAGTGGATAAAATAGGGCACTAGCAATGAAAGACTTATTTTCTGGAGTAATACAATACCAGTACTTTTCTATTTGTGTGTGGAAGATTCTTTCATTTGGACTAGTTCTCTGTTGTTTCTTTTCAAGCAATTGAAGGAAATGTAAAATGCATTCTAATTAATCTCCATGACTATCTTATAATTACCTCTCACTTTCCTTAGTCTACCTTCCCCATTAGGTACTCCCCTTCAAATTTTTTAATGGAGTTGGGATCCCAAATGCGATCTACATGGACCTTTCCTACGAACTTAGGAAGATATTTAGGTAATGTATACCATGGTCTGGTATACCATATATCCCTCCACCATAGAACCTTTAGGATGTTCTTTTTGTCTAACCAAAGCCTTCAAAAAATTCAAGTGCCTCTCAACCATCCACATTGACCTTGTGTGTACAGGTCCACACAATTCAATCCCCTCAACTTGGTGTATGAGGTAGGGTTCTTGTGCATTGAAAAATGTCGAAGGTAGACAATTTTGCATTTCACACATTAGACGAGGAATTTTTCTCTTCCAATAATTTATATCTTCTTACTGGATTTCTTTAGATGACAACCATCTACAAGTGATTCAAGGTACAAATATATTAATGATATTTAACAAAAATATACAATATATTACATAACAAGCAAAACAAATAGAAAATATAAGATCTATACAATGAATTGAACAAATATCACTACTTACCTCATGTATTTTCCAAGATCATATATAACTTGCTTGACATTGTTGTCAAAGTTGTCTGGGAGAGATAGAGGTAGAACATACTACAACAATTATAAAATGATCTTTTCATTATTTTTCCAAAACTAGTAAACATAATACACTGAAAAGTACATGTAGTATACAAATATATATAAAATATACCAGAATAATTACCTTAGTGAAGGTATGCCAATCATGCATTTTCATCCCTGACCCAAATTCACCTTTCTTTGTTATGATATTGTTAATGTTCACAGCGAATCCTGTGGGAAATCAAATTTTTCGTATGACTTCTTTTATAGCAATGCTTTGCTGCTCGTTAATAACCAAGGAAGGGCACTTATATTAATTTGGTCTCCATCGCTATTTAATTGAATGACATTTTTCATTGCATGATTGGCTTCCTAAATGTCACTTTTTGAAAATTTTTCTTTGTCATGCCCTCCATCCAATATTTTCCATAACATTTCTGTTATATTCTTTTCGATATGCATTGTATCAAACAAATGTACAATTTGTAGCTGCTCATAGTAGGGCAACCTACTAAATTGTCTGGGATAACTTTTCAATATTTGTGGAAGCCGACCATTAATGCCTTTACGACCTTCATGAAGCATATAAGTTAAACAAATTAACAACGACAATCATTGTCAATTACAACATGAGTAAACAAAACACAATATAAAAATATAAATTCCAAACATATCATATATGATAGATAAACAATTTGATCCGATGTATAACCTTGACGATTAATTCTATTATATTCCAACTTCCATAGGTGAGGTGTCATTCTTCATGGTTTTGATGTAGTCTCTTCTTTCCCATTGAAAAGCTATTTTTTAGTAGTTCGATACTTATGATTTTTGTGGAGGAAGTGCCTATACTCATCAAACACTTGCTTTCCTAAACTTATTGAATGACTAGATTTCATCTTTGGACCACAAACTGGACATGCAAATTTTCCCTTTGTTTGAAGACCTACAAAATCATATATAATTGGATTAAATATGTCAATTTTTATAATTATATATAATGAATAGATTATTTAAAAAATATGCATGATATCTACTTCATAAAATTAAATATCGTTAAAGTACAATCAAACATTATAACATACAACAAAAATGTGTTAGCCCTAAGGCATCATGAATTGTCCATACAAGCATTGCATGGAATTGAAATTTTTTTGTCCTATTGGTCTAGAGACATCATACATAGTGACGCCATTCCATAACTTTAGTAACTTGTCGATAAGAGGCTTGATATATACATTCATATATTTAACTTGGTACTTACCTAGTTGAATGAACATAAACATTACATAATTATTATAACCATTTTACTGCAATATATATAAATTAATGTACATGACTATTAAATGAAAAAAAATATAAGTCATGCAACAAATAAGACAAATGAGATGCTACTACGTTAAAGAAAATTGATGTAAACAAATACCTGGAACAATCATTTCCAACATTATGTGCTTGCTCTTTTTTGACATCCGTGGAGGAATGTTATTGTTGATAACAAAAATAAGTCACACCGAGTAAATAGATCTCAGCTCTCCAAATGGATTGACACCATTCATTGCCAATGAAAGCCTAAGATTATGAGGTTCTTCTTTAAAGTGTGGCCATTTTTCCTCCATGACCTTAAATGCATAACCATCCATAGGCATTCAAAGAATGTCATCTTCACTTCTATTCCATACATGGTAACCCATAAATTGCGCTAGGATTTCACACCTAAGTAATCGTTGCATATGTGGAATAATGGGAATATAACGAATAACCTTGTGAGGCACCTTTTTTGTTAGTTGATCTGTTCAATATCTATTGGTATGACATTATAGGCATTCTGTTGCAAAATCATTTTTTTATGATATATAATATGATCATTAGGACATGCATCTATTGCTTGATACTCCATTCCAATATCTTTCATAATGGTAGATAAATCTCGGTATGAGCGAGGTAAAATATTTGATGGTGGTAACAAAAATTCACCTATCAATCTACAACAAAAAAATAATTTGTTATAAAGAATATTAATGGTACATATTTCATCTTTTATTTACTAGTGATGAACTAACAACAAAAATAGATGAAAAAGATGACATATATGGCATACCTTAACATCCGTGAGATTGCTATGTTTGATAAACCATTCATAACCTTCAAGTTCACCAACAACAATACAACAAAGAGAAGAGTTGTTTGGGAGCCTTCATAAAGGGGCTTGTATGCCTTCTCAAGTATAGGTAAATCATGAACATCATCAAAGTCATCTTGATCATCATGATCAACTATGCCACTAAATGTGTCATGGATCAATGCATTTGTACCATCATCTTCAATTGTGTTTTCTAGCGCATGATCATCTTCTTCAATAGGATCATTAACTTCATCTTCGATATTCACAGCTCCATGTTCCTCCACTTGCAAAACCACATTCTCTAGGCCGTGATAATCCATATAATGTGCCCTAGGGTGCCCCACCTTTATAATAATGATCGACACAAATAAACCATGATCATGTTCAAGTGATTTTTTATATATATAAAAAATGTTAAAACAATATAAACATTTACAAATTCAATCAATATAAAGACATATAATGAACAACTTACCAATGGATGATAATCATGCCCCCCTTGAACATGACCATGTTTCCTACAATGTTTCTCAGTTGTTGTGATTAAAATTCTTCTTGTCTTTAAGCCCTTGCAATTATTGGAAGGAAAATAACATTTCCCATCACCCTTTCTTTTCAATCTCGCCCACAATCTAGCAAGTGTCTCTTCATTTTGTTCTGCACTAATATTATCTGACATGATTTTTCTTTACCAAGCTTGAATATTTAGATCTTCAAAAAATATCAAACTCACACTCCAATAATTTTTAATCATAGATAGGTAACAAAATTTAATAATTATGATATTTTGCACCAAAAAAATTTGGCCTAGAACATCCACAAACTATCACAAATATAGAAAATTCGCAAGTATAGAAAATTTGCAAGTATAGCAAAACACTATCGCAAGTATAGATAAATTGTCGAACTCACTTTTATTTATTAAAAAACATTCATCGGAACCCTAACGAACTCTAACCATATACTCATCATCCCACAAATTAAGGAGTCTAACCATATGTTGGCCCACAAATTGATGGAAGGGGATGGTTGACTTTAAGTGTATGTCAAAATAGAGATGAAAATCATGGAGCATCACAATTTCGATGAACATCGGCATAAATTTTATTTTTTTTTGAAAATTTCACATTAAATACATAGGTACCCGACGATACATCTAATTATACATCTTTCATTAGAACGTTTTGTCGTATTTTTTAGTCAAATGAGTTAGTGAAAGAGAGAGAAAAAGAGAGAAGAGGAGAGACATATATAGATATAGTCACATAAAGAGAGAATAGAGAGATGGAGAGATAAAGAGAAATAGGAGACAAAGATATATATAGAGGTACAAATATCAGGAGATAGAGGGAAAGGGGGAGAGAGAGGGGGAGATAAATAGGGATAGAAAAAAACAATAAGGGGAGAAATATATGGAGAGGGAAATAGACAGAGAAAAGAAATGAGAAAAATATAGATAGAGGAAGAGAGAAGGGAAGACAAATATAGAGAGCAATAGGCGAGAGAGGAAGAGAGAGATTAAGAGATAATAAAATATATAAAAATAAAGAGGAAGGCAGAGGTATAAAAAGATCTCTCTTTCTCTTTCCATATATCTCTATATATATCTCCCCATATGAACCTCTCCCTACCTCTCTTTATATCTCCCTCTCTCTAGCTCTCTTATATAACTTCCTATCTCTATCTTTAGATCCTTCCATCTCTCCTTCTCTCATTCTCTCCCTCTCTCTTTGTCTCCCCCTCTTTCTTTCTCTATTTTTCTCTCTCTCCCTCTCTCTCTCTCTCTCCATTTCCATCTCCATCTCCATATCCATCTTCCTCTTCCTCTCTATCTCTCTCTATATCTTTATCTCCTTACCTTTCCTTACATTGTAAAAAAAGACCAAAAATTTCCTAATTGGCTTTCCACACTTCTTCGGTATACCCATTGCCCACTAAGGTGCAATTGCTAGTTATTAATATTATAAATAAATATTGGTATTGGCATTTAATATTGTGCACATTCCATGGTTCTACACACCCTTATGCTTTGCACAAAATTGTTTATGCGAAAGGACAAGAAAGTAATGGGGACCACATTGCAATAATTTATTTATAACATATGATATAAATATATTGTATCATATTATATTATATAATTAATATATTATAGTATATTGTATTACATAGATTGTAGTAGATATGTATGAATACTATAATGTATAAATTGTTAATAACTACTTTTAATATTATTACCTTTTTTGATATCATATATAAATATTTTTATTAGCATTTAATACTTTATTGTATACAAAAAATATAGTGTAAACATAAATATATATTATAGTATATTATAGCTAAATATAGTATATTTAATAATATAGAATAAATTTATTTAAGATATAATAATATATATATTAAATAAATATTATAATATATAAAGTAATATAGATTAAGATATTAACATAAATAACATGTAATATTACTTATTCATATCATATATTAATATTTATATTAATAAACATACTATATTATAATATTATAATATTAACTATAGATATTATTATAATCCATGTTATAATCAAATATAAATAACATTATATTGTTTATATTAATATCACATATTAATATTTATAAAAAAATCATTTGCAACGTTTAAATTTAAGTAAAGTCAAAATAATTATCACAATGCACTAAGAACAATGAAATAAAAGCATTTCTAAATACAACTATTGTCCATCAATTTCCCTTGTAAGATTCACAACAAATGCCACTTGCAAAGTGTCATGCCCACAATTTTAACACTTGAACATACAACACAACCAACAATTTCTTTTTAAGAATTTTTAAGTTATAACACATTAGAGAGATCCTTTTCTCTGGTATTTACTTGTTGTTCATAATATGTCTTCCAAGAAAGGAATACTATTGCTATTTCAATAATGCTATTACCTAGAAACATTAATATCCGTCAATCATATCAACTGTAATGGTATCACTATTTGCATTGTTACCTTTGATTCATAATACTAATTTTCAATACTCATGATTACTATTATCCCTCATTCCACTTGCTTTTGAAATGTTGGCAACGTTACTAGTTTTAGGGTAAGTTTAGTCACCCTTGATGAATTATACTTCAACATGCATATTATCATTAATAGTATGTAGGTTGGACATTAGTATTAAATTATCTTCACTAGTCCCATTAACATTATTAAACTATTCTCACTAATATTATTGATATTATTCTAAAAGTCAATATTTAATATTTAGTATGAATGATATCAGATTTATAATTTGTCCCCATAATGTTGTAATTCATAATTGAAATTCTCAAAGAATCTAGGTATTGTCTCATGGTATTATTTATGCTCTTAATTAGTGATAGTAATATTTTTATCCATATTGACATAAATTCTAGTACCAACATTATTATTCATTGAGGTTAAAATCAACGTGAAAATTATTATCCTTATTTAACACTAGCATTGTCATTACTACTAATGTTGACTTGGAATTTTAAAATTAATAACTTTATTTATTATATACTAATATTGATGATCAATTTATAATACAAATATAAATTCTGAATTAAGCACAATTATTTATTAAAGTACAATGTTGATATTATTGTAAGGTTTATGTTAATTCCATATTAAGTCACTTCTAGTTAAATATTTTCAATACTACTTATTAAATTCTCATATATGTTCTATAAATGATATTTATATACTAGCATACCTATATTTTGAAAATATATATAAAGTACACCGAGAGATATCCTTCTCAAAACACTTATTTTTAATCAATTGAATCTTAACCCAATTTAAAGCTTAACCCTAACCATAAAGCTATTTGAACCCTAATTGTACCCTATTTGAAGTTGGTTAGGATTACTGGCTCATAGACAAGGAAAAATTCCCTAGAAGAGTGTCTTTCAAGTTTGAAAAAATGTAGATGGAAACCCCAAACTTTGAAATGGTTGTCACTGACTCCTAGCTCACCCAAACAGTTGATCATCGCACTAAGATGTGCATGTTCAATAGAAAGTTAAAATTCATAAAACTTAGACTGAAAGAGTGGAATATCCAAGTCTTTAGAAACCTTTTTAGAGAAAGGATCTCCTTGAAAGTAGAATGGCTAAGATTCAAAAAGACCTCTCAAATGTTTTTTCTTACATCCTAATAGGAGAATAGAGGAATAACATAGTTCAATTGGATGGTGTCTACAGTTTTGAATAAATCTATTGGAGGCAAAAATCAAGGATTAAATGACTTAAATAAAGTGTAAAAGAATTTTTTTTCATTTAACATTCAAAATGAGAAGGCAAAGAATCATAATATGAAGATTGAAGATGCTAATGGATAAAATTTTGATGATCTTGACACCATCAATTAATTATTGATTATTATTTTCTATTATATATTCATATACATCTCATTTTAGGTAAAATAAAATGTAAATATTGTTTATGTGTTATTAAAAAAATAACTTCAACCAATTCATTCATTCTATAATGGATCATAGCATATGATTGAAAATGTTGATGTAAAAAATTGTACAGGCTTTGAATCCAAAAATCTGAAAAACAACTCCAACCAATTTTATTCTCATCCAGAAATATTGCCAAGATTTTTCTCCATATTTTTCACATTAGTAAAATTATTGTGAAAATAATGTCCAAAAACACTATAACAATTTAGAATTTTCATCATGACAGAGCAATGGAGTGAAGAGTAACAATATTATAAAAAGTGCCAAGTAACAAATGTCCACATTTTATGTGGATCCCCTTCCTCTATCTCCATCAATATTTTTAAATACCTACATAAATTAGACTTTCTGTTTCGTTTCCATGGAAGACCGAACAAGAATTTTTTTTTTTTCAATGAAAGCATGTTGTACGTTGAGGAGCTCTGCTTGAGTGGTTGCCAGTTCTGATTGGAGGTGTAATACTTGCTTTTGCAGTCCACAGATTGACCATAGATTGGATACTTGCTTCGAATACCAGTCTGGTTACATCATCTTCTCGCTTCTTAGCCTTTATATCTTGCACAGAAAAAGGGAAACATGAATGAAAACATGCGGATCAACAATTTGAATACATATATAAATTAAAAACTTCCAAACAATAAACTAAAGAAAATAAGGCTAACTAAAATAAAAATTAAGCTAATTTTGAGGTGTGAAACTATAATAAAATACAAATACATTGCAAAATACTTCAAAGTAATCTCTGTAAACAACAAGAAAGATCATCATTAATTTTTAATTTTAAATTTTCCCAAAAAAATAAAATGGATTGAATAGGAAAACTTTGCCACAATCATTGCCAAATGGGGGAAAGATTTTCTTTAATTCTAAATTTAAAAACATGCAAAACACTCAACAACATTGATTTATTAGAGCTGCATTTTTTTCAAATCAGCTTCACCGAAGTCGATTGCTTTCTACTTTTGGTTACACTTTACAAGCATACACACACATAAATGTTGTGTTAATTTATACTCTTTATATGGAAAGCAACACTAAATCCTTATTACAATATTAATACATGACATTCTCTAAAAGTCATTTTCTTATTTTTGAGCATTAAACAAGAACAAAAAGACACAATATAATATCAGAAAACTAACAAACCACTAGCTTTTCTAGTCTCATTTTTTCAAGGCTCTCTACAGTAGTGTTTGACATGTCATTGAGCCCTCTCTCCCACTCCACTCGATTGTGAGATAGATGGCTTTCTACGGAGAGATAACTATTTTGAGGCTAAAGAATCTCCTCTTTTTTCACTAAGGCAAGGTGATGAAGGGTATTGTACAGATTCCAAGGAATGATTTTTTTGAAAGGGAAACCATGCACTGAGTAAATTCCAAAGTTTCTTCAATGTTTTGTTGAAATTTTTCTATTGCTTACGGGTGGTAAGGAGCTCTCCAAGGCATTGTGTCATTACTTTATTTGGGATAAATTTAGGGTTGGCATGAATGAAGTAGTTGATAAAGTCTTAGTGAAACATCTAGCATCTCTTCAAGTCATGGATTTTGAATTCCATGGCCTCGCTTTTGTCAGCTTTGTGAGGATCATTGAAAGGTGTTTGGAGTTGCTCGTTCAAGAGGCTATTGCTATACAAAAGTTTCTCAGCTCTAATATTGGAATTTTTTCCTACAAACTAGTTTTGAATGTGCTTGAGCTCCTCAGGCCAGAGAAATCCTCTCCATGCAAGAGAGATTTAATGTTGCAAAAACCAAGAAAACAACTAAGTTCCTAGTCAAATAGGTTGCACTGGTAAAATTGGAAGATGGATATTATGGCTCGGACTATGGGGGTCCTTTATAGTTTCCTTGGGTCTAAGGTTGGTGTCTTTTGGGGCTTTCTCTATTAGTTTCCCATGTCTCTAGAATTGGTAAACTTTCGATTACTCTTTTGGTATGTGAACTCTATTTCTAGTTCCCTTTTCTTTTGTAGTTGTTCAGGTGTTGTGAGCTCTAGTCTATGCTCTTGGGACAGTCTCCTTGATTGATCATTACTATTCACCACTATGTGGTTAATCTATGTACTCTTTTTGTTTATATATATATATATGGGAGAACCCTAGCCCTCACTTGCTCAATACAAAAAATAGTAATTATGTTTGTCTAATTTTTATACCAAATATACTCTATAAAATTCATTTGTAAGTAGAAATTCTGGTGTGAAGGTACACATGATATGTTAATTCCCTTTCTTTAATAACCTTCAGCTTTTGTGAATTTTTAGAACATAACATGAAGAAACCCTAGAAAATAATATAAATTTCAATTATACTATTAAACAAAACATATGGTCCTATAGCGTCGAATAAAGAGACATGAAATCTTGAATTAAAATCCATGAGAATAAAGAAAAATAATCACCTTATTTATGCATTGATGTAAACTATTTCCATCTTCCAAGTAGAGGCCAACAACATAAGCACAGGCTTTCATGAATTTACACTGTTAGATACACAATATATATACCTTGGATTCAAATATTTGAAGAACATTATAATTAAGAGAAGAAATTGTTCTCAATTTACCTGTCCAAGCATGCAACGCATGACTGTTCCGAGAAGTACATAATCTCCTTTAAGGTGAGGGAATCTGATTCCAGTGAAGGGTTCCTTCACTTTTTCACTTTGTAGCTTTGCTGGAGATTCACACGCACAAAAAGTAATGTGTTTTTTGGATAAAATGAGGGCCACTACTACCGAAAGCGCAGGAATGTCTCTCTTTGACATTGCCATTCGCGGAAACTGGAAAAAAATGTGTGAAATCTTGGATTTTAAGAGCAAATTTTAATTTGAGGAATGATGTGTGAAAATGGTAAAAAGGGAGGATATATAAATTCAAACAGGTTGCATGCAATGTGATGGAATCAAATGGAATTTTGATTATGCATGTCAGTTACATACCTCATTCTCTTCCACTACCGAAGAAAAAGCAAGGACATCAATTTTAATGGGAGCAAAAGCAGCACATGACTTCCACCTACTTGTCATTTTCAATGCAACTTCAAAAACTTTACAAAAAATATTCCTTCATTGCTTTCACTGTAAAATGCCTCTCGATGTAATAAATAATTTAATTGCTATCACAAGGAAATATCATTAACATTTAATCTCAATATTTGTCAACACAATAAAATTTATTTCTTAATATAAATTCAATCCCATTCTACATTTAGTAACTCTTATCTATTTAGCTTTTTAATAGATTAATTAGTTATAAGGATCCAAGTCTAATAAACATTCACAAAATAAGTTGATTAATTTGTAAGACTTCATAAATTGATTTAATTATATTTTTAATAAGCCAAATATTTTATACAAATATTCTAATAAATGATTTAATTTAATTTATTAACCCTCTTAATACACATTCAACTATTATGTAGATGATTTTAAGTTACAAATTAACTTTAAAGTTGAGGGGCCTAGTGTCTTTGCCCACCACCATGGATTAATTAAAATTAAATAAGTTTTATTTAGATAATTAGTTAATTACAGTTAATTGAGTGTGCACTCAATCTCAGCCATAGGATGGGATTTAATCTTGGCCATTAGATTCTAGGGCTTTATTTGCAACCCTAAAACATAAAGATGCTCTTTTAACCTATTTTCTTTACTTTCACATTCATTTGAGTTTTTGTAGTTTGAAAGACGGATGAGAGAAATTCTAATGGAGTTTGTAACCATTGTATCTTCATTTGCATTTGCAGGTTTGAGACTCATATTTTTTTCAATGTGATTCCATATATGACATTTTGCTTCATTTGGGCTCTTTGCATGAAACCTCTTTTTTTGTTTTTTTTTTGTGATTGTTCTAATCTACCCGTTTTAACTGGTTGTTGTGTTGCAGAAAACAAATTTTGTAGGGATCTCCAACTCGACATACATGCTTTGAGTCCTCCTTGTTTGCTTGTGAAACAAAGTTTACTTATTATTGTTTTATTATTATTATTATTTCTACTCTTATATATTTGTTTATCTTATATTTTTCTCTATTTTTTTTGGGCTATTGTATTTTACAACAAAAGGAATTTTATTTTATTGTTGTTTTCTATAGCAAAGATATTCCAAAGGAAAAAACTATTTGTTTTGTTTGGCTACTGTATTTTACAGTAGAAGACATTTTATTTTATTGTTTTTTTTCTTAACAGCAAAGATATTCTCAAAAAAAATATACTAAGATAACATTTACATATATGCAATCTTTTTTTAAGTTTTAAAGCACACAATATATATATATATATATTTCACTTTAAAAAAATGAAAAATGGAAGTGTTGGGAGGGGCGGCAGCCCATGGGTGAGCATCAACTCCCCATAGGGGCCACAAGGGAGGGTTGTGTCCTCCCCATCCCCAGCCATTGTGGCTATGGTTTCGGGAGGGTCGTAGCCCTTCCCTCCCTCTTTTCTTTTTTTTCATTTAATGTTGTCAATATTAATTTATTTGAACTTTCTTTTTTTGTTTAATATGTTATTATATATATATATATTATGAGAAAGATAAAATAAAAATACAACTCTATTTATCATTATTCTCTTTTTTCCAGACACATATATGTAAATATATATTACATATTCACATATATATATTTATATATACTATAAACAACCATATATTTATTAATGATTGTTTCAAAATATGTATTAATTTTCTTATTTTTTTGGATATTATCTAATAATCATTTTAAACAACACACTTATTTTATTTTATGGTATTTTATATATAGATTTTATAATATATATGTAAAGAAAATATTTTTTTTAATAAAAATACTCTTACCCAAATATATATATATTTCCTTACATGTTATAATCTATTTCACATTCAAATTTGCAAATGTGTTGAAAACATACTTTGTTATAGGAATGGTTGAAAAACCCACTTTACATAAATGAGAAGGAAACCAATTTAGTTTGATAAGATACATTTTTCCTCCACAGTACCAATTTTGAATCTATTGACATTTTGCAAACACATTTACTTGTAAATTTCTGGTATTTAATACTATTGTATTCATCCTTTTCTCTTCTAAGCAAGTAGTTGCAAGGTTTTATTTACGAAACTCATTGCAGCAAAAGCTGATTTAAGAATACAAAATTTCTTGTCTTCAACATAATCATTCAAAGTGAGAAGATCACTCTTTTTTTATAAAGAAGCTAAAATATCTTGCATTTTCCATGCTTTAAACTTGAATCTATGTTTGCATCATTGATATTCATGATATGTTTCCATTCCATAAATACATCTATCTCACTCTCACAAGTAACCATTGTATACACCTGAAAACGGTCATCATATCCAATTAATTAAATACAACTATTTGATTAATACTTCAACTACATATAAATAAGGTCTTACTTTTTTTATATTGTTTAATTTCCTTTTAATTCTCCTAATTCACATTCTCCTAAATTAAATAAACAAAAAACCCTAAACATGTTTATTTAATTAATCTTCCCTAATCATGATTAAGAATTAGAGCACATTTCTACAACTTTTTGTGTGCCACCTCATAAAGGTCACATGAAAATAAATAAGCCTAATTATTAATTAGAATTATCCTCACACACTTCCACCAATGAGAAAAGGTACATGGCTTTATTCCCCCACACTTCCAAAAAAATTGGAGCACATGGGTCTTTTTTTCACACACTTGGAATCCCATACATCTGGCATGCTTCCAATTGGCCAAGGGATTCTCTTCACACACATGGCATGTTGTCCTTGGTCAAGGGGACAACATCCTGATTTCTTTCATCTCCACCATCTATCTTGTCTCCTTTGAATTTGAACCGTTGATGGGTGCCACCTCACAAAATGCTTGAGAAACCCTATAAATACACCCTCTTGCCTTAGCATTTACCATCCACCTTTTGAGTAATGTTATAATGCTATTTTGAAATACAAATTGGAATAGTATTATAATTCCATTTTTCATCCACACTTTGAGCATTGTTACCATGCAGGTTTTTTGTAGGAGCTTGGAGCTTTCATGGAGTCTTATACTTAGTTTTCATATCATGTGTTACCTTGCATTCTCATCTTAGATTAATTAATTGCTTCATAGTTACATTTTATAATCCCCATTACATCATAGTTACATTTTAGGTTAGTTTTCTTTTTTGTTGCATTTGAGCATATGCATAATCATGGATAGTTCACTATAGTTGCATATCATCTCACTCATCTCCACTTGTTCATCTATCATCAACATCATCCTTCATTTATCATTGCATCCATTATCCTTTCCATCATTTTGTTTCATTTAGGAGCATACCACTAATCCTTCCACCACACATTTGCACATAGAAATCATCTTAGCTTGCATATTAAGCGTCAAATCTCGTTTTCTAGTTAGTCATTTTAACAACCTTTGTGCCCATAGAAATCTGAGAGCCAAACGGTTTAATAAATCCCTAGAAATAGAGGAGAATGATATGTATTTGAAAGGTTTGAAAGGTTTGATTGTATTACATATAGAGTAGTTTTACTTGCTTCAAACTTTGAATGTAAACCGTCTCATTAAGGTTTGTGTTGACATTAGAATAACTCTCCACACATTTTGACACACGCACAAAATGGCACCCACTGTGGGGCCTTTGCTCACTTATTACTAATTTTTTTTATGATTTCGTGATTGTAGGTTCAAGGTTTATGACTTGGGAATGCTTTACACTGGTTTGGAGGCAATTTTGAGCTATTTTGAGGCATTTCTGAGCTATTTTTAGAGTTTTAGCGCCTCTTGTATTTGTTTTGGCGCCTCTTGCAAGCAGTGCAGAGACCATTTTTAGTTGTTTTGAGACCATTTTGGCTTGTTCTGAGAGTTTTGGCACCTCTTGTACCTATTTTGGTGCCTCTTGCAAGCTTTCCTCAGACTATTTTCACCTGTTCTGGGACCATTCTAGGCCACTTTTAGAGTTTTGGCGCCTCTTGCACCTATTTTGACACCTCTTTTCAGAGTTTTGGTGCCTCTTGCAAGCAGTTCAAAGACTATTTTCACCTGTTTTGGGACCATTTTGAGCCACTTTTAGAGTTTTGGTGCCTCTTGCACCTATTTTAGTGCCTCTTTTCAGAGTTTTGGTGCTTCTTGCATCTTGTTCCATGACCCTTTTCACTATTTTGAGACCATTTTGCATTGTTTTTAGAGTTTTGGTGCCTCTTGTCTCTATTCTAGCGCCTCTTATCTCTATTTCGGCACCTCTTGCAGTTTGTCACCAAAATCAAAAACTCACATTTTATGTTGTGCATTTGTAGGTTTTCCCAGATTCATTGTCAAAGACTCAAAACATAAACTACTAACATATTGCAGGGGCTAGACGTTATTTACTTGTTTCCTTATGTTAAGATACAAACATAGCTTAAGTAAAGGGATAATGAACATCATGTTTCCTTTTGGTTAAGTTAGGAACATAGCTTAATTAAAGGAAAATGAACACCATGTCTTTTGTATGGGATGAATGGTAGGAATATGCTCTCCCCTTAACTGGGTGATCCAAAAAGCTAGACCCATTCTCGTTTATGTACGAGTGTAAGTGGAGTATATGGCATGATTTCTCTCTTTATTCATGTAAAATAAAGATTGATCGAACTATGGGTATACTTGCTTTCTTTTGTTTATCCTAGAGGGCCTGCCTTGTGGGAAAAAGTAATCACCCAAGGGAATGATCCAACCGGTAACTAAAGCCAAGCGACTTCCAACCAGGATATAAACATGGATACTTGAGGAAATTTCAAGTATTACGAGGATAATTTCGATGAGATGGATCGAAAGGGACTCTCACCCTGTGGATTATCCCCCATGAATGGAATGCCCACATTAAAACCCTTGTTGTAGATTTTCCAAAATCCTTTATCTATTCTTTGGTGCAACAACGGTCATTGCCAAGGCATCCACATTATCACAGTTGTTAGTACAGGTGATCAGTTCACCATGGGATTTTCATGGGGACTGGAAGCTTGGTTGGCCTAAGAAGAGAGTGCACTATAAGGGGGAGCTCGTGTAGCCAAGCTTCTGAATTCACTCGCTAAAGATAGTGTGGTTGGGGTAAAACCCACGTGGAATCCAAAAGAATACAGTCTTACACAACCTTAGGAGTGTATATTCTTCTTGATGTGTCTTTAAAATGAAACTCAAACAAAACACCATAAAAAACGTTACATTTTGAAAGTGAAAACCTTGATTCAGAACTACCTTCATTGAGGTAGACAAGTTAGTAACTTAGGTCCATCCATCTTTAGAAAATCAGTCGTTTCAGCAATGTTCGACCATTCCTTAGGAAAAATAGAGTTAGAATATGTGGTTTACACGATGATTTCATGAAAGGTCAAGATTAGAAAACCAAAGATCAAACCTCTTAGTCCAAAACAACATAAAAAATGCTTCTCTATGCTCTATGACTTTAGAGAAATGTTAACCTTTGACTTTTACAAGAGAGCTTGCAAAAATAATCTACAATTATACATGATGTACTATTCTCAAAATCCAATACTTTTCCAATGTTTTGAGTACCTTAATTACACATCTTGAATCAAAACTCCAAATCCAATATTGTTCCTTAGTTTCCTTAGAAGTCTAAACATGTCAAAACTGACCTCTACAAGTGTGATTTTCCAAACTAAACTTAGATCTAAACATTCTAAAGTTCCTAAATCATCACTATCTATCACATATTTGAATGCAAAACCTAGTTTCATCTTCAGGATTTGTCATCCTTCTATCAATGAAATGACGTCATGCAATCAAATCAAGCTTAGTCTTATCAATAGAATTTGTCATTCCATTTTACTTAGTTGTAATCCTTGGCACTATTTCAAACTTAGATCAAAGCTTAGTCTAAACCCTAACACTTGTATGTTCTTCCAAATGAGGTCACAAAAGAGAAGACTCAAGGACAAGGAACTTGGAACACCCAACTTTGAAACGGAAAACATAGGAAGTCTGAGTAGTGAAACTTTCGATATCAAAACTCCCAACATTGAAAATCAAAACATTGAACCTCAAAGCAGTTGAAACTCAAACCATCATGGCTGAAATAGATGAGGATCAATAGAATGCTTTATCTCATCAAATGAAAAATCTTCAACAACAAATCTGGGATATGCAAGGGGAAACAACCACATAAAGACATTTGTGGCCACACATTTTCCCTTCTTTGTTTGACAAAAATCTAGACATGAAACCATCACCAAAAACTACATCCAAATTCAATGTCTTTGAATTCTTGAAAAAGTTAAATTAGAAGCCCAAATCTCAATCCTCAAACAAAAATGATATTGAACAATCTTACCATGTCATGCATCTATCTTCATCTCCCATAAGCCAAAATAAATCTTAGGATTATTTCGCCCAAGTTAACGATTCCATCCAACCACCTTCTTCTATCATACTTTCTACATCCAATGATCCATGTCAATCTCTCATTCTAAACCATGCTATCATAGACCCCTCTGTACCTCAAGATCAAAGCATTCTTTCTACTTCATCCAATGATACCAAAATTCCACAAGTTCTTCCAATCTTTGACCAAGACCGAATCTCTCAAGAATTCTATGATGATCCCCTCCTCTCACTTTTCATCCATGATGACTCCCTTTCATATCAAGAGAAAAGTATCTTTCCAAGTCCTTCTTCCACCCCATCTAATGAATCCATATCATATCATGATTCCATTGCATCCTAGGAGCATTATAATTCTTCCATCCCCTTCTAATGATGCCCTATCACCTGATAATCAAGATATGCTTTCTTCTCAAGATCAAGATATGCTTCCATCTGAGGATATCCCTTCATTCCTTGAGGATGTTCATCCTTCTCAAGATCAAGATATTCCTTTCACACCACTACATGATGATTTTGTACCTAATGAAGAGCAAGTTACTCCATCTCCCACACCTCATGATCCTCTTCCAAGTCAAGATCAAAATTCCCCATCATCCCCATGGCAATATCCTATCACACCTATGCAAGCTATCCATGAGCCCCACACCTACAAATTGGGATCCTCCACCTTCATCCACCCCAGTATACTTCCAACACCTATCCTTTCATCCATATCAAATCCTCCCCAAAATGGGCTCGCATCTTGTTTCACAAACAACACATATCCCATTGGTGAATGAATGTGTCAAAGTATGAACTACAAAGGTAATAGATTAGGCCTTCATGAACAAGGTATCCTAGAACCCCTTTTTGCTCAAGAAAACCCATATTACCATAGCCTTGGTTATACACCTAGGTTTCCTAGTCCATCAAACCTACCATCTATCTTAGGTCCTCATCCTAATCCACCAAACCTTCCATCTATCCTAGGTTCTCATCCTAGTTCATCAAACCTTCCCTCTATCCTAGGTCCATATCCTATTGCTCAAGAACAACAAAGGCACACATCCTTGATGCCCTTTCAAAATTCTACCACCAACAACTCATTCATGATACCTCCATACCATTCATCTCCATCCATCTCTCCTATTGCTCTTGGAAGCAATTTGGGTGCCAAATTTCAAAATATTCCATAGCAAAATTAGCATGTATCAAAGGATCAACATGTCTCCTCGAAGAGGCATGCAGAAATAAAATAAAATTTGATCCAAAATCAAAGGAAAAATCAAAAAGGCCACAAAGGCCAATCAAAGAAAAAAGAAAAATTTCCAAGACCACAAATGTCCATAAATCAAAGAGAAAAATATCAAAGGCCACAATGGCCCATAAAGAAAATATCAAAGTCAAAAATCATGTGGATTCCAAAAAGTCTCATAGAAGCTATGAAATCTAAATCGGCACCCAAATTTTCTAATCCAAAAGCTTCCTCTAATCTTCCATATAAAATCCTATCACCTTCCAAATCCATTTTTCCTCCATCACTTCATCACCCTTCTAGGTGTGTTCCAATATTGATCTTTCCATCATTTCCATCTATCCATCAACAAACCTTTCAACCTCATATCCATTATCCCATCATACCCTAAATCTGCCAACATTTAGGAGTCCAATTTCCCATTGCCATGGTTTATTAGAGCATGTATTCAAGAGATATTTGGTTGTGAAACTTGATGCTTAAGTCCTTCTTCCATATCCCTATCATCCATATCCTATTCTCCATATTCCTCTTGCACTCTACACTTAGGGACAAGTTTTGTCCATCTTATCATTCATGGTCATTATCCCTTTTATTCTCATTCCTTACTTTTCCACCTTTGATCTTGAAAAAGTTAAGGATCTTCCTGAACATCATGTATCTTATCCTATACACGTTATCCATATCTTTTGTACCATATCCTTCACCTTATCCGTATTCCATCATTCTTACGAGATACGTCCTTGCTTCCTTTCCTTGGTCTTGATGAGGAATAGGGGAAAAATACTAGGCCTTGTGTTCGTATCTTATCTAGTTGATCTTGATCATCCCATTCATTATCCTTATCCTTTCATTCTTCCATTCCATATCTCCTAGCTTATCGAAATCCATTTCATCATGTCCCTTTGCAACCTTGAATCTTATCATGCAAATCATATTTGAGCCTAGTTGTAAAACATTATCCAATCATCATATCTTTTGTCAATCAATCATCAACAATCATCAATCTTATCATACTTAGAGGAAATTAGTGATCCTAAGTACTTATCATCACCATTCCTTATGGAATCAATCATTCTAGGCATCTTAATCAATCAACCATTATCATCTTTTGACAAAATATATGTTGCTTGTGTGACATGTTTTGCAGTGAATCTCTCATTTTGATCTATCATTTATCCATGATTGCATTATCTCTATTGTGGGGAATCTTGTTCCTTCAATCGGTCATGTCATATCATCCATCCATCCATCCATCTTGGGCTACATGACTTGCTCTACATCATTCATCCATCATGCTTCCATCTTTGCATTTGTCATGCTTCCATGTTCGCATCATAGCTTGATCCAGTGTTTGTATTATGGTATCCCCTGGCATTACTCAGCCCATTCTAAAAATTAGTTTGTCCTATCATATCGCACTGGGGGCATGTTCTGCATTGGATTAGATTCTTGTACATTCTCAAGGTCGGAAAATCAAAAATCCCAAAAACATTCAAAAAAAATAAAAAATCCCAAAAACATTCAAAACATATTAAAAATCCCAAAAACGTTCAAAACATGTCAATCCCAAAACAAGTCAAAAAGTCAAAAAGTCATAAAAATAGTCTTTATTTGAACTACGTCGTCTCTGAGCTTTGAACGTGGGCAATGGTGATCTTTGATTATCCCGCGAGAAATTTTAGGCCAGTCTTCTAGGTGTTCACTATGTTCATGTTTTCATCTTGTAAATCTTGGTCGTATCGTCAGTCAAACTATGTGGTCTATGTGTGTATAACATAGGCAAGGCTAATCTATTGATCAACCCCCAAGGCCCCTAGGATAGGTCTTCAGGTTAGGTCTTGGTCGTGATGGTTGTGTTTCACCCTGGACTAGGGGAAAAATCCTGCACTCACTAGGGGAAAATAAAATTTGAGCTTGAACCAATAGACAAACAGTCGTCAGACTAACGTTACAAACACAAACTTCTAATGAATGTTGATATTTTTGAATCAAGGGTTTATCACATTAAAAATGAAAGTCAAATTGTTGTGCTTTGATCTTTGATATCATATCTCTCGAGTCCTCAATGATGTATCGAACTAGAGGAGCAAGGAAGGAGTATGATTTTTCTTTGTCTGTTTTTTGTGAGTTTATCATTATTACTATGCAATTTGTTGTGAGACGTGCGCTAAAAATTATCGCTGATGACATTCTGAATTTGCATAGGAAAAAGATTAACTCTTGTCTGTTTATGCAAGCGATGCTTAGGTCATCTCAGTTTAACTATACTTAGATGCTAGTGTTAACTTGCAATTTTAGAACATCAGGGAAGTAGTACTCAGGTCATCTTGGTCTAAAATATTCCATCAATGCTTGTACTCACTTTCAACATTTTAAAGGCCCAATGATGATAAAAAGCACGACAAATTGGTTAATATAAATGACAACTTTTGAAAACAAGATTTGCATAGTTAAGTTAGACTGCATTCATGTTAGTATTGCATGTGTATTTATGGGGTTTTGCAATGCTGAAACAATTTCAAAATGGTGTCATCTCTATTATTAATGGATTGAGTACACTGGACGATAACCAAGATAACACATCATTCTCATTTAGTTGCACATCAGTTGCATCATCATTTGCATATCTTAGAAAACATTATCATCTCATTTACATTCATACATTCCATCATAATATTTGCATCAGAAAATACAAAAGAAAATAATAAAGGACATACATTACATATCATTTCCAACATCAAAATCATGTCATTCACTATGCCTGAATAAGTGAGTCCCTTCAGATTTCCAAGAAATTTGGGAAATGTGTCAGAGTTATGAAGCTTAAAAGATCAATCTACTGTAGCTTTCCCACAACTTTTGGATGTTGGATAGACTCACTTATTCAAGCTTAAGGCATTGAACATTTGTAGTCATGTGCATTCCATCATTTGCATTATAAATCAAATCACATTGCATAATCATAATAAATCAAATCACGTTGCATTACACATCACAAATCAAATCACATTGCATAATCATAAATCAAATCACATTGCATTACACATCACAAATCAAATCACATTGCATAATCATAAATCACATCATTTGCATTACACATCACATTGCATAATCATAATCATTTCATCACATTGCATAATCATGATCACAAATACATTCATTTCCTAATCATTATCATCACATAGAAATTAAATAAAGTCACAACATTTCATATCATAATAGGGAAATCAAATGCATCATAATCATCGTTGCATATCATATATCATCAAAAATGTCATAATGTCCACGTGTACAATGATATCCAAAAAATAAGATGAGATACATCAAAAACCAAAAGGGCACTATATCATGGGAAACACATCTTCAATATCACAAAAGGTGTATACACAATGTCCAAGGAACATCACAAAATGCTATGTCGAGCTCCCACTAGATGTTGTTCCTCTCATGGAACTAGTACCCCCTCTACCCAACAAACCTGCACCTGGATCTCTCCTATCTCCAGGCAATGGCTACGTGACACCCATGCTCACAGTCTGAGAACAAGATCTGCTAGAACGAGACTGTACAAAACTCTTTAGTTGCTCAGGAGGAACCAACTCATGATATTTACCTCTGTAAAACAACTCTTGAGAAATGTGTCTGATCTCTCTGAAGAAATTTGTTGTACTTGTAGATGGTGCCATTTGTTGTATCCTCTCGGCAATGGCCTCAGCCTGCTCTGTCTGGTGTTTGAAGGCATACCTCTCTAAAGTAAGTATGATCATTTGTGCCTAAAACTGTTGTATCTATTGCATATATGTCCCTCTATCAGTCCTCAAAATATCAATATGTGCTCGACACTATCCTAACTCATCCTAAAGGGACACAATTTGGGCTCGAGCCTGCACTATATCGCTCTTAAACGACTGAACCTTTGCCTGCAAAGTTGCTATCTGTGTTGACTACTGATGTGAGGGTATCCCAATCTGAATCCTGGGAAGCACCACCTGAGCTACAGTGATGCTCCTCCTGCACCTCAGAACTACAAAATCCAATGGATGACTATCATCTACACCACCATCACTCTCCCCACCACCCACTACACCACCATCACTCTCTCCACCACCCATTGCACCACCATCACTCTCCCCACCATCCTAACCTTTGAAACCACCCTCTACACCACCCTCATCACCTCTACAAGCCCTCTCCCCACCATCATCACCACCCTCGTCATCTCCTCCCTCTCCATCAACTGGAAGTACTGGCTCCTCTAGATGAATAAATCTAGGAAAGGGATGTGTGTGAAAGAACATTGAATAATCCTCGGTCATTCCAATGTTTGTAATATACGAAACATAATCCCATAAACCAGGGGTCAAGGTATAATACTTTGTACAGGTTGTCTCATATGATACACAGGGGCCCCATTGTAAAACATCCTGTCGTTGCCATGCATAATGGGCAACTCCTAGGGGCATCCCCTAAACCCATCCAAACTATCAACATACTTGTAGATACAGGTATCGCTCAAGAACAACATGTGTCCGCCCAATCAGAGAGCGGGATAATAACATATATGGCATCTCCAATTGATCCTCTGGCCACTCCTCACAATCCAAATACGACCGCCATGTGATAGTCTCCAAATCATCCAAAACCTGCCTCCAATAAGCAACTTTGCCCAACTTATGTTGGACATGTGGACCACTATAACTAAAAAAATAGGGTCTCCTTGGTGGTCGATGTCTCTTCCTATGGGTTGAGTGACAACTATATGCTCCCATGCCCAAGTCTATAGTAATGTGATGCCATATGACAGACTCATCACCCCGTAATAAACAACCTTGTGCAAATCTCGATATAAGTGGGATAACATACATGAGCCCCAGGCATACCTCATACCATCAAGTGTCATCTGTGATAGCACACGATGCCAACCTACTGAAAATCCCTTTGACCTACGATCAAGACAAAGGAATCCACCAATAAATCTAGAAAGTACACATGACAAAGGATCATATCTGCCAATAATCTTTGTCCAAGGGATCCATCGGCCCATAACATAATCATCTCAACATAATCTTTGCAATACAGCTATCCCAACCTGCTCTATCTTATCATACACTACTATCTCTCCCATCACTGGGATCTATAGAATACATTAGACATCCTCAGGAGTCACGGTCATCTCTCCATTCGGTAAATGAAACGTATTATGATCACTGTGCCATCTCTCTACCAAAGTTGTCAATAAACCTCTATTGATTCTATATTGTGCAATGTCTAACAAGGAAGTCAACCCACAATGGAAGATAATCTCTAAGTTGGTTGACGACAACCAGCGGACCATGTTCCAGGTCTTCGGGAATCACTCCCGAGACTGGAGTACATCTCCATCTCCCTAATCATGAACACAAATCAGTCAATCAATGCCATGTTCAATCAAACTAATGTGTAGTCATTCAAATCAAATCAATTAGAACAATCAACATCTAATTCAATCACCCCATTGTTCCTCGCCTATCATGAGGATGATCTGCTGTCAATCAACCCATCGTTCCTTGCCTATTGTTATCACCTGAAGTTGTACCCTTGTTGAACCTGATGTCCAACACCTCAGTGTAACATGGGAAGACCTCTTAAGATGTGGGTTTCTTGTAAACAGAGGTCAACCTCCAGAGAAGGCCGGCTTCCTTTGGTGTCACCTAAACTACTAATTTTGTAAAGGGAAAGGGAGAAGGAGAATGCATTAAAATAAAAATTAAATCCTAAGGTGATACACCGAGCTGATAGGAACAATGAGATACTCAATTTACACTTGAAAACTGATGATGGATATGGGACTGCACAACAAGATTCTATGGATTATGCATACAAACAAGTTCGACATGCACACACTTTTAAGAAGGAAAAACAGACTTTCACAAATTAAAAGCTAATGTGCAATTGAGTAAACATAGTTTATAGCCTACATGATACCACTTTTGCAAAGAAAGGCATGCTAACATGAAACAAAGCTATAAGGAAAAGAGATATTTCACTGAGTAGCTTGATGAATCACTTAAAAATGCACAATACTTCACAAGAACCAGAAGGCAAAAAATGAAACATCAATAGTAATCAAGGTAAATTTAATATAACATGCTCCAAAATGAGTTACAAAAATTTGCTAATCTGAGAGAGGACTGTAAAAGTCATAGAATTTCAAAAAGCATCAGGAGAACTCCTTTACAAAAAGGAAAAAATGCCTTATATACAAAAGTGTGTCGGCCCCTTTGGGCTTACAAAATATCTACTTCTGAAAAGATCTGCCCTTAGATCTTTTGATTGAATTTAATGCTGCACCCTGCGTGTCCATGTCGGTGAAGAGTCATCCCCCGGAGAAGCCTTCAAATCTTTAGCAGTATTAACTTCTGGTCCTCGTGCCCCTCTTTGAATTCCCCCCAGTCGAGCTGCTTTGAATGCTCTTGAGCTCCAAATAGAAACACGTTGCCTTTCATTCTGTTGATCTTCTTGGCGCCGATCAAGCTGCCACACTCACCCTTAGCTCCCTTTTGTCGGCGAGACCTCCCTGCTTTGCCCAGACCTCACACCGAGGTCTTCTTTTTCGCCGAGTTCATTTTGATATCTCCCTAAGCTCCTCTTCATTTGGCAAGACATCCGAGTGTCGGTGAGACATTTTACCAAAAGCAAGAGGCTACCTCGAGACCCTTCATCTTCTGTCAGCGAGACCTCCTTGATGTCACCCTGAATGAATGCAGTTGGTGTAACTTTCTCACATCGGTAAGACTTCTTACCAATAATAATTCTTCTGGTGAGAGCTTCCCCGATGACTTTAAACCAACTGCTGTCGGTGAGACTTTAACTCTTCACTAGGACTTATCACCGAGCCACTTGGTTATCTCGAAGCCCATGGTCACCATGAGTCTCCCTGATTTATGATTGAATGGCCTATCGGCAAAAGAATTCCATGCGATAAGAGGTCATATTGAACCCCTCTTTTCAAAGTGATAGGCTCTGCAGTGAAAGCATTCGGCAAGATAGAAACTAGGTCACAATGATCTGTTCAAAACATAATCAAAACTGAATGTATCAAAGCTACTAGTCAGCCAAATAGTGAAGATGTCATACCGACTTGGCTCTAATGGAGGCTTCAGCCTGTGATTATTGAGGCATATTTTCAACAAAGCAGGCTTCCCCAACTGAGTTCCCTGTGAAGTGTCATCAGATGCATGAACTAATCCTCAATGGAAATATCCCATTTGGCCCTTGTGAACACCTGCAACATAGATGCCTCGCCTGATTGAGCCTGAGGGTGAAAATTAGGTAACACCTATCATGAGGACAATCTGCTATCAATCAAACTATTGTTCCTTGCCTATCATGAGGACGATCTGCTATCAATCAAACTATCATTCCTCGCATATCATGAGGATGATCTACTATCTATCAAGCTATCGTTCCTCACCTATCATGAGGATGATATGTTATCAATCCTACCATCATTCCTTTCCTATCATGAGGACGATCTGCTATCTATCAAGCTATCATTCCTCACCTATCATGAGGATGATCTGCTATCAATCCTACCATCGTTCCTCACCTATCATGAGGATGATTTGCTATCAATCCTACCATCGTTCCTCGCCTATCATGAGGATGATATGCTATCAATCTTATTATCATTCCTCACCTATCATAAGGATGATACAACACTGGTTCTATCATTTGATTCTCGCCTATCATGAGATCAAATCATCACACAAAACATCAATCAAACACTGCACATACCACAATTTGACTAAAATCAATCCAAAACATGACAAACCAACGACTCCTAGACTTCAAGGACATCTTGCGAAAATCACCCCAAAGGCTTTCTACAATCACACCCTGCAAAACGGGTCAAATGACACGTAAACCACCTCAAATCAACAAGAATGACAACTTTCCAAGGCAACGAGAGGCACCATTCGGGACCCCAAAGGTGCCAAAATAGAGATTGCATCTCAAAAACATGTTTTCCAAGCTTGCAAGAGGTGACAAAACAAAGTTTAACTCTAAAAACATCCATTTTAAAGCTTGCAAGAGGTGCCACTTGGGACACCAAAGGCACCAAAATAGTGTTGGAGGCCAAAAAATTGAATTCCAAGCTTGCAAGAGGCACCACTTGGGACCCAAAAGTTGCCAAAACTCTAAAAACACCTAAAAACATGCATTTTCACCCTTGCAAGAGGCGCCACTTGGGACCCCAAAGGCACCAAAACTCTAAAACCACCCAAAAACATCAATTTCAACCTTGCAAGAGGTGCCATTTGGGACCCCAAAGGCGCCAAAACTCTTAAAACACATGAAAATTTGAATTTCAAGCTTGCAAGAGGCACTATTTGGGACCCCAAAGGCGCCAAAACTCTTAAACATGCTCAAAAACACTCAAAAATGATAAAAACATCATCTGAAAGTGCATAAATGACATCCCATAAGCTACAACATCTATCTATGACAGTCAAAATGCTTCTAAATGGCAAGAAAATTACTAACAAAGAGGTTTCTCGTAAAGGATACCATAGGTCCAAAGGCAGCAGGCTGCTTAGGTTCGCGAAGATGCTCCAAACAATGCTTGTGGTATGGGATCACCATCTTTCTCTAAGCTCTCCAATCTTCAACTTCTCCAAACTCAAAATGTAAAAATGAATCCCATTTTTACCATTTTCACCTTTTAGGAGTAAAATGGAGGGATTTGTTGGTTTTTTTTTACAATGTAACCAGGTTCGTCTTTCTACCTATGGATTTCCAAATTCCAATCAGGGGTAGTCAAAGGACTGGACCAACTAGACTTTAAAAAGCCTCTACACCGGGCTCTGTAAGACCGGGAGGGTGATCCCTTAATGTGTTTACAACCTCTGCACCATTATTATAAACAACATTAATAATAGCAGATAATCTCACTTAATAGCTCAACATGATAGGATAATATTGAATAGAATTGGCTATTCACTGACAACATCAACTATTTGGAGCATGAGATAACTACTACACAATCCATAGTATAAGATAGTCATTGATTTGCAATTTGTAGCAAGCTCTAGGCAAAGACAAACAAATACTAAACCATACAGGTAATTACAACTTAGATCAGTGCCATATATCCATTGGAGGATTCAAATTCATAAGCATCTAAGGGTATATGACAGATTTAACACATAACATATGAAATCCTTGACAACATTGCATTGTAATCTCATCAATATGTATTCTAACTCAATACTACTTATCAAATCCTTATACTGAACATATCCTCCTATAATCCTATCCAAGCATTTTAATTAATTCCTTGAATTAAAGCTAAAATAAGGATCACACACACCACAACAATGAGATGAATGAAACAACCCTTAGTCATCTTATTCAAAATTTAGATATGCATGTACAATGGAGAGACATGAGTTTGAATTTATCATTTCAACTCAAATGCTAGTACTGTTATACAATGTTAAATCCCCATGAATTCAAAACCTATTATAGAATGACCCAGAACCTAAATTGCATTTCTCTCTAAAACCATCAAACTTTACAATTTGCTCTGCAACTTCACCTAGATCGACCAAAAATTATCTAACTTGCTAACCCATACTTCTGGCCTTGAAATCCTTCTTATAGAAAATGAAGGAGAAAACAAGCATCAGGCCAGAAAGTACACATGTCACCAGCCAATTGGAGCACCTGGTGATATTCCAAAAATTGTTACAACAGCCATCACCTTGGAGAATATTCTTGTTCATCATGTCAGCCAAGGAAAGTTGATGCAACAACAAAAACCACAAGAAACTCATGCCGAAACTGCCATCAAAGTAAAACTGGAAACTATTGTAACCACAACATCTGGTTTACCACCTTTTAGTAGTCCATTCTTTTACTCTTCCTCAGTTAAATATTTAGTTACCCATTTCTGGTATTCTTCATTAGTTCGGCCAAGTCAAAATTAATTACCTCATTCACCTTGGCATTATAAGGTGTGTATTTTACTGCTACTTGATTTGTATCCCTTTCAAAAGATTCCAAAAATGAGTTGGTACTAATGATTTTATCCATATAGCTCACCAGCAAATCATAATCTGAGTCATCAATATTAGAAACATCTGGTTTTCTTCCTTGTGGGGCCAATGCCCAAATTGCCAAGGTTTCATACTCTTCACTGAAAGTAGAGTCTGAAGTGCTGCCTTGACTTCTTCTACAAAGTCTTGCAAGGGATGCTTGGACTCCAGAATAGCATTAAATGCTACAACATCTACAATGTCCTATTCAGGTAGAATCAATACACCAGCCTAACTCACCATCTTTCTTCCTTCTTTAGGAGTGATGTTCTTGAATTCTTCCATTAATTCAGCTTTTACTTCCTCATCATTCTCCTGGTCTGACCTGTCAGGTCTTAGTTCTCTTCTCTGCCTACATTTATCTTGATATTCTTCAAATTTAATCCTCCATACCAATTGCAAGAATACAAGAGTTTTTACAAATGTATTGTCATCTAGAAACTCCCTGCATGCTTGCCTTGCATCTTGTACACTTTACCTTTCATATCTAAATCAGATAAAACCAATTCAGCTAGTCTAGGAGGGGAAGGCATACCAACCTGCATGTCATGATCAGTAACAATAATTTCATCCATCAAATTCTCCTGTGGTTGATCAATTTTTTGCCTCTTAGGGATTGGCTCAGATGGTGGTGATGGGGGACTATCTTCTAGTGATGATTCTAAATCAATGATTTTAATTGCCCCGGGCACTTTGAATTTTGGACCTAGTTGTGAAGGCACCTTCATTATTTTCTTTCCTTTTCTGTCCACTTCTTCTTCATAACTGTTGTCATCCTTTTTCCTCCTATAAATGGGCCACCTTTCTGTAGGCTGGTATGTTAGCCTTGTTTCAATTGGTCTAGCACCTTGTTCTTGTACACCCAGACTCAATTCTAAGTTTATCTTCTTGGTTCTCAAGGTGCCCATAATCTCTTTGAAGTTGTTTGTTAGAAAATAATTTTCTTATGGTGGGGACTGAACTCCAACAGTGGATCATATTTCAGATCCATTTTGTGCACAACATCTAATAGCTTACTATAAGCTATCCATTTCTCCTTGTTCAACTCTTTTTTATTTAGGTCAAACTCATTTCTAATTAGGTCCTCAGGAAAGTTGAATTCATGCACAAACTTGCCGCCTTTTATTCTTTGTCTGAAAAGGGCAAAGAAACCCTCAAGATCATGTTGCCACTTTGGACCACACCTCAAATGATAATCCTCAAATAATTTCTCAAAATGCACCCAACCTCCCTTTGAAAATGCAAAATCAGACACCATTGTATAATCTGGAAAAAAATGTTCCCTTACCCCTCCTAATGAGGTTGTCCTCATGAATACAACCTATTTGCCACATAACTTATGTGAACCCCACTCTTGGTGGCACATTGTATGGCGGTATATGAGGGGCTCCCTGAAAACCATATACCCTCAAAATAGTGCTGACTAGGTATGGGATAATGTCACCCCAGTTATGGCAGACCTTTAATTCTAGTTTCCTATCCTTTGGCCTGAGGAAATAATGTAATTCCTTAGGGATCCTTGGTACATTCACCATCATTCTAGCCCCCAATCTGGAAGCAAAGCAATTATCAAATTGAAAATAATTGGTGATTTCCTTATTGCAAGATAAATCTACAACCCATATATGTACTGACAATCTTTCTCCATCAACCGATTGCCTTAATTTCATCCTTTTAGAGAAGAAATCAGCATTCTTGAACAAGAACATATGCATCAGCATAGAATACCAAAAGAATTGAGTGTCGGTATCATTTTTCTACAACTTTGACAGCCCTTCATGTATCCTCTCAGCCAAGAAAGAAGCAAAGTCATATGTCACAGAGAAGTTAGGGTGTTGTATTTGCACCCCCATGAACATGTATGCAATGGGCATCATCACACCAGGACTGAAACCCAAAATATGACACAATGAATAGAAAGTGGCTAGGAAATGATTTGCAGAACAATTTAATCTGAAAGGTTCCTGGTCACTGGGGCTGATATGAAATCTTGAACCTCCTACCCTAGCCAAATGAGGTGGAAGCAACTTAGCTCTAAAAAGAGACTTCAACTTTGCATATTCTTGCTTCATTTCCTCAAGATTGATAAGAACCAAGTCTTCACTCGGTTCACTCAAGTCAAAAATCTACTGGACTTCTTCTCTATTAACGCTAAACAAAACATTTCCATCATTATCCCTGATTACCCGTGTGACAAGGTCATATCTTGCAGCCACTGCCCTAAGCAGGTCTACATCAGGGAACACATTTGGTACAACCAGCTTCCCCATGTCATACATCCAGCCATTTGAAAAGGGGTGAGGCAAATTCCTCTATCCATACCACAATCTGAACATTTCCAAGCCTGTGAGAGGAACCCTAGCATCGACTATGTTAGAGAAATTATATACTAACCCTTCCCCCAGGATTTTCCCTCACATTAGGACAAATCTCTTCTTCCTATCATTCGTTGACAAGGGAAATTGATCCAGGAAATCATTGTACAAGTTTCTTCTTAAATAGTCAACTTGGCCAAAATGTTGCTTTGGCAGTGCCATCTCGGACAAACTAGGCCCTCTTTACAACATTACACTTCAAATAGCTAGGACTAACCAAAGATAGGAAATTACAGAACAAAACACTACAATTTCTCACAACTATAATTATACTATAGCCCTAACACATTTATCAACAAGCTCAATGATAAGCACAACAAATATTTTCCCAAATTTAAGTGCAAAATGACCGAAAGACACAAAAATTAACTCACGACTTTGTTTACAGAAATCCCAAATTCTGGCTACAAAGACCCACAACTTCGCCTTCAGCACGGAAACTGCTTCACAAAATACTTGAATGCTTTGTAATACAAATAAAGCAGGAGAATTGATTTTATTTTGATCAAATTGTGCCAGTAAGTGTCTCATCTGCCATTAAAGCTCACTCATGCGCTGTACGAATGACTCCAACCATATTTGATGCATATTTAAATTCTAGCCATCGATCCTTTAGTTAGATCAAATCATCGAACGACCACCTTCAAAACAACCTAACACAATCGCCAATGCGGCAATAAGGGGCCCACCATACCATACACTACCCAGGAAGTCCACGTGGCGGTAGCCCACGATATCATGATCAGTAAAGATCTTGCATATTTGGATCACACGATGGCGGGCAACCATAGATCTTGAGCATCAGTGATCTTGTTTGTTCAAAACAGTCGCTAGCCTTATCATTAACCATCGAGAAGCTTTCCAACCTAGATTATAACAGATCCATTGATTTAAAACATGTGCGTCATAAGAACACTTTAGTAACCTGCCTTCTAATGTATTAAGGCCAGATTAATTTACCACGATACTTCCTTTATTCCTTCAACTTCATCAGATGAGACATGTGGCACCCGCCCGTGATATCGCGATTAGTAAAGACCTTGCAATTTTGGATCACGCAATGGCGGGCAATTGTTGATATCTGACAATAATTGATCAACGACACACAAACTTATCTCCTTTGGCCACACAAAAAAGGACACGTGGCACCCGCCTGTGATATCACGATCAACCAAAGCATTGTGGTGCGGTCATTGTGGGATTGTGGGCAACGACTGAGATTAGATGACAGTTGATCAACGGTCATGCAAATTTCATCCTTCTACAAAACAAAAAATTTATTAAGAGGACAAGGGGACATCAATAGGCGGACGGTAAACAACGACACAAGTCATTTTTAAACAATGAAACACAAGGCCAACCAGGACTTAGGAAAATGAAAAATCATGTGGAGGAAATAAAATTAAAACAAAGGGACTCGGCCTAGACGAACTGATAGGACATAAGTCATTTTAAAACCCCCTCAAAAAGTAACAGCGAAATAGATCCCAATCAAGGCGTAAAATAAACACAAGGGTTTTACATGTAGGAAAAGCTAAAACCCTAACCCTAAGAAATTTCCAACACCATGAAAGACTAGTAACACCAGGCAGGGTAGGAATGGAACATAAGGAGCAAAAATTTGAAGTTCCATCAGGATTTATTTCCCATTTTTACCAAAAAGGAGGGGTAACTAATCAACACTATTCAAAGAAAGAGCTTGCAACTCAATTTTGAGAGATAAATCATCTCTGCAATTAAACCTTCACCAAATCGACATTGGATCATCATTACATCATCACAACACTTATCACATCATTCAACACTTCATTTTCACATCCTTATATATTCACTGATTTATCTCTCGAGGGGGCATAATATCCATCAATACCTAAAATTTAAAGCTTGGGGCATCGAAATCTTGCATCGTCTAGGGCATCAAAATCTTGCATCATCTGGGGCATCGAAATATTGCATCGTTTGGGGCATCGAAATCTTGCATCATCTGGGCATCAACATCAAAATCTTCTTTGAAGTAACGTGTAAACACATCACTTCAAAGAGGGGAAAAATGTATACACCTAAAAACGGTCATCATATCCAATTAATTAAATACAACTATTTGATTAATACTTCAACTACATATAAATAAGGTCTTACTTTATTTATATTGTTTACCTTCCTTTTAATTCTCCTAATTCACTTTCTCCTAAATTAAATAAACAAAAAACCCTAAACGTGTTTATTTAATTAATCTTCCCTAATCCTGATTAAGAATTACAGAACATTTCTACAACTTTTTGTGTGCCACCTCATAAAGGTCACATGAAAATAAATAAGCCTAATTATTAATTATAATTATCCTCACACACTTCCACCAATGAGAAAAGGCACATGGCTTTATTCCCCCACACTTCCAACAAATTTGGAGCACATGGGTCTTTTTCTCACACACTTGGAATCCCATACATTTGGCACGCTTCCAATTGGTCAAGGGATTCTCTTCACACATGGCATGTTGTCCTTTTTCAAGGGGACAACATCCTGATTCCTTTCATCTCCACTGTGTATCTTGTCTTCTTTGAATCTGAACTATTGATGGGTGCCACCTCACAAAATGCTTGAGAAACCCTATAAATACACCCTCTTGCCTTAGCATTTACCATCCACCTTTTGAGTAATGTTATAATGATTTTTTGAAATACAAATTGGAATAATATTATAATGCCATTTTTCATCCACACTTTGAGCATTGTTACCATGCAGATTTTTTGTAGAAGCTTGGAGATTTCATGGAGTCTTATACTTAGTTTCCATATCATGTGTTACTTTGCATTCTCATCTTAGATTAATTAATTTCTTCATAGTTACAATTTATCATCCCCATTGCATCATAGTTACATTTTAGGTTAGTTTTCTTTTTTGTTGCATTTGAGCATATGCATAATCATGGATAGTTCACTATAGTTGCATATCATCTCACTCATCTCCACTTGTTCATCTATCATCAACATCATCCTTCGTTTATTGTTGCATCCATTATCCTTTCCATCATTTTGTTTCATTTAGGAGCATACCACTAATCCTTCCACCACACATTTGCACATAGAAAACGTCTTAGCTTGCATATTAAGCATCAAATTTCATTTTCTAGGTAGTCATTTTAACAACCTTTGTGCCCATAGAAATATGAGGGCCAAACAGTTTAATAAATCCCTAGAAATAGAGGAAAATGATACGTATTTGAAAGGTTTGATTGTATTATGAATAGAGTAGTTTTACTTGCTTCAGACTTTGAATTTTAACCGTCTCATTAAGGTTTGTGTTGACATTAGAATAACTCTCCACAAATTTGACACACGCACAACCACAACACAGAATACAAAAAAATATTCCTCTCATTTTCCTTGTACAACAGATTCATTCAATTGAGATAGAGATTTTGGAACTAAAGGGATTTTATATCCATGTTCAACATTAAAATCTCTACAAGTGGATTTTCCAACAATAGCTTGTTAAAACATTGAAACCCATCTATCACCTTAAGAATGGAGAAAACATGTCTATAGGGGAAAGAAAGCTCACCACCCAACCTATATGGCATCATCAAGCCATTACTGGGCTCTAGCCATCCCCCGAGCAAGGAGAGAGCACCCAAAACCTAGGATTCAAGAGCACCCAAAACCCAAGATTCAAGCAACAACCAAAACCAACAACAAGAACAAGAAATCCATAAGAAATATTTTCCAACAGTGCCAAACTCAACACATTTTGGCTAATTCAAGAACCCATAATCCTGATTGACAAATTCACACACACAACTCAAAATTTTCACATTATTTTCAGCAAAAAAAACTAAACAACATTCAATTAAGAAATAAAAACACAATCCAAGGCAAGATATGGTGAAGGGAGTTGAAACAACTTATCTCTCATGCTGATTTCTCTTCTTCATTCCACCTCCCTCTTCTTCCTCCAAACCCTCTCTTTTTTTCAATTCCTCCCCCCTTTCTTCCCTTAGCCAAAAAAAAAGAATGAAAAAAAGATGAAAAATTGGCAACACTTTCTTTCCATTTCTTCTTCCACCCACCCCCAACCACCATGTCCTCTTTTTCATTTAAGAGGCATGGTGCTCACATGGGTGTTCATACTCCCATTTTCGTCACTAACAAAAAAGTGAAGTTAAAAAGGTTCAAAACTCATGTTTTATGTAATTTATGGACTAAAAAAGATGTCTAGCCCTTAGATGCACACTTAGGGCTTTAAAAAAGCACCAATATAAATAAAATTCATCATTTACTAGCAATTGCACCTATGGGGTGCAATGGGTACGCCGAAGACAATATAGTGATAATTTGAAAGTGATAAGAGTCATTTACAACTGTAAAACTCATTTATAGGTGATAATAGTAAGTAAAAATTTGAGAATGTATTAAGTTTAAGATATGAATGGTCTTTGTCTTGTACAACCATAAAATAAATATTAGCTAAGCTAATAAGACTGTCTAGATTATAATTATGCATTACATTTGGCGTTTGAGTGCCTTCGTGCATGTGTGACCTGTTAATCATTAACTGCATTACACAATACAAAAGATATCCTTCTCTTGTGACTTTATTTGGAATATTGGCAAACCTTTCCCCACTAAAATTAACATTGTTCAATATCTCATATGTAACAACATCGTTCATAGTCTTCAATTTGGACTATGAAGGCCTCTTTGGCAGAGGTTTGAAAGTAAGGAATATTGCCATTAGAAGCACAACATGATCTGCCTTTTTTCTTAGAAACCTGTAACAACCAATATTTGTGCTTAGTTACTTCATCACTACACTCCATTTTAAACAAGTAGGTAATCAAAATATCAATCCACCTAGCACTCTGTTGTTTCCACTATCGACTTCAATTTTATTTCTAAGCACTAGAAATGGAAAAAAATCAGATTAGATAGTCTTGCCTGTCAAAAAAAAATGGATGGAAGGTCATTGTCAGCAGTAGCAAAAGTAAACAAAACCTTTGAATGAATAGAAAAGTTAAATTATTAGATAATTCAGTCAAATTACCTGATTAAAAAATTCCTCACGCTAGCTATTAAGGTTATCAAATGATTTCATAACATTAAAATCATACACAAGAAAAATGAAGATGTTCTCTACTATTCTGTATGAAAATATCTTTGGCCGCCATTGTATTTACAGCTGTAGATGCAACTGCTATACATTAAATAGAAAAATATAATGGCCAGCAGTGCATTTACATCTTTAGCTTCAGCTGCAGCTAAAAGTATCTCTGAAAAATAGCAGAAGACTATCATAAAAATTGTGTTAAGAACAAGGAAAAGAGAAGTTCGTGAAGACATATATGATGTAGCAATGGATTCTTTGTTTACAAGTACATATCTTATTACAAAAGAAGTGAAGATTAAATTTAATATGCATTTCTATTAGTTGACATGGCTGGAAATGTTAACTATGAAGATAGTTAACATTGATCATAGTGGAGATAGATTGCATTGAACATTAAAATCTAACTATGTTAGTAGTGGAGATAGTTTATACTGATCATTAAATTGCATCTATGTTTATAGAAAAGAAATATATTCTTATGAATCATTGATCATTCAAACATGATTACAAATACCAAGAACTGGCAACGAAATGAACATAAAAGAAAAATAACTCAAAAGGAGTAATGAAGGTTCTAGTTGTAAGTGTGTTGGAGTGCGGATATCATTATGTTACAAAAAAGGATAGCTGTTGGAAGTTTTGAGCAAGCTCTTCAGGGCCCAAACCACTAGACCAATGGTCTAAAGTGGATAAATCCTCAATGTATCATCTCCAATCATGTTTTTGGCAATGGTTCGTAGAGTGGACAAATCTATTAGGAATTGTCAAGGAAAATATGAGAGAAATCAGCCACTTAAAATTGATAGGAAAATTAAATTATTGTTTGTATGTGCATACATATTGGAAACTTACAATAGCATGAGATTGGATGTAGCAGTAAGTGTGGAAGGAGACTAGAAGTATGAGGAACAATAGCCTGAGTAGAAGATCCTAGAAGATTTTTTGAATGTCAAGAGAAATTTGTCAAAGAAAACTCTGTGCAAAATGAATTATGTTTGTGTTTATAAAGTGTGTGCTGAAATGGTTGATGCATAGAAATAAAATGTGGTAAGTGATGAAGAGAATGGATAGTTGAAGTACAAAAGAGAAAGGACTAAGTTAAAAGTGAAAATATCTGTACGTATTGTTTAGCTAAAAAGAATTTGGGCAACTAAGGCTGTTGAGGCTGAAAGTTTCGACAATCGACCTTCCTTGATGATCCTACATGCAACATATCAGTTTTGTTGCATCCGTGTGTATCTTTCAAAAGTGAATGTAGGGTGGATACAAAGGAAAAAAAATTGAGTGACTCTCAAAATTGTTGTGGATGTCAGGCCTTGACGGTCAATGTTGTTGATGTCAATGGTGGCCATTTGAATTGTAAGCCCTTGTGATTTGTTGATGGTTAAGGCCCATGCCATCTTAAGAGGGATTTGGTGTCAACCACCATGACTAATCGGGGTAATAGGGACATCTTTGGGATTTTTTGTGTCCTAGGTAGGCCCAATGTAATTCTTGAAACAAACAACAAACAAGGGGAGTTTGGGTGGTTTTTCGATCTCCTTGTAAATATTTTTTTTACTATGCCAAGAGCCCCATTTACAAGGCTAGTTTCAGTCCATAGATTACAAGATAGCATAACCTTTTGGTTGACACAAAGTAGAATCTTAGGTTGGAGTTGCTCATCATCTGGGTTTGCGTTGAAAGAGGTCCCTATTTGGTTGGCAGTGGCAATGGCAACAGGTTGTGCTAGAGACAACAACATACGCTTATTATGGAGTGAAACCTTTTCATTGGTTACATAAAGATGTATGGATGATAAGAAAGTAGTTTGTTCAGCAGGAGTTAGTGTGGAGCTTGACCTTGACATTAGCAGTTGGCAATCAACAATAGTAGGTTCAGCCTTTCTTAAATTGCACAAGAGATTACGAAATAGAATTTGAGTGGGATCCTCTTCGGCTTGACAAAAAATTTTGTTTAGTGTAAAAGAAGATTGGAAACTCCACCATAGTGTCCCCCCATAGGAAGTAGAAGAGTACATTGGAATGTCTTTGACCGGTGGAAGCTGCTTGAGGTCTCCAAACAGCAGGATTAAGCGACCTCCAAAAGGGTAGTGGTTGTTTGCTGGGAAAGCTTCGCGTAAGCGAAATTCAATGTGTTCAAGCAACTTTGGCCCAATGAAGCTCATTTCATCTATAAAAATGTAGTTAACAAAGTGCATTCTATCTTGGAAGCTTGCTAGTGTTTGGCCCTGCAAAGGATCCAATTCTTTGATGGGAATGTCCAATGCATAATGAATTATTGATGCTCCAATGTTGAATGCTGCAACACCAGTTGGTGCAAGTAGTAATAGTGGTGTTTTCCTATTTGGAGTGGAACAATTGAGTTCAAACCTGATTTGTTTAATTAGGTGTGACTTTCTACTTCATGTTGTTCCTTGAACTATTATTTTTAGTGGTGGTTGGTTAGTGGTGGAGGATATGTGTGACAACACTAAATCCAATTTTTTCTTTTGTTCGAATGAAAGGGCGTGCTGGGTATTACAAAGGATGGAAGGGGGACTGCATATGTTATGTGGTAGGAATGTATGAAGTTGGAAGCTTGAGTGAGTTCTATTGGATTTATGGATTGAGTATTCCAATCATGGTTAAGGTCTAGCTCATGGTTGTGTATCATGTCAAGTGCATCTAGGTGGAGTGGATGGCCTGGGTGAACACTTGACAAGACTTGCCATTCAGATTGGTTGTAGTGATGTGGGGGTTCTGCATCATTTGAAGGAGAGTTGGGTTCTATATTAGAGGTCAGATCTAGTTGAATGTGGTGAACATGCCACGGACAGTAAGTGCATGCCAGTCTATCCCACTGTGGGACAATTTGAGATGGTGAAGAACCAAGGTCAATTGCAATGTTACGAAAAGGTTTGTAGAGAACCAGTTCACTCCAACAAAAGTCATGGAAACTTGGGTCATCCTTGAGAGGAATACTTGTGAAGCAGGGTGAGACCCAAACAATTGCTCTACAAGAATGCTCTTTCCATTGGTTTGCTTTACGGGATGTTATGAAACTCCACTTTTGAGTCACTTCAATCAATGGCATTGTATCCAGAGTAATAGGGCGAGCCATGTATGCATCAATACAATTAGTGTGTGGTGATGTACATGTGGATGAGAGTGGAACACGTTGATAGTTTTTTTGGTTGACATGATTTACAAAAACAAATGTCCGACTACACAAGCAAAGTGGTAGTTTTAATAGAAGGTGGAAACTTTCTTGAGCACTGATATCATAATCGACAAGGTTGTCAACAAGAATTTTCCTAAAAGCTATTGGTGTTGGCTTGTCAGGCTCAAAAGATGTTGAAATACGAGAAACCATTGCATGATATGTTTCATATTTGGTTTTAGCTTTAGCTGCATATTTTATGATATATTTGAGCACTGCATCAATTGAGAGAATGGGCTGACAATCTACATTTGCGCACCAAATAGAGAGGATAGTGGGGTTGTGTAGATTCACTCGGTTATCATTATGGGCAAGGGTGTGCTTTGGCTACCCACTCTCATTTGAGAGGGTTGAATTGTCTTGCATGGTCCAAGGGGCTTTATAGCAACATTCAAGTGTACCACCTTTTCTCCACGAGCATATTTGCAAGGTGCAACGTGTATGGCACTACACACAATTGAGAAATTCATTATAGTCATGTGAAGGGCTAGACAACATAATTTTTCTTGTGTCCATTAAGTAGGGTTTGTCTAGGGTAGATCTTGGAAATGTTGCTACTAAGCTTTGGTGGGGACACAGGTTCCAAGCAGAGACATATTTGTCAATGTAGTCGATTGCATTCTATATTGAAGCAAGATTATTCCATTGCAGTTTGGCAATATTAGGTGCATCTTTGAGCCAAAGGAAACCATGGACATGTACAGACCCACAATGTTTCCATTCATACCTGGACACAGTAGATGTTCTAAAGCAAATGATGTATGAAAAAAGTAAATATAAATAGTAAAGGTGGAGTGTAATTACCTATACCAGTAGTCATTTGTGCAAAGAATCTTCTCCAAGACCCCACAAAAAGTAGTAAATCGGTGATGCATGTAAAGTGTAGTGAGGTGTGGGCTTTGCACTATATTTTGGATTCTCCACTGGGTAGCAGTAGTAGGATTTGTTGGTGCGGTAGATGGCATCACATTGTGTAATTTTGTCCATTTAGTATCTGCTGCACTAAGGGTGAAGAATAGAGTTGGACTACCAACCTGAATAACCATGTCAGATAGCTCCCCTCTCCAAAGAGTCTAGAAGGGGCGTGTACCACATATTTTTGAGCTAAACCGCATGACTTGGTCTGCAAGGTGTTCATCGGGGAGATCCTTGAGTCTTTGGTGCAAGTTAGAAATTGTTGTTGGAAATCTACTTTCAAAGTATTTTTGAACAAACACAGAAGTTGTGGCCTAGCTGTGGTGACGCATAAGAATATTAAGAATGAAGTATCTAAATCATGGGTGTTTGCCGAATCTATTATCATGGTATCGAAGAAGATGGAGAGAATATTCATGTAGCTTGACTTCTTTCATAATTTGTTGGTTGAATGCAACCCTGCCCTTTGGAAACAATGTCGGGAATGCCATAACAAACAATCCTTCTATGGTGTATTCATTGAGGGGCATAAGAGAAACTAGTGGCCAATCAATAGCAGGAGTGGGGTGTCCTTCCCCTAACTATAACAAGGCTCACAATTCTTGCACTTTTGTACGTGAAGGGGGAAAGTTTGCCAAAAATTATGTTGTTGCTTACACATTCTCTTCCAATTGTTCTTCGATAGTATTATCTGTCTCCATGAATCTAACATCAGTGGGGTCTGAAGATGAGGTTGTTGCATTAAGAAGGTCAAAGATGTTAGTGGAGGGAATAGGCAAGCATAAGAGAGAGGTCTCATCTAACTGGACATCTTTGTAGTAGGGGTCATTATTGATCTTATATTGGAAAGCCTCGTGAACATGTGATTTGCAAACATAGAAGCTATACTATTGGGAATCAACATTTCTTTTATTAACTATGAGTATATCCAAGTCATGTTTATGGCATGGCAAGTAATTTGCAATTACTGTAATATCTTGAGGAAAACAAATAGTGTGGCCACTATATTTTAGTTGTCCTCCTCTTGCATAAGTAACTTGGAGGACACGGCTAACTCTTGATATAATCATCTCCTCGATCTAGGTAAGGTGTTGCAAACAAGAAGGCTGCTCTCTAGGGTCCATGGTGTTCCACTTTGAGAAGCGGTTGCCATTTTTTTTAAATGCATCTTGTACAAGCACTACTACCATTGAAAAGCCTAGTATTTATTCTTGGATATCATTCCATGCATATTTGGCATGTCAATATGTTTGATAGGCTGTCCAACTTTGAACAGAATGAATTCCTAGCAACGTAATAGTTTGCAGGAAGTGGCAGTGGATGGTGGTTTTGGGAGGGAGAATTGGGGTGAATTGTAGACTATATTTGAGGTGTCGGTGGCTGCAACAAGGAAGGGTTATTGGAAAGACAAGTTGGGGCTATGGAGGAGCTTGCAAGGTTACTATGAAGCTTTCTCTTCTTCGTCTATTAATAGAATCCTTATTTGCATGGTACCATAATCATTTTAGATGATTACGATGAGAGCGTTGCGCTTCCATACTTTCAACTTGGTTTTCCATGGTATTGGTTGTTGAGGAACATACCAATGCAATTTTTTTTTGCATTAGTTAACGATAAAGTTGAAAGAACATGATTAACTTAGGTGTGCAAAAAGAGAAAGGAGAATGCTTGAAGTATTAATCCTATGTATTGACTAACATGTGCAAATTATAACATTGTGGTATCAATAATTCTTTCTATTCTTTTCACTTGTAATTGTACGTAGACATGGTTACATTTGGTGGTATTGATAGCAGCAAAATTTGTACAACATATGCAAAGACTGTACATTATTGTGGAAAGTAAGAGGTACAATTAAAATCATATTGCAAAACATGTGTGGAAGATAACATTGTCATATCAAAAAATTATTTTATTCATTTTACTTGTAATTGTAGGCATACATGATTGCATATGGAGGTATTGACATCAACAAAAGTTGTACAACATAAGCAAATACTATAAAGTATTGTGGAAAGTAAGAGGTAGATGCAAAGTTTTTTAAACAGGTTTTATTGTTGTAATTAAAAAGCTTTGTATTTCTTTCCTAGCAAAAGAATTCAATGTAATGGCCACTTAAAAGAAAAATTGGTGCCCAAGAACTTGATCCAACACCTCTTTAGCAGCATCAGGTTCAACTAGAAGTAGTTGAAAATTTTCAGCGGATACACCAAACAAAGTGTTTGCAGGACCTTCAAATGCAGTGACTTTAACAAGGGCACCTGTTCCATCATCCAAATCCACTTTGACCATGTAGCTAAATTCACATCCAAGGAGATCAATAGAACACCTTGGGAAATGAAAGCTATTGGGGTTATTTTCTACAACCTTCTTCTTACACTTCTTATTGCCCACTATAAGAGGACATGAGAGGTAGTAAAAGTTTTCCAAGTGGACTTTTGTAATGCTTGTTTTTAATAAAACATTTGTTTTTACAGGATAGTTTGTACTGTTGATCGTTGCGATGTCAATTGGATTTGCAAATTTTTTGCAAGAAAGATGATCTATTGAGAGAGAAAGGAAGGGTGTTTCATTCCCTACAGTGGCATACTAGTCATGCAATGTTGATTCTTCTAAAAGTTTTGGATTAATGACAATTGTAGTTGCAAATATAGTATCAAGAGCCTTTCAATGCCAGGAAGTTATATGTCTAGATTTGATCAAGATAATTAGAGGGGTTGGTAGAAGAGGCATAGTATATAATTATTTACCTTCAAATTCACAATGAGGGCCCCAAAGTGTAACATCAATGGACAAGCACGACATGTCTATGATTGTTGCAGTACACTTTACTATTTCAAAATCCATCTCTCTTACAGATGGTTGATGCAGGGGAGATGGATAAAAGTATGCCTAGAACATCAACAACAGAATTAATAGGTAGTGATAGTAGGGAATGTATGCTCTTGATATGCAAGCTATGCATGGGGATTGTAGACTCTACACATGGTGAAGGAGTAATTTTTGACGATTTGTGTAGGAAAATTTCAAATGGGTTCATTGAGCTACTAAATTTTTTATTAGCAACTTGTATGCGACCATTAGAAATAATGTATACACTATTAGACTGCACAACATTATAGAACTCATCAACAAGTTCGTTGAAGCACGTGACATGTATTTCAGTGCCTTCTTTGTCAATGAGATCAAAACTAAAATCTTTTCCTTCTCAATTAGCATTGTGAAACTCATGGATTGGACTCTTTGTTAATGATCTACCCTCAATGGACCAATGCTTATAGTATGGGGTCAAAGATTTGATGGGAAGTAATTCAGAAGTGGGTATGGCTGGTTCTTCGGTAGATATTGTATTTTTTTGTAAACTAAATGGGGTGGGTTAGCTAGTACATGGAAAATGACTTGTTGCTTGCAAAAGAGCAGTTGGAGTGCCAATGAGTGGTGCTTTATTCAAGACCATTTCAAGAATGTTGATAATTATAGTGTAATGCCCCATCTTATAACCTAAGGAATGTTGCAATTGTGTATAAAAGTCAAATAATTTTTTTTTTAAATAATAATATTAACTTAATTAGTTGCATACATTCATTAAGTTACGCGACGTTACACTACTTGAGTTTCCATAGACGACTTTAGTATTTAGCATTGCACATATTTAATTAGCATAAACATAAAAGTAAACATCACATAACATTTGAAATTCCATTCAAGATAGTATAAAGTACAAATATGATTTCTTACATTGCATTTGAAAAGATATTACAATACTCATTCATCTGATGAGGTAGATCAAATAATAGTTACAATTACATTTACAAATTTTCACCTCATAAACAATTGAGGGATGTTACAATACAAGATTTGCAAATAATGCAATAAAGAAAGTATACATATGTATCCAAGTACAAGCTCTCCATACATGAAGCTCTCGTTGCCATGATCATAAACTGGGGACCCAACGGAGTAAGGTGCACGTTCCACCCAACCATGTGGTACCTGTAGGTCCACCCCCTGTGCTAGGAGACAGTAATATGGTTACCTAGACATAACCTATTAACCCTAGACACAAGTACATAACTAATTGATGGTTACATTGCTTCTAGATTTAAGACAATCAAATGTGCTAAGTACACAAGGTAAACTATTATTTTAGGTGGAGTGTCATCACAATGTTGCAAGGTTACCCTGGTGTTTCTTCCTAGGTTTCGGCCCCCAACTTGGGTTACCCTGGTAACCTCTTATGAAACCCGGCCCCATTTGCAAACTATTGCGGAATCAAATATCTTTTAAGGTAACAAGACATCGATTTTCCATTCCAGGCCTTCTCATCTTATACTCAAGACTGAACTAGCTCAAGAGTCCATAAGTGAGGCATATTAATCTTGTTAAAGATTTTTAATCTAACTACTATGTTAATTAGTTATCACTGACTTACTAACTCTTTGTAAGTTACCCTGACACCACTTTATGTGTCAGCCCTTACATAGAGCCACTCCCCTAAACATAACAAAGGTATACTAAGTTTTTCTTGACTAAGGTAGACAAGGTGCACAAATTTCAATCACATAATAACAAATGACACACAACGGTCATTAAATCTTTTATTCATAAACCAGGTATCAATACACCATATTCTAACATGTGCACAATCCTAGTCAACTCAAGAAATACATTTGAACAATAACATCACCCTTTATATACAAATCGTTCTGGAAGACATACATCTAAGACTTTCCCAATTTTCCTAACAAAGAAACAGGATTTAAAGCAAATTGAAAAATAAAAGTTTACATTAGGATATACTAAATCCAATTCAAACAATAATTTGAAGTACCGAAATTATTCATCAAAGATTTAATTTATTTTCCATTCAATACCAAAAATGAAATCTATGCTTTGCTCAATTTCATAAACATTTATTATAATGAAATCTATAAAAAAACTCTAGAATAAAAGTCCATTATAAGCACAAATAACATAATCATGATAAATTATTTATTAAAATATCTATATCTAGATATTTAATAAATCATTTCTTTTAAATATCTCACAAAAACATGATATTACTTGCAAATTTTCTTAACATTTAAATAAATATATAATTATAAATATTATATATATATATTTTATATATAATATATATTATATTATTAATATACATTATATATATCATATATATACATAATAAATATAAAATATATATTTATTAATACCATAAATTAAATTAACAAAATTACGAATTTAAAAATCGCATTAAAAATAAAACATACATTAGAAGTTAGGGCAAAAGCCCTAACCCTGCGCACTGTGGGTAGGGCTGCCTTCGCAGCCCACCCCACAGGCTCGGCCGCGATGGCTGAGCCAAGCGCTAACCGCGAGGGCGGCACTGGGCTCGGCCCTCGCCACCGTCCCCCTGCAGGGTCGGTTGCGGGTAGCCTCGCCACACAAGAGCTTTGGCTCTGTCATAATAAATTTTGCATTTTTTTAAAATAAAATTTTACATATATAAAATACGAACGACGATTTCATATTTCGTTTTAAAAGCAATTTTCACAAATTCGCCTGTATCGGCGATTTCAAAGCATAAATCCATATATTTTAAATCAATAACATTTCACAATCCAATTAATATATGAAGATGAATATATATACATATATATATATTAAATTCCAATGGGGTTTTTCAACAGAGAAGTAAAATAAATTTCTACAGGTTTCAATGGGGAAATTGGGGAAATTATCAAATTTCTTCAGGGTTTCAAAAGAAAATACGCACAGAAATTTCCATTCAAAATTTAATTTACCCCAATGGTTTTAAAATCCATTTTCCATTTAAATGATTTCCCCTTCACTAATTTAAAAATATTTTCCACAAAAAGTATGCTACATAAATTCTTCTGAAACCAACAAATTTTTACAAAACAAGAATATAGTGAACAATATCTTTCCCGAGAAGTACATGGATTTAATAATATGAAATATTCTTTTCTCAGACATACTTTTTTTAAAAACAACAAATTTAAACACAAGGAAAATACATGTTTCCTTAGCTTCAGAAATCTGTTTGGTAATGAGAGCCTTTGTTGCCTATAGCTTCCAAATCCTTTCCCGAGAACCAATTCCCAAATTGCAAACCAAAGAACTTCCACAAATATACAATAATACCAAAAAGGGATATCACAAAAACACTTTCAAAGAAATTTTAATAGAGCACTAATATTTTTCCCATGAAGAATAGAATAGACTTCTGTGTTTTCCCAGATCCCAAATAACCTCTAAGAAATTCCTCAACCAAAACAATAAATTCAACTGGCACACATGTCGAGAAGAAGAAAAATATCTTCAACAACTTCCCGACAATCTTTCCTTTCAAGATTTGCATGTTTATTATTTATTTAAAATTTTCAATTTTCAAATGCAAAATTTATTTAACAATTAAAATGCCATTTCCAAAATAATAATAATAATAATTTCAAATTTAAATCTATTCACACACAATTAAAACAATTTTAATTTAATTAATTTATTTATTTAATTAAATGAATTTAATCTCTATGATCAAATTATTTAACCAAACAAACTAATTAATTAATTAATTAACATGTAAAACTTATTTCTTTACCATTTAAAAATTAATTTAAATAACAGTAAATTAAAGAATACTAACTACCATTAAAATTGACAAAAAATTTCTTTCAAGCAATTGATCCAATCAGGAACAAACAAGACAACCAAAGACTCCAAACTAAAACTAACAATGTACTGTGACTAGGTTAAAGACTAGACTAGGATGAACCATGCTACTACCTCCCAATCAACATTTTCATTGAGTCTTGACATGCTCAGACCTAAATAATTAGGTGGAGTCGGTGTCATGTATCTGCAATCCTGCAACCAAACAAATAACATGCATATATATATAATCCATAATACAGGGACACCGTGCGGAGAAAATCATAGACATCACAGGGCACTCGCAAGCGAGTGATGCAATTCTGTTCTCCACACCAATACACGTCACATCAGATTGACTACTTAAATAATAGTTAGTCCATCATAAACATATATATAGAAAAACATCTGAAGGAAAACATCTACGCTATATCAAGCATGTCAGAATTCAATTATCACCATACAATGTATCATCATATCACAAAGTGAATCCACTGTCGCTCAAAATCAATGATCAAAATATCCAAACCAAAGTACCAAAGTCTAATAGTATAAAAACATACTAACAGAAAACATAAGCATAAATGGAGGGGTACTACATAGAGCCCTGAAATTGAATGATGTAAATGATTTAGGAAAATCAAATAAATGAATGACAACAATATTGAAAAATAGAGTAAGGTTGGATGTACGTGTATTTCTTGAACACCTTGGATGTATATTCTATAAGGCGGACAATAGACCTAGTGGCCATCACTTTTTCGACAACAATATTGTTGAATTGGTTGGGAAGCAAAGTTGGATGGGTATGGACACCATCAGAGAGTTCAATACGATATTTAACATTTGTTGATTGACCCTGTTGTATAGCATTTATGGATGTGACCTATAATGAAGGGTCAAGATCAACCATGCCTGCAAGAATTTCTTCAACGAAATTTGGAGTTAGAGTTTCCATTGAGATGGTGAAAGGTAGTTGAAGTTTTGTGCCTGTGGGGAAGTTGTGAGTGTTAGAATTGGCTTTTATGACATGTCAAATTATGGTGCTCCTTAATTGTATGATTATTGTTAATGGTGAAAACCAAAATTCATAACATATAGCAACATAGTTTATCTATATATTTATAAAACCAATGGTTTTTGAATGGGATAATTTTATTGCAAACTATATAGTAAAAGACTTTCTTGGAATTTTATATATGAAAATAATATTTATTGAACTATAATGTGTGTAGTTCTTAAGATTTAATATATAGCAAAAAATAATGAGAAATGTAAACTATATTTGAATTTCGTAGTATAGATAATTGATTATTTGATGGTGTATCTTGGTTTGTAGGCTATGGTTGGTTCATTGGATGTTTTTAATTTTGATATTTTCTAATTTCTATTTCTTTGTTTTCAGCATGTTCTATCAATATGATGTGTTTTTAAAAAATCATATGGTTTTGCTTTAAGATTGTTGTTTTCTAAAATTGTGATGATTCAACACTATGTTTCACAATAATATCACATATGAAAACAAGCACAAATATGTAACATATGTGCGACATATAAAATTCTTTTGACAATTTAAAAAATCTGTTAATTTGGGGTGATCCCACAATAGTGGTTTACAATTTTTGGCCAAACTGTACACTGAAATATTTCTTTTTAACTAAATCTTCACTTTCAGGCACCTATAGCAGCTAAACCATGAGGAATTTGAAGATGATACAAACTAGAGTTTCGTGAGATTTTGTCTATAGATTCTAAATATATTTTTTTCAAAATTTTTGGAATTAGATTGCACTTCTTTTTCCATCTCCCTCAAAAACTAGTTTTTTTCAAAAATCAACATTTTTAAAAAAGTGACTCTCACTATATAACGCATAATTTTTTTTCCATGAAGGATAAAATTATAATTCTTTCAAATTTAGATTTATAACTCTGATATCTAGTGCTTCCACTTGGTTAGATAGTTTTATTGAATATTTTTTATTTAATTAAAAATTTGAATTCAAACCAATTATAATTCATATATGACCGATAACGTGTAACTTTTTTGTATGTATTGAAATTCAATTTTTTTCTTTGTTGGATCAAGGAATTCAATATCTGGTGCACTAATATATATATATATATTTTAATAATCTTCTATTTTTCCACATGTGCAAAACAGAGAGCTTGATTTTCGGTGAAAAACCTACATTCACAAGAAATAAAAAATAATATAATAATCAAATTAAATTTATTTAAAATTATACTTTTTAGGAAGCTTATAATAAAGACTGCATACTTGCAAAAAATAAATTTTAAATGAATTCATTTGATCCCCCAAAAGTTAAATCAAAAGTGGTTTTTTATCAGCATTTTGATAGGTGTAAAGGAGACTCTATTATAGGTATGGTTTAAAACTAGCGGGGTTCTATCCAAGGGGGTTTGATTTAAGGTAGTTTGATCAAACCCTCTTCAATTGGAATTCTTTAAATGGAACTTTTCAAGGCTTAAATCATTATATTTTCTAAAAATATGTGATTTCAGTAAAAATCAATTCTTCCCAGAAATTGTAAACCACTATTGTGGCAGCACCTTTTGATAGATAACAACAAAAGTGTTTAGAAAGAAATACAACACAACACAAAATTTTTGGGCAAGTGACTTACAACAAGACTTTGGAAAAAATGTGTCATGCTAGAAATGATGTAGAAGCAAAATTCGCTCAAAAGCAAGACAATCCAAAACCAATCACCTTAGAGTTGTTGTTTCTATCTATTGACAATTTTTAAAAAGTAGATCTAAGAATATTTGATTCAAACTATTGACAATTAAAAAAATATATCTAAGTATATTAGAATTTACAGCTACCTAAAATTAGGCTTTTCACTAAAATGATTACATTAATCCACTAAAAGTATTAAATTAATCCACTTAAAATGGGCTTCTGGTTGTCAGTCTTGATAATATAACAAACACTTAAAATTCAGTTTGCTATTTAGTTCTTTGAAAAACATAAATTAAAATATTTTTGACACATAATGTAGAGGACGGTGTACATGGACTCAAGTTCTTTGAAATGAATCTGCACCATATATGTTTAACATTTGGACCACTTTAGAGAGCACTTTTGCAATTTAGTTTTATTGAGGGAGTGTTTTGAATAGCCGATACGCTATATTTTGTAGCACCTCTCACCTGGAAAGTTGTCTCAACCAGAAAAAAAAAAAAACAACTTCAGACAGTTGAAACATTCCTCGCCTCATACTTGAAATTTTTTTTAACTCGCAACCAATATTTTCCTATAAAAGACTGCAAAATTCTTGTATGAAGCTCAATAGCTCTAAATCCGGATATTTCTAGATCTACTTTTTATTTATTATGAATAGATTGAAGCAACAAGCTATAGGGAGACTGATTTTGTTTCGTCTCAATTTTTCTTAAATTCTACTTTGGTAGGGTTTCATAATATTTTCCTGCAAACTCTACCCATTTTTCTCATTGGCATCCTTACAACACAACAAAATATGTGCAAAATCTTAAGGTAAGTCACTTGCCATGATTTTAATGAATTTTTTAATGGGAATCTGTACACGGCCAGATACTTTTGTTGTGTTTTATTTCATTCTAATATAGTTTTTTTGTTATCTGGTAAATGAAGGCATTCGTTCTGTGGTTTTTTCAGTGGCTATTTTCATATATAATATATTGTAATACTGAGTGTTAGGCCCTTATTTGTTTCTTCACATGGAGATTTATGAACTATGAAATGAATTTTGCATTCAATTGGCAGTTTAAATGTTTGTTTATTTTGTTTTCCTTGCTCTTGAGGTTATTTATGTGAAAATTTACCTAGCAACATTATTTAGTATTAAATGTATAGTAGCTACTACTGAAGTTGTAAATGCAATGGTTGCTAGAGCTATTTTTTCTTCACAATTTTGTGCCATTATACTATTTCTTGTACTTTAAAGACCAAATGTAAAAAGGTAAGGCATTAACATGACACAAATGACTAAAATTTTAAATGACTATGTTGAATAAGTGACAAACATCTTGGTTTTCCAAATGGATACATCCTCTCACATGGTTGGTTACTTTAGGTACCAATATACTTTTGATGTTATTATATTCTTTTCTGAAACCACGTGTCTATTACTTCAACAAAAATAGTTTGAGAGATCAACTTCCCATAGATGAAGAGAGCTAGCATCTTTGCATTTGCACCAATTTGCAACAATTCAACATCCTCTAGGTGTAGTGTTGAGTGTGAGTGTTGAGTGAACCATTCATTCTCATGAGTGCATACCTCCTACTTATCAATCAAACTATAGGCATACAATTTGTAAGAACACGAGTGGAAGTTTTGAAGTCCAATGGTATCCCAACTGGAAAAGCATCACATAAAAAGTAGTATCCCTACTAGTTGTAAGTGTTTGGGACCTGTCACCAACCCTCGCTGCATAATCTAAAAGAATAATAAGTTACATACTTTAAGGATAATGGAATTAAAAGTCAAATGTAAGACAAATTCATAGTCAGGCTTTCCTAAGTGAAATACAAAGCCTAGCCCATAAGGCCACAAATGTGAGAGTTCAACCTTGTCTCCAAAAGAAATCAAACACGCTGAAGCAAGGCAAGTTGAAACAGTTCTTCTGTGCTTCTAGAAGTTGGGATTAATGGAATCAAAGCCCACATCACTTTTTAAAACAACCCCCAATTAGGATGCCAGTCCACATAGTTGATGCAAAAGTAGTTTAACAACAAATATAAACAGCTTTCATACAAAAGGATCTGATAAATTATATTTGAGTTGTACATTTGTTCAAAGAAAGCTCCAAAAATTCAACTCCTCATTATGCTCACATAAATAAAATTAAGTAGGTATATGAAACTAACCCAATAGTAAATCATATGGACACATATAGTATAGGGCTTAGATTATTTTGCTCTAATCTCTTACCATAAAAAATAAGAAATCTTGGATATTCTAGTTTTGGGTGCACTTAATTGTTTCTTTAAGTCTATACAGAATGGTTGTGTACTCATCTTTCATGAAATTCAGCCCTTGCATACATGCTTCCATTGCAAGATACAAATGCCTCTATTTCCATATCTCCTCTGATGTTAGAACTTGAGAGTGACTTTCATTGGACATTATAGTTTGATTGTCATCTCCAACCAGAACTTGTGTGATGCCCTCCCCTAACAATAAATCAGACCCAAGGTCAAATCTCTTTCTTTGTGGTGGAGACAGAGTGTGTAAATCTTTAGAACCCATTTTCATCTTCTTCTTGGCATGCTTCTTATTCCTTACTTGAGCTTCAACCAATGCAAATTTTGTGTGATGGGGTGTTCAAGGTTGTTGGATGCCATTGTAAGTTTCAGAAACACCAACCCCTATGATCCCACATCTGTGCTCTTTCTTTGAATCACCTTCAAATTCATTTATTTGTGATACAGATGAAACCCCCTTTTTCATTTTCTTTCTCTGTTGTATGACTAAAATTCTACAGACAGTCACCAATTTACCAACGTAGTCAGCTCTTCTACTTCTATCATATTTTCTTCAAATTATAAGAGAAAAATCCATAAAATCTAGCGGTATGGGTTTTGCTACTCTAGAGGCATTAAAAATAGATAAAAATCCTCCCAAAAACATAATTTGAATTCAAGGGCAACTATAGAACCCTCTTTGAGAGGCGAGGATATTATTTTTCCATTGCAGCAGGCATCTACTCTTAAATGTTCATCTAAATAGTCCGTGAGGATAATATGTGAATGACAGATTATCCCGAGAAGGCAGGAAGCACAAAAATGGGGTTTCGCTGGGGCACAATACTATACGAATCTAGGGTTTGCAAATTTAAAAGAAAATATTTAGAAAACCATATAAACCTACAGTTTCTCCCTAAAATCAGGGCAACAAGTGGCATACCTCAAGTTTCCACACAAATTGGTGTCTTTCTCTCAATGATGTAGAGGAGAAAAATGATCACCTGGACTCTTCTTTCAAATGCAAAGAAAAGAAAATTAACTGTGATGTGTTGTGAAGGATGTGGATATTTTGCTTCTAATACAAATTGGGGCATTTTTTCATGTTGTCAAGGAGGCCGACTTCTCCAATAAGTGTTGCCCCGATATTTTGCATTTTCTGCAATAACTGCTTTGTAGATATTTTTCCATCTTCCACAATAAACTTTGTGTCATCCGAGAAAAATCATTGAGCCACTTAGATGTATTTGATCGTAGGTAATTGCATGTGCACGAATCTACACCGTCAGACTTAAAAAGACCTCCCAAATACTAAGCATGGGACGCCTTCGGCGTAAAAAACACTTTTTAATCCTTTTGAAAAATATGCCCCTTTTATTGAACAACACAAAATATCAAGTAACGAAATTAGAAATAACAAAATTAACAATAACACAATATTAAAAGACAACTTACAATATAACTAGGGGAGATGTACCAGGAGCCACTAGGGCTAACTTCGTGCATTCATGCATAATAGATCCGATTTCAATTTTTTTTTGGGCTTCTTTGTAAGCGAGTTAGGACCTTAAAAAGAAAAATTTGGCTTTTGGGTATTTAAAACGTGCCTTGTGGAACCCATAAAGTGAAAGGTGCTAATAAAGGGTGTTTTTAAACCTCCATCCCCTACATCTTTACCACTTCGCCAGTACCCGTTCATTAGACAACCAATAAAGCCCCACAAAAATTTAAGGCATTTTCAATAGTTAAAAAGGTGTTTTCAATAGTTTTCAATGTGTTTTATTTTTTTTGGTCAATGACACATTAAGTAGTGAACATATATTGGTGTAATTTGTAAATTTTTATTAGCATAATTAAAACAATATAATGACTAAAATGTAAACGATTATTGGGGGGTCAGGTGAACAAGGAGTAAACAATAATTGGATCATGGGAAACAATTGGGGGTTTTCCCCTATCACATTGACATCAAGCACACTTCTTCCCATGAAAATATCAAAAAACAAAATTATCAATAACCTGAATATTAAAAGATAATTAAGTATAAACTATCACATTAACATCAACAAAATAACACTTCAACAAATGAAGTACTTTAACAGGGTTTTGGTGTCTTCCCCTTCTCCCCATTGGCCATAAATATCTTGTACAATAATCCACATTAAACTCGTATACTTACCTCTTATACTTACTTGAAGTTGATCATTTATTCTGATATCGTTATCTTGACTTGCTTCTTCACATACTTGATGACGATCTTCTTCCATTGTTATAAACTCTTGGGACCTCTAAGACCTAGCTTTCATCAACCATTTGACTCATTAGTATATTTGTGTAGCTAAAATTTATAATACAATATTAGTAACCATATTTTACTCAACTAATTTTGTTATATATTGTTTTTTGAAAATAACTCATGTATAAAAGAATCACCCATCATCATAATATTAGTTAATCAATCACAGTTCCATATCTCATACTAATAATTAAATAGCTTGCATCAATCATCTTCTCAAGTTTAAATAATTTGTATTCCTTAGTATTAGTTCAAGCATTAATTTGCATTGTCAACATTCTAACACACTATAAGGTACAAGCATTGATAATTTCTTAGATAATCAACCTGTAAGAGGGTTATGAAAAGTTTCCTTGACAAAATAACCATATTTCTATGCAAGTTCAATGAAAATAATTATTCTATATGACTTCATTCCAATGACCAACACCAACACATCTATGAGATTGTACCATGTACCTATTTTATTTAGCCCAAAATGAAGCACATACCAAGGAATATCGAAATGCATTATTAGTCACATAGGGATTGGTTGTACACAAAGTAGGTATGCTTATTCATAATTAGGGAGATATATTGGTTACACAAAATTACTTACAACTAGCTATATAATCCACTCTCATATGTCTCCAATATACAAGAAAATTAAAAATAAGAAACTGCCAACAGGCTTAATTCCACAAAATGCATTTTTAGTCTTAAACTATATTCCATTTACTGTGAATTTTAAAAGTATAATCAAACAAAGTTAAATATTAATGAATATAGTATATTATAATATTGATATAGTATTATAATATAAAATATAGATATATTACAATCTACGTTATAGTCAAATATAAATAATATGTCCACAACATATATATTCAATATACTATACTTAATATTGCACACAGATATTATTATAGTGTATGTTATAGTCAAATATTAATAATATTATATTATTTAATACTGTGCACCTTTCGTACAACCGCATAACCTTATGTTCTCTACAAAATTGTTGTTGGAGAAGCACAAAGAAGCAATGGGGATGACATTGCAATAATTATTTATAGAATATGATATAATTTAATTTATATAACAAATATAAATAATATTATATTATTTATATTAATATATCTATATTTAATTATATAGTACAAATATAATTATATTATATCTTATATTACATTTAAATACTTTAAGTAAATTATATAATAATATATATTATCATATTATTATTGTCAAAATTTAATATTATTCTGGTCAACCATTTGTTCACCAATGGTGCAATGCACAAAACCTATAAAAAATAATTATTCTCAAAATATTGCACCATGCAGACATGTAGCAAAAAGGACTGACTTACTTTTACCCAAACAAGAAAGCTTCCGATGTTATTTATTATTGATAATAAATCTACATTATAAAAATATTACAAATTACTTTTATTAATGATAATATCATAAATAGTGATATTAAGTAACTTATGGCACATGCCAACATTTTGTGCAACCTATACTCAACGCTCTTTGGAAGTTCTTTGATGCCCCATAATTAGTCTAGGCTTGTGAGATTTGTACATATTGCACAACTCTACAAGCCTTTTTCTCTTCATCTGAAGTCCTAACACAGAAGCGTGGAAAGAGGTATGTGCCATTTTATATGACCATAATTCGACATGTGCAAAATTCGCTTTTCAGTGCCAACAACTAGGGAAAATGGATGCACAAGGAATTATAAAAACAAATTACACAACCACAAGACCTATCAGGTAATACGGTATGCTGAGTCGATAAACTCAAGATGCCTTGACTTAACGACAAAACTTAATTAAAACATGATATGGATAACCAGTCAATAGAAAATCATAATGAGAACACAAGGATTTAAGAAGGCTTAAAGGTTTAAAGAAAAGGCATGAAACTTAGAAGCTATCTATAATCAATTTTCACACTCTAGTTTGCACAATTGATGAATTTAAAAATCCCAAAAGACTGAAAAATAGATAGCTATCAAATTTTAAAAGTACCACGAAGTAGCATATACAACAATCAATATTAGAAATTGTTTAATCAATCTCTAGTAGTACAAACTAGAGTTTTTATTCAACTCAACAAAAAAGTAATATAGATAATCCAACATATTAATGAATTTCAATTTTGTATTGATTTTCAAATGAAGAAATACATAGAGTCAATATAAAATCTTGTTCAAACAAAATTGTTTTTTATTGATTTTGAAATCAATGAATACATAGAAACATTCTAAAATATTTCTCAAAGTTAGCCTTGCACAAAGATAAGTTAGAAACTCATACCATCAAATCATTCAATCAACTTCTCTAGTTTGTTCCACTGAACTCGTCTGATGGAAGTGCCAACTTTGTTCTAACTAATAGTGTCTAACTTGAAAATTTATTAGCAATTCATTATTGAAATTAGAGCTTGATTCGAATGTTTCACTTAAACTTGCATTTAAGTAGATCAATGGTTTAATGGAATCCAAATAGTTCACCTTATCTGGGTTCTTAGGAAACAGTTCCAAATCAATCTTCCTTCTATCCTGCATCTTCTCTCTGAAATCATCATTTCCAAAGAATCGATCGCTTGTGTCAAAACCCTTTGGAAAACCAAGGTCTATCATTTTTCTTACATTTTTATCCAACTTCTTCATCTCTTTTGCAACTTGATCTAGAAATTCCTCTATTTCACATATTCTCAAACACATTTCAATGATAGACAACAACTTCATTGAGGCATTGATCTTGTCATTAATTCCTTTTGCTTTCAATTCATTATCATTGCATTTGTAGACTGCTTGCAAAATTTGATTTGTATTTTTTTCTCTTGCAATCACATCTTTGTTGTCCATTACATATTTCCCTAGCTTCCTATTATGTACTATTAGACTTTCAATGAACTGAATTAATTCACACAAGCAGTCAATCATTTGCATTATTTTCTCCAACATATTTTGTTTCATATGTCTTATTATCTCTCTACAAAATGCAGTTAAATTATTTTGACAAGATCTTATTGTAGTTCCCCTTCCATGATTCATCCTTTTATGACATTTATGTCAAATTCTTGTGGATTCATTTTATGTCTCAAGTACTCTTTGCTTGTGGTTAAAACATTTTATAATGACATTTGTTACAATACGTTACTATGTTAGGTGATGTAATACTCAAGAATTGTTAAGATGCTAGGTTTATATAGGTTATGTTTATTGTTTAATGTTTTTATTTAAGGGTATTTGATGAAGTACTAACGTTTAATAATGATATGTTTAGATCGTTGTCATGACTACATGTGATGTTCTAGGTTAGGACTTATCACACGTGTTTATAGATATATTTATCATATTGATATATGCTTATGGAAATTCTAATGACTAATGGAATAGTGATGTTAGATGTTGATTGGTCTTTGATTATTTTAATAATGATTATGACATGTTTATGAATATGCAAGAAATAGAATGTGTTACCTTATTTTGGAATGGTTTATGATTATTGATGTTACAAGTTGTTACCCAATATATTATATGATGCTTTTAAATGCTATTTAGGTGTGAAGGGAAGGATGTTGTATTTGTCACTTGTGAGAACCCTACGATGTTTTGATTTCCTTTCACTACGTATGTGAATATTATATATATGTACAAAGACATTTTTATGTTGTAGGTTGCAGGTACTAGGCATTGAATTGACCTGAATTGGCTGGTCTAAGTGTGTATTAAACCTAATGGAATAGTTGATCGAAGATAACACTTGGTCCCCTACCCTAGCCATCATCCTCGAAGAGGATGAGTATCTAGTCTGATACCTTGTCAGTGTGTCATTGTTGTCTATGGTCAGTTGGTCTTGCTTTTTGACCCAGTTTAGGGTTTAGGTAATTGTTTGGCATGTGGTTATTTAATTTAAAATTGATAAATGTTGTTGTTGTTGGTTATTTGATGCATTAAAATAAGTTAATAAGTAAAAAATGTACTATGATAAATAAGTATAAATATATTTATTAATAATCATAGTTTATAATAAATTAAATGTGTAATGTAATATTAAAATAAAATAAAAAATTATAATGGAATGCTATAATTAATTAATAGTAAAAATAATAGGAAAATTAGAAAAAAATTCTCATGCATTACATGCACAACTTTGAACAGATTGTCGAAAAATAAACTTAATGTTTTTGGGGGATTTTCAGAGATTTTATTAGATTTTTGGTTTCAAAAAAATGATCTGCTTCCTTCTTGTAAATAATTTTTCCTTCTATTTATTATTCATTCTATTTTGAGAAGGGAAGTAATTGGTCTGCAAGAAAAATTCATATATTGTTGTTGTGGGGAAATAGGGATTCTTGAAGAAAATTGATTAAGGGTTTTGGGAAGAAATTTTTTGTAAAACAATTTCATCCCATCGTAGATTCTTGGAAGGGTGAAATGTAGAAGGATAGGTGAAGGAAGGCATTGTATCAAATCAATTTGGGGAAAATGAATTTACAGATGAGTCTTCGTTCTTCTTACGATAGTGCTATTGTTTTGATCGTTTAATAATTTAAACGTTTTGTTTATAATCTTAGTATAAATATATTTTATGCATATCCTGTAATTGTTGCAATCCTAAAAAATAATTTATTTAAATCTGCTAATTGCATTCTTAAAGTTTCAATAAACCTAGTTTGTGTGTGTCTTGCAACCGTTGCATTTTACAAATTTTCATCCCTTGAGGCATTCTATTTAAAAAGATTAGGTCGACAAGCATTGATTTACACCTGCCAATTGCATTCCTTGAAAATCATTTTAATTCTTCCTAGCTAGTATGATTTGTGCATTAGAATTCCTTAGTATGTTTCCTGTGAAGGGTTCCTAATCATTTCACCTTGGTATTCCTCTTTACTTTGCAATTTGTATATTCCATTTAACCGTTACAATGTTATTTTAGTCCTCGTAGCCTCTATGTCTCTTACTCAGCCTCCATATTATTTTCCTAACCTATTCACTACAACTCATGGTCTATACATTACTATTCACAACTTACACGTTGAGTTCTCATATCCGTTCCAAAAGGGCTGGCTTAACCAGCACACTCTAAGCGTTGACTGCTTAGGTGGCTTGTGTGGGGCCCCTTACTCTGTTTCATTCATTTATCCTTTTCCGTTTCAATAAAAATTCGTGGTTATGGTCAACAGCCAACAGTTCCTGCCCATGAGAAGAACGAAACTCAGACTCAAAAACTATTCCCGCACTTCTGCGAAAATTTGGTGGATGGAGGAAATCGTACTATTTCACTATATGCAACAAATAGGTCTCCAACTCTATGAGTTTACATTTGACAGTGTATTCCTTGCCTATGCCAAAATGGGAGCGTTGGAGCAGGGTTTGAAGCATCCATAAAAGCATAAAGGATAGGAAAATGGGTGCTTTCAAAATGTGGAAGCATAGACATGGCTCATGAGCTGTTTGCTCGAATGCCCTAGAAATGTGGTTTCATGGAATGCCATGATTGTAGGATATGCACAGAAATGGATTCATTGAAAAGGTTTTATAAGTGTTCATTTCAAGCAAATGTGATTGGCAGGGGTGAAGCCAGTCTCTGCAACCTTTACCAGCATCCTCCCAGCCTGTGCCAAATGAGAGCTTTGGAGCAGTATATGGGCATCCATAAAATCATAAAGGATAGAGGAATTTCGTCAGATGTTGTAGTTGCTACTACTTTGGTAGACATGTATGCAAAAACTGAAAGCATGGACAAGGCACATGAACTATTCAACAAAATTCCTCAAAAAAATGTGGCCTCGTGGAATTGCAAGTTAGGCACGAAATGATTTTGTTGACAAGGCTTTAGAAGCCTTCAAGCAAATGAACCGGCAAGTGTGAAGCCAGTCTCTACAATCTTCCCCAGCATCCTCTTGGAATTGATAGTCATTTCAAAGAAGAAATAAAAGCAAATTTGAATTATACACACAAGTATGTCTATACCCCTTTGACCTTATCATCTCCTCCTCCTACACTACCTAGTAGAAAAATTACTAGCTATGTATGCAATAGATTATGCTTTCTAATTAAATCTATGTTATATGCTTTCCATAAAATTAGATATGGGAGAGAAAGACATTTCTTTCAGGGAGTGAAAATGACATTATTCATAGCAATACTACTCTATTGGAATTTTGAATTTTTTGTGTGAATAGATACTTTATGTTTACAAGTATGTGTTAATTTTTTATTAAAATATTTATATTATGTTTTAAAATTAGCAACAAGTAAATATGGACATATTTTTTTTGTTTTTGAGTTGTTTTTCTTAAATAGATGTATCCAACAGATGTATTTCAGAACTTAAAGTATCAAAAAGGGTAATTTGTTTTCCCTACAAAATAATCTTAAAGAAAAATAAGAACCATGTTGGGTTTGTATCTAGCCTTTAAGATTTATTTTTCAAGTGTGAATATCATGAGAAGCTAAAGAATTCACCTATAGATATCTAATACAATCACTAAAAAAAAATGATGAATTAAATGACAAAACCCAAATTCTAGCAAAAGAGAGCATATAAACTCTCTTTTAGTATTTTATGTTTATTCAAGTTCATATTGTGTGTTAACAACCAAATGATATCATAACTCTATTTCTTATAGGTGGAATATGTTATGAGATACCCATGGAGTTGTAGAGTGGTCAAGTGGGAGGCCTTGAACTCTATCCAAATATTTAGACAAGACAAAAATGCTTGGATGTTGTTGGAGAGAATCTATAAGTAAGCCCTAACAACCTTTTTAGAAATAGAAAGACAATTCAATTAAAGTATCAAATCTTAATTGTTTTGATAATTCTTTCTTTTAGGGTAAGTGAAAATAGATTTTAGGACTAGCAATAGTGGATTTCAAGATCTTGTAGTCTCATTAGCAAAATGAACTCAAACAATTAACCAAGTAATACAACTATATATAAATTCTTTGTGATGGTTAATATCAAATTTTATATTAATTTTGTATAAGAATTAACTCAACAATATTTTCTAGAAGATTGGAAAGGAATAGAGTCAAAAGTACAATAAAAGCATTCAATCTATCATTCATGACATACATGCTCATCAATTTAGCCTCAAAATAGTGAGTCAAGTTTAAAATCATTGAAAACTTATGGTTATTTATCCTTTAAATTGAGCTATATATTTGTAGTGATTCAAATATTTAGATGGTGGGATGAGGTGATTGCAAAGAAGCTAAGTTTCTTTAAACATTGATGTGGAATATTGTTTTTGTTATACATGTAGATTATAGGAGTTTGAATTTATAGTGTAGACATCAATTTGATCACTGCCATATGATCAAACCGTCTCTTTATTCGTCCGGTTGCTCATCCCTTTGTCAATATTAATTAAACCAGTTGTTTAATTAATACCGCATCTTGCACAAAGGTCCTAAAGTATTTAATTTAATACTTTACCCCTTTTCCTCCTCTGAATTAAATAAATATACCCTTTTATTTAATTTAGTCATATTCCCCTTTTAAATTAAAATTCATTTTTAATTCATCTTTTCTCTCTCATGGTCACATCCTCCAACTTTTGCAAGTTGGTCCCTAATCCATTTTAATTACTTCATCTTCTTCTAATTAACCAGGGTTAGCATGTGCACACCCTTAATCATCATTAAGGTCACATCCTCCATAATTTCCCACTTGCTTCTAATGAGTCATTAGTCCATCTAATTGAGTACTTGCACAACTCTAATCATTTGGTTAGCCTAACCTAATCCTCATCCTATTTATGGCATATGTCCTTGAGTCAACCTTATTAAAGGCTTTCTCCTTTTGGGCAAGGCATCTCCCTTCCCCATGTGAATTTTTAATTCACCTTTTAATCCCCCAAGGCACCCAAAAGGAATTTTTAATTCCTTCACTTCTCCCACATGTCCTCTATTTTTCTTTATTCTTTCCCTCTCCCCATGAGAATATTTGAGAATTTTTAATTCCCCACTTGTCCTCTCACCCACATGGGGACAAGGACCTCCTTTATGAGGAGATCTTGTCCAATCCCAAGGTACTTTGCCCCCTCCATGTCATGTACTTCCCTTCCACCTCATGTCCACTTCACCTTTTAGGGCTATCTCACATGCCACATGTCAAGATGTGAGGGCTTGTGAGTTCTCAACTCACCTTAGCCCTACATCTTGATATTTGGTGGCTCAATCTTGACCCTCCATTTCCCCTAGGAATTCTCAAAAATCCTATAAATACCCCCTCTTTTCTCTCATTTTGGGGAGATCATTTTGCTAGCCAAACTCTTGCAATTTTGTTTCTCAACTCTTACTTAGCCATTTTCTTGTGTTCATCCACTTGCACTCATCTTCACAACTCCATTTTGCTTGCATCCACTTGCCATCCAAGGAGCATACACATCAAGATCGAAGGGCCAACCAAAGGATCGATTCAACAAAGGTATAAGGTTCCATTTGTTGCTTTTTCTTGTTTTGTTTCCAACTTAGGCTAATCTTGAGGTGTAGGTTGTTTTAGTGTTTATTTGCACTCTTTACTTGTTGCTTGTCTTTCTAACGCTCACATTAGACCTATCACATATAGCAACAAGATTACACTATGTCAAATTGGGTACATTTATTGTTGTTGTTGATGATATTTTTGATACTTATGGAACAATTGATGACCTCACACCCTTTAGGGAGGCTTTGATCAAATAAGTTATTTATTGTAAAGTTTATTACTATCATAACCTAATTTGAAAAAAAAAAAAATCTTTTAAATCATAATATTGTGCAATATCTTATCTTTTTATTTTGATTTTTCTTGGTATATGAAGATATTTATTTTCACTTCAATATGCAATTGGGATATGCCAATGATGGATCAACTTCTAGACTATATGAAGATTGGGCTTCAGTTTTCCCTTAAAACATATATGGATATAGTTATTGAGGTAGAAAAGGTACATGGTCCTTGTGTGCAACAATGGATAAGAGATTATTTAAGTTATGGGTTGTGATTTAGTACCAAATTGATGTTTATAAATCTATACATATTAAATTTATGTTTTTTATATTTTTTTAAAATTTATTTAATTTTATTAATTTTAAGTTTCATTTCATATCTCATATTGTAGTGGAGGACACAAATTTGGGTAGAATTCTAAGATGCTAAATGGATCACTAATGAATATCATCCAACTTTATATAAATATTTAAAGAAATCCTTGATATCTTCTAGTGTTCATGTGTCTACATTATTTCCCTTAATTTTAATCGACACATATCTCCCAGATGATATTTGAAGAAAGTTAATAAGTTTGAAAGTATTGTAGCCTTGGTTTGTCAATTAACTAATGACTCCAATTTTTTTTTAGGTATCTATCTACCACATTTCATAGTATAAATTTTGATTTATTAAAATTATGAATTCTATGTTTAATATAATTTCATAATACATTTTTTCTTATTCTTGTTGTTAAGGCATGTGAAAGAACATGGATAAATTGCTCAATCGATAGAATGTTATGTAAGAGACAACCCTAGAACAACTAGGGAGGAGGCTATATTAAAGAGTTGTGGTCTCAATGGGTTGGCCCCATGTCTAATCCTGCTCTTATGATTTTGTGGTATCTTTCTCTTCGTCACAATGTTTGGGGTGTTTGGCTTGAGTGTAACAACAAAATTTTCAAGAATCCATCCCTCCCTGTTATCTTTGTGGCTTACAAAATATGTGCGGCTATTAAAGAAAATTTTATGTCTGGGATCACTTTTCATAATGGGCTGAAGATAAACCTTAGCCCCTATGATATCTCTATTGCACAAAGATGGAAGTTGCCTTGTGATATTTCCCTCCCAGTGACTAAAGGGAAAACTTCTAGAGAAGATGATGTATGGAAAGCTCCTCCGGATGGTTGGGTGATTGGGCTAATTTTGATGGAGCTACTAAAGGGAAATCGGGACCTGTAGGTTGTGGGGTAGTGATCAGAAACTCTAATGGTAGGCTCGTCTCTGCTATGGTCCTGCCTTTGGGAATTCAGACAAACCACTATGTAGAAGCGGTTGCAGCCTATCATGGTCTCAAGTTGGCAAAAATCAAAGGCTATAGGAAAGTTTCGTTGGAAGGTGATTCTTTAAATATCATTAATAATTTGAAAATTTGTGTTTGCTCTTCTTGGACTATTGCGTCCTTGATAAGGGATGCCATTGATATTTTGAAATCTTTTGATGATTATTACATCTCTCACATTTTGAGAGAGGGCAATGGGCTAGCGGATATCTTTGCTAATATTGGAGTTAGAGAGGTTAGGTAATGGGGTTTGAATGACCCTCTCCCTATAGAGGCTATAGCAACTATTAACTATGATGGCCGATTTTAATTTGCTTAAGTTCTCATTATGGTTGGCGGTGTGCATGTCTTTCTTCACGTGGTTGATTATTATGAGAAAGGATGGTAAGCCATATTTCAATCAAGCACATGGTATGGAGGTTGGGAGCCATAGGGAGAAAAACTCTATGTTCTTAATTCTCCTCTACCTCATTTTAGTTCTCACACAGATTCTAGGCGCTCCTAGAATTGTCTTCTAGAGTTTTCCTTTCACCGAGTTTAGAGTTCTCAAGTCATTACCTTCTGGTAACTCTATTGAAATGGGTGGAGATAGAAATCGAGCAGAACCCTTCACATGTGAAGCTATCAAGAAGAAGAAGGAGGTTTGGCAAGTGTTGGAGAAAGGAGGGTTAACTCCTTACCTGGAGAAATTACATGGCAATAATCCTCAGGTTACGATGCTTTTTGCTAAAGGATGGAATGATAGGGTGTTGAAGCTATATGGAACAAAGTTTGATGTCAATGAAGAATTTATAGCTAAGATTACTGGTCTGGCCATGGATGGTATGAAATATTTTAGAGATAAAAAGGAGTCGTAGACCGTTATGTAAATCTTCTTCAAGGGAGATGAAACTAAGGATTTGAGGACTGTGAGAAGTGGAGGCTATCAGAGAGGCTCTCTTAAGGCATTGTGGGGAGATGTTGCAGAAGAGATAATACATTTTAATACCTTGCAAGGACACTTCTCAGTGGTAAATGCATACCACTTCATCTTGCTCAATCACTTTCGACATAAGAAAAGGATTTCATTTCTATATTACATCCTGATGTCTTTGGATTTGGGTCTTAAGGATCATAAGAAAAACCCTAAAAATATTGTTTTGCATGTGGGGTTAATCCTTCTTATTTCTAATTATGTGAAGTCCTTTGAGGTGGCTAAGCCATTTGCTACCCTGAAGGGTAAACAACCTAAGCCTATGAAGGAGTATGAGATCGCTTTTGAAGAGGAACCGGCCAGCAAAAAAGTGAAGAAAAGGAGACTTATTTTGGAAAAAGAGTTCGATTTAGAGGAGGATGTGGACATTGTGCCAGATTTACTTGCTTCTTTGGAGGTGGATCCTCATTCCCCTACTGTGGGAAAGATGAAAAAAGGGGAGTTGTGTGCTAGCGAGGGCTATGTGACTTGTAGTGATAAGGTGGTTGTTGTTTTGTCGAATAGGGGTGTGAAGGAGAAGAATGATTTGTATGGTGAGGCCTCTTCACTGCCCCCTATTACCATGTAGAAGGAGTTGGAGGAGGGAAACAGGAAGAACGGGCTTTGAGGTTTGCGAGTCAATTATTGGAGAGGGACTTTCCTCTCACTATAGTGGGTGGTCTCGATGTTGATGACTCTCTGAGTGTTAAGCCGAAACTATAGAAGAAAGTTAATAGGGTTGCTAGTGTTGCTGTGGATATCCAAGATGCAAAATTGGAGAGGCTGAAGAAGAGAAAGGCAGTGGAAACTTAGGAGATTGCGAGCTCCATCTACAAAATCAAGACTCCGGTTGCTGCTAGGAAAGGAAAGGAAATCTCTACTGGTCAGGATAGGGTTAGCTCCTCTGAGGAGGAAGATGCTCAGGGGAAGGTGGTTTTTAATAATGATAGAGAAGATATTCCTGATGTGTTGGGAACTGCTTGTGAGGGTTCCATTGTTATGTTCAAACTATTTAAATGTTTTTTTCATGAACTCAATAAAACTAATGTCAAAGTTAGGGGTGTGGTGAGTAAGGATGAGGAGTCCTCTGTCCAAAATCAGATAAATGAATTGTTTGATTCCTTAAACACTGTGGTGGAGGAAACTCTTAAGATGAAACAAAATCTGGAAGGTAGAATCCTCACCCTTGAGGATCAAATGGAGAAAATTTGGGCTACTGTGATGAGGGGTGGGGAGGTTTCTAAATCTATTGGTAAATTTGATTATGTTGGTGTGATTGCTCCTATGGTGATTTCCAAGAAGCATGAAGATAGTGCTCAAGTTGAGGAGATCAATGTTGCTAGTAAGTTGATGGGGGAGGAGGGTGTTGTTGAGAAGGGTGGGGAGAAGGGTATTGTTTTTATTACTGAGGTGAATACAGATGGTCCTAGTGCTAGGACTAGAAATAAGACTAAAGCTCAGGTTGGGGCTTCTCATAAAGAAATGCCTAATGTTTTGGATGAAGCTCAGAAGGTTGCAGCAAGCGATGTATAGGCGACTCATATTCTGAAAAACATGTAATGTTGTTGGTTGGGGTCCTCCTTTTTGGCTAACTTTTTGCTGATGGGTCGTTGTTGTTGGGTTGATTTATGCTTAGTGTTTTTTTCTTAAGTTTTAGCCACTTTCTTTTGTAAAGGGTTATGAGCCCCTTCAATACCCATATTTTACCTCTTATCAAAAACTAGGGAGGAGGCTCTAAATCATATGAGGATGCTTATTGAACTAAACATAGAAGAATTGAACAAGGAGAATTTGTTTTATGATCATGATATACCATTTTTTTGTAAGAGGTTGTATTTTGTTTCCATGTATAGCTCTATGTCTTTTATTTGGAGGGACATAGATGGATTCTCAATATCACATCAAGGTATTGAAAATGACATAATGAAAATTCTTAATGAAGCAATACCTCTCTAAGATGGAAGAGAGGACAAACAAGTTTATTTTATTTGTTGTTCCTTTAAAAAAATTATTGCAAACCCAAATATAATGGATGAAAACTTCAAAACTAGAGTGTTTGGAAAATTTGAGTTTCGGGAAAATAAAGTATTACCCCATTTCATATAATCATTTACATATACATGAAAATTAAGGTTTTTAAGAATATCTAATTATATTATATCAATTATTGTATATAGATTTCAAGGTTATATTATATCAATTATTTTCATTGGATATCACATAAATGCTATAATTGAGTAAAAAAAAACATTTATGGATCTAGATTGTCCACTTGAATGCTATTCATCATATCTCAAAACCTTTATTGAGCTGATATTAGGAAAAATTGATAATGAAATATGATAAATTCATTTACTATAACTTGCAATGTTAAGAGGTGTAATGGTTGTCAATATGACACATTATATAGATAGATATATGTAATACAAAATTCTCCCTATTTTTCACTAGAATATGAACTTTAGGGTTAAATGATAACTTTGAGCTAGGGAGAGAATATATGGAAGTGAGGGTGAATAAAGGCACAATAATGATGAGTAGATGATGAGTGCATGGAAAATGATGAAAATATGAATGAAGTAGGTGTTAATAGGAAACTAGCCATGAAGCAAGCTTAAAATAAGAGCATGCCACATGTCATTAAGGCATTCCCATCAAAGTGGGTAGACAACTAAATGAGAAATACAATGGGCATTGCCAATGTTTGAATAAATGTCCCAATCATAACACTCTATAACAAGCATCTCCTTTTGACATAAATTAAAATTGTTAATGCCCTTAACTCATTCTATATTTTTAGATATCATTGTAATTATAGTCATACATGTATACTATTCTTTCTAATGGTGCATTGAAAATTCATAGTATTTCCTTAATGCCTAGTGAATTGTGTTGATATTCACAAGTAAGAAATGTGAGTTGTTATTCTAGTCAACTCGTACTAGTATTTTTCATGTTTCACCAAGAATTCTTAGATTCTTCTTCAAACCATGAATTTTGGTTACATCTACATAAATGAAACTCAATATATTTATTTTTCCCAAGTCTACATCAATATTTCAAAATGATTTTAATTATACAAAATGTTAGTTTAATCCAATTTATTAATAATTTTGATTGTTTGATCATATAAGGTTTCTTCTAATGTCTTAATATTTGTAAAATTATTGAGTTCTCCATTTGAACAAGGTTATTGGAAGGTTTGAGGACATTAAGATTATGAAAGATGGAAGCAACCTTTTCAATCATAACTTCTATTATATGTAATGTGTATTGCTTTCCTAGGGTTGTTCTAATGTCCACTAACATACAACTAGTACAATAGTGAATATTTATGATGGTTGTAATTTTAAGGCATATGATAGATTAGGCTTATGTACCTTTTATATTGATAGCATAGATTTATTGATTTCATGGTACATGAAATATTTGATGAGTTGGTTAGTACTTGACAAGGGAATATAATTTCCTTGATCAAATTATTGTACTACTCAAATTTTTAGAAGTGAAACATCTTTCCATAGTTGAAAGCATCATAGACAAATTTGTTACACATTTTTTACTAAATAAAAAATATATTAAAATGTATTACAAATGATGCACACAAATGTGAAACATTTTACAAATGTTCAATAAACATACTTTAAAGATTATTTATTTATACATTGAAATGAAAGAATAACAATTGGATGGACAATCTCATGACTTATAGAAAGGCATGCACACATGTCTTTACAAACAATTCTAAAGAAAATGTGTTTACAAGTCTTGACAACCACAATTACAATATTATTAGGATTATCCTTTTTCATGATTGTTTAATGTTAGAGAGTATAGAATGTTCTATACCATGAAAGATTTGGTTGAACATGTAGCCACCCAATACAATAGAGATCAAATATTAGAGAATAAAGTTATTTTATCAAAGGATGTAAATATATAGTGAGAATGAGTTAAGAATACAAAGAGAACTCCTTTCAATTATATAGACCGAGGCACAACATAAGATTACATAACATTATGATAGGTGTATCAAGATTCCATCTCGCAAAGAGTTATAGTTTCATCTATCTAATTTTATTACAACAAGTGTCTTTTAATAGCCATGATAAACTCCTCAACTTTAGTCACATAATAGACCAATCAAGGAATATTTTGTTAGCCATGGATGTATTTTTTGGTTACAACTGGATATAGTTGCTTCTAAATAGTAGCATAAAATAACTTTTAGTACTCCATGGGGTGTATTTTGCTATTATGTCATGCCATTTAGGTTGAAAAATGTTGGGGCTACCTAGTAAAGAGCTATGATAGTAATATTACATGAAATGCTACATGAAATCATGGAATATTATTTAGATTCCATCTTGAGTAAATAAAAAGAAGGTATGAACACCTACATGTCCTCCAAAGAATCTTTCGATTGTTACAGTCCAATATAATCTATGCCTCAAATCAAAGAAATGAGCCTTTAGGGCCACATTAGGTAAGATATTAGGCTTCATTCTATCTTATCTCGCTAAAGCTGTAATGATCATTGAAATCTCTCCATTGAGAAATCTTAACAAACTCCATACCCTTCGAGGAATATTTAGGATATCCATAGGTTCATTGCATAAGTAGCCAATAAATGTTAGCCGTTGTCCCATCCCCTCAAGAAAAGTACTAGCTTTCATTAGGATGAGTTTTGTTAGAAGGCCTTTGGTCAAATCAAATAATACCTTTTTATCCCACCTTTATTAATGAACCCATGAAAAACAAATCAAATTATTATTTTACGTCTCCACTACACTAGTCACCTTTGGAGCACTTCTACTACATCATGATGAATAGGGCCATAAATGAGTAGTCTACTATCAAAATATTTGGAAAAAAATAAATAATTGTTTGATTAATTTTGGAGCTTCTTGCAATACTTTGCCATATTCCATTTGTCAAATGCTCGGAAAGGCTCCCAAACCAGCCAATAAAGTGGTGGTGCAACTCAAAAAAGTTGAGGTTAAAGTCATCGATGAATTAAAAATGTGCATATAAAATTAGCATCAAACCCTCACATCTAGGAGTATAGTGATGTACATGTTGACATCCCAAACATGTACATTATTACTAAGAAGAGAATAGACCAAATGTTTGAGAGGATGGTTCTCTACAAATTTTACTTAAATATGGATACCATGGAGAGGTTTGAATATTCAAATAAAAATAGATGTTCAGCCAAAAATAAAGCATATGATAATTGAGAATAATGCACCAAATGAAGTAGCCAAGTCACGAAAATGGATTTCAGTCTATATAAGAGAAATGGTATCATGATGATTTCCCTTGTAACTAAATAAGATACATGATAAGATAGTCCTATAAAAGGGATGCAATAATTTGAATCCACAGATCAAGGATTTCAAGAATTATTTCAAGGGGTATATGCTAACATGACTAATATAGGAGAACATGTGGATGATTTAGTCCTCTTACTCCCAAGGTGGTGCTAGATTCACAATCAAATTCATTTTGAGTTTTCCTACCCTGCTTGCCCCTACCCTACTTGCTAAGACATAATGAACTAGAGTTAAATTGGTGTAATCTAAAGAATAGGAAGAGAGGTTGTAAATTGGGAATTTTACCCCAAAGTATAATATAATCACATAAAAGACTATTGAAATCCCTAACCAAAGGTCATTCGAAACCATCCCAAGATCACCCTCATAAATAATCAGACCAGTTCCTGGAATGCAAAAGGTGCATGAATATACCTCACCCAAAAATGAAGAACCTAATCAGTTGGAGTAGAATACAATGAATGATCCAAGTATACCCACTCGACACAAAGAACCCACTTGCAAAGAAGATTCAAAATTTAAAAACATAGAGAAAAAATTGATGTGGAAACTAAGGTTTGATAGTTCGAAATGCAAACAAGGGAGTTGTGTTGGGATTGAATTGGTTAGTCCCCAAGGTACTTTTCGTGATGAGACCAACTCTATAGAAAATATCTTCATCCTAGAACATGTCATTGGTTATAGAGAGCTAGTAGAGACAATAAGGAATTCCATAATGTGATTCCTTCTTTTGGGGATTGATTAGATATTAAAAGCATCAAAATCTTCAATCAAGTCTCATACCTAGTTTTTGTATGCTATCAACCTTTTATCATGGTGGACATATTGGCTTTTGATTTGTCTTATTATCAATTGAGAGTCTCCTTCCACAAATACCTGTATATTACCTTCTTTTGATGTGCCAATAGTAATCAATGCTTCATATTCAGTCATATTATTCATATATTAGTAAATATTGATCATATTCAAACCACTACATAGTTATGAAAAAGAATGCTTGGAATTTTCTTCACCTCACAAAATCTCTAATGCTACATGCTTAACCACCAGATTCAACTTATTTCCCAAATCAACCCACTCAGGTATCTTATAGAAAGGACTTACCAACAAGATGCATGGCTAAACAAGCCATGATGCTTAGTGATTTTGGAATTGATTATGTGGATTGCAAAGCAATCGAAGACTATTTTAATTAATTAGCTAGTCAAAGCATGATTAATCAACACTCATCCATTGATCCTAGACTATCTTAATGAGCCTATATTGACTCTTGACAATTCTCCACTAGAATCTCTACCTTTTTTGTAGCCTCCCCTAGTCCATTATTTTCCACTTCCTCCACCCTTCATTCCTTCTATCCCATAGCATACTTCTACTCCCTTGACTTAACCATCTTCCTCGCCCCATGACTAACCTAGACCCAAACATAGAGTGTCATCCTATTCATGTTCACCTTCTTGTAATCCTAAGATCCTCCCATTGCCCTAGCTCCCTCTACTCTATCAACTTTATTACTTACCCCTACTTCTTCTCCCTTTATCATTTCCCTTATAATTTCTAATCCTTTTTCTACCATTCCTCCTACACTTGATACTTTTACCATTTTTTCACCCATTGTAGTGAGACCTTACTATTCCCACCCTGATAGAAACCCTAATCATATTTAAATCCTCTAGCCCATTACTATCCCCTACTACCTCTATTTATTCACAAGCCCTAGTTTGCCCCTAGATGACCCTCACTTGTGTTGAGATGTACTACGACCTCTTCTAATAGAAGAATTTTATCCTTTGACTCTTCAATCTCTATCCCACCTTATACTATTCTTGTTATCATAGTTATCACATCCACTCTTCTTAACATAGTTTTTGAGGATACCTTCCTACATTGCATGGGTTCACTCTGTCATTAACATAGAAAATGGAGAACAAAGGGGAGGAGAGAACCAAATAAAAGAAGGAATAGAAAGAACAAGAATAGCTTAATTGCGAAAAGGAACACACTTAATAATGATGTGAAAGGAAAACATAAATTGTACATTTAATCATTATCAAAGGGTCAAGAGAAAAATAAATGCAATAATCCTTAGGCTCAAAACTTTAAAATATTAAGGCTTCATACATAAATATTTTCACACCAACTCATATGAGCTCAATACAAATTTAATACTAAATTAGAAGAAATAAGTGTAGAGAAAAGAAAGAAAGAATCTCATGGTCAAAATCATGGCTTGCGATAAATGGGAATTAATTCCAATAACAAATTATTTCCTTGTACCAACATGCCACCTATCACAAGCTTAGTCACTCCTCATGAAACTTGATTCTCTTTTGGAAGTTGGTGCATGCTACTATATTTCATTGTTATGTTAATGTGGGAATATCATATTTGAATTTGATATGGGAAGTTCCATCTTGACTTATGTTGGATATCACCTACAATAACTACCTTTCTCAACTCAAGAGGGCTAGAGCCTTAATGGTGGCATGACCACTTGTGTCCTTAAGGTTATATATTTCTTAATCCTTGTCCATGTACCTCGTTAGGCACTCAACTCTAAGTAGTCAAATATATGTACAAATTCGTGTCAAGATATTGCCCTTTCATTAACAATAAATCAAATGCTTGATTGAGCCTATACATACTTTAGAGTTTGTTGGCATCTGTAGTCCTTTCTTACTATTCATTTTAGAGAATTAAGGCCAAATTTAAAGTAATTTTAAATTGAGGAACTCATGGTTATACATCCTAAGAATTATCATCATGTAGGCTTGGCTCATCAAATAATTAGAACCATAGATCATATACATTGAATGGCCAACAAGCACCCACTAAAATTTCTTCTTGGGAATTGTCTTAACTCTCATGAGCTATTAGATCTTTGATTTAATGGCTTATAGGTTTTTAAGTAAACTGCCACCTCCTCATGCTTTTTTCCATTGATGATCCATCCAAAAATAAAGTGTGCCCACTTAAAATGCCATGTCATGACTAGGGGATCTTGTTATTACATGGACCATGTAGAAAATTGTCAAATGTTTAGAAGGATCAATGAAAACACATATCATTGTTTGGAGGGGCCCATTGTATTGTTGTAATTAAATGGTTAACCTAATATAGAATATAATATAATTAATCCAAACAAAAGAACTATACAAAATGTCAAGAGTAGTTGTGAGGAGCTCTCTTCCATATCTTGCTAGTCAAGTATCTTTCCATTTACTTGAAGTGTTCCTCACCTTTTATTTATTACTTGTTCTCCAACTTTTCATATCATATATATGTTGATATTATAAAAACAATTCAATTAAATATCATGATATCATTAAAATCTTTGATAAATATCCCAATAACATATATAAGTAGTAATCTATATTGCACCCTATGCTTATAATTGAATGAAGTTGATGCCATAGTCTATAATTGCCAAATTCTCCAAACAAAAAACAAAAGTAAAAGTTTCTAAAAATTGAAAATAAAACTTTACTCCTTCAATATTAGTTTCGGTGCACATTATAGTGTGAGCCTATTTTTCATATCACTTCATTTAATGTCACCAATAATCTCCATAAAAATATTCTCCATGTTTAAAATCATGAAAACAATTCACATCTCTCACAACAATTTCTATTGCAGCAATTGTGGAGATTAATTTCATTGCAGTGTGGCAATCAACACATGCTTGAAGGTTCTTCACAACTCTAATAGTTGTTCTTAAGGGAATATTTTGCAAATCAAAAGTAATTGGCAACTTTTTAAAGTCATGGTAGATAAATGATTATTTTTCTTGTTATTCCACATCACTAAGTAAATATCTTGAATTTAGAAAATACCTTCTACATCTCCCAAACCAATTTTTACAACTTTGCATAAATCTTTTGTGTTTGGATGTGATTGTCTCCTACACAAAATGCATATACCATTTTATGAACTTCAATCCAACTACAGGACCTTTTAATTTTTTTTATATTTCATTGAACTCCTTGTCATTGGAACCTCACACCATTTTCGCACTTCTATATAGTTAAGAAAGTCACATAATTTTTAAGATCCAAATCAAAAAGCAATGTCGTTGTAAATACTTCTAAGACCGCAATGCTTCATTAATACGAACATTTTGAAGGAATTCTTGCAAAATTCATTTCGTGCCTAACCTGCAATCGTGGAATTCCACGAGGCCACATTTTTTTAAGGCATTTTGTCGAACAGTTCACGTGCCCTGTCCATGCTTTCAGTTTTTGCATACACGTCTACTAAAGCAGTAGCAACTACATCATCTGACAAAATTCCTCTATCCTTTATGATTTGATGGATGCCCATATACTGCTCCAAAGCTCTCATTTGGCACAGGTGGGAGGATGCTGGTAAAGTTTATAATTAGAGTTATCCTTTATACTAAATAAATGATTTCCTATAATTATTCTCTAACAATATATTTATTATTAGTGAATATATATATATATATATATATTATTAATTTTATTTATATTTTTAAAGGTATGAGGAATACTTAATGAAATACTTAACCTTTACCTTTTTACATACTCTTATTTTACTAAGATTTTTGTTTTAAATTTACTAAGATCTTTATTTTAAATTACTAAGATTTTTATTTAAAATTTTACTAAGATCTTCATTTCATGAGATCTTTATTTTACATTTACTAAGATCTTTATTTCAAATTACTAAGATCTTTATTTCAAATTTACAAAAATCTTCATCTTACTGAAATCTTTATTTTACATTTACTAAGATCTTTATTTTAAATTACTAAGATCTTTATTTAAAATTTACTAAATTTACTAAGATTTTTATATTAATTATTAAGATCTTTATTTAAAATTTACTAAGATTTTCTTTATTTTAAATTCACTAAAATCTTTATTTTAAAAAAAAAATTACTAAAATCTTTACCTAAGATTTACTAAGATTTTTTAAGATCTTCATTTAAGATTTACGGGGGTCTTTTAAGAGAGTGGTTTTATCTCTTTATTTCCTTTTTAAAGAAAATACTATTTAAACGTGAGAATGAGTTGGAGATTTCTAAATTTAATGTGAATATTATTACGTGAGTTTGCTTTATTTTCTTTTTAATTTTCTCTCATATAGCTAAGCTGTTATTTTCCCACATTAGCTGCCACAGTAATGCATTGAAAAGGATACTTGTTTTTTTCTTAATTGTTAATTTCACCCAGTTCCTATTATATTGCCATACTCTTTGAAGCACGAAACAAGATTGGAAAAGTTACGGAAACTACTTACAGAGGCGGCCCATCCACCAACTATCAATATTTATTTCTACGCCTGTGCCAACAGCCTATCCGTATCTCTTTATGGTGAAATTGATGGTGCTGGGAATGGTAAGCTTCCGCCGTAACTGCCAGAATTTACAGCTGTTAATACTATTGGCTGTGATCCGATCCACTTGAGTACGTTGGCAAGGTTAAAGCATTTCACTTAATAGTAAAGGCACTCTGTTGCTAATAATTTTAATATTATTATATGCTTACATTATTATTTATTTGCTTGGCCATTATCGCTGACAGCAATTATTACGGGAGCAGGTCGCTCCAGTATGTCAAGTTGTTGATAAGACATCCCATCTATTTCTCCCTGAAAAATCTCTTGGCACATCAAGGATGGAGAGGCGTGAAACAATCGTTTACCTCTGTCAGTAGTGAGAGCCAAAGTTCATTCCAACTAGTCAATTTCTATAGCAGTCCATTCTTTGGTGACGTTTGATATCTACCTATTGGCATTTTAATCGAATCGTATTTCCCATGTTGGGTTGGTGATACATTCAGAACTCTTTAAAACTCTTTAAGTTCTTCGAATTAAGTAAAGGGTGGAGGTTCCATGAGGAGGTGATTGTTCAAAAATCTTAGCGGGTGCTGCTGAGAATTTTTAAGAATTTTTTAAAGCTGGCGGTCCCATGAACTTACTAGCACTGTCCAGCTTAAAATGTTAAGATCCAAATTTAAAGGAAGCTGGTGACCTCATGAAGTGTGGCCCAGCGTCAACATTAACCTCCATAATTTAAGGAAGCTAGTGTTCTCATAAATTTTACTTTTAATACTTTTAAATATTTTTTTATTTCACAATAAAAAAAGGAATATTTTAATCAATTGAAAATTACATGATAGTATTTGTTTACGTTTGTGCATATATCTATTTTATTAATTTTTTTATCATCTTCTATTGCAACTTTTGATATGTCAACAAGTTGCTTACAACTAAGGATTGGTGTGCAATGGGTACGCCATAGATGTGTGGAAGGTCAATTAATAAAAATGGTTTGCGTATATTATGTCCAACATTATTTTATTATCAATAATTTTTAGAAATATTATTCTTATAAATATATTGTTATCCTTAATATTATATTATTATTAATAAAATATTATTAATATTAAATTATTAATTAATTTATTATTATTGGTATATATTATTAATATATCTTTGAAAACTTATTTTACAAAATCAACAATTGTGCAATGTATAACAAAATAAACAAAAGTAAGCCTGAGGCAAGGTATGGTGGGAATCGCTGGGCCTTGGTTGGAGATACCTCCTGAGTATAAAAAAAAAACAAAAAACAAAACAAAACAAAATAAACAGCCTTATTTCACAACTCATTATTTAGAAACTTACCAGAGACCTACAGATGGGATGGAGAATGGTTTTGCAATAGTTTCTTTGTTAATGTAGAAAAAATATGAATATCCTAAAGCTCAAATTCTCTATAAAAGAAATTCATCGTTTTCACCTATTCAATACACGATGAAACTATTGCAAGACAAAATGAAATATAATTAGCTCCAAAAATGTTTACTTGCTCCATATCAATACACTTTCTTCTTCTCTACTTTGTCTTTAACATTACCAATTTTCCAATTCTGATTTTAGAACTTTTGATCTAAAGTTGGTCATCACATCAGTTTCAAGAGTATTGAGAATCAACAAAAACCAAGGATTTGTTTTCCATAAACGAGATACCATTTATTCATCTAACAAATGCAAGAAGAAATGCACCTCATTTCCATGCCATTATTGAGATAAAGCTAGCAAGACTTGCTTTTACATTTAAAGCTAAAACAAATATGTACTCAGAGAGCATATATGCAAACAATGGTGCTTAGTGCAACCTACAGCTTGCAATGATTTCTCCACTGAAATCCCCACACTTTCCTTTTATATTATATGCATAACAAACAACTCTACACTTATAGATGTCATAAGACCTTGATGCATTTAATATTTAGAATTTATAGTAGGGAGGTTACATGGTTAAAAGTTATTCAACAAAAACTAACATCACAAAAATCTAGTGTTTATCACACTCCAAACCTTGAATGTAATTCAAAGGCTATACTTTCCCAAGCTGCAAATCTAAAATCACATAATCCAGTTAAATTGAAATAAATTAAGAAATGTTAAATTGTTGATTTTAAGAACACCATAAGAACACCTTGAGAGTAGCACGATTAATTTTCTATGTAAAGGAGAACTGATATTCCAATGTGCTTATTACCAGCCTCAATGGTTCCTTGTAAAAGGGGATTACAATTTTGAAACTTAGAATAATTTAACAGTATTATTATGCCTTACAATTAAATGATGTGTATAAGGCATGAGAGATAATCCATAAAGTACAAGTCCATGAAAGGACAATGCATAGTAAACAACTAAAAGATAGTAATTAATCACCATTTACATTATTCAAATCACCATTTACAAAATTCATTAATGCTTCTCGAGAACGTGTTGCAATTGGATCAACTAACTCATTGGTTGGCATATTTGTTCCATTATCTACAAAAGCATCATCACATGGATCATCTTCCCCTTGCACAACATCTAATGTCATATTATGCAATATATAGCAATAAATTATGGTTTTTGGAAGCACTTCCAAATTTGGATGCCACATTTTGGATTCCAAAATTTGCCACATTTTTTTTAGCCTTCCAAATGCACGTTCTACCACAATACATGTTGATGAAAACTTAAAATTGTATTCCCTCTGACTACTTGTTAGACCTCCATTGAAAGGTGTAATTAAGCATTTCAACAATGGATACCCACCATCTCCAATAATATACTCTCTTATATTTAATGGGCCAATTGACACTGGTTGACCATTTAATCTCTATCCACCTTCACACATTTTATGGAAAAAATAATTTCGTAGAAGTCTAGAATTATTTACTAAACCAGGCCACCCTGTAAAAACGTCCATAAAATACATATTACTATCAACAATTGCTTGTAATGACATACTATAGTTATGATCACGATCATACCAATCAGTAGAGCACACATTAGGTGGAAGATGAAACTGAATGTGAGTTACATCTATAGCTCCACAACAATTTGGAAATCCTTGTTTTAGACGAAAACCTTCTTTTACATGCTCAAGTTTCATGTGATTACTAGGCCATTGGATATGACTTCGGAATCGAATATAAAAGATATTGATGAACTTATTTACAACTCTTACCACAGTTGACTTTCCACAACCAAACAATTCACTAATGTTAAACATTGTCATCCTAGATGAAAATCATAAAATTGAAATGGCAACCTGTTTCTCTACTGGAAGGACTCTACTTTTAATAGTCGTAGCAAATGAATATGGTATTTCACCTTGTTTTAGATCATCATTCAAAATTTCACAAAGATTTTGAATTAATGCATATGACAACCTGAAAATGTTGCAAAAACATTCATCATCACATCTAACTTGAAAAATGTAGTGGTTCCACCAATGCAAAGAGTGTGGTTTCACATACCACTCCCCCTGAATCCTCTCTTCCCACTGAGAAATAGATAGTGTTTTGACAATGTCACTTTCCAACTCAGAAGTTATTATATGAAGCATTGCTTCCATGTCATCTAATTCCATATTTGACTATTGTCTTATTCCAGATAACTCTATTCTTTTTCTCTTATTTTTTTGTTGTATGATGTTTGAGTTTTGAAGATCATTCCAAATTTGTAATGCCAACTGAATAATATTTGATGCAGTGGCAAGAAGGAATTTTAGCTTTTTAATTGAAGCAAAATTCATTATGCAATAGTTATGTCCTCCCTGCAAAACCACAGAATAAAAAAAATCAGAACCATTCCAAGTGCCTGCAATTATATTAAACCAAAACATGTCCAAATTAATGAATCGAATAACCAAGGTGTGAATGAGTTACTTTAAAGTTTAAATATATCAACAATTTCCTTCACTAGATTGGACGTAGGATAGTTAATGGCCAAAGCAAAAAACTTTATTTTGCATGTTCAAATTACTTGGAAGGTCAGTTTAAAGGCATTTATGACAGGAGGTTTTAAATATAAATAAAATATCATTGTCCATAGCCCCATGCATCAATTGGCTAAAATTAAACAACTGGTACATTATGGTCAATGTGTTAGTTGTTTACTATGAGGCTCTCTACTCCACATTAACAGTTAACACATTGACCACTAGAGTCTAGGGTGCAATGTATTTTGTTTGTGTACTAACACTTATAGGTCATCAAATCAAGAAACAATTGATCCTTGAAGGTGATGAGTGTGATTTTAGTCTATCAAGGAGATCATATCTAAGTGTTGAGTTGTATAAAGTTGTCAATTCATCCCTTATTTATTAATTAGCCTCTAGCCATCCAAGAATGTCCTCTCTTTTTATCAAAATTCTCCATTGTGGTGGTAGAAATACCAAAACAAGGTTTGAATGAGGCAAGACCCTATATGGCACAACCCTTCCTCTCCTATAATTATTTGAAGGAAGATTGAAGGCTACATGTTCATTCATGCACCCTAACCCTACAAGTTGACAAGTCACAAAATCTATATTTTCTCATCAATAAATGAAGTTTCAACAATAACAGCCAGGGGATAGAAGCTATGGATTGGTGTCCTAAGGCCTAATTTTATAGATCTAGAAAAAGAGGAAGAAATCCTAGGCCATCCTTGCACCCTAGACCAACAAGATCAAGCCGAAATTTACAAGTCAAGTGCACCTATGTCGACACTTCTCATTTCTACAATTGAATTTTTTTTATTTGCATCCAGTTTGTTAGAATCATACTAGATCACTACATTTGCATAGTTTTCATAGTTATATCATTACATTTATAAATTTCTCATTCAAATTCACATCAATCACACACCACACACACCCCAAACAATTAGATTAAAGCTTGAATAAGATATTTTGGCTCTCCCTAATAGGTTTTTAGCCAAGTGTCTCTTCAGGTCATATTTAATCCAATTAATCTACTTTGGGAAGTGACTTTTCATCCTTTTCCAAACCAAACATTTTGGTAAACTTTCATATTTCAAACACATTAGCACCTCTGAAATCTAAAGCTATCATTTCCAAATCTGAATTAGATCTTAGATTGATTGAATTTCATCATTACACTTGCATATTCATCAAAAAAAGCATTGAAAAAATAAAAAAATTGCATTAAGATTTACATCTAGGGTCAAATTCAATAATTACAAAATAGGACTAATTCATTTTTGCATTCATAACTTGCATTAGGCATGAAGTCAAATCTGACAGTGTTCAAAACATTCATTTAGGAATTTTCATATAGTTAAAAAGTAGAAAAGTGCATTTTTGTTGTTGCAAAAGCATAAAAGTTTTCAATTTTCAAAAATTTCAAGATAAAATTAGTGAAATTATGTGCTTTATATTTTTTAAAAATTCATTTCTAAATTGCATTAATCATTAAGCATTTTGAAAATTACTTGCATAATTGTATTTTGTATTGCAAAATTATAAATTTATTGAATTCTAGAAAATTATTTACCGTCAAACCTACATAATCATAAAAAATAACACTCAAACACTATAGAACATATCCAAACTTTTGTTTTTGTAAAATAACCTTACCAATCTATGGTGTACTATTCCCTAGAAAAGTTATATTTAGCTCAAATTTGGGTCACAAACCTATTTTTATGTCTTTTGTGTGACTTTTCTTTCTAATTTTGTACTTTTTGTAGTTTTTTGTGACTATCATAAAACTTTCCGTTATAATAGGCTTAATTAAAAATTATGAAACTCAAATGAGCTTCACGATTTGGTTTCCTACTGCTAATACCCCTATGAGAAAAAGTTGTAGACTTATTGCATCCCATGATGTAACTACATCTGATGTGGAGCCTGAGTCTTCTAACTCTTTCATATAGGGTATGGCTTCAACCCAATCAATTTTGGATTCCATTTCTCACCACACATTACCCATGACACCTCACAACCTAACATTTAAGTTGACATGGAGATCACTATTGCCCATGTTCCTAAATATGAGCTTAAACAATTGGAGAAGGATTTGGAAGATCTTCAAGATTATTTAAAAGTATTTAATCCTTAGCGAGAGAGATGGTGCCTATTGTCAATAGCCTTAAGAATTTTATAGACAATTGTCAAGGAATAGAAGTGTTGTGTAGTCTAGCTCACATTATAGATGTTAATATCCCTATGATAGCTAGTTGCACTCAAGCATTCACAAATACTCAAAGCCAAGGAGGAAAAAAAGTTTCCTCTCCTACAACCATACCTTATATTCCTACATACACATTACCAACAGTAGCATAAACTAGACAATATACTAATGGTCTAAACAAAAGCTTAAGTTTTTCTTATGTGAATCCTTAAAGTTTTGTCACAACACCTTTAACACCACCATGTTCATCACCTGAGTTCATAGACATGCAACATAGTAAACAATTGGTCACTCATTCTAGTTCACCCTATTCAACAAACTCTCAAAACATGTCACCAAATGATCCCATGATAAACCAACTTTTGCAAAATGTGACATCATGTCAACAACAAATTTTAACATTAAATTAGAATCAAAATGGTAAACGTCTACAATATCTTGCATGTAATCCTTTATTAATTGGTATCCTAAAAATGCTTATACCTCAAAACATTGATCATATACCCCAATTTGAGAAGTACAATGGTAAGGGAGATCCCAACAACCATGTATCAAGTTTATTGCACTACATAGTGATTTCATCTTTGAATATAATCTCCTAGATAAACTCTTTCCTAGATCATTGAAAGATATGGCCTTGGAATGGATTTAATCATTGCCAAATAACTCCATAGACTCATTCACCCAACTTATTAGTGTGTTTCTCCAAAATTTTCAAGAAAACATTGGTCTTCAAGTGTCGTTAACTGACTTATTGCATTGTAATCAAGGACCTAAGAAAAAGATATCAGACTTTATAGGATGATATGAATTTCTTTACTCACAAATATCCTATAGTCTTCTGGATGTCGATATTGAGAGGGTGTTTATAGTAAACTTGCAACCTAACATTCGAGAAAAGATATTGTTGATGAAGTATCCATCATTTCAATACTTATGTATTGCTCTTCATGATTACTAGTTATTGGTTAGTCAATATGAAGGAATTCCTTCATTGACTCCTCCTGGTGAATTTGAATCTATACATCAAAACAATTATCCATCATTCAAAAAGAAAAATTAAAAAATTCATTAAAATAAACACTCCTAAAGCTACCAATAATGTTGAACCACATGTTTCTACCATAAGTAACACTCCTTATCAATTTTAGCCAAGAGATAGCTAGTTCCCATAATTTCCTAATTCTCTTTGTGTGATATTGTTACAATTATTAAGCAAGAATCTAATTCAACTCCATGCAATTAGGACAGTTCACACAAGTAAACCTTTAATGCCGAATTTTAATACAAAATCATTTTACCAAATATCACCATACACCTAGAAATGATATAGAGCAATGCATGTGTCTTAAGCACTAGGTGCAAGACCTCATTAATTTTAATCAAATATAGTTAGTCAGTGTTAGTGATTAAGGAAATAAGTCAATCTCACTGTCATGCCCATAGGTTTTGTTAGAAAAATCCCAAGAATTTTTTTTAAATTTTAAATAGCAATAAGTTGCTATACTAGTTTCTCTCACAAAAGGGCAATTGTCGTTTTAGTATTAAGACTTTATATTGAGCATGCCTTTGCATGAAGACATCAAGTGCTCGCTAGATAGCTTGAGAGAGAGTTAACATACATGATAGTAATTTAATTGAAATACTTATAAGGGAGGTATAATTCTATCTAAATTGGTTTCACTAAAATTACCCTCCCAAATGGGGACTTAAACAACTACTATATTATGATAGAACTCAAAGATCCATTCAATTAATTCTAATGAGATGGTGTCATTCCCATAATTTTTTGTTGAAAGAAAAGAAACCCTACTATTTACATCTTGGACATAAACACAACTAACAATTTTATTTTCCCTTTTTTTCAATAATAATGTATAAACACTACTAAATTATATTATTGTGTAACAACGTCATAAACTACAATAATCTAGATATAGATGAAATACACATTAAAATTATATAAATATTTCAGGCTCATTAATTTTGAATGCAAGAATGTAAAAGCTCGAGAACATTTTAATGCATATAATGCATATATTTATATTTATTAATTAATCTCAGATTGATTAACACTATAATATATTCTTAAATTTATTTATTATTATCAATATATATTACTATATACATGTTTAATTATGTTTATTTAATTAATTATTTATTCTTTATATAGATAAAAATAATAATTATCCTTTATACAAATATAATTAATTTTTAAAAAAACTTAAACTATAAAACTAATGAATATCATATGCAAATAAATATATCATTAAAGAAACTGAAAAAACCAAAAGAATAAAGAGATTCTAACAATACTTTTTTTTTTATTCTTTGCATAAAATCTTATTTTAAAACAATATAACCCTTTCGAAAGGGAATGGGGATATATTCCCCTTTCCCCTACTCAAGGGATTCTTTTTCTTAACATGAGAATTACATCGGTGATCCATTTTAAGGGGATTGGTATGCAGCTTAAGCTTAAATGGACTTTTCAACGGTCACCCTCGTGGCATTAAATTCATGCGTCGTAAAATTATTTTATTGATTTCTTATAAATGCCCAAATCAATGATAAAAGTTAAAAATAAAATCAAAATTACGTCGCTGCTAATTTTAATGTTAATTAAATAAACATTGTTGTTATGCCTCACGCCCCAGTTGATTCCTTGAAAACATAAAAGTAAATTAAAAAAGAGAGATCAAGAATGAATTGATACACTTACAATAATACTGCCATAAAAATTATAAATCGGAGGATTAAGCAAACAATAAGTCATAAATTATACCCGTATGAGTAATATTAGGACTGTCATTAGTATGATTTGAATTAGTATAATCCAGCATTGTCTCTCATTCGATATACACTAATATTGATAACACTCCCATATAGCAAAATCAGTAACACTTCCACTACGCAGCCCATTAATTCCTACAATATGATCATTATTTATTGCCGTTGAGATATCCAAGAAAAGGTAATTTTCGCCGCATTTCAAACTTATATTCTCATATACAAGCTTTTAATATGCTATACATTATATGGAACGAGCACAAATAAATAGACGGTCTAGAATTTATATGCAAGCAGCTAACAAGGGTCTTTAACTATAAATATACAAAATCCTAAATATCTAAATATCCTCACGAACCAGTCAAATAAGGGGCCAAACTAAGTTATAAAGGAGCTGCCAAAAGAATACTGAAGCTATTTGAAAATCACAATTTGGAACTTCCGTTCTCTGAAGGGGATCGTTGTCAGGTATAGCCACTATCAAAGAAAAGTACTATCATTTTGAAGAGAAAAAAAACAGCAAAATTCCAGGATGAAGATTGTTTGTAAAATGATGGTGGTAGATCGAAGGTTTAAAAAAAAATAGAGGAGTACGAAAGAAATAGTTATTACCAGCACCATACCACCACGCTAATACCAGAATTTAATATTGCCCTTACAAGCATAAGACCGAACTACTTCCCTGAAGTATTAAAGAGGGATGCATTAAAGTGAGATCTGGTCCCACCGTCAGAGGCTTTCACTGAATCCATCTGACACTGTAATGTAACAAATGCAGTTTGAATTTATTAAATAGATTGGCCCATAACTCATGATACCCCAAAATCTGTCCATTGATTACTGGCACGATTACTGATAATATTATGTTAGTCAGGGAGGAATTGTCAATGTATGCGATGATATGGGAAACTGGCAAAGCTGATTTGACTAGGGTACTTAAACAACCTTGAGCGAGTAAATATAGGTAATCATATTGGTGGGATATAAGAGCAAGTGCGTCGGGATGGCTAATCCACATATCTGGAGTTGACGTCTGATAAGAGTTAACATCTCTACAAGAAAGCCCCACTCATCAACGGTCATATGCACAAACACTGCTAGGCCTACTAACCTATTATCTTACATCTTTGTTGGCTTAATGGTGGAGAACTTGTACTCTTGAGAGAGAGGTCACAAGTTCAAATCGTGAGGGGTAAGGTATGTACACCTCGTATTGTGGAGCACGAGTTAGGTGCCTCCCTCATATTGGGAGTACGAGGAGTCCCATATACTATAAGCCATCTGTAGATCCAAAAACAGTATCATGGACTATAAAAGGACCTTTCCTTTCCTTTCCTTATTGCTGACGATATTTCTTAAAGTCACTTCTAGCTAACAAGCCTACATTTATACAATAGAAGGGGTGGTTGTTTTCCACTACGATTAAATTAACATTAAACGATTTAAAATTTGTTTTAAGGGTAGCCTGTTTCCCGCGTGAGACTTGCTACTGGTCGGAACCCAACTCATAATTTAGCTAATCGGTGAAAATTCCAAATCATAAGTCTACACTCAGGTTTAAACACCGTCCCTGGAAATCCTCGTGAAGCTGGGGTTTCTTAGACTGCATTCCATAGATGTAAAACTTTAGCTGCAACCAATCCATTTTGAGTACGATTTATCTTCAGTCTCTGACATGGCTTCCATTTCTGGCATAGCATTACAAGAACGATCCAGGGTTCTTAGGATTTTTTAACCAGAGCAACAAATGTCCTATCTCATTTAGTCAAGAGCTAATGTAAACAAAATACAAATGAGTGAACAAAACATCATTTTCAATGGATCATGACATCTGCGCTTCTCTCTTGCAGGGGTGTGCTAAGACTAGAAGTCTGGCCCAAGGCAAGCAACTCCATGCTCAAATGCTTGTAACAGCTACGAAACACTCTTCCAAGTTTGCTAATTTATATACCATGTGGGGAGATTTCAAGGCAGCTCAAATAGTTTTTCAGAGTATATCTAAGTTGAATTCCTACTCCTGTAATGCCATCATTAGGGGATATGTCAAGTGAGGGGCCTGGGCCATCAATTCAGAGACAAGCTAACAGCCTGGGGTTCAACAAGCATTGAACAGAGTGAAGTGACCGATAGGCAGCTGTTGAGGAAAGGATGGCGATTACCATAAACCGAATTTGGGCTCACTGAAAATCCTAGCAAATATGGATTGTTTGATATTATATTTTCCCATTATTTGGGTTGGGCCACAAAATGATCCGGATTGGGAGGAGTCTTCCCTCTCCACAGCCGCAGGCCATCTGGGCTCGACCCTACACAGTCGCCCTTACATTTTTATTCGTATATTCTTTGCTTCAAGTTTAGATCTGGTCTTAAATTTGGTTTCTAATATCTTTGTTTTATTTTATTTTATACTATTGAATATATGAGATAAATCTGAAACCAAATGCTTACATAGTTCATAATCAATATATATTATTAAATGGTTTTGTAATATTCAGATTCTGAATATGTGCATACAAGGAAGATAGAGCTCATGTCTTTCTTTAAGTTTACACAGTCCTATTTTATTTGTTTAGCTATTACATTTGTTTTTTTTTTTTTAAAACGGCTTACATAGAGATATACACTGGTAGACATGCGTTTCCCATATTTTTTCAGATTGTGAAGATTAACTATACGGACCCATTGCAAAACCTATGTAGATTGGGGGAGGGGGTTTGGCGTGGTCTTGAAAGAGATAACATAGAATCCACCCAACCCTTATTTTCAAGGCTTAGTTATTCCTTTCAAATTTATGTATTTTATTTATTATTTATTTTCTTCTCATTTTTTTAAAAACAAAAATAACACTTCATCACAACAAAATACATTACACCTTGAATACAAATGGGATAGCCATCTCAATACCCTAGTATATTTTCTTTTCTCTCTTTTATGCATCCTACCACCATTAAAACCGAAACAAAATGCATCTCCATCCTACTACAATGATACATCATTTACACATTCAACTGTATAAGAAATTTAACAATAATTTCCTTAATGAATCTTGAAGGAAGTATTTTTCTACAATTCACAAAGTATACATGTTGTCTTTATGGCAACAAAACAAGAGACTTTTGATACTCCATTCAATATTTAGAAACACAATGGCTAGTACACAAAGGAATACGGCTTGCTCTTTCTCCTTTTTCTTTCATGTTGCAATAATCACTAGCTTTCCATATTACAACTAATTATAAGAAATACAAAGAATGACATACAACTGAATCGAGCTTGCTCTCCACCCTATCGTAATGGCATCATAGAGCCTCATGGGCCCTAGCCATACCCCCGAGCAAGAAAATCTTTTAGCTCCACGATGATACATGGAGCCTTCACTCATTTTTACAAGGGATAAAACTAAAGTAGCGCAAATGTCATACATCTAGGTTCTTTACAAGTTCTATTATCAACCATGATTCATGCACTAATCACCTTCTTCAACCAATAAATAGGGGAAATGGAAATAGAAACAAAAAAACTTATCTCTTTTCTTTAGGTGAATGGATTGAACTCTTTTATCCATCTTTCCTCTCCAAGTCATGCCATCTTGATCTCTATCCTCCTAAAGAGGTGGACTCCTCTCATCTTCTCTTTCTTTCTACCATCTTCCCTAAAGTTCGCTAAGAGGAGAAGTGGGTAACACCCCACTCTTCTTTCCTCTCCAAGATATATAGGAGTTTCAACTTGCAACCTTTTGGATGGGGAGGTGTGGAGTGTACCTCCCTCCATCAATGAGGGTATTTCCTCATTAAAGAGGGGAACATGCACTTGGACAACCCCTCAATCTTTTCACCCCCATCCACTCCACAAAATTCATCACTCCTCATAATGAGTACTTTTCAAGAGTCAAATCATGTCCTTGGGGCCCTATTGCATGCCCATTTGACCCCTACCACTATGGTATAGACCCTAAGGGATTTATTTTTGCATCCAACCAAGGAAATTGACCAAAAACCCTCTTTAAAGACCCAATTAAGGATCCATTCGAGTTTTCACACTTGGATAAGGGTTCCTAACCCCTAGTCCCACTTACACCCACATAACACATAATAAATTATCCTTTTAACATCAACCCTCACCACTTTAATTTACCAACATATTAACTTTATTTATTTCTAAACCCCAAAAGGTTCAAATTCATATCCACAAGAAGATGTCTTTTGATTTTCTCTCAAAGGTTTTCCTTTCTTGTACTGGCACCCTTATTTTCCTGCACATTGCCAATGCAATAACAAGAAACAATCATGTATAGCATTAATTTTGCAAGATTAATATCCTAAGATTTAACTATGCAACAATTCAATTTAAAATATCAATTCGTATTCCATAATTTATGAGTGCCTAACACCTTCATGGTAGTGGCAATAAAACAAAATGTTAGAATGAAATGTAAGAGTATTGTTACATAATCACGCCATTTATCATCTATAATACAACTTACCATCTATTTAGGGAAACATGAAACAAATTAAGGTTGTGCTATTCACATGTGAAGCAGGGTCTTACACTCACTGACTAACCAAAACTTGCAAATATTCACCAATCCATTACCAATACATTCATCTAACTTTGTGCAATGTAGTGATAATGGTGAATAAGGTGATGATATGTTTTACTTGATAAATATAATCAAATCTCAACTTCATAGAGATTGAACCACTTTGTTGCAACATATTTCTTTTACTCATAGTGATGCATCCATACCGACACTTGATTTTCCTCTCTACATCATTGACTGTATTTATAACAAGCCCATGAGGGGAATACTCATTGAGCCCATGTGTTTAGAGAATGTGATCACTAAATAATTTTTATTTGTGCATAAAATTTACAAAGAAACATATGAGAAATCAAAATCATGACTAAAACTTATGATGGTTACTTTTTCCCTATGATAGGTTTGATAACTCTCCAACTAAAAGTTGGACCAAAATAGTTGGATGTCTCACTCACCATTATCCCGACATTGGACCAATTTCATTTGAAGTTAGGCTATCCATGGCTATGCTCAATGATTGCGGTCCCATCATTTATAAAAAAATGCATAAATTTTCCCTTTGAAAATGAAATACATACAATTTTTCACAGTGGATTCAAACCTTTAGCTTCTCATGGAAATTGTTCGTTAGATTACTTTTGGTCTCAACCTATTGAACCCATTAAACCTTGAGAAGATGTTTTTTCATATTATATAAAAAAATTAAAGCTAAACATATTAAAAATTTATCCCTTAGTAATATCCCATATGGGGTTCCTTGACCTATTGTGACTTTAATGGATGTTTCTCCCACCCCAAAGGTAGTGGAGGAACCTAAGTCTGAAATGGGTTTCCTTCCTCAATCACCTAGCATGTATGTTGTAGTTCGGTCTCCATCATCATATAAAAGGCCAAGGGATAATTGTATAATCAAGTTTGTGCCTCCAAAATAAATAAAAAACAAGTTTATGTATGTAAGAGAATAGTGATCTCCCAACCCATAGGGGTCCCATTTGCTCCTCCTCTAAAGGAAGAAAAGAGACCTATGTTGGAAGATACCTTAGTTAATCCTTTGAAAGAAGAAACTTGTGCAAGAAGAAATAGAGTGCTAAAGAGTGTAAGTGTATAATGTTTCCTATAGCTCTCTAGCTTACTCAAAAGAATAAAAATGACCAACCACTAGTCCAAACCAACTTAGATGAATTACATCTCACCCATCCATCCTTTTCATCACTTGGTTCCACTCCACCACCCTTGCCAAACCATTCAATTGAACCTTACATGTGTCAACCTAAAAAAAGACTTAAGAATGGTAATATGGATGATATTATTCATAAGCCACCTATTGAGATAAACTTGTATAGTGAAAATGAAGAAGCCAAGATAGAAGAATAAGTGTATAATGAATTATCTCTTTTGTTCTCTAAATCTATGGATCTAGATGGGAGCAACCATGATAATATTCCTAAGGAGAGTGATCTACCATGTGTTAAACCTGGTGATACTCCTTGTATGACACTTTTTGTAGTTCTTTAAAAATATTGTCTACCTTCCATTTACGATGAGCAATATTGGGATGTAGATAATTTTCTTTAGATAGACCCACATGTACAATACCCTTTGTGTATATTTTATGTGATTATTTTTTTTTTCTTGCACATGATGTGATCTCCCATACTTTTTTTCTTGGTGCGTCTTTATATTTATGATTTTTTTTTTTGATGACCCTTATTGTTCTTATTGGAACAATGATACAAAGAAAATTAATCTATCGTAAAATCCATTCATTTACATCTCCATTCTTGTTTATGATATAAAAATTTGTTATTTCCTTGTGTCTTCCTTTTCGAGATGATGTAAGGAATTGAGGAATTTAGGTCTCTTCCATGTTGTCTCATAAGGTATTTTTGTCATCTCTTTGTGTATTTCTTCCATTTTTTTCATAGTTACATGAGTATCTAGGGAAAGATGTCAATCTTGAGAATAATCATATTATATATTAGCAAAGGTCTATACTGACCTTGGATCTATGGATCCCTTATATGCCATTTGTTGTCTTGTTATGTTTCTTTGTCTTGGGGGTAATCCCTTGTCATGGGTTAGATCTACTAGGAACATATCATTGGCGTAGGGTTTCCAATAAGCTCTCATGACCTTTTTTTTCATGGGTATGTGCAGGATCATGATGGGCCAAAAAGTGGCAATATGATGGGTATGTGGCTGGTGACTATTTTTTTACCCAAAATTGGTTAAACAAAAAGGGTTTTTAGAGGAGATTCTCAGATTTCCACCGATATAAATTATGCTTTACTTTGAATTTAATAAGTAATTATTATTCATTTTCTATTCAAATTACGACTAAAGTCCTGATTGATAGGCTGATTGAAAAACATCTATAGGTTTCAAATAGTATCACATTTTTTGAATCCAAAACATGTGACACATTCTATGATTTGCATACTATAGGATTAAAAAAGAAAAATTGAAGTTCATGAAGTTTTGACCAAGTTAAGGTGGTCAAACATACGAGTTTTTCTATTTTTTAAAAAGTTGTAATAAAAAATTCATAATTAATTATTTACTTGGAAAAAAATTACAAAAAAATATGCATCACATCGGGCCTTGAGTCCTCTACTTATATCTAAAATATTATAGAAAAATATTATCATTTTATTATGGTTAGGGTGGTCAGACAGACACCTACTTCTTATTTTCTCCCTAAAATGTAAGTACCACTGCATTGAAATTTCAAATTTTCACGAAATATATTTTTTTTTTAAACAAACCCAATAGTTTAGAAACTGCATTCAATTTGCTACAGATTCTATTCTTACATATTTTTGAAATAATATAGATAACTTATTCAAATTTTTACATCAAGTTGCCTAACTCTAATTTTTATGAATTTTTTGCCACTTAAGAGCCTATTTTTTCCATGATGATCCTACAAATACCCTCATATCATATTTATAATCCTACTTCTACCTTAAAGAAATTGCTCGTAGTTGGGGTTTAGAAATTACTTTAAGGTGGGAGAATGCATTCCATTATGTTCTTAATTTTGTTCACATACACTGGAATTAGTGATGTGTTGCCTTGGAATTTTGATCAATTTGTGTAGCACCTTATTAGAAGTATTGGGACTATAACTCTTGCTATGGTTGACATGGGATCACACCTAGTGAAAGCTAGTCCTCACTAGCCCATGTGGGTTTCTCATTTTTCTACTTGTAGAAATCTCACTTAGTGAATATTGGACTTCACTATCCTATGATGCTTTGGTTCATGATTCACCTAGAAAATATAGAACTTTGTTAGTGAGTAAATCATGAAGGCCTTAGGTATGAATCCTAGTTAGAATTTTGTGAATATTACTAGTCTATGATTGCCATACCCTCTTTCACATGTGTGCATTATGTTTGCATCTATTTTTCTATTTGTGCTTGTTTTTCTTACCATTTTTTGTGTTTTTTCATCATGCATGTTTGTTGTGTTGCATTGTATTTCATACATGCGTGTTCCTTTGTCCTTATGATGTCTTTCCATAGGATCTTGAATCTCTAGGGATAAAACATCCCTTAGAATCAACATCATCCTATCTCATAAATAGTTGGATAATTGAACCCCTCTTGACATATTCTTAATTTATTGTGAGTTTGAGTTTAAGTTCATACTCTCACTAAAGTGGGGGCTAAATGCAATATCGAAAATTGTCATCCTTGTCAACTTCACACTAGGTTTTGCTACCCCCTATGTGCTTGGACCTATTATCCATTAATGGCCCATTTTATAAACATTATTGGAAAATAAAACAATGAGGAATATAATATTTTTCCCCCAAGACTTTTGATTCCTAAAAAGCAAGAATCTAGTCTAGGGTAAAATATGCCCTAGACTACTTAAGTTGGACCCAAATTTAAATATGTTAGTGTTGGTAATTTATTATTTTAATTTCTAATTTCAAATGTCAGCTATCGGTATTTTATTTTTGGGAAATTAAAAGAATTTCATATAAATACTGAAAGGTGGAAATTTTTCATTGCTTATGGTTTAGAACATAGAACAACAATCTTCTTTACTCTAATTCAAGGAAACCCTATAGATCTCAATCTTAGGTATGAAAAAGGGAAAGAGATATTGCAATAGGGTGTCATAGGATTTGATTAGAAACTAAAGAGAGGTTCACCGCCAAGATAGGGCTTGGGAAGACTAATGAAATGCAAGACCTAATGCTAAAAACTAACGCAATGCAAGATTTTACTAAATGACCTAGAAATGCATGTAAATCAGAATAAAAAGAAGCGAGATGAAAGGTGTACAACTGGAAACTTAAAAAAGGACTAGATGAAGACTTGAGATGCTAAAAACACTAAATTTAATGCTTGCTAGGACTCATACACTAGTCTGGGTGATTTAGTCGTAGATTAGGGTTTCTAGGAAAGAACATAAATCTAGTAGAGATATGACTGAAACTCTTGAAATCTACAAATTTGGCTATACTGGGACTGATACGCCATAAGTGGTGTATCAATCCAGTTAGGGTCTTCTAGAAATTCAAGGTTTGATTCTACTCTTCAATGTCTACTCTATCGTTTCCACCTGATTTCTAAATTTGAAACTTTGATTTGCAACGTGTAGATGTCTTTCAATGATTTCCAATGCAAGGTGAACACTTTGAAAACTTTTAACTCTTGACAAGTCTCTCCAAACTTTCTATTCAATGTGTCTTCAATCTAGATCTGTAAATCACACACTAAAGAGAGGGAAAAATGTTGCTTTGTTAGTGGAAAGGGGTTTGCCTTAGTCAAACCCTATTTAGGTAATCAAACCTTGAAATGAAATGAAATAGGAAAGGAGAATGATGAATGAACAAAATGTAATGTTACAACTAACCAAACCCTAGCAATAAAGTGTTGCAAACATGTATGAGGTGGCTCTAATGAATGTAGATCTTGACTCTTGCTTGAATGTGATAGATCTTGGATTGAATGCTAGCTCGAATCATGAAACCCTACATCACAATTGTTAGCTCAAGAAAAAACCTGATGCATGACTTTGATATGATGGTTGATGCTTGAATAATGCTCTAAATCACTTGATAATGAGCCCTTGAATGATCTTGAATTCTCTTGTGAACTCAAATTTGATATAATGCATGAATACTTGAAAGCTTGGGATGAAAATGAGAAAGAAATTTGTATTTATACTTGTTTATACCAAATTTCCCAAAATTACAACACTACAAGCTGACATCAAATCTAGGAGAATAATATCCTACCAAGAATTTGAATTAATTTTGATTTGGGTCACACGGTACTCATACGCCAGAAGTGGCGTATGAGTCCCATTAGGCTACGCTATGGGACACATTTTCAAAAATGCTTAGAATGATGTAAAATTAGGATTGGGGCCCAAAAACCTAGGTGGGACTCATACGCCCAAGGTGGCGTATGAGTTCTAGATCACTAAATATAGGTGAAACAACCTAAAAACACCTAGATTATGATTGGATAATTTAGGTCAGGATTATCCTCAGAAAGATGCATTAAATGAGGCTCGTGGATGCAAAATAAGGCTAATTAAAGCATAAAGAAGCCCAATTAATAATGAAAACCACATACAAGTGTGAAAGTGTGGTACACCACTTTACAACAACTTAAATAAGGTACAATTAGGTCCATTTAGTTCACAAGGGCCCAAGATTTAATGTGAGTGTGTTAAACACATTACAACACTAAGTCAAGGCATCATCAAGCTCAATTTTTTGAGGGCCCAAAAAAGTGTGAAAGTGTCACGAATGACATTTTTTGACACTACATTTCGCCCCTACTTTAGTGAGAGGAGGAACTTGATTCAAAATCACACTATAGTAGAAAAACTCACATCAAGAGGGGTTCAGTCGTACCGATGCTAGGTGGATAGGATAACACCAACCAAGAGGGTTGTGCAAGCCCCCAGGATCAAGATCCTATAGAAAACTAACATAGGCACAAGAGAACACACATGAAAAATGACATAAGGAGCAATAATAAGACACAAGCATACACTGCCAAATATAAGGAGAAAAGAAAAAATAAAAGAAAGGGGTGGATCAAGCTTCGACCATTTGTCCATCGCGATGTGGATTAGATCTAGGTTGTTTGTCCAAAAATGCACGCTCACTCTGAGGAAACAAAACTTTAGGATGTCCGTTGGGTGAGTATCCAAAGAGGCGAGACACACATACTCACACGACCAATATGTGCTCTCACACACACTCGAGTGGCTATGAGAAAGTCATACCTTAGATCAACGTCCCATCCAACCATACCAAAGTGATACCTGATCCTAATAACTTTGATAAGGTGCCACACAACAATGAACTTTGAGCTTCATGAGGTAAGCAAAGATTCGTATGCTTGAAATTCATGAACAAACAAGATGGCTCCATAGACATGCAAAGTGTATTATGGAAGGTGGTCATATAATAGAAAATGTAAATGCAACAATAGTGTGAGGGACGTTTGAAGGATTCTTTCTTAGTTCATGTAAGGTCTTTAAATTAGGGAATATTAGGCCTAATGTCTCGAAGAGAGGACCAATCAAAGAGTAGAAGATCCGTAACTTAGGGGATGTAATGTGTTGCATCAGTCCACTAAGAGGAATATAATATGCTAAGAGAGATCACGCTCTTGTGGGACATCACACCCAATTTCACCACAAAGCCAAAGACGCATCTCATGAAATAAGAAGACTAAACCATGAAACATGAAAAATGCAAAAATAATAATGCCAATGTATGCCCCCACTTTAAAGAAATTGATAAACACCAATGTGCTATGGGAAATTACTTTAAAGTAGCAAATGATAAATGCTAACAATAAAGAAGACATGAGAGATAACTTGGAAAGCCCTATGCCAAGTCATATGTTTCCAAATAAAGCTATGTCATGAAAGAAAAGAAGGGATTTCCCCCAACAATAAAATTCCAAACACATGAGGAATCCATCGATTTGGAGTACTTATGTTCTTTGCTACAATGTTTTTAGAGAGTTTAGAACTATCATAATTCCCAAAATACTCATAGAAATAGAAGAATGACACAAAGAGAGTGAAAACAAAGAAAAGACTTTCAGGTCAACATGGAAGAGACCTAAAGGTCTTGATGCCTTACATCATCCCCAATAGGAAAAAACAAGACTAAGATAAAAGGAAAAGATAAAAGGTTTATGACATAGAGAAGAATGTAGGTACAAATAGAGCAATGCCACAAAGAGAGAGAGAGATAATATCAAACAAAATGTCATGGGGGATCACATTACACACATACAATCACAAAAAAGGAAAAGAAACAATACAAAAGACTAGTAAGGCACATGCATATCAACCTGCGAGCAAGTCATCCACATCCCAATCATGTTCATTGTATACAAAAGGTGGAAAACTAGCCAAAGGGACAATGAAAAATGAATTACTTGGAAAAGTCTATCTAACTCTTGCCCCCACTAGGTGCAAGACAAGAATGAGCCCAAATAAGTGGTGGGAACGAGCTCCCTGCATTTTGAAATGTTTTGCAATAAGTGTATAACATGTAATAGTGAGAATAGGAATACCCTACAACTATTACATGGCAAGGAGCGGAAGGGTCTTGCTTTAAGGGGCTATTTTTTATGATATCTAACCTTTTAAAGATTTTCTTTAAAGCATGATACTCATCAATACTATGTCCAAGAATTCTATGGTATCGACAATGTGATGTTTTTGTATTTTTGGGATCTGGTTTTTGATCTTCTCTTATGGGAGGTAATGTAATTAGTCCTCGATGTAAAAGTATCTGTAGATTCCTTTCAATATCAGTTGGTGGCTAAGGGAATTGTAGTTTCTTTATTTTTTAAGGTCTTTTGTTCTTGCTAGATTCACCATCTTCTCTAGTGGAATGCGAAGGAGGACCTAAGACAATCCTGTTATGTTTAGCATTGTTAGGAGGCATGGGTTGTTCTTTAGGAAGAAGGACATTCATATCGGGAGGAGGGTTTTGATATACTAACCCTTTAACTGTATCTTCAGTTGGCATTTTCTCTAAGAGTTGATGAATTTCATCTTCACTTGTTGTATCACATCCTTGTTTTCTTAATATCGTGAATCCTTTTCCATATGTCTCTTCTAGATTGATGAGAGTTTTGGTCACTTTTTTAACATAGAATGGTTGAAATTTTTCTTGCTTAGAGGAACTAGGTTTGAACACCTATTGTAGGGCACTTAGGTTTGGTTTGTATTTCAGTTTCAAGATGTAGATAACCAAACATCTGAAGTGGTGGTATTATAGGAGGTGTTGGTTGGTTTATTGATGGATAAAAGGATGCATTAGCTTCAATGTTGTTAAGGAAATCATTTAGGAATTTATTCATGCTATCATCATCTTCTCCAATGATGTCAACATCACAAGGAGGACATGCATTAGGAGTTGAGTGAGCATGAGTAAGTTCAATTTCATTAGGGTCATTACCAAAAGCACAACTTGACACATACACTAATGATTTCAAAGACATCCAAAGCTTACCAAAGCACATATCCATGATGGAATTCAATGCAAATTTTAGATTCTAAATAAGGTAAATACACTAAGTAACAATCTGAAATGAAATGTTTTAAATGCAATTTTGAATTTAAGCAATGCACAAGATGATCCAATTTAAACTAGAGGCAATGGAATGAATGGAACAAAAAATCTATAAATTTAAACAAAAAGTTATCAACAACAAACAAAAGCTCAGAAATAGAGTTTTGAATTCTAGAAAATGTAGTTTAAAATTTGCATTGGGACTACAACACCCAGAGGGGCATATGAGTCCTAGTGAGGGTTTTTTTCACAAATTTAAGAAAATTTTAAGTGATTTTTATGCTTTTTAGTTTGGATTCAATCTATACACTAAATGTAAATGCAAATTTCAAATGATTTTCAATTATACAAGATGCAAGAATGCAACCTATATGCACTTTCACTAATGCAAGAATTAGAAACCCTAGATGCCAATTAACTAATTATGCAAAAACTAATGAAATGTTAATTCAAGAAAGATCTAGGATGATGATGCACTCCAAATCAGAATTATGATGTTCTAAATGCAAGTTCACTAAAATGAAAGGTGGGAAATTTTTGTTGCTTATGGTTTAGAACATAGAACAACAATCTTCTTCACTCTCATTCGAGGAAACCCTAGAGATCTCAATCTTAGGTATGTAAAGGGGAAGGGGATCTTGCAATAGGGTTTCCTAGGGTCTAATTAGGAACTAAAGGGGGGTTCACCACCAAGCTAGGGATTGGAAAGACTAATGAAATGAAAGACCTAATGCTAAAACCTAATGCAATGCAAGATTTCATTAAATGACCTAGAAATGCATGTAAATAAGAATAGAAAGCTAAGAAATGAAAGTTGTACACCTAGAAACCTAAAGAAGAATAGATGAAGACTTGAGATGGTGAAAACAGTGAATTTAATGCATGTTGGGACTCATACACTAGTCTAGGTGATTTAGTCCAAGATTAGGGTTTTTGGGCAGGAATAGAAATTTGGTAGAGATATGACTGAAACTCCTAAAATCTACAAATTTGGCTATACTAGGGCTCATATGCTAGAAGTGGCATATTATTCTAGTTAGGGTTTTCTAGAAATTCAAGGTTTGATTCTTCTCTTTAATGTCTACTATGTCTTTTCCACCTGATTTCTAGATCTGAAACTTAGATTTGCAACTTGTAGATGTCTTTCAATGATCTCCAAAGCAAGGCAACAACTTTGACAACTTTGAACACTTGACAACTCTCTCCAAACTTGCTCTTCAATGTAGACCTTCAACCTAGATCTACAAATCACAAACTAAAGAGAGGGAAAAATGTTGTTTTTTTAGTGGAAAGAGGTTTTCCTTGGTCAAACCTCGTTTAGGTAATTAAACCTTGAAATGAAATGAAATATATCAAAGGAGCATGATGAATAAAAAAATGTAATATTGCAACTCACAAAACCCTAGCAATAAAGTGTTGCAAACATGTATGAGGTGGCTCCAATGTATGTAGATGTTGACTCTTGCTTGAATGTGATAGATCTTGAATTGAATGCTAGCTTGAATCATGAAACCCTATATCACAATTGTTATCTCAATAACAAAAAGGATGCTTGATGCTTGAATAATGCTCTAAATCACTTGATAACCAGCCCTTGAATGTTGTTGAATGCTCTTGTAAACACTTGAATGCTCTTATGAACTCAAATTTTCTATAATGCATGAATACTTGAAAGCTTGGGGTGAAAATGAGTGAAAGAAACTTGTATTTATACTTGTTTATGTAAAATTTCCCAAAATTTCAACACTACAAGGTGACACTAGATCTAGGAGAATAAAATCTTGCCAAGAATTTGAATTAATTTTAATTTTGGGTTACACAGGACTCATATGCCAAAAGTGGCGTATGAATCCCATTAGGCTAGGCTATGAGACACATTTTCAAAATTCTTAGAATGATGTAAAATCAGGATCGGGGCCCAAAAACCTAGGTGAGACTCATACACCCAAGGTGGAGTATTATTTCCAGATCACTAAATCTAGGCCACACAACCTAAAAACACTTGAATTATGATTGGATGTTGATTTATTTTAGGATTATCCTCAGAAAGATGCATTAAAGGAGGCTTGTGGATGTAAAATAATGCCAATTAAAGCATAAAGAAGCCTAATTAATAATGAAAACCCTAGATAAGTGTGAAAGTGTGGTACAACACTTTACAACACGTTAAATAAGGTACAATTAGGTCCATTTAGTTTAGAAGGGCCCAAGACCTAATGCGAGTGTGTTAAACACATTACAACACTAAGTCAAGTTATCATCAAGCTCAATTTTACAAGGAGGGCCCAAAAAAGTGTGAAAATGTCACAAACGACATTTTTTGACACTACAAATACATAGTATTTTTACAATTTAAATATGAGGAGCATAATTAAGAATTTTATTGATACAACCAAGTTTCCTAAAAGCATTCTAAATTAGTCAAGAGTAGAATTATCCCAATTATTGTAGCATTTCATCTTTCAAACATCATGCCATGTGTTATGTAAGTTTTTCATATTTTTTGTATTCAACTTTTTTTGTGTACTAACGCTTATAGGCCATCAAATCAAAAAACAATTGATCCTTGAAGGAGATGAGTGTGACTTCAGTCCATTAAAGAGGTTACATTTGAGTGGTGATTTGCATCAAGTTGTCAATTCATTACTTATTTTTCAATTAGCCTCTATCCACCCAAGGACACCCTCTCTTTTTATCATAATTTTCGATTGTGGAGGTAGAAATACCAATATAGGGTTTGACTGAGGCAAGCCCTTATATGGCATAACCCTTCCTCTCCTCTCATGTGTGTAGGTTATAGATTTGAAGTGAATTGAAGGAATATTGAAGAATACTTGTTCATTCATGTACCCTAACCCTACAAGTTGACAAGTCATACAATCTATATTTTCTCATCAATAGACAAAGTTTTGACAACACCCAAAGGATATAAGCTACAGATTGGTGTCCTGAAGTCCGCATTTAGAAATCTGCGTAAAGAGGAAGATAGTCTATGATATCCTTGTACCCTAGAACAACAAGATCAGGCTCAAATTTACATTTCATGCACACATGTGTTTGGCCCTCTCATTTCTAGAACTAAAATTTATTTTTCTACATCTAGTTTGTCATAAATCTTAATAGATCGCTACATTTACATAGTTTTCATAGCTATGTCATTGCATTTAGAAATTTCCCATTCAAAATTGATATCAATCACACACCACAAATCCCCCCTAAACAATTGGATTAAAGCTCTGTTTTTTCATTTTGGATCTCCCTAATAGGTTTATAGCCAAGTGGATCTTGAAGTCATATTTAATCCAATTAATCCATTTTGGGAAGAGGTTCTTTATCATTTTCCCTACCAAAAAATCCTTTTTGGTGTAAAAAATTATGAGCTATGGAATAAATATCACATTTTAAAGCTAATTTTAACTATAAAATAATCTATTAAATATTACATAGAAACATTCAAAATTTTCCCCCTCCCCCTAATCTTGATTAGCTTAAGCTCAACTTTGATGGCTCGACTAAAGGGAACCTGGGTTGGGTAGGTGGGGGTGGCATAATCAAGGACCATCATTGGAGGCTGGTTTTGGCTTATGCAGTTAACCTAGGCTTACAAACTTCTAACTTTATAGAGGTCAGAACTTCCTATCACAAGATCCATATTACTAGGAATGCTAGAGTGTCCAACCTAGATATTGAAGGTGATTGTAGAAATACAATCATTTTGTTGAATGGGGAGGCAAAACCTTGTTGGTCCCTTGAGGACCCCATCCTTTTGTCATGAAATGTCATAATGAACCTTGTTATTTGTATATTTTCTCATTTATTTAGATCTGGGAATAAATTGGCTAATGCTCTTACAAATCTGTGAGCCTTCATGAAAAAAAATACTATATGGGATGATCTTTCATCAATCTTGGAGGATGTGTGAGAGTTATTATTAAATGATGAAAAAGTACTTTAATATTGAGTTCAATCTAAACTCCTCATCAACTCAAATTGATAAATGGCATGGATTGCATTTAAAGCAATATTTTCATCCTATCCAATCTTTTCATAAGTTACCTCTTCCTTTGCTCATTCATATTTCTAGGTGTTTCTAGAAAATTCGTAATGTTTCTTTATTTGAAGTGAATGTCATTATGGGAAGTGACCTTGTCTAGGAAGAGCCCGCCTCTTGCAAGGTCTAGAAGAGTGATAAAGAAATATTTACTATCCTTCAAAGGGGTAAGTTAGCCAGTTATGTCGAAGGCATGATGGAGCATGATCCTAATATTTCCATGGAATTTTCCAATTCTTGAAAAGATGGCAATGCCACTATTGGGGAGTACTCCTTTGCTAATATGAAGCTTATTGTTGAAGTTACTGACCTCCCATTGGAAGGGACCTGTCTCCCTAGGAAGTCAAAAGGCCATTATCAAAAGGAGATGTAAATATTTTTGAAGAAAGGGGAAAAGGTCAATCAACTACATAATGAATTTGACAAAGACAACCTCTTGGGTGTTTGGAATAGAATGGCAGAGGTTCTATTGCACTATGTTACCCTAGAAGGTAGATTCTATTTCTAATTCTTAATAAATTTTGTTACAATATTAAAATGAATGTTTCCTTCTAGATTATGTCTTCCCTTGAGCAGCCTATTAAGGCCATCTAGGATAAAGGGAAGAATTTACCCCTTCACCAAGGGTTAATTTACGGATTGTTCCATTTTCTAATGGCCATTTCCCCTTCCATGGCCTCTATGAAGAAAAGCTCTCTTGTGATTAAACATTTTTTTAAACCCTTGGAGGGTCCCTCCTCTACCCTTGGCCTAGAGTTGACATTGTCCTCCTCTCAAAGAATTACCAGGGCTAAAGGTAAATCCTCTACCATTGAGACCCTCACCCTAGGTTCTAAAAAAAGTGTTTCATTTTAAAACCTCACTCAAATTTCTATTTTCGATACTGAAAATTCAGATGATGAATCCTAGAACCCTACCCCAGATGGCTCCCCCATTGCTTCCCATTTTCATGAAGAATTCTTTGAAATATCTAAATCCCCCCATCCAATAATTCTTTTACCCCCAGGATTCCCTTACTCTTTGTGTAAATTTGGATAATGCCCTTGAAGAATCTCAATTGGATGATGATGCTATTTACACCAATTGTGCCCCCCTAAAGCTTAAAATTAGTGACATGACCAAGGTTGTGAATGTTCAAAATGACATTATGAAATGGTTGCTTTCCTAGATTATTGCAACCAAGGATAAAATTCAACATTTGGAGGAAAAGGAGCTTAATCAGAGGGAGACCTAGTTAAGTGAGGTAGATGATGAAGGTCGTTGGGCCCTTTTGTCTGCCCTCGCCAATTCCTTCGACAAGTGGGCCAATTGGGAAAATGAAGTCGATGAGCTCAAGGTGGTTTGGTATTGTGGAGGAGAGAGATGCTATAGGAGGAGGTGGGTACAATGTGTAGTAATCAAGATCTAAAAGTTCCTCAAGTGTTTATAGGAAATTATGGACTATAGCAAGGAAATGGTTAAAAACACTACAGTCACCATTCAAGTGTTTCAGTTGGAATTCCACAACGATTATGGTAAAAGGGTCAATGATGATTGTCAAGAAGTTGTGCACTAAAAGAAGAAGGTTAAGAAAGGGGGGAGTTCTACTTGGCCCAATAATTATGAGGATCAACCTATACAAAAGAACCCCCTATCCTTTGTAGAAAAACTACATTTTTTGTCAAATAAATGGAAATCAATCAATGGCCTTAAGTTGTTAGGAGACCAATAGCTAGTCTAGTCCATGGCTGGTTCTCCCCAATGTTTTTCTTTTTCTCGCTTTTTCTGGTCTATGTGTAGCTACTTTTATTTTTATTTTCACGTGTCTCATGTCTCTTGTGAGTGCCCTTGTTTGGCCTCTATGGTTGTTTTGTAAATGAGTATGGACCCTTCTTGAATTTAATCTAATCAAAACATTCAATATTTTTTTATAAAAAAAAGTACATTTAGAATCTATACATAAAATATGAAAAATCACAAGTTCACATCATCTTTAAATTCTTAACAATGTTTTTAATATTGGTCACAAAATGTGACAATTTGGTTAAAATGTTAATTTCACTATTCCACATTTACCAAAAATTGAACACACTATTGTGGGATCACTCATTGATAAACTAATTTTTTGGTAAATGTGCAAATCCATAAAGAGTCTTTTGGGATGAAAGGTATTTGTACCACCCCTAAGAAATTTATTAGTATATATCTCAAAGTTTGAATTATTTAGTTGACTCTAAAGTCTACTTTACTTCAAGTGGGAAAATCTATTTTTTTTCTTTCCTACCTTCATTCTAGTACTAATCTACTATATATTAGTTTAGCATAGGGCCAATTTGTAGAGATGGACAAATAACACTATTTAAAAGATAATCGAAGGAAAATTTCCCCAAGGTTCTATCTCTTTAGGTATTGGTGCTCCAAGATAACCTAGTTGTAGATAAATACTATTTAATGAAGGGCCTAAAGGTTAAGATGAATTTTATATTGATTTTATTTTTAATAAATAGATACAATATGATCAGTAAATCTATTGAATTCTCATGAACAAGTCTCTATTAGCACATAACACTAAAAAAGTAATAATGACTAGTCTATTTAATTTAAAACAAAAGGAAAAAATATTTAAGGGATATGAAGAATATGATTATCATCAATCGAACATTTGATCCATTAATTTTCTATATAGATATGGGTATGTGCAGGATCATCATGGAAAAAATAGGCCCTTAAGTGGCAAAAAATTCAAAAACATCAGAGTTAGGCAATTTGATGTAAAAATTTGAATAAGTTATCTATATTATTTCAAAAATATGTAAGAATAGAACCTATAGAAAATTTAATGTAGTTTCTAAACTACTAGGTTTTTCTTTTAAAATATAAATCTATTTGGTGAAAATTTGAAATTTCAATGCAGTAGTACTTAAATTTCAGGGAAAAAATAAGATGTCTGTCTAACCACCCTAACCATAATAAAATGATAATAATTTTTTATAATATTTTAGATATAAGTAGAGGAATCATGTCCCGATGTGATGCATATTTTTTTGTAATTTTTTTCCAAGTAAATAATTAATTATGAATTTTTATTACAACTTTTAAAAATATATAAAACTTTCGTGTCTAACCACCTTAACTTGGTCAAAACTTCATGAAATTCATTTTTTCTTTTTTAATCCTATAGTATTTGAAGCATAGAATATGATGCATGTTTTGGATTCAAAAAATGTGATACCATTTGAAAGCTATAGATGTTTTTCAATTAGCCTATCAATCAAGACTTTAGTCGTAATTTGAATAGAAAATGAATAATAATTACTTATTAAATTCAAAGTAAAGCATAATTTATATTGGTGAAAATCTGAGAATCTCCTTTAAAAAACCTTTTCATTTCATCAATTTTGGGTTAAAAAAAAGTCATCAACCACATACCCATCATATTGCCACTTTTTGGCCCATCATGATCCTACACATACCCATATCTACCAAGTTACATGTACATGATAAAAATTTAGACAATAAATATCATTAGATCAAATGGTACGTCTCTTCAAATCTTGTTATTATAGAAATTTAAAAATATCCTACAATCTGATTCCATCATTTTTACTAATTTTCCCCTAATTTCCCTATTTTTCAGGTAAGTCCCAACCCACTTTCCTAAGTCCTAATTCCTATTTTATGTCCCTATCCACATAAATTCAATTAATAAAATTAATTAAAGTATCCCATATAACCATAAAAAATAAATAAAATAAATAAAATATTTATTTTATTCCTCACCACCCATCTCATAAATAAATTTTATCTTCCAAAAATAAAAAAATTATTTAAAAATTCTAGTTATCGGCCACCATTGATCTCATAACCAATCAACCAACTTTATCTAAGACATTCATCTCTCATGCGATCTCCACCATTGACCTCCCTCCTTGGAAACCTATAAACCCAACATTTGTGAGTTATTTGAGGTTCCCAAATTCATATAGCATTATTCTATCCATGTGAGTACCACATTCCTCTCTTGTGTAGATAATCCACTTTTCCAAGTGCAACAAGAATTGAAATTGGGTAGAAAAAAATTATTTATTTATTTTCTTTTCAATTTCTTTCTCTAACTAAGGTCACATTTGATGTTTATTGAGGGTTTTGATATTATATTTGAAATCTTCATTTTGATATATATTTTATGTCTACATTTTTGGCATGCTTTGTGGTATTCTTTCCCTCTCCAAACCTTATATGTTTAGATTTTTCTAACCCTATAATCCAAATTTTCAAATATTTTGGAGAAATATGAGGATGACATTTTACAAGGATATTTGGTTTAGAAAATGTTGAAGATAAAACCCTAGTTTTTTGAAATATTTGGTTGTATTTTTCAAATAATTGTGAACATTTACAAAATAAATTTATTATATTTTATATTATATTTTGAGGATCACTTAAGGAGGCTATTGTAAAAAAAATTTATTATATCAATTATAATAAGAGAGTTATTTATATTTTAGGGTTTTTTAATGATTTTATCTTATCATAAAAAATGATTGGATTTCTTATAAAAAATTACAAATATTTGGTGATTACCTAAGGAGGTTACTCTTCAAAAATCATGCTCATCTTGTCAACATTGAGGGATTTATGTTGGTATTTTAATTTTTTATAAATATAGTTTTTATAAGAAAATTAGTAAATTTAATTTAATTCATTTAAATTTCTAGAAATATCTCTAGAATTTAACAAGGATTTTTTTATTATTTGTGAGTCCTATAAATTATGAAAAAATCATATTTGGTTTGTTCAAGTTGTAGAAATCTAAAAATTATGATTTTAATGCACTATTTTTTCTTGTGATGAGCATATCTCTTACATATTGAATCATTCAATTTAATGTATTCTCACCTTATTTTATCTTTTTTGTAGGGGTTTTAGTATCATTTCCAATCCATTTCTTATAGAAAAAATATTTTTCAAAGACCAATATTTTAAAAATCTATTGAATTTTATGCAAGACCACATTCCAAAGACTTAAACAACCCATGATAAAAATAGAAAAAATGTTTTGTAATGGGAATTAATCTTTTTTTCTACGTTTTAGGACTTTTGGAGTACATGTTATCTCTCCTTTTACTAAAAAGTGATTTTGGAGATCAAAAACACTTTTAGTTTATTGTGTTGTGTTATCCTAAGGGTCTAGTTGTGCATGCTTTCTCCTCATACTGAAAGGGGATCTTGGAGATAAAAAAATTCTGTTCTTTTTTATTTATGAGGTCTATCTAGAGATTTCAACACCTTGGAGGAAGACCTCAACCATATTTTCTTATGACGTATATAAAAGGGGGAGAGTAAAATTTATACCTGAAGAGTGAGCCATTGTCATGTCTAGCATAGAACCAAGAACCTTAGTCTACCAAGACTTGTGAGGTGAAGAGATAAGGAGAGACCCTCCTAATCTCATGCATGTAGACACACCCTCAATTCACAAATTCCCATAGAGAGCCTATAATTATTATCCTTAGACCTTTTGACCATTTTCTAGTCTGGTGTAAGAGATTGACATTGTACACTAAAGTTACTCATGATGGACATACATGTGGTGAGATAGAGATAACCAAGGTATAACACTTTTCCAACTTTGGTAAGGTATTTCACGTTTATGCAACTATCTATACTCGCTTTAGAGCTCATAGGCCCATATTAGTCAACACCTACCTAAATAATTATAGGTTTTTCATGAGTTTGATGTGTCTTATTTTAAACTAGTGAATATCCTTATATCTTGTCATTTAGACCAATATTTTTTCTTTGTTTGTTGAGTCTTGCATAAAATCCTAGGACAAACATTGGAATCCTTATTTCTAAATCTTTTTGTTAAATTTTTTGATCAAGTCTCAAACTTTGAGAAAATTATAAAATCTTGTTAGAAGGTTACACTTAATTGTAATTCCATTATTCAAAACCATAAGTCATTATCCATCTTACCTTTTATGTTTCAATACTTGTCCAACTCATCTATTTGATGGACTAGTTTTTTCAATCCAAAATCAAACTTGAAATAAAAACCTTTACCCCATTATAATTTCCTCATCATATATTGCTTGAGAACCTAGCCTATCTTAATTCTAGCCTATTATTCTTATATTTATTAATAATTTCCTATCTTAATGAATCGTTGATTTTTGGGTTTTCTATGTGCTTCTCTAGCTCTTCTATGGTTTTTCACCTAAAAGGACAGAGATAGGTCCCAAAAATGCTAAGGGTTCATTCAAATAATGTTATGTGGAATGTTGTCTAAGCTAATTGAAGTAAACTAAATGCAATTGACTAATTTAAATGATTAAATATGAATGCAAAAGTGAGATTTAAGCTATGTTAAAAAACACACTATGATATGAAAACAATGAACTAAATGAAGAAATTATGTAGAACAGAAAGAAACAAGATGAAATAGAGTGAACTTGGGCAATATTTGATGAATCTAGAATGTTGTGGATGCTGGTTGAAATCACTGATTTTTCACAGTGGGACTCATTTTCCTAGGGTGGCGAATTAGTCCTCCTACTGGTGAAAAAGTGTCAGGAACTAGTTTTTGACAGTCAGGATCCAGAATTTGACAAAACTAAGATTATTAGTCCTAAGGTGGGACTCATTCGCCACTAGTGGTGAATCAGTCCTCTCCCAAAATTTTGGAAAATCAGGAGACAACTCTGCAACACCAGATCTGGAAATCATTGATTGTTGGGTTGTCGAAGTCAATTTTGTAGGAAACAGACAAAAAATATTGTCCAAGCTTGAAATATGAATGAGTTGACTTGAAGCACCTAGTTGACTTGTTCTCCAATTTTCAACACTAAAATATTTGTTAAATCTTTATACCTAGGTTTGCAAACACACATGCACAAAGGGAAAAATTGTTGAGGGTTAGCAAATAGGGGTTTTCCTTGGTCAAACCCCACTTTGGTAATCAAACCCTTAATAAAATAACGAAATGAAAGAGAATGAAAAACTAATAACATGCAAATTCTATCAACTTACCAAACCCTTAATAATGCAATTCTGAAGTAATGTCAATGGATGCTCCAAAGTGCTTGAATATTGCTTGAATTGATGTTGTAAGATGCTTGAATACTTGAGATGTGAGATGGAATGCTTGAATGAATGAGGAGATGTAAAATGAGGTGAAAATTTTCTATTTATACACACTTGTGCCTTAGTTTATTGTTCATACCTCATCACAGGCCGACATCAAGTGTTTTTGAATAAAAACTCAAAAAGAAATTTAAAATATTTTGAATTTGGGGCCAAGGGGGACTCATTTGCCACCCATTGCGAATGGGTCCCACTTAGGACCTAAAAATATGTGTTAGGAAATATGTTGTATTTAATGTTGTTTGTTGGGATAATATTCAAAAATACACTTAATAAAAGCATATGAGGGAATAAAGGGGTCAAATAAGTCATAAGAAAATGATAAATAGTGAATTTGTGACTAGAAAAGTGTGAAATCTTGTTGCAAGACTTTACAACACTTCAAAATAGGACTTGATGATGTGTAAAAAGGTGATTTTTAGGTGAATTGTAATGAATACAGTCTAGAAGAATGTAGAAATGTCTTACAACACTTCACAACACCTTCACAAGACGTCATTATTTGAATTTTAGTACCTAAATATGCATGTTCAAGCCATGCCACATCATAAAATCAGAGCAAAATATATCAAATACCATGAAACAAGACCTAAAAGCTCATGAAAATGACAAGGGGACATTTTTCTATGGCTCATTTAGCCCCCACTTTAGTTAGAGGATGAACCTGCTTCAAACTCATGCTAAAGTAGCCAT